>JABTXL010000002.1:2176134-2224122 GCA_025134845.1 Neodon shergylaensis
GGTCTGCCTTTCCAGGTCACAGCTGGTCACTGAGTGAAGTTAGAGCAGGGATTCACCCAGGAGCTTGAAGTAGAAATCACGAAGGACCCATGCTGCTGTTGGCTTGTCCTCTGACCTGCTCGGTTAACTTCCTTACACAAGCTAGGACCACCTACCTGGCTAGGCATGGTGCCTGCTGCAGTGGGCTGGGCCCACGGAAGATGATCCCTCTGCGCAGGTGACTCTAGAGTTTGTCAAGTTGACAGCCACCAGACAACAAGAAGAAACCACAATGGAGATGCTACAAACAAAACTTGTTTCAAATTCCTTACTTTACCATCATTCTGATAAGGTTTATACCAGGGAATTGAGAAGCTCAGGAAGGGGGCAGCTATACGGTGTGAGTCTGAGGAACAGGTTTCTTTTGAAACATTGTAACATTCAGTTTGTGTTAGATAGTAACATTCTCATTCATTCTCTCCCTCTCGCTGTCTCTGACTCCCCCCTTCCCAACAAAACTACAATGGACTGTAGGGGACATGGATAGACGATGCCACTTCACATCTTACTCCTCTTAGGTGGAGAGGAGACCCCCAAAATTTCACTTTGCTCTTCTCTAACCAAATCACGTCATTGCTGTGAGTTAGCGCTGGTCACAGGTTTGATACTTGAGTGGAAGGTTGTAAGTCAGCCTGCAACAAGCAAGAAGACCATGGAGAGAGAACCACGGGCTCAACTTGGCTTCATTCTACATCCTATTGGGAGAGGGTACTGTTAGCAAGGGTTCCATGCCTGACACAGCATTAGAAGCATTTGAGAGCTGTGTGCCCCTCGTCGTGTTCTGGAAGGCCCTTCTTGAAGGTTTGGCCTTTGGGGGTCAGGGAGAGACAGAGCCTCCCCAAAAGTTGACTAGATAGGAAATGATCATTCATGGAACTGTGCAGATTTTCAGAGACATTTCGAGTAAAGCTCCGTGCGTCTTCCATCCCTGGCTCCGTTCTCCCTTCTGGTTCATCCCCTACTTTTTGCCAAATACAGTCCCTGTGTTATACCTGTGCACAGGTATTTCTGGGTACCCACCCATGATTTCCTGCTTTCAGATTTCCACCACGGATGTCTGCTCTTCACGCACCTCGAGTTAACTAAAGCAAAGCCAATAGGATATAGATGAGCATCTGCCTGTAGCACACCGTCACCCCGGGAGCCGGGAAGGAATGCAGACTCCTGGCTTTCGGTTCAAGATAGCAATTCAGAAGGTCCAGGCAGGACCCTGGGATAATGTGTGGCGGCTTAGATTAATGCAGACAAATTGTAATAAATATATACAACTTTAATGGAAAAATCAGACTCACAAAACCAAGGTTCCTGCGGAGCATAGGAAACAGGAAGAGAGCATGCAGGCTTCTGCGTGCCCAATTTATAAGTAAACGCTCGCCCGAGGCAAGCCCGCCCCCATGGGCTGGCTTAATCCTACATCTCCCCCTTTTGTCTAAATAAGACAGAACTAAATCAAATACAACTATAAACAATAATAACAAATAATAAATATAACAAACAATATTGAGAACAAAAGTTTTGCCAGACATTCTATCTCAAGGAGTCTAAATAATGTAGAGAGTAATTATAATTATATAATCTTCAACTCCGTCAAAGACCTGAGAAGGGAATAAATATTACTTAACAAATGAGAGATATCCAAAATGTGCCACAAATGACAGAGACAACTGACTACCTGGGCAATCACCCAAAGTCTCGTTTGCAATGTTGAGTCAACCAACTTTGGCTAAGGCCTAACATAACTGATATACCATTATCAAATGCAAGGAACTTTCTTAGAATTATCCTACCCTGTCTTGGAAAGATAAGACAATCCTGTTTCATATCTTTGTCAGTAGTTGAGGTATGGGCTTTTCTTAACCCAAAGGCCAGTTCTGCCAAGAAGACAAGCTCCCAGTGCAGTGTCTTTGGTGCTCAACGTTCTCTCGGGAGTAGAGTGGCGTTGCCAGGAGTAATTGTGTCTCGTTGGCACAGAATTCTAGGTTAGATTAAAGGCCATTTTCTACAGCTCTTTAAAGAGGCTGAAGATTATACTATCTATACTAAATATAATCTCTATGTATCTAAAAGACCTGATTAACCTAAAAATAAACATGACAAACATATAATTCTCAATACCTATCTAGCTTGAAGACTGTGCAATATATGAAGACAATGATCTTCACCTGTAAACAATGTCATTACATATCAAATGTAAACAATGTTATTACATAAATAGTATCAGAGGTAGAAATGTACATTGTGATATGGTAGATGTATCAATACAATATAAGCATACTCTTATACAAAAATAGAGGTAGGAACATTCACATTCAATATTCAATATATACCAATCATCCCATCAAACCAGTTAATCCCCCCCTTTTTTTTTTAATATACCCCTAATTCCATAAAACATCTCCCCATCCCCTCAACCCCAAACCAACCACAATAATAGCTTTAGTATTTATTGTTATTGTTGTTGTTATTTTAAACTTCCCAACTCAGTGGACAACCAGGTTTGGCAGCTGCTGTAAGACACCTCCATTTATCTGGACCAGAAAGACATTCTTCAGGACTGAGTGTTCTGGGACCTTATGAAAGGGAGGGACCTTAGAGCTGTAGCTTAGGAGGTGAGCAGGCACCGAGCAGGTCGAGGTGGTGGGAGAGCATTCCAAAGTGATAGATAGCATTTCCTGAGGCAGAGGAGTGAGACTTCAGGAGGCAGCCAGAACTTCTGCCTTTGTGCTAAAGTTCAGGGCAGAGAAGCCGGGAGATGCAGGTCTGCGGGCCGTGTCACCTCTGAAGCTGCCCTTCCTCTCTGAGAACACATCCCAGTCCATTCTGTTTCCTGCTTCCTTCATTGGAGAAGTCGGCAGGAATGGCTCTGCCCTGCCTCTCAGGTTTTCTTTCCTCCACTCCGTTCCCTGTTCACAGCCTTTAGGAGGTCCATCTACATAGAACCAGGACACGAGGGTTCCCATGGAGTGGGTTGGCTTTCCTGCTCAAATGGTCCCAAGAGTGCTACTTACCGTCTGACAGAGAAGCGTGGATGTTGAGCTTGAGATTTTATATTCTGGTCACTTGGAGCTTTAGAAGTCAGTTGATTTCGTCAAGGTCAAGGGATAAACAGATCCGAAATCAAGGTCTGTTAGAGAAGTTGTCCTGTAAGGGCTCCTGATGCACCGCCTCTCCTGGGACTCACGAAGCTTTCGTTCATAAAGTGAGAGCCGCGTGGCCGGGTCTCTGGAGGCCTAGGCGGTGCCTGCGCCCTGGTGCCTGCCTAGGAAGTCATGCTGGTCCTGAGGCAAAGGAAACGTACGGTTTTGATTTGTATATCACAGGTTTTAGGAGAAAAATTTCAATTTCCTTTTTTTGCTCAAGTGTTTCATTTAAGTATTACTGTTTTCATTTCTGAGGTCCCCCCCCCCCCAGTGCTCTTGTGAATTTGGTGACTGAAGTCACCACCCTCTGGCACCAGCCCTGGAAGAAGTTGCATTTAAGCATTGGCCACCTCCACAGACATTCATTTGAATTATTTCCCAAATGACTTTGGAATTTTAAAGAAGTATTTAATTTAAAGTAATTCATGACTATTAAGGAAAATTTAAAAATCAGGCTAAAGGGAAGGAGAGAGAGCCATTTGTTCTACATTTCAAATATAATCATTGAGTGTTGACTTTTATTCCATTTCTTTAGACCTTTTATTTTCAGACATAGAAAAGTTTCCCATATTCATTGTGCCTCCCCTAAAACGCTTATGTGAGCAAAAGGGAGGCAAAATTATGTCTCGGAAAAAAAAAAAAAAGCTTGAAAAAACCAAATCTACTTAATCACCATGTCTCGAATTAATGGCGGAACCTAGCTCAAAGCCATGGCACAGTGTGAATTTAGGATAAGCTATTTAATTAAAAGCATACCCAGTCTCTGCAGACAATAGCATTTGCTGTCACGCTGAAGGGCCAAGGTGGACTTGGTTCAGTAAGAATGTCCCTCAAGTCCCTGGAGACCGGGTAAATGGCTTTTTTGTTTTCCTTGCTTATCCCTGCCACAATTACAATAATAAAAAAAATATGTCTCTACTTCCCCATTGAGGTCTTGGCAAACCATACATAGAAAAGTGTGTTTGGAGAGCCGCGCGTTAGGCGGGGTTGGAAGCCTCTTTTGTTTTGTGTTTAGCTGCATCTGAGCAGGCAGAGGCTTGAGGCTCAGCCTCCCTTTGTGGGGGATTCCTGAGGACTGAGGTTTGCCCGGGTTGATTGATCATCACACTCGTCCACCGGACTTCCACTCCTAGAGTCTGCTTCTCCTTGTGTGAGAGGGAAAGACAAAGTCTGTTGTGTCTCATGGATAGCTTCTTTTTATTTTATTTTATTTCGTTTTGTTCTAGGAACAACAAAGTGTGGCTCCTTAGGTAAAGGCTCTTGATGGGGAAGGCATGACGACCCGAGTTCAGTCCGTGGGACGCATGGCAAAAGCAGAGAGTCAACCCAGAAATGGTCCTCCACCCCCACACCTGCTCTGCGTGTGCGTGCCTGCTCCCACGAAACACCATGCACACAAATAATATATGATTAAAGCTTAAAATAAAAAGATTATTTGGGGGCTAGAGAGGTGGCTCAGTGGTTAAGAGCTTTTGTACTTGTGCCGGAGACAGGTTTGCTCCCCAGCACCCACATCAGGTGGCCACAGCTGCTGGTGTTCCAGCTCTAGGGCCTCTTATGCCCTCTCCTAAGCTTCTGAGAGCATCTGTATTCACGCTCACATATATACGCAGGCACAAACACGCACACATCATTAAAAAGTAAAATAATTTTAAAAAGAGAAATGATCTCAGCTGACAATAACTGTGTATATTTATAGGGCACAGTGGGACATTTTGATACACATTTATGCCGTGGGCTGATTAAATCAAACACTCAATTAGCATACCCGTCGTCTCATGCTTTTATCGTTTTATGTGTATGTGGAAAAACATTTAAAAATCTAATCTTTAAGGGAGTATTTATTTTTTTAAATTCTTTTGAAACAGGGGTCCCACTCTGTAGCCCTGGCTGGCCTGGAACTTGCTATATAGATTCTGCTGGCCTTAACCTCAAAGAGATCTGCCTGGGATTGAAGGCGTGCACCTCCACGCCGGGCAGAAATTTCAACATTGAGTGGATGTGTTACCGAAGTACTGTCAGGCTGAGAAGGGCTGATAAAGTGGATTGTAGCTCCATCCTCGTTGTGGTCAGAGCCGTCATCTGCGTAGCATGGCTCATGTTTTGACGGCCAGCCAGGAGGAAGGAAGCTTGGACCACCTCTTCATACTCATCCTCCTTATTGAATGTGCTTCCATTTCAGTTCTGGTACCATCATTTGTCACCAGGAAGAAAGTCAATTGATTTACTAATCTTTCTTATGGCAGTGGGGTGGGGTCCTGTGACTACCTGGGATGAGTGGGCCCCCCAACACTGGCTGTGTTCTGTCGTCCTTGGCCGTCTCACCCCTTCACGTGGACGGGCAGTGA
Organism: Neodon shergylaensis; assembly: GCA_025134845.1. NCBI lineage: Eukaryota > Metazoa > Chordata > Mammalia > Rodentia > Cricetidae > Neodon > Neodon shergylaensis. The sequence continues at coordinate 2,181,662 of JABTXL010000002.1, forward strand.
CTGTCAGCATGGATTGTGGGGGTAGATACCACTGGCCCTCACTTAGCAGCTGGACAAGGGCGCTGTCATCCTGACTGCTGGAGATGCTATCTTAAGGAAGGGATGTGGCCTTCGGGGCTTTAAGTGGGGGACTTCCCAGTCATTGTTTGGAAGCAGGTATTACTGTACACACTCATTGTCTTAAGCACCAGCTGATTTGAGCTGGAAGAGCCCAGGAAAATGCCGCAATGTATTTGCATAATTTCCTCGAGGTGGACTTTCCCTTTGCCTCTTTTCAGAAGGTGTCTCAGCGTTTGCCTGGAGGCCTGAGTTCCTCTCTATCATTTGTGCCTCCTGGGAATAATTAGAGCTATGTGCCCTACCGTTCGCTGTGTCTCTCATCTATAAATTATGATGGTCTGGCTGGCTTTGTTCCTTGGAAACCCCATGGAGATACTTTAGGTCAATTTAACAGGTACAAATAGAGATTTTTACAAATCAGTAACCTTAGGTGGAGCCATTTTGAACTTCTGAGAGAAGGGGAATGAAGTTTATCTTACAGTGATACTTAAAAGATACATTTTAACTTAAAGAAAAACATTGAATGCCAGATTCCTATCAACAAATTCACACCAACAAAGCTAGATAATTGAATTTTGTTTGTTTTTCTCACCAAGAACGCACTCCTTGGGCTTTAACGTCAGTGTGTGGTGAACAGAGGAAAGAGAAAATTCCAGCTCTTGCTTTGAGGTTGGGGTTTGCGCAAGCCTTACCACGTGAGGGTGCCTCATTCACCCTGTGAGAACTGTTTAGGTGAGGTGTCCATCCGCTGTGTTGGTAGCGCTGGGTTAGGCGCTAGCGTGCTGAAAAGCAGCCAAGGAGAGGTGAAGGGCGCAGGACTCCAAATACGGCTGAGTGTCAGTAACCCGCACCTGGAGTTGGGTTTCCTGAGAGAAATCCCAGGCACGCTGTGTTTTCCTTGGCTATGTAAATTTCCATCCCTGAGATGTGACTGACATTGCTGTTGGAGTTGTCATCACCGCACACTCCTCCCCCGTCAGTTGGTAAAACTCATGTGAGTCTCCAGCAAGCTCCTTTCGTGAGTGTTTCTCAGCACTCCCTGCTTTAGGACTTGAGAGAGCAGGGACACAGCAGGCCAGAATCCTTATGCTCTGATGCTTCCGAAGGAAAGGCTTGTCAATGCTCAACAGGAAGTAGAACAGAGAATGCCAGATGTGGGGGACGGAGGCTGCGGTGTGTGTGGGGGAGATAAAGGAGCAAGGAGGAGGATGTCTCAGGTAAAATGTCTTGTGGCTGCTGACAGAGCCTATCCCTGGTCATGATCTCTCTGTGGTTCAGTTTCCTCCTTCAGTGCCTGCCCCTCCCTCCCTGCCCAGCAATGTAGCATCTTTGAGACATGGATAAAGAGGAGCATCCATCTTCCCCTCCAGCCTTCTTGCCAACAGTGTAGCTGGAGTTGCTGTCCAAAGCCGTGACTTCCAGGTGACTTCCAGGAACACCGACAGGGTAGGCCCAGCCACCTATCTCAGTAGCCGATTCAAGAGACAAGGACCGCGAAGAGCAGAGAAGGAATTTAATCAATATGCATTGGGTTGGGGAGCACAGAAAAGGCTGTTTTAAAGGTAAACTTTATTTTAGATAAACTTGAAAATAAAATGTTATACACCAAAATGAACCCCACCCAGTCTGTAGACCTCAGTGAACTTCATGCAGTTGGAATAGGTGTTTGGAAAGGGAGCCATGGAGCAGTGCATTCAATTGCACACTTGCAGTATTTTAAGCTCTTAGTCACCACGAGAAACCCCCCCCCCCCCCATGATAGACTCAGAACTAAAATTACTATTAACTTTATAACCTCCCATAATGCACGTCTGCTACCTGAGTTCCGTCCATCCTCCTGCCTGTGTGTTTAGCTTTGTCTCTTTTATTCCTGTTGCATTGCTCCCCTGTGTTCCCATTTGCACCTCTGTGGATGCCATTTGTTGGATTCTGCATAGGAGAGAGAATGTGCATTTTCGTTTCGTTTTTTACTTCTGAGATTGTGTGGCCTGCTTAATAGTGTGCTAAGTCCATTCATTTTCTCATAACCCTGTTCGTTCATTTATCCCTTTAAAAGACATCTTCGTCACACTTACTTTGTATGTGTACCTGTGTGTGCGTGCACACGTACATGTGGAGGTCAGAGGATAGGCATGGACGCTGCTTTGCTCCTCCAACTGTGCGGGTCCTGAGTTTGTCAGGCTTGGCAGCAGGCGCCCGTGAGCCTTCTCGCCTGTGCTCGTTCATTTGTTTCTGCAGAAGTAAACTGTGTGTCTGAAGAAAACGTACAAAATGTGGATGATTTCAGAGGGGAAAGAATACAAATGGTTCCTTTGAATACAAATACAAAGAATACAAATACACGCTGAAGAGAACCAATGACCGCAGTTTGTGTTTTTAAACTCTTGCCTGTGTGATACCGTAAGCATTTTCTCAATAGCTTCAGCTGTTCTCGGGAAACGGTGCTGATCGGGTATTTGCCCTACTTCAAAGCTGTATGTACTGGTCATGAGGTCTCTTGTTACCCACTTCCTGACCTGTATTCGTGGTGGTGTCCTGAGTGCCGTCTAGTGACCGGAAGTTGCTGTTATCCCCACCTCGGGAACCTGGGCACGTCAGTGTGATGAGATTTGTGGGTTTCCTTCGGTGGTGGGTGATGGGCGGCTTCTCCTCAACAGTCCCCTGAGAACTGGATTAGTAAGCTCTGGACGCCTCACCTTGGAAAACTCAGGGGCACACACAGCTCTGTCATTTTCGGGGGCGCCTTAGGTCCTGGGTCCCCTGCTAAGAAACAAGGGAATACATAGCAATACAGGTTTCATCTCTGGTTGTTCAGCCAGATACCTAGTGAGGCGAATATGTAAACTGAGCTTCTCTAAGGGACCCTGCTTTTCCCACATGGCTGCCAGTCTCTGCCAACTCTGTCCTTTCCTAAAGTGACCCTCCCATTTCCCCGCTCCATCCCAGTGCCCCTTTCTCCCTGTGGCTGCTCCTGTCATGTTCTGGTTGTTCTCAGGAGTGCAGGTCATTTCCTGATACCTTTCTTTTCCTTTGGCCAGCAAGCCCAACAGGGTCAACAACACTATGGGAAAACTTTATCCGCTGGCTCCCTTTGTGGTTCTGGTAGTTTCTACTTTTTATCATTGTCTACCTTAACTAGAGAGAGGAATGGTCATGTTATTAGAGATGCTTACACGCATCTGTGAGTTTTCTTTTGCCCTTAAAGCTAATTTTTGTGACTTAAATGTACTTTTGGTGTGCCAGGAGGCCTTGACAAAGAGTTTAAAAGCCTTTAGGCTGAGATCATGCGTATTTATTCCCTGTGTGGTTATTCTTCGAATGGTTATTAGCAACAGCAAGTACAGTTTCAAAATTTACATAGAGTCATTGCCAAAACCAAGTTTGTTCATTTTTTAAGACAATCTTACTCCCTAGCCCAGGCTGGCCACTAGCCCAGGCTGGCCCCAAACTCATGGTGATCCTCTGCCTCAGCCTCCTAAGTGCTGGGATTATAGATGTGAGCTGCCCTGCTACCTTATTTATGCTTTGTTTAAAAAATCAAATTATTTGTACTTATGAGTCCTGGGTATCAAACTCAGGTCCCCAAGTCTGTTCGCATGTGATTTTACCTACCGAGCCACCTCGCCAACCCCATTGTTAGTGCTCTTAAAAGAGTCTAGTTACAGTATTTGGAAATATCTCACAAAATGTCTAGTAAGCCTTGTGGAGAGACATTTTCTTAGCTGAATTCTATGTTTTAACAAACGACAGGGCCATTTTTAATAAATACTTCTTTCCACTGTGGGGTGACGGTAACCAGTGTCCTAACATTAGCTGCACACGTGAGTGTATTCCTTCTTGACGTGCAGTCAGTCCTGCCTTCAGCCGGTGCCAGTCAGTTCTGAGATCAGGGAGCACAGCCATTGCACTGAGGCTGGGGAGCCGAAGGTGGGCCCCCAAGAAGAGGAGCCAACTATCCTGGTTGGAGGATCAAGTAGGCTTCCTGGGGAAGGAGGCTTTGAGAGGTTTGAGCATGGGGCGGCGGGGGGGGGGGGCTGCGGCCTCCTGGAGTGCGGTGGACATTCTCCTGGGAGGAAGAGAAGGGCAAGGCAGAGGTCTAAAGTTAGCCTTCCTAGGACCCGAAGGCGCCCTGGGAAATGCCTCCAGTTTCCCGTAAGCTTTTGTGGTTTTGCGTACCCAACAAATAGGGATGAGTGCATGCTGACATTTGAGCACTGAAGCCCTGTCTGTGGAAGTGTACACTGGGTCCTGAGTTACTGTGGTCGGCTACACTACTCTCACGGTGTATCCCCAACGCACGGTCCTAGGTGTCCTCTTATGGGTGTGTGAACCCGTTGAGGCCAGCGGGTCCAGGGGCTCAGTATGTTGGTGTCGTTTGGATCCAGAGGCCCTGACAGCCACCTCTTTTTAGAAGATCGTAGAGGAAAGCGTGGCCACCTGCTTCCTGTCCTCTGAAATGGCATTTCCTGTGGGTGCTGCTCTGTCATCAGGTGTCCTCTTGTCCTGAGGCGTGGAGAAACCACATCCTCTTCGGAGCCTTGGGATCAGGAGGTTGGACACGACATCGTTCAGCTCCCTCGGTGGCCATAGGTCTGAAGCATCCCGAGAGGCGACATTTCCAGTCACCTGAGTCACCCGACAGGGAGGTCTCATACCCAGAGATTTTCTTGAGCTGGGCCCCTTGAAGGAGTCAGCGATCTTGGGACAGACAGGTGACGGCTTTACTTGGTCTGGAGTGTAAGTAGAGAGACAGGACCATCTGGCATGCGAATTCCTTGTTTTCTGGGTTTCTCTGTGTAACAGCCCTGGCTGTCCTGGAACTCACTCTGTAGACCAGGCTGGCCTCGCACTCACAGAGATCCGCCTGGCTCTGCCTCCCGAGTGCTGGGATTAAAGGCGCGTGCAGGGCATTTCCTGTAGATAGTGGAGAACCTTGGCGAACACGCATCAGCCCTTTTTGCATAAACCTTTGCCTGAGAAACTTGCACAAGATTTACTTGCTTCAGAACCTGGCATGTTTTCTTTACCTTATGGAAACCCATCGTGTTTGCCTTTCTGTCCTGGCTGCCTAGGAATTCAGAGCCAATTAAATAAAGCACATAGAAAGTCATTGCTAAATCTTTTGAAGAAAGTACACAAAGTCCTTAGGAAAACGCCTGACTAATGGCATGAACATGTGGTGTTTCAAACGAGTATCTGAAAACGACTGTCAGGGTCAGCAAAAAGAGAATGCTGTGTGTGTGTGTGTGTGTGTGTGTAGGTAGAGACAGTGAGAGGTATATGCTCACATAGGTGTGTGTGTGTGTGTTTGCACTCAGATGTGTGTGTCATACATGTGCAGGCCAGAGATTGCTGTCTGGGATGTTTGATTGCTTTTCACCTTATTCTTTGAGATTGGATCTCTCGCTGAACCTGGAGTCAGCCATTCCGCTACTGGCTAACAAATTAGCTCCCAAATCCGCTTATCCCTTCCCCCGCCAGCAGCTGTCTTGCAGACATCCACACTGCCACGCCAGGCTTTTCTACGGAGATCCAAACTCACGTGTTCATGCTTGCTGAACTTCTCCATAGCCCTCCCTTTTCCGTCTTGAAATGTAGCACAGGCTAGCTTTGACCTCAGCCTGAGGGAGCTGAGCCTGCAGAGGCTCAGCCCCAAACTCCGCAGCCACGACAGGATTTAATTTTCAGTTGCTGGGGATCGTTGCAATGCATTGCTCCAGTGCAGTTGGTGGAGCTGCTCTTTTAGGCCATATAGCCAGAGTCCTGAATTTAAGACTAGAGTTTCTTACTTTAGCACGGGAATAACAGCAGGACTTACACTGCGTGATCCTCAATGTGCCGGCACACAGACTGTTTACTACTTCGCTGACCCCCCCCCCCCATAAGGTCGCACACAAACGTTGTTGCTGGCTAACATCTTCTCAGCAGTTGTTAGAACAAGTCAGTTCAGCACAGCGTCTCGGTGAAGGACGCACACTGGATCCTCACCTTTGTTTGCCAGGTGGCCTCTGCGTACATTTAAACTCCACGTCAGTTTGCCGGTGTAAGAAGCAGGGCTAAGTTATATAGAGTCGTGAAGTAGGCAAGCACGTGGAGTGTACGCAGTGCCAGGATACAGTACATGGTGCTTCTTGAGTAGGGCTTTGACACCTCCGCACCGCTACCAGATGCTGCTGTGGTTTGGCTTGGTAGCTCTGGATAGCATGTCTCCTTAGTGGACAGGGATTCTGGGGCGGTGGAAGTCTGAGGAGGGAGTGGCCTGTTCTGTGAGCCACGTAGAAAGGGTTTTGAGCTGTTGCTCATGTCAGTATCTGTTTCAAGCTCTGACATCATTTTTCTAGTTTCTCATGCCTAGGAAACTTCTAAATTTCAATTTGGTGGTTCTTTTAGTTTTATGTGACTGTAACTGAACCTCCTTCCCTTTTGAATTCTCTTGTAACCTTACAACAATTTTTCAAATTCATGGGTCAGACTATTTTGGAATGCAGCTTTGATGAGAAAACCTGAATTTTGAAAGATTACCCTACAACCTACCCAGTTTCTAAGTCTTGGATAGTTTTCCTTCCCTCCCTTCCTCCCTTTCTTCCTCTTCTCTTTCCTTCTTTCTTTTTCTATTTCTTTTTGTTTTTGTTTTCAAGACAGGGTTTATCTCTGTAGCTTTGAAGCCTGTCCTAGAACTAGCTCTTGTAGACCAGTTGGCCTCAAACTCACAGAGATCCACCTGCCTCTACCTCCCCGAGTGCTGGGATTAAAGGTGTGCGCCACCACTGCCCAGTTTATTTCTTTTGGGGGGCCACACGGGGCTTGGACTTCATATGTATTTTAGGAAGGGAATGGCCTTGAAACTCTGATCCTTCAACCTCCGCCCCCATAGTGTTGTGATTCCAGGGCACGTGCCTCAACTCTAGGTTAGTGTGGTGCTGAGGATGGAGCCCAGAGCATGCATCTCGACTCTGGGTTAGTGTGGTGCTCAGTACGGAGCCCAGGGCGTGCCTCAGCTCTGGGTTAGTGTGATGCTGAGGACGGAGCCCAGGGCTGTGCCTCAACTCTGGGTTAGTGTGATGCTGAGGACGGAGCCCAGGGCATGTGCCTCGACTCTGGGTTAGTGTGATGCAGAGGACGGAGCCCAGGGCTGTGTCTGTCAGGCAAACATTCCACCATCCGGGCTATGTTCCCAACTCTTTAAAAACGAGTTTATTAAAAAAGCCAGGTTTTGTTTTTCTCTTGACATAGGAGCTCACTTTTTATTCCAGGCTAGCCTTGAACAGGAGGCAGTCATCCTACCTCAGGCTCCCGAGTTCATACCTCAGAATTTCTGAGTGGAATTATGGGTGTGAGCAGCCACACCCAGCGAGTTAACTAATTTTTAAATGTAGTTTATTTATTGAACCATTAATGCCCATACTCAAAAGGATTTCTGGTGTTTAAATGACAGTGACAGGTGCTAGCGGGGAGAAGGGGGGTGGAATGGTCACTGGTTAGCCCCTTAGTTCCCACTGCCAGCCTCAGCCGCTGTGCCTGGAGAGTGGGGGTGGGGTGTGGGGAGGGGGTGGGATGGTACCTGCGTTTCTTCTGCCAGTTTCTGTTCCCTGAGTGTTCTGTACTTCGGGGCTGTGGATGCTTTAGAACTAGGTGCCCTGTTTACAGACTGTTACTAAATCTGTATCGGTTACTAGATGCTTCCCGATTTCAGAGAAATAAACAGAGGCACCAAATGGGAGGTGCTCCCATTTGAAGCACCGCCTGGAAATAAATCAGTATATTTAATCCGGGAAGTGCATCACTATACTTAATCCCACGGTGCACGCATGCTCTCTCTGCGCCATTTTAGCAAATCCTGCCAATGCTTCTGTTTTACCTTTTTTAAAAATAAGTTACTTCACCGTGAATATGAGGAAATAATAAAGTAGACTTCTGGAGGCACACTGGGGGAGGGGCAGCAAGTAGGACCCTGAAAGTAACCTAGCTGTTTCCCTGGGCTTTCCTGTGTGTCTGTCTCTGTAGGATGCTTTTGTCTTGGCTTCCCATCTGTTTCCTGCTCTCCAGAGAAGAGACTTTCTGCTTCACGTGCCCACTCTGACCTTCTCCATCCCTTAGCGCTGGGTGCACACCTCCTAGTACACACACATGTTGGTGAGAGCAAAGGAAACGTTCGTGGTGAACGCTTGTGTTGCACGGAATGTTAATTTATTCGGCGTACTCTTAACAGCAGATGCTTGCGATTTCGCCTGCTGCTGTCTGTCCTTCCGTGAGAAGTCATTGGAAGGAACACTTTTGTGTGGTTGTCTGGTCCTGCTTTGATCAGGAGCCACCACGTATTTGGTGCTTAGACTTACCGCACACAGGAAAACATTCTGAAACTGCGGCTCTAGACTGTCAGGCTCCCTCGCTGGGAGCTTCAGTGTGGGAGCAATGACGAGGGATCAGCGTGGAACGCTGAGATCCACGGGCTTTCGTTCTGGCTCTGCGCTGTTTGGACTTACATTGATTTGGCCCACGCCACGCAGAGCAGACAGACACAGTGAGGCTGGTCTTTCATCACAGAGGCAGCACACTGTGTATTGTTCTGTTTGGGGTTTGTTTTCCTTTGGCCAACGAGCAGGAGCCTCCCATTTTCCTAGCTGTAGTAACACCCCTGGAGGCTGGCCTTCTCGGCCATGCCTTCCCACCCCTCAGGCTCCGCACATCCAGCCAGTAAGGCTGACCCTTCGTGCCTGGGAAACCGGCTTCCTTTCCGTCCTCTGGCCAGTGGTGTGTGTGCCCGTGCCTCAAGCAGCAGGGGACTCTCAGCTGTCCCTGCTGCAGGCTTTCTGACCACGGTTCTGGGTGGAGAATGCAGGCTGATAAGTACAGGACTAGTGGGAGAAATGACAAGAAGGAGCTGGTCATTGAGTCTCCCCTGCAGTACAAGGATCCAGTCCAGGGAGACGCTGAGGCGGAGAGCTCCGTGCTGGTAAGAACGCGGGCCCCACTCAGGACTGTGGCTGTGCGCGAACAAGTCTGCCAACGCTTGCCCGGCTCTGACTTTGACTCGCTCCGCCTGTCTCTGGCTAGCTCTTTTCCTTCTCTCTCACCCCCTCTCTCTCCCTCCCCTTGTAGGCTGACCTAAAGCCCACTTCCATTCTTCCTGGGTGAGGAGAGAAATGTTGATGTTTGTGGGTAAACAGGTTTCCAGGAGGAAACTCTGCATAAAACAATTTGGTATTGTTTAAAATTTTGTCACACGTAGTTGCAACATTTTTCAGAAATAAACCCCACCAGGGACGTTTTAATAGCGACCTGGGAGTTGGAAAAAAATCACTTTGTAGAATTAAACTTTTCTGTGCATTACCTCTTTCCGTCAGCGAGAAAACAAGGCAGGTGCTGAGGGCTTCAAGACTGCTTGCATTCTCTGCGCCTCACTTGGGTTTTCCTAACTAGGGAGTTTGCTTTGAACAAAGTCAAAGAATCTCAGCTGTGAGGCAACTGGCAGAAAAGCTGATGTCTTAACATTAGCTAAATTCACAGCAGTTTGAACAAAGTCAAGTGCCGCGGTCGGCTCTGGGAGGGAGGATGTGAAAAGTGCCTGTGTTGTTGGCCGTCTCTGAGTAGGCTGTGCTTCCCTGTGGAATTCCTTTAGTACAATAAAGGCATATAATTTTTTAAGCAAGCTGCAGAAACCACCAGCATCTCTGCAGAGGAGACAATCGAGTCTTTCACTCGATCTGTTGAAGGGATTGTCATGCTGGTGCCTGGCGTTTCTACATAGCCTTTTTTTTTTTTTTTTTTACTTTTGCCTAAACGTGGATGTTTGTTTGTGGCTGCTATAGTGTTTGGTTTCTGATTAATAGCCGTGAGGATGGAAGCTTAAACTTTCCGAGAGCAAACCTGACATGAACGGATCGCTTTCCCTTGTGACGGAGGAGGTTGCCTTCAGAATGGCTTTGCTCATCCTAGACTGGGTCCGTCAAGGAAGCTGACCCCCACCCCTGAAGATGATGTTTTGAAGCAGTTGTATATTCCTTATCTTAGATCTTTCTTCTAGCTCGATGGCTTGAGCCACCTGTGTGCCTTCTACAGTAAACAGTGTGTGGAAGTGGGAGGAAGTTGTGTGGTTTGGGTTCCCCAGAGAATATCCTTAAATGTGTTCTGTCGGGGTTCTCCTGGTATCCAGAATTAGCTATGCAGAGGGTTGAGCGGCTTGTAGCGATTTTTTTCTTAAATAACATAAATGTGACTTTTGAAACATTGGCTTCTCTTTCTGGTGTTCAGTTTCCCCCACACTGCTCATGCGGCTAGGCTGTAGTTATTTACTTAGTGCACATCTCCCTCCAGACAGTCCCACAGGGAATAGCAAAAGACAAGGCTGGGCCGGCTACAGCTGTACATGGGGAAATACTCGTTGGGGCGTGGAAACTTCTGGTGCCGTGGAACGGTCCAGTTCTGTGCACCTGCAGAGAGGTAGGTGTGTGGAGCTCGAAGGAAACGGATACATGAAGACACCTTCCTTATCTGCAGGGGTTCCCCTTCCACACAAGATAAGAGGGGATATCAGAAGCCAGGATATGGGGGGGGGGCTCACTTCCCAGGCAGATCTCCTTGCTTGGGAAGATAGCTGCCCACAGCAAAATTGATCTCAGCAGGCTGCTGGGGACACAGCTTGTTCTCAGGGGAGCACTCTGGAGTGTGCGGTCACAAGATCAGTTTGTCGGGGTGCTAATCCTTAGTTGAGCCCCAGTAGCCCCTGTACCTAAACCTGTAATTTGAGTGAACTATATGGAGAGATGTTTAACTACGGGGAACATAGTTCGTTTAGGAAGTAACATTTAGTTATTGTTTTATCATTATTTATTATGATTTAATTACTATTTATTATTATATAAAATGTATCAGTAGTCTCTAGGAGACAATAATAAACATTTAGAAGGGACAGCTGATGGTTAACAGGGAATGTAAACAGTACACTCCCATCCCTGGGGCAGGCTCTCTGTCCAAAGCCTCTTCCTGTGTACGAGGCCCCAAATGCTCCGCTCCTCAGCCACACTGAAGCCCTGAAATAGTTACCTGCTTGTCCCGCTCTTTGGAGGTTGACATTGTTACTGATCTGCTCGGGTACTTCCCGGCTTGTCCTGTGCTTGTCAAAGCACAACTCCTCTACATCTGTCTGCTTTGGAAAGTGCGTGAATAAAGGTACATTTCTCCCAGAACACATCAAGAGCCATGCATGTGTGTGTGTGCGCACACGCGTGTGCGTGCGTGTGCTCGAGTATGTGCACGCGCGTGCATGCGTGTGCGCCTATCAGGTGCCTGTCAGAAATGGAGCTCATGTCTCGTCCCTCAGGTATAAGGACCTTCAGTTCCTGTCTGCATCTCATCCCCTGCCTCTGTAAGAACACATGGCTACAACTGCCTTTAGTACGTGGTTCTGGGGATCAGATTAAGGTCCTCAGGCTTGCTTGGCCAGCACTTAGCTGACAGCTATCTCCCCACACACAGAGGCCTTATTTTTAATGGTTATGTAATATTCCTTTTACGTTTCTGCTGTAATTAGTTTGTGAATGTACTGGTGTGTGTGTCTGTGTGCGCGCGCGTGTGTGTGTGCGTGCGTGTGTGTGCGCGTGTGTGTTTTAAAGTGCTTTCCGCCATCCTGCTTATCCTGTAAACTATTAGACGGTTCACCTTGCCCTGTGCTTGGCAGTGGTGTTTGCTTTTCCTTGGGCCTGCCATGTTTAGGGTTTCCCTGAGCAGTGGTTTTGTTTGTTTGTTTGTTTTCACAGGGCTAGGAAGGCCATTGGTGGTGGTGGTAGTTTTGTTTTTGGATAGGGTCTTAACTTCCAGAGCACTCTGTCTCCTTTCCCATCGAGTGTTGCAATTACAGGCACAGGCTGCCACACCTGGCTGGAAGTCAGTTTTTTGTTTTTTGTTTTGTGTGTGTGTGCGCGCGCGTTGTTTTAGTCTGGTTTGAGTTTTCAAGACAGGGTTTCTCTGTGCGTATCCCTGGCTGTCCTGAAACTTGCTTTGTAGACCAGACTGGCCTTGAACGCACAGAGATCCACCTGCCTCTGCCTCCCGAGTGCTGGGATAAGAGGTCTGGGCCACCCACCACTACCCAAGAACAGCTTGTGTCTGGATGGGTAAAGGGCTCATCTTACGGGTAGTCTTGTCTCTGCATGGTAGCGGAAGGTGAAGGAGACCGGTGTGCCTGTCCACTCAACTTCCTGCCCAGACCACTGACAGTGGCTCTGTGGCCGTGGATGACGCATGGGGAGAGCCCTCGGGATTCTTGCTGTCTGTGTATTGTCTGTTCACGGGGTGGGGGTGGGGGGTGATCTCCGCTCTGCCCTCCAAACTTTAAGGTGTGGTTGGTTCTTAGGAAGACCTTATTCTAATGGTTGCTTTTCAGCCCTCTGGAGGAAAAGGGTGTGGTGTTCCCAGAGTTCTAGATCAGTGGAGCTTCCCTGTTGGGTGTTTTTGTGAGGCAGGTAGGGCTTGTAACACTGGTCTTGGTTTGAGAGTTTGGGCATTTGGAAGATGCCAGGATAGGGAGGAGCTGAACTCTCCAGCAAAGGGACTCAGGTTTTCACAGACGTTGTTTGGATCTTTTCGTATTTTTGAGGAACTTACAGGCATCGACAGATGAGTTTGAGTTCTGACCGGAATGTTTGCAGTCACCCATGTTCACTGTGCAGGGAGGTAGCCACCCTTGTGCCCCTTGTGGAGAGAGAGAACCTGAGAGGACTCAGCTTCTGGTGGTCCCACCAGTGCGTCAGTCCCACAGACAGGGAGGAGGAGTCGAGGGCCTTTTCTATCACAGACTTGTTTTACTGGAGACACCGAGCGAAGGAAGACTCAGGCCCTAAAGTGCAGGCCTGAGGGCAAGGGTTTAATAGCCTGTAACAGTACTCACACCGAGAAAGGGCTGCATCTGTGTAGGCTGCCTTAGGAGGAAGGCTCACCGTTGGTGTTATTTCAAGAGTCATTTCTTCGTTGTCTGTGTTTCAGTAGTGTGAGGGTTAGGAATGTTCCCGCCACCTTTGTGCGATGACACATTTTCAGGTGACCAAATCAGGACATTTCCTTCCTGAGAGCTGCAGACACTTCATTCCTGTGCCCCCGTTTTTCTGTTTCATTTGCTCATTCTTTAGTTCATTCGGCACAATAAGACCTAAGATCTACACTGGGGACACAGAGGACTGTCCTTCTGCGGTATTAATTAGCTCAGAAATGCTTTCGTGGTAGCCACAGTGTGTGTTAGTATTACCCACCCTTTCTGAACTCTTAGAGAACACTAAGCTCATCCCGCTGGAGGAAAGCAATGCTCTGGGTATCCCCCCCCCCCCCCCCACAAGCTGTAGGCTCTCCAGTAGGCGGGGCTCCCACCATTTCTGGAGCTGTTTGCACAGGCAAGGCTCCCACTCTTATACACTTGCCTTGTTGACTAATCTAGGAAGGAAACTTCATGAGTGCACTCGTTCCTAGAAGGGCAGAGCGACTGTCCTAATGGTATCCCCCAGGGGTTCCGTGCCTCCGTCACCGCCCACTCTCATGCCAAGCTGCTTTGGGATTCTCGCCTTGTAGAAAGGAAGACCTGCTTCTCTGGGGTATTTCCTTTTCCCTGCCATAAAGTGCATGCAGATTGATTGGCCACTGTCTTATACAACAGGGTGATACTCCCCGACTTTTATATTGGTGGAATAGTTAAAAAGTTAATCCCCTGCTGCACACCAGGCACCGCTAGATGCACAATTTTGTGAGCTCTCACAACCCGGGAAACAGAGTCCTCGCGGTTCCTGTTCAGTGAGGAAACAGGCTCCCAGGGGCTTGGCAGTGGGATCTGCATCACTGTAAGGTGCAGAGCCAGGATGGCAGAGTCCTGGTCATGTTTCCCGAGATCTGTACCTGTACACGCATGCACACATGCACACGCACACACTCAAACGCACGCACACCCTCTTACTGACAGACACAAAGGTATTATTCACTCAAGCCTGCCATTGTGCAGGGAAAGGCAGATAAGAAAGGTCAAAAGCCCTCACCATAAACTTGAAAATTCAAGCTGGAGAGATGGCTCAGTGGCTGAGTGCTTGCTGATCTCACAGAGCACTGAAGCTCAGCCCCAGGACCTACATGGGGGGCTCACAATTGCCTGTAACTCCGGCTCCCCGTGGGTACCCTCATACACATGCAGCATGTACATACTTACACGTAAGCACACATTCACACACACACACACACTCACACACACATTTCTGAGCTTTGGCAGTTTCATCTGTGCAGTGAGCAGTAGATGGTAAATTGCCACTCAGACCAGACCAGGGCCAGGTCAGGACTAAGATCATGGAGATTTAATTTTAAGCTTTAAGCTTAGTTATGTTTAAAGGTTTGGTTTGAGAGTTTTGGAAGCTTCCTAGTTAAGGTTACTGTTGCTATGGTGAAACACGGGACCAAAAGCAAGTTAGAAAGGGTTTATTTGGCTTACACTTCCACATCATAGTCTATCACTGAGGAAGTCAGGACAGGAACTCATTCAGGGCAGGGACCTGGAGGCAGGAGCTGAGGCAGAGGCCACGGAGGGTGCTGCTCACTGACTTGCCCCCAGGGCTTGCTCACCCTACCTTCTTATAGAATTCAGGACCACCAGCCTAGGGATGGCACCACCCACCATGCTGGGCCCTCCCTCATCCGTCACTAATTAAGAAAATGGCTTATGCTGAACAACAGTGGTGCACATCTTTAATCCCAGCACTTGGGAGGCAGAAACAGGTGGATCTCTGTGAGTTCGAGGCCAGCCTGGTCTACAGAGAGAATTCCAGGACAGGCTCTAAAGCTACAGAGAAGCCCTGTCTCGAACCACCCCCCCCCAAAATAAAACAAAAAGAAAGAAAGAAAATATATAGGGGAATTTTCTCCGTTGAAGTTCTCTCTTTTCAAGTGGTTCTAGCTTGTGTCAAGATGACATAAAACTAGCCAGCACGGCCACCATAGATTGGGGCGACATTTCCTCACGGACGGTGTCTGAGTCTGCTGTTTGGAAAGGCATGAAAGGGCAGCATATTTTGGGACAGTGGCTAGGAAGATATTAGAAGCCCCTTTTGGGCCTCCAGACTGCTTATGAAGGTAACTTTAGAACCAGGAAGGCCTGGACTGTATAGTTTTTACATAATTTTCTAGAAGCTTGAAATCCTCTGTAATGTGATATAACAGTTCAGAATTTCTCCTAGAAAGGTGTTCTGAAGCCGAGGAAATTTGCGGGGCCCTCACTCCGTGAAAGTGTGTGGGCCTCTGACCAGCAGGGCCCTGAGGACCAGGCTTCCTGGATGGAAGTTGATCCCACGAAAGTTCCTCCCAGGGAAAGACTTACAGGAGCCCTGCTCACTCTGGTGCTGAGGAGACATGCTTGCATTTCTGTTTCCGAACAGTTCAGTGGAGGTAGGAGCTGCACCGCTCACCCCCCAGGGGACTGGGATTGCCCGTACTTCCCATGGTCTTTCCTTACTCTCTTTTATAGAGGAACGGAAACATGGCCTCCTTGCTATGCTGAGGCTGGTCTTGAACGTGACTGTGGTAATTTGTGTCCAGTGCCTTGGCGCCAGTGCGTGAGGGCCGTACTCTTGTTCCTACTCTTGTTCCTTCCACCTCGAGAGGATGAGCTACTTGACACCCAGCTGTATTACATCGCTACAGGGAGAAGGCACTGATGCTGAAGGAAGCAGCTAGACCTCAGGGCGGCATCCCCAGCCACACTGCTAACATCGGTTAGTTGAGTTTAAGCTGGTAGTTTAGTTAACTGTTTATCACCTGACTCTGGTACACAAGGACAAACTTAAGTTCCCAAGTGAGGCCTTCTCTCATGTTTGTATGTGCTGCTACCTCTCTTTGCCACCAGTGCCGCTGTCTTCCTGGAAGCACAGCAGAAACTGTGGCCATGTTGGGTGTTAGCGTGCACTGTGGATGAGCTTTTGTGCGCTGACTTCACAAATCCCCATCCAGTCGGTGCTTGGCGAAGGGCAGAAGGAGCACAGACAGGAGAGCCTTCTCCAGGATCCCAGGTGTCCCTACGCCTGTTCTACCTCACAGGTGGATCTAATTGCTCCATCTCTGCTGTGGTTTTTTTGGTTGTTTTTTTGTTTTGTTTTTGGAAGTTTCAGAAAGTAAACTGTTTCTTCTTGATGTCACATCCTAAAAGTAACAGAAATAGTATGTAATTAGTGCTCACTCTAAACTTTCTGGTAGCCAAAGTAAGGTAGCTTGACACAGGTGTAATTGACATTTTAACCAAGAATTTCTAATAAATTACTAATCTTTTGAAAATATCAAGGTAGTTCTACTGTCTTTTAATCAGACTGATTTTGATGTTTAGTCTCTGCTTACATTACAAATGAATTCAGAATAGGTGTGTGTGTCTGTGAGTGTGTGTAAGTGTGTTTGTGAGTGTGTGAATTTGTGTGTGTCTGTGAGAGCATGTATGTGAGTGTGTGTGCATGTGTGTAAATTTGTGAGTATGTGTGTCTGTGTGAGCATGTGTGTGTGAGTGTGGGTGTGCGCATGTGTGTAAATTTGTGAGTGTGTGTGTCTGTGTGAGCATGTGTGTGTGAGTGTGGGTGTGTGCATGCGTGTGTGTATCGGTACACTGGTGAATGTGCAGGCCAGGGCTCAACTGTAAGTGCCATTCCGCCTTGTTTCTTGGGGACTCTCAATGGCCTGAATCTTCCCAGTAGGTTAGACTGTCTGGCCAGCAGAGCCCTGGGCACCCACCTGTCTCCATCCTCGCAGCGCTGGTATTATAGGTGCCGCCACCATCTGCTTTCTCCTGGAGTCTGGGGATTGAACTCAGGTTCTCACGGTTGCCAGGCAAGCACTTCACCGACTGAGCCGTCTCTCCAGCCCCGGAATAGCCACACTTTAAGTGCTCAGCGGTCACATGCGGCTTGTAGCCACCTCATTAAATGCCACTGAATATTGCTTGTCTATAAATTTACACATTTAGCCTCAGAATAGGAATTTGTCATGGAGGAGGGTGAGTCACTGGATGAGGTAACACACTTGTGAACCTGCAGGAAGAAAGCAGATGATGCTAGTGTAAGCCCAGGTGTTCTTGTAGAGTTCACTCCTAAAGTGTGCGCTTGCCTGGTGGCATCCGTGTGTATCCATGTATCCGAGCGTGTATTTCAGAGTAAGATTATTAATATCCTCCACCCGGGACGTGTGTGTTGTTGAAGCAAGCACTCTTTTTCTCCGTGGAGCGAGACTGTCAGCCTCCCCGACGTGGCACAGTTAGCTCAGCCATGCTCAGAGCTGGGCAGAAAGGCCCTGTCCTCATGTTACCTCTGGGCACGTGGAGGACATACCTTAATGCAGAACAGAGGAGCGAGGCATTGGCTGCATGCTTCCATCATGCTTACTGACCGTGTGGTGGGGACAGTCCTGGCATGGGGCTGGGAGACCTCTGGGTTACTGTCTGTGTAATCATCCCTAAATCCTCTAACCCCTCTGAGCACATCCCTTTAAGTGGGAGCAGATGCATGGGCTTCAGGTCATTGGTGTTAGTATCACTGTGACGTCATTGCTTAGTCCAGCATTTCTCTTACCCATTTTCCAGATGCTGTGGATTATACAGTTGTCTTTAGTTCTGTTCGCTTGAGAAGCAGATTGGTAATTTTTGGAAAGCCATGATTTAAAGCCCCTCATCTTCGTTTGCAGTCACGTGGTTTTAAGATGGACAGTCTTTGTTACATGGATATGCTTGATCCATAAAGCCACCGTTCAGTGACCAGTTCTGTAATCCGAGTGCTTCTTTTTTTTTTATTTTTATTTTTTATTTATTTTGTATACAGCATTCTGCCTCCATGTATGCCCGCACGCCAGAAGAGGGCACCAGATCTCATTACAGATGGTTGTGAGCCACCATGTGGTTGCTGGGAATTGAACTCAGGACCTCTGGAAGAGCAGCCAGTGCTCTTAACCTCTGAGCCATCTCTCCAGCCCCCTAGAGCTCTCTAGAGTGGGGATCCGACGGCCTCTTGTTTCTCTGATAGAAAACTGGACTCACAAGTGTGTCACTGTTTCTACATGGACGGCTGGAAGTCCGATGCCCCCGTAGGCTGGGCTACAGTCTTCAAATCCTCCTGGGTTGAGCTTTAACGCTCGGGTTCAAGCGTACTTTACGTTTAGATAAACTGCCATTTGCATCCTGTGTTGATCACAGGGTAGAAATTAAGATTAACAGTTAATTAAATTAATTAAAGTTAAAAATATACTATTTGGGTGGGAAAGGGGGAGAACTTGAGCTGGGACTGCAGACCCTCCTCTCAGGGACTCAGATGGCCCCTTCCTTCCCCTTCTTCCGAACCCACCTGTAGTGTGGATGGCCCTCACGTTCAGATGCTTGTACAAGCTTGCGGTACCCTGTATCGGTTGCTGTCCTACTGCCGAGACGAAACATCACAGCTCAGCAACTTACAGAAGAAAGTTGGTTTGGATTTAAAGTTTCAGCCCGACAAGAGTCGATGATGGCAGATTGGGGGCATGGCAGCAGGAGCTGCAGCTGGGGCAGTAGTCTTGGACTGTAAGCAGGAAGCAGAGAGGGCCCGCTGGGAGTGGCAGGAGGCTTTGGAAGCTCTCAGCCTGCTCCCAGTGACATCCTTCCTCCAGCAAGGCCACACCTCCTAAACTTATTCCAACAATGCCACCAAACAGGAACCAAGTGTTCAACTCTGAGTCCATAGGGGATATTCTCATTCAAACCACCACATGTCCATATCATGAAAGTTTCTTAACCTTTTTTACAGATGTGTACTTCAAGCAGGGGTCGGGGGGATGTTGGTTGGGAGGGGTGGAGACAGGACTGTGACTGAGAGCAATACTGCTCCTGCAGAGAACTTGAGTTTGATCCCCAGCACCCATGCCAGGTGGCTTACAGCTCCAGGGCACCTGCGTTCTGTGCACTGATACGCACGTGCACACACACACACACATGTGCGCACATACACACATGTTAAATGTTTTTAGTATGTTTTCCCACAGCTTTCCCCACACATGTTAATGAGCACTCTAGGGAAGAGCCTGAGTCATGAAATCATAATGGATTGGGCCATGTTTGTTGTGACCTCAGAGGTTTGTTGGTTTGGTTTTGAGACGAGATCTCACTGTTAGACCAGGCTAGCCTGGAGCTCCAGCCTCAGCCCTGCAAGAATGAAATGTGTGTTAGCATTTTGGCAGTCTCCTGCATGTCTTAATGTCACACATCTGTTATTCAGTGATGGGAGTTCATTTTCCCTGCTGGAAGGTGTGTGTGTGTGTGTGTGTCAGTTCCCCTGCTGGAAGGTGTGTGTGTGTGTTTCTCAGTTCCCATGCTTCTCCTGTGTTTGGTCTCCTCAGAGCTCTTCCCGCTTGCTCAACTGGCTTCATTTTGCCCCACACGCTGTAGACTGGAGGCGGGCACCTGGGTTTGAACTAGTCCTTGGCCACCCCCTCCACTGAATATTTGCACGTGTTTTAGAGATGAGACTGAGAACTGTACGGATAAATTGCAGCAAGGATACCCCACTAGGAGCCACTGCACCCCACTAGGAGCCCCTCCTTTGACTCCTGTGCTACCCATCCATTCAGAGGGAGCGAGGCGAGACTGTCAGTCATCTCTTGTTCCTCGAGCCATGGCTCACAGTTTCACTGTTCGCGTGGAATATAGTAGCTTTTGTTTTCTCCCTCACAGTGGGTTTCCAGTAAACCTGAAGTGTTCTGCGCATTGGTGCCCCGCCTCTCGCCTGCTGCACACCCCTCCACCCCTGACAAGCCATTGCATTGAGCAACTTGTTGCTTTGTGCACTCTTTATGACCAAGGAGAAACTCCTGTTAAGTCGACAGAGCCAAGTTCTTTAGCTTTCTTCTGGGGTCTTGGCAGTTGGTTGGGGGACCAGCAATTTGAATGCATCGGCTTGTATTTTTTAAATCCCTGTCACCTATGATTTTGTAGACTTCAGATTGCTCCAAATGCATTTGCACCTATGAACTTGCACACTGGAGTCTGCCCTTAATCTCTCCTGACCTGTTCAGTCCTGGCGGCTTCCTTCAGGAAGCACTAGGTCATGGGTCCCTCACTCCTTCCTGGCGGTGAGTGAGGTGATGCCGTACCATGAGAGATGCAGGTCTAGGTACTGGAGATGCAGCAAAGCAAACAGAGAAGGCATAGCTTGGGAGAGATATAGTAACCTCATGGCAACCAGGTCAGAAACCCGGCTGTCCCGGGTCACCACCATGTTGCCCTTCTTGTTCACAGATGCATCTGTCTCTTTGGGCTTGTATCTTCCTCACCTGTGTCCCAAAGACCTGGCATGGTGCACATGGACAGGTTCAGTAAATGTCTGTGAAAAGTAGTGATACATTTTTATGTTAGTGTTTGCACACCAGGAAGGGAGGCTGTCGGTTGTCTGTGCACACCCTAACCATAGGAAAACAAGGATTCCTCAAATCCAACAACTTCACTAAGTTGGAGTTGGAGACAAGAGTCTTATGTAAGCGGACAGAGAGCATAGGAAGGCTGGCGAGGCCCATGCTTCTTGCTCCGTCTCCAGCAGATGTCTTGGGAAACAGACTACGGTTCGCGAAGCATGTTCACCTCGGCTGTTGAGCACTTCCATCCTGTGGAAGAGAAATCAAGGGAAGTCCTAAATTCTTCATGAGCAGGAATGATGAGTTTCTCGTTTCTCAAAATAGAGCCCACCAAGACTCGCCACTTCCTCTGTCTGCTATTTTAAGAAGTGGCATTCAGGGTCTCGTGTGTTCATATTCAGCCTCTGAGGCAGAAAAGTCTAGAAAGTTCCCAGGAAGCTCTTGTGGCTGAGGGACAAGCAATGGGGGTCACTCTGTTAGCTGTTGAGGCTCGCTCCAGTTCCCATGGCTTGCAGACCTCGCGTGGGACCGTAACCAAACCATATTGTGGATGAACACTCTCTAGATCAGCTGGCTCCCAGAGGTATCCCATTTCCCCAGGACGGGGAAGATTCTCTGGCTTGATTACCTTTCCATCTGGAATTCTGGTGTGTGTGAACATGGGCCATCTCATCCAAGGGGGCATGCGTTGTGGGAAGGTTTCAGAGGCCCGGGAGAGGGCTGAGTGGCAGGACATGGAAGCCTCACCCTCCTTTGTCCGCGAGCACAGTCGGGATGTTTCTGCACTGGTGGCTGCTGCCTCCAGTACCCCAGAGATGCCATTGCTGTCTTTGTGGAATTACTCTAATAGGAGCGCCTCTCTGAGCACCTCAGTCCCCACCCACACCCCTCCCGAGCATGAACTGCATCAATGCTCGGTTCAGCTGATAATACGAGCTTTATATCGGCTTCAGCCTCTGCCCCAAGTACCAGTGTCATCTCTATTATAGTTTTCTCTCTGTTGGGTCCTTTGTCTTTTCGTCTCTGTGCATGTCCCTGCCATCGTTGGCTGTTTTATTTCATGAGTTCATAGACAGTGGAGGAAATTATCTGTGACTAGATCGGTGTAATTGAATAGATACGAAACATTCGCTTAGAGAAAAAAAGGAGACCTGCCATGCAAGCAATAATCGAAGTACATTTAATAATAATAAGATACATCTAGTGCATGCCTGTGATCTGCCAGGCTCTGCCTCTGACACGTGTTCACTCAGCTGCCCAGCGGCCGTCCCTGATGACTGCCTCATCTCCCGTCACCCTGTTCTCCCGGCCTTCAGCATGATCGCCTGAGTGGTCGTGTGGCCCTGGACAGCAGTAGAGCCAGGTTCTGTAGGAGACCGAGCTTATGAGGTGTTTTGGAAGGAAAGGCATTCAGAGTTTGACAATCGAGTCTTTTTTATTGCTGAAATGAAATGAAAAGTGAGAAGGGCTTGTCAGACTCCCAGTCCGAGGGTGGACAGCAGGGGTCAGGGACACGAGGCATCTGCTCACTCACGTGGAGGCTGCAGTTGAGAACACTGGGAGACGAATCACTCTGTCTCCTTCATCCTTTCTCTAACATCTGCAGCCCCAACCCATAGAACAGTCCCATTTTCACGTAACGGGGGTCTCCCCACCTCAGTTAAGCTAACCTAGAAAAGCTCTCTCAGACACGGCCCCAGAGGCTGGCCTCTGAGGCGGTTCTAAATCCGGCCAGACGATGACCGTATAAACTCTCAGGGCATGAAGTGAATGCTTCTTTAGATTTTGAAAATAAATTCCAATAAGTTATTCCTTGTGGCTGAACCTCCCTGAGTACAGTACATTAGAAGTTGGGTCTGTCAGGCTGTGGTGGTGCACGCCTTTAATCCCAGCACTCAGGAGACAGGTGGATCTCTGTGAGTTCGAAGCCAGCCTGGTCTACAGAGTTAGTTCTAGAATAGCTAAGGCTACACAAAGAAACCCTGTCTCGAAGCGGGGGAAAAGCCGGGCGATGGTGGCGCACGCCTTTAATCCCAGCACTCGGGAGGCAGAGGCAGGCGGATCTCTGTGAGTTCGAGACCAGCCTGGTCTACAGAGCTAGTTCCAAAGCCACAGAGAAACCCTGTCTCGAAAAACCAAAAAAAAAAAAAAAAAATTCCAGTCGGATGTGGGAGAAGAAAGAGTTCTGATTGACGGAGGACCGAGTCGTAATCCAGTCTTGCTGGATGATCCAGACCATTAACTTGTGGTCAGCCTAGATGTTGGGTGGGTTACGTGTAGTCATGTGGGTGGAACCTCTTGAATGTTGCACTCGGGCGCATGAAAGCACGCTTCCGCTTCAACGTAGCATCTGGTTACTGAATACCTCCAAGGAGACTTCTAGGGAGACCAAGTCACCTGATTGGTGGAAACAGTATTCAGTGCCCTAACTAGGTAAAATGACCATGCCATTTTACACGGTAACTGAACCGTGTAAGCAGCTCAGATTTTAGCAAGTGGTTGAGAAATAATTACTGCCTTTAATAGTTGTAAATGTATTATCGGTGTCGGTTTGTGTATAGGAAACACATAAATATGTGAATATGGGAAAACTAGCATGTAAAATTATTATAATAAATATTATTATTATTAACCTAGCAGTGTGTTAACAGTAGCTTTTGTCAACCAAATGCTAAATATGACTGTTGCCCATTTCTTATAAAATTTGAAATCCATTCTGTACCTGTTCGTCCCTAGGTGCTTTGAACTCCAACAGCGGAGCTTGTGTGTTTGACACAGCCCAAGAGACTGACAAAACCTAGAGTGTTTATTTTCTGGCTCTTTAGGACGTGTGCTGATTTCTGTCCCTAGAACAGTGGTGGTGGTCCTGGGAGCGGTTTTCGCATGGAAAGCGGAAACTTGGAAAGTCTGACCCACTGTCAGGTGCTAAGATCAAGTCTTAGAGAGGGTGTGGTTGTGCATAAGGGATGGAGGGACTAAGTGTTGAGGCCACATGATGTGGGATACCACTCATAATGTGGGGTAATGTGTGCTCTGAATACCATCTGTGAATAAAGAAACTGCCTTGGCTTGTTGATAGGGCAGAACTTAGATAGGCAGGGAAAACTAAACTGAATGCTGGGAGAAATAAGGGCGGAGTCAGAGAGAAGCCACGTGTCCCTGACATAGTGGGAAGGAACTTTATCCTGTAAGACACAGCCTCATGGTGATACCAAGATCAATAGAAATGGATTAAATTAATATGTAAGAGTTAGCCAATAAGAAGCTAAACAGTGATTTAATTAATACAGTTTCCATGTGATTATTTCGGGACCTTCCTCCCACAGCAGCAGGCTGCAGTCAGTGAGCAGGGAACCTGGCAGGTGAGGCAGGGTTTCCTTGGCTCTTTGTAGGGGGTGCACCCTCCTGGGTCTTTACCAGAAAGGCCCTGGCTGCTGTAAGAGCAAGGTCAAATAAAATGTAAAGCCCAGACAAAACAAAACTCACAAAGGAACTTGGACCCTTCCCCCTTCCATGGAGTCCTCCATGGCCTTTTTGTGAAGGAGCAGAAGGTAGATGTGTCTTGAGCCTGGGTGGGTGGGTCATGGCTGTGTGTTAGACACCTTGTAAGCTGGGGATGGGTGGAGCTGACGCCATCTGGGGTAGCTGGTTTTGTTAGGTTTGTGGAAATGGCTTCTAAGGCACATATTATTAATTATGACATCCATTCATTTTGCCAGATGCTGTGTGCAGCACAACAAACAGAAATAGAAGAATGAGTTTTTTTAAAAGTTGACTTAAAATCATTTAGAGAATGTTTTTTTCCCTTGTGGCAGTTCTATTTTAAAAATAATTACTTTGTGCAGATTGTTTTGACTTTAAAATCTTGTAGGCGTTACCTGAACTTTCGCCGTCCAAACTAAAAAGACTTTTATGATATATAACTTCAGTGTTTTGATTTTGCATATTTTCTAACTTCCGTCCCTAAAACATATTTTGTATAATTATGGTTAATTGTATACTTCTTTGGGTTCTGAACTTTTTCTTAGAATATAAAAGTATCTTTGTCGAGTGTGCTTGGGTCAAGTAATTGACATGAAATATGAGCTTTTACTCACACGCCGTGCCAAGTTGTCGGGCTTGGACAACCACGGAGTCTCGGGCTGAACACAGTGTGCAATGCAGTTCTCACTCAAGGCGAATTCCCGTGCCCGGTGGCCTTGTGCGGATGCCTCAGCATCCCAATGTCCTCCGTCCTGGAGCTCCATTCTCCCTGCAGGCCACTGCTGGATCATGGTAGCCCTGGTGGAAGGGGGACACCTCTCAGGGCCAAGGTGTCAGTGGCCACATCTCTTCTGCTTACAGATCGTTGGCCAGAAGACAGTCATGTAGCCACACCTAACCAAAGGGAAATGTATTGAGAAAGAAAGGACAAAGTTACGGGCACTCAGAGCCTCAATCACGATTTGCATTGAAATCCCACTTACCGATGTCTTTACATAATTCTGATATAAGTCGTCAGTTCAGCATAGATAATGTTCATTGAGATCCAGTGTTTTAGGTCTTGTATTAATGGTTTAAAAATAATTTTGCAGTACTTTGATAATGACTGGTTTTTATTTATCTTGTCTCTCTGTATTGTACATGTGTATGTGTATTCACATATGTGCTTACTTGCTTGTACCACAGCACACGTGTGGAGGTCAGAGAACAGCTTCCAAGAGTTGGTTCTTTCCTTCTACCAGTTGGGTTCAGGGGCTTGAACTCGGGTTATCCGGCATGACAGCAACATGCTGAGCCGTCTTGCTAGCCCTGGATTCAGTTGCTTCTCATAATAGACACACACACACATATGCACACATACGTATAAATTTTTAGTTGCTTTCTATAGCACACAAGTATACAGACACGTAATACGTGTATACTTATGTCTGTTTCAGCAGTTGACACCCTGTAGTACATAGTTACTTGGATATGTATTTCTGCCTGCAGCATAGACGTGCCCAGCAGATGTGCTGGCGGTGACGATGTGAGAGGAGAGAGTTGTACTGAGAAGACTGTTGGAAGTAGCTAGAAAAGGCTCGTTATCTTTCATTTCCCACGGGCTTGTCACCCTTCCTACCCAGACCGTGCTAGGATCAACATCGCCGTTCCCTGGGGTTCACTCCCGAGGGTGTGAGCAGTTTTTCTTGCTTGCCTGCTTTCAGCCCAGCTCGTGTTTTTGTAGGTTCAGGCCATATGCATGTTGTGAGTGTATAGTATTTCAGAGAAATGGGTGGTGGCTCAGAAGGATTCCAAGAAGTATTCCAAGGGTTCCAAGGAATTAGTCCCGTAGGGACATTTAAGGCCTGGGTCAGGATGAGCGTACAGTGGCCGGCTATGGAAGTTTGGAAGGGGACAGGTCAGCCAGAGGTGGCCTTAGAAGTGGCTGGAAATCCCATCAGAATGGAGACCTCTTATGCTTACATGACGGACGAGGCACCACTGTGCCTGGACAGGGTGCCGTGAGCGGTGTCTCTTCTCCCTCTGAAAACAAATTTCTTCTCATTGTGTTTTCTTTTCGGGAGTGAGATCAATGCAGTTGTTGCCGAAAAGTTGGGCGATATTATGGTCTGGATGTACAGAGTCTTTTCCCTTTCCCAAGTAAGCCATGATGGCTCATGAGAAGCCACCCAGGGCTCAGGGCCGTGGCCCACACGCTGAGGGCGGCCCAGCCTGGAGTTGCAGTTTGAGACTCATCTAGAACAAGCAAACTAAAGGATCTATCTGTCTCTAAGGGTATCTCAGTGACGGGGACTTTTCTTTGGTCTTCCAGGCAAAGCCAAAGCTGATCGAGCCGCTGGACTACGAAAATATCATCGTGCAGAAGAAGACCCAGATCCTGAATGACTGTCTGCGGGAGATGCTCCTCTTCCCTTACGATGACTTCCAGGTGCGTGGCCATGCCTCTCTCAGTGCCGCCGTGTTTCAGTAGAAAAGTTGGCCGTTGGGCTATAGACGTGATCGCACACATTTTTCTGTAAGCTGACTTACTGTTTGATTGGTGAGCTCATGACTTTTAAAGCGAGGATTAGAGCCAGTCTGGTGGCGCAGGCCTCTGTATTCCTAGCTATCTGGGGAGCAGAGTAGGGGGATCCCACATTCAAGGACTGGCTAAGCCGCAGAGTGAGTTCAAAGCCAGCCTGGACAATGTCGTGAGATGGATAGTACACGTCTCCCCTAGCATGTGTGAAGTCTTGTGTTCATTCCTAGCGGTGTAAGAGGAAGGCATTGTTAAATGAAAGAGAAAATGGATATGATTGTGTACCTTATTAAGACTTCATATTTTTAGTGAGATTAATTTTTCACGTTATAAATAAATATAAATCTACATATAGGTGTGTGTATGTATCTGTATACCCTAGGTTGACTTAGAGGGTACAAGTGGTTCTTATGTCTTAGAAGATTATTTTAGATTTTAAATCACATTTTTTTCGAACAGAACTAGGACCTGTGCATGCTAGGCAAGGTCTGATCTACCACTAAATATACCCCAAGCCTCGTTTGCTCTTACTTAAACCAGGTATTCTAGAACCTTCTGGGGAGCAGAAGAGGCTTGTTGCCCATCCTGTAGGATGACACGCTTGAACCTTGCTGCGACATGCCCTGAACTGCCGGTCCCCAAAGAGAAGGGCTGTGTGGTAGTTAGCAGTGATTGGCAGGACGGAGGTGTGGTTTCTGAGAGGGAAGCTCCTGCCATTCCTCAGAGGGAAGCTCCTTCCTCCACTGCCGTCTGGGTGCTGCTTGATGTCTTTTGGCCTCTAGCTAGGTGACAGACAGGAAGTGTTGAGGTTACTGAGGAGCAAGGGTTACTAGTGACCCGGGGCCAGTGCGGTCTGCTCAGAGGTTCTTGTTCCTATTTTGTTCTCCGGGATGTTTCCCAACAGTTTCCTGTCCTCTCCCTCAGTTTCCTTGACCTGGATATCCTACGTGATGTTGTTACTGCCCAAACCTGGTCTTCTGTGAACGGAGCTGAAAAATGAACTACATGTAGATTCTTACATGCTTGGAAAAACTTAAACCAGTTGGTGTGGAAAGCCTCCCCTTCGGGGGCTGGAGAAGTGGCCCAGTGGTGAAGAGTGCTTACTGCTCTTTGCTTTGGTGGCCTTGTTTTGTTTTTGTTTTGTTTGTTTGTTTTTCCCAGGCAGGTCTCTCTGTGTAGTCCTGGCTGTTCTGGACCATTTGTTTCTGTTGATCGCACTGGGCGTGAACTCAGATTCTCCTCCTTCTGCCTCCTGAGGGCTGGGATTCCCTATACCTGGTTTCGCTTGTTGCTCTTGTAGAGGATTTGAATTCAGCCCCCACCCAGCACCTATGTTTGATAGCTCACAGCTGTTTGTAGCTCCAGCTCCAGGGCATCCGGCACCCTCTTCTTGTCTCCACAGGTACCTCCACATGCATGTGCCTACTCACAGACAGACACATAAAGAAAAAGAACATCTTTTAAACATCTTTCTTTTCCCTTTTTCCTGATCTCACTTTCCAGAATTACAGCTGTAGTACACACTGGATTTTGCTTTTTTTTTTTTTTTCTTTAAGATGCTCGCCTGTTAATAGCACTTGCTCAGTTCTAACCCTTGGTGATCCCCTGCAACACCAAACTGAAAAGACTTCAGTTTGGACGAGCAGTGAGAATTTTCATGAATGTCTTTTCCTTCTAACTTGCTAGAGATGCCTGCAAGCTGGACGTGACTCTCGCTTAGAGCCAAAGTACTCTCTGCTAGTGAGTGGGATCCTAGCATGACCCCAGAGACCATGCTTTGGAAGCATCCTTCATCACTAAACCCCGAAGCTAGAATTGTGTCCTTTGCCCGGGGATTGACACCAAATGAAAAGCAAAGTCAGTCGTTTACAAATTAGACTCCTTGTTGACAGGTTTTTTTTCTGTAGTGTTCTTGGGGAAGCCATGGTGTATCTGAAGCTTCTTAGGGCATAGAGTGTGTGTTTTTATTGATATTTAGGAATAATTTTGTTGTTTTGTCTTATAACCCAGAATGAAAAGTTATATTCGTAGACACGAAATAAAATTGCTTAAGAAAGAAAGCAAAACACCCAACACACAGTTCCTTTAGTATTTCAGCATCCTCATCTCTCTCAGGGACAAAGAACCCAGATACTCCAGCAGTTGTAGAGGCAAATGATTAAAACTTCAGAGGAAATCCATTCACCCATTTCTGTGTTGTTCTAAGGGACACAGGGCCTCAGCATCCCTATTCTGGCCGAGAATGAATGAAGAAGTCCTGGTTTCTGTTTCAGGAAACTTGTTCCAAAGTTGAAGGAGTTTGAATATCAGCTTTGGCCCGTGTCCTGGCAGTGGTGACGGGTCACAGCTGACTCCGGGCACTATTTGTTCTCCTACAGACTGGGCTTTGTCATCCGAGAGACTGTTTACACATCCGTTCTCGCTAATCTGTCTCGCTGATGGTATTAACTGTCTAATTGCAGTGTGAGTTAATGATTTAGCAATGCCACAGTCCTCCTGGCTCTGTCTTCTTAGGTAACGAGGAGCATCGAGTGTTGTGTGTCTAGAGGCAGTGCAAACATTCGATCAGAACAAAGCCTCTTTTCTCATACAGAAAAGGGACAATGGGGTTAGAAAATGGGGGTGATCGTAGGCACAGTGCCTGAGGGGGCATCAGTAATGAACTGTTCAAGTAATAGAACTTGTATTAGATGTCTGCCAAGCATGTCAAATATAATTTCTAAAGTATAAGCATACACAGTGGTGCTGCCTTTGCATGTTTCCAAGTGGTAGACTGACATTTAGCCCCTGTTCCTCAGATCTGGGGACATCCAAGTGGCCTCTGAAAAATGGAGTGTATAGAAAAAAAGGCTATCGGGTAGATGTACTTACCCAAGGATGAGGTTGTTGAAATGAAAGGCTAAGAAACATAAAATGTATTAAAAAAAAACCCAAGAGTCATGTCAGATAGTTACAAAGCAAATGAGATGATCTTCGTCAGCAAGGGACAAGACAGGACAGGAGTGTCACGGGGCACAGGACAGGACATGAGAGTCACGGGACACAGGGACAGGACAGGAGTGTCACGGGACATAGGGACAGGACAGGAGTATCACGGGACACGGGACAGGAGTGCCACGGGACACGGGACAGGAGTGCCACGGGACATATTTGTTAAGACTCCCATCCTGGTCCTTTGGGGTCAGTGCTGTCTGTCTGTCTGGGACTTGTGGCTCTCCTGGCCCGCAGGTTCTCGAGATCCTTTAGAAGCCAATTGAAATCTCATGTCCTCTGAAACTACTTAAGTCCACTGTGGCCTCTCCCTGATTCTTTTATGTCCTGTGTATGTAAATGTTTAGTGTGTTGTATAGTCTGTCACTGCCTGCTGCTCTTTCTGACCTAATGTCATCTCTCTGCTGTGGGCCTGAGCAGGGCTCAGTTCAATACCACTCTTCTGTGTTTCTGTCCCGCCTGCCGTCCCCTTTGTCTGCACAGACTTCTAATCCCTGATAATATTGTACACTGGGAATAGATATATGTTGAAAATACCTATCAGATCAGCGATTCAGTTTGGTGAATGTCAGGTAATTTTTTAAGTTAAAAAGACATAGGTAAGTTGGGCACTTTAGTCCTAGGACTGGAGAGGCAGAGATGCAGGCAGGTGTCTGTGAGTTCAAGGTCTGCCTCATCTGCATGGCAAGTTCAGGCCGGCAGGGGCCACTGAATGAGACCCTGTCTTTAATTTTTTTTTAAAAGCCGTTTAAATCGGGTTTTAAGAGGAGTATACTTTCTGGCGGCTAATGGATCTTTTTGTTCCTAAAATTTTATAGTGTTTTCAAAGTTTGTAGTTGGTATAACTTTGGACTTTCCAACGAGCAAACTCAGAGGGAAAATTTTAACAGGCTGTGAGTGATAACCTTTTTCATCAGAATGTTTTGTATCAACAAAAATGATTCAGCTTGAAGGATGGCAGGGTTTGCACAGTGGAAAGTACTGTCCCTGCCAGTCATTGACTCTGTGGAGACTGCAGGACATTGGTTCCCGATCACCTTGTGGTGGTGGAGATGACATATGTAACCATCTTCATCTGTCCACTGCGTCTCACCTTCAAGTGTCTCCTGGCTGGTTGCCTGAGTTACCGCTGCCTGTGTAATTTTATATTGCCATGGAGCCTAAAAGACAGTCAGGAGCTAATTTATGGGTGTCATTCCTATTTCATAAACGTTAGACTGAGGCGTCTAGTATGAGCCAGGGATGATGTTTGTATGGGGAAGTAGAGAGAGCGTTTACTCCACTTCCGAGTTCGTATCTGAAGATCTGAGCCACGATGCAAAAGACGACGGTGCAAGATGTTCTGCAGCTGCGCGAGTTGCAGGAAAAGGATGTCTGTCCGTGGATGAGCAAAACATCACAGTGTTTGCTTGTGGTGGGAAAGGAAGGGAGATGCTTATGGGTGTGTATCGTCACACCTAGGCACACCACATTCTTTAAAAAGAGTGTTTGGTTATAGGATTCCTAGCTAAACGTGGGTGTGGGTCTGCTTGCAGAGTCAGAATGAGGTGTCATATGTCAGGAGAACCCCCTCTTGAAAGACCCATGGTGCATCGTCCACACCTGACCTGGAGAATTTAAGATGCAGCTGGAGATGATGAAGGAGCACCAGTTCTAGGAAGTGTTTAGATTTCAGGACAACCTTTGCGTGGCCTCAGGATTGTATAGGGAAATGTGGTAACTCCATTTCCCTGTCAGTAACATCTTGATTTTTACTTTCCCCCTGGTTCTTTTCACTCACACGCAACCGATAATTATCTGCGAACCAGTGGCCTGGAGAGGAAGCCAAGCGCCAGGACTTACAAAGGCCTGGAAATCCCTGATCTCATTTCCCATCTACCGTTTGGAAAAGAAAATATTTTTCAGCACTGTTTTTCCCTTGATAGGTTTTTTCCCCCCCAATGAAGCAATCTCAGGACTTCGTTTTTGACTTTTTACTAAAAATGTTCTTTTTGTAAATTCCTTGAAAATTTGACACCTGGAATTTGGTGTCCGTCAGTGTGATTTTATGTGACCAAGGTGGGATAGACGTTCATTTCTAGGGCTGGACCCACCTGGAAAAGTTGATATACAATGTTTCTGAATTGACATTAGACAGGCCTTTAGGAGGTGAGAGTTTTCATTCTGTTCAAGTATTAGGAAGTGAGTGATGAGTTTCCACTGTGGAATGATGTGTGAAGGACTAGCTGGCGTCTCAGGAGGTCGGCCTCTGGCTGGGTTGAAGAAAACATGTATGTAATGAATTCTCGTAGCCTGTGCAAGGGATTCGGCAGCTTTGTCTGGGGCTTAGGGCTATACACACAGAGCAGAAGCCCCAATTTCACACTGCTAAACACTGAGGAGAGGAGATAAAAGAAAGCATTGTGGGTACTTGTAAGACGCCAGAGTTTAAAGCAGGTTCATTGTCATCGCTTAAGTCACAGTCCCTGAGATCCTGTTATGTAAATTTCAGCATCCACTAGCGTATCCAGGTGCTGGCAGCCTGAACTCTCTCACGCCCACACAGAATGGGAAGTCAGGACCAAGAGAAAGGACCAACTAACCTCCAATGTGGGAGACAGAAGCTGGGTGGGCTCCTGCTCCTAGGAAGGAGGAGGAGGCGGACAGGCGCAGGACAGAGATGCACCAGGAGCCCAGGCTGCAGTGTGGCATGGGTGTAGATCTGCTGGCCTGGTGTGTGTGAAACCCCGGAGTTGATCCCAGAATCATCAAACAAAACAAACCGCGAGGGGAAGCCGCCTTCACTGCTGCAGGGACAGAGAGCCCCAAGGGTGGAAACGTGGGGGGTTGCAGAGTAGCTGGGGAGAGAGAACCCATATTCTTAAGAGAGTCGTTGTCAGGTGACAGCAGACCCAGGAAGATCACGAGAAATGGACTTTTCTTCTGTCTTTGTCGGGTCATCCTTTGTGTGCTGTAAGTTGTTCTTCCGAAGGCTATCGTGTTGGAGTTTTCCGTGTTTATCTAGAATTATTTTTAAATTCTTGACAAAGTGTGTTGGTGCGCGTGAGTGCTGGTGCCAGTGGAGGTTAGAAGCCTCGGATCCCCAGGAGCTAGAGTTGTAGACGATTGTGAGCCACGTGACGTAAGCCTTCTGGAAGAGGGTTGTAACCACCGGGCCGTCTTTCCAGCCATGGAGGAGTGTACGTGGGGTGTGTGCATGTGTGTGCCGTTGTCGGAGGGGGTCAGAGAGTGTTGGCTTCCCTGGAGCTAGAGTTGCAGTCTTTTGTCAGCTGGCCAGGGGGTGTTAGGAATTGGTCTCCCCACCTCTGCAAAGAGCAGTGTGAGCTGTTAACCATCTCTCCAGCCCCTTTCTGGGAGTTCAAATTAAATTTCTCCCTACACTAAATGGAATTCTTTCTCCAGGCCCTTACAGGTGAGCTGAACAGCGGGGTGGGGGAGGGGCCGCTTCTCTGTGAATGGCCTCATTAGAGGTGAACAGACTACGTGTGGGCATGGAAGGCTGGGACAGGAACTCGGAGGTGTGTGGTGTGGGAATGCCCTGCATGAATGTGAGTTTCCAGCGTAGCTTGGTGCTGGAGTCATTCATGAGCAGCTCATGCGCTTTGGAACAAATGCTTCTGCCGATCCTTGGAGAGTCGCCATCGCTTCTGTGTGCAGTCAGCCAGCTGCAGCACCGTTCCCAGAATCCTCTCCTGCTGCGGTTTCGACGTTACCCTGGATCCAAAAACATTTAATGTACAGAACAACCCAGCCACGTGGCCTTTCCAGGAGACATCAAAGTGACAGAGTTCTCCAGACACACGATACACCGCACAGCTGATCTCAGGCCTAGAGAGGGAGGGAAGGGGAGTAGGGAGCCCTCTTGATAATAAACTGTAGTTGAAACTGGAGATAACTTTAAAACATTGATGTGGATGCTGCATTCCTTTGGACTGACTGAACATATTAATAATTAACCAAAAAAAAACCACCTCAGGCTTATCATATGAGGAAGGCGGGGGGCTGGGCCGGGGGACACCAGTTTCAAGAGCCCAGTGTCTTCTGCATCACCTGGCGGTGCTTTGTGCTGTTGATTCTCTCCTCTCCCTCAGGTAGCTTTCACCGGCTAGGAGTTGTCCTTTTCCATGTAAATGGAGCCGTGATTTCTCAGATAAATGCCTAAAATTTGCAGCGGTCCGAAGGGATAATCCTATGAATAAATAAAGCCAAAATAGTGATAAATCTGCCATGTTCTGCAACAGATTGTGAGGCGGCTCTCAAAGACGGTCATGTTTTGGGGGCGTGGTAGCACAGACCTATAATCCCAGCACTTGGGAGGTGCAGACTGAAGGGAGCTTCAAGGCCAGCCTTGGCTTCCTAGTGAGTTTGAGGCTAGCCTATGTTACTTGAGACCGTAGTGAAGAAGAGCCTGCAATTCTCTGACCCAGTGTTTCTCACCAGTGGCTGAGCCAAGACGACCCCACCCAAGGTTGTCTGCCTAGTGCCCCATCTCCCTTCTCCTGGGAGAGCAGCCACACGCCCTCTCCTGTCTGTCCTTGGCGTCTGTTTTTCTGTCTGAGTGAGGCTACCCCCAGCTTTCTGCTCCTGGATTGTCACCAGCCCTGCAGCTGGCTTAGGTTAGAGCCCACCCACTTCTCTGAGGTCTCTTCTCCAGTTCATTGTTCTCGGGGTCCCTGGGGGAAGGGTGGGCCCTTTGTTCAGGCTTCTAATTAAAATCTTATAACATGTGATATTTATATGCACAGTGGATATGCATACTTCCTCCCCAGGAATTAAGAGTATTTTTTGAATAGTTTATGGCATCGTCAAGTGAGTAACCAGCGAGTGTGGAGCAGAGAGGAGTAGAAAATAAAGATGAAACCCGACCCCGTACTTTCGGCAATTCGTATTTTTTTGAACCATATAGTGAGTCTTCCCGCTTTTTGTTTGGTTCTGAAAAGTGACTTGGGCATTGTAAGTCAAAACACATGCGGTGTTCACCTTTTCTCTTTTTACTGAAATTTCCCCCCTCTTTGGGTTTCTCATAGATTGGTTGCCAGCACTCAGCTTTTGGGAAGGGGCGGGACTCAGAATTCCCGCAGAGGAAACCTGGAGGTCCTTGAAGGCCAGTTTATGGATGGTGGAAAGTTCAGGCTTTCTCCAGGATTACACAGAGGAGGAGAGGCAAACCTCCCTTCGAGAGCTCTTGGGTTTCCTGGCTTTCTATTCGGAACCCTTCCCAGTGTCCTTCCTCAGATTCTGCCGTAGGAAGTTTAATGAAATGGTTGGCTTCAGATTTCTCCTCCTTGGAACCTGAGCTTCTTGGTGGGGGTGGGGGACGGGAGGGTGGGGAGTGGGGGAGAGGGTGGAGAGAGGTCGTGGGGGGCGTAGTGGGTAGTGTTTAAGGTCACATGTGTAAGATAGATCCCCTCATCCCCTTGGGGTCTGGACAGAGTTTAATCTCAGTAGATAGGATTGCAGCCTTTCCTGGGGCAGAGCCAGGACAGGGAGAGTTGCCAGGTAAGGAACTGTTGCCTGCCTTGCTGTGCCCCCCCCCCCCAGGTGGTCCACACAGCTCAGAAGTTTTCCTACTCTGACCTTATAGCTAGCTGGGGACCATCAAAGTGTTTGGAGGGAGTCATTTCAATCAAGAGAAAAGTTCTTAAAGTAAAAATAATCTACTTGAATGTTTGAATTTTAAACCCTACTGGGAGATGGTAGTCCTGGGTCTGGTGACAAGGCTGCTGGTCCCACTGCATTCCATGAAAATGAAGAGTTTGGCTTGGGGCTCTCCAGGGTCCACACTTCCTTCAAAGTGCCTTTGGGGCAGAGGACATTTCTCCTTCCTTGAGTTTCAACTGTTCCACTGGTTCCTTGGAATTCCTCATGAGAAGCTAGTCTGTCCCTGGAGAAAGTAAACCAAGGGTTTCCCAGTGTCAAAGGCTGTCGGTATTTAGCCACACTAAGTTCCTTCCTATAGCAGATGGCAAGTTTTTATTTCTAAGTTGTGTTTTAAACTTGGAGGTTTGCATCTTGCTGGTTATTGGGGAGTGCTTAACTATACTTCAGTCTTCAGATGCCAGCCACCTCTCACAGTGTGAGAAAGGCTCCTTTCCCCTTTCCTGTTAAACACTTTCTTAGTAGGACAGAGATATAACTGGGTCTCCATTTCCCCAGATTCCCTGTCTGTGGATTCAGACGACATCAAGCTGAAAATATTTGGAGAAAAGAGCATGGGCAGACTGTGTGTGACTGTTCCCTAAGAGGTGCAGCATAGCAGCTGTTTATACAGCCTGGTACCAAAGGAGGTGTGAGAAGCGGCCGGGAGAAACTGAGAGTTACACAGGGGAGTAAGCCAGGCTCTATGCAGATGCCCACCTAAGATAAGGGACTCGGTGTCTCTGGGTTTTATAGATATGGGAGGTCCTGGACCCAGTCCTTCAAGATCACTGAGTGATGCTGTAATTTAAACATTCAAAGAGTGGAGCATTTGTATTAGGACACCTTATAAACTACCTTAAATTAGTGGAGACTTCGAAGTTGCATCGAGTTGGCCTCCCTTTAACCTCTACAGAGAGAAAGAGTCGTGTTGTCCCCATTGCTGTGGATGAGGGAAATAAACAGGAAAGATGAGGTAATTTACGCCATGTCGTAAAGCAAGCAGGAGATTCATTGAGAAGAAAACAAACACTGGGGTTGTTATTTACTGTTTTTGATGTTCGTGTTTGGAAATTGGATAAAGACCCATCCTTTATCAAAAGTGGTTATAAGGGACAGGAATGGGGCTACAAGCTCGTCATGGCTGCACACGCCTTTGGGCTCAGCAGCAGGAAGGCCGTGAGCTAGGGCCACTCTGCGGCGTGCTGTGAATTCCAGGCTGGCCCGTGCTGTGCGGTAGAAGCCCATATACAGTGTTAGAGAGAAACTTAGCTCATTCTTTAGAAGGGCTCTGGTTGGTACTCGCTGAGTAGTAGCTCTTAGAAGATTGACTTGAGCTGTTTTATAAGTCCGATAAATGAAACTATAGAAATTTAATGTTAATTGGTTTGGCATAGCGAAGACAATGGTCTGAATGTAATTTTTAATACACAAAATCTATAGAGATGTTAAAATAGAACATTAGCTTGTGCTTAGACGTCCCTTGTCGATTTATATAATGGATCTGAGAGCGTTTGTCTTCATAGGAAAACCTTATATGCAGTAATGGGTGGTGATTGGCGGTTCCCTTTTCTGTCCCCATTGACTGTTTTCTTCATTCCTGAAACATTTATCAGGTATTCATCGCAGAGATACAAGCAGGGGAGATGGTGCTTGGCCTTAAAGGAACTCAGAATCTAATAGAGGAAAAGGCATGTGCCTGCAGGAGAATGCTGGATAATGTGCCAGCTGCCAAAACAGGTCTCAGGGACATTGTTTTAAAGTTACTGAATGATAGGGTCAAGCATCAACTCTTCAGGCTCATAGACCAGATATTTGATCAATGTGACCAGACTCAAGGGAACTGATATGCATTTGCTGACTCCACAAGAAAAGCAAAAATAGTATTTTATTAAAGTACGTTGGAATTTCTATTAAAAAAATAGTCAATCTAAATATTTTTGTTGGCTTTGTGTCTTTTCCGCGTAAGAAAGTCAAAATGGAAAGCGTGTTATAAAGAAGTGGATTGTTGAGACTGGGCTTAGAGTGAAGGTCATGAAGACTAAAGCTGGTGGCATTAGTGGTCACCGCTCCATTTATAACAAGTCCGCTAGACCCTCGGGATCTGACCTGATGGATTCCAACTTATTATGCAGGTTCTGCTCTTTCTGTGACCTGATTTATCCCCTGGTAGGGTTTTAGTGTTTAATTGAAAGTCAGTTGGAGTTCAAAGGCAGTATTTGACATAGCAAATATACTTAGTCCTAGGCTGTCTATCTCTCTATCTGTCTGTCTGTCTGTCTATCTATCCATCCATCCATCCATCCATCCATCCATCCATCTACTTATCTATCATCTATCTATCCATCCATCTACTTATCTATCATCTATCCATCCATCCATCTATCCATCCATCCAGTCATGATCCCATGTATCCCAGGCTGGTCCGGAACTCGCTATGCTTCTGAGGATGACCCTGAACCTTTGGTTTCCCCCACCTCTATTTTCCAAGGACTGGGACTCTAGGCATGGTGTGCCCTCAGTCTTAGTTTACTCAAACCCAGGGCTTTGCCCAAGTGAGCCAAGCGCTCGACCAACTGGGCTCCATTCCCAGTCCAGCCTTATTTTTTAAAACATAGGTGATCTCATTCGATTTGCTTTGGTCTTATCTTTAGGTGTCTCTCATGCTCGTTCTTGATACAACTTGAACCCACCCTTCACCATTTCAGCGTAAAGACCGATACACCTTTGTTTGTTGTTCTATTCTGTTGGATTTGGAGCCCCGCTCTTTTCTTCCATGTCATCCTGGAATTCAGTGCCCCTCTCCGAATGCCCTTCTGGATGGAGTACTCTAAGATGTATTTCCTTCTCTTGTATGTGTTTTCATGAGAGTAGCAGATATGTCTTATTAAATATTGTATCTTTAGCCATTGGATTCATCTGGAGGAAGGCCAGGACCCAGACAAGGTTTGGCTAGATAGGCAAATATTTATGCTGGACTCTTAAATGATTGTTAGAATATTTTTCACGAAGGGAAGATACTCCAGTTTGCACTTGGGATCCAGAGGATACTCGGTTTTTATCTAGTCACGTGACCTCTTTGGGGCACCAGCTGAGTCAAAGGAAACCAGGTTGCAGCAGAGTGTCTCTCAGGCGTGCTCCATCCTGGGAGTACAGCCTTTTTCAGCACTGTGCTGCTCGGTCGCTCCTGCTCCCTTACAACCATGTTTGATTTTTCTGTTGAGTAACAAACCACCCTGGAGCCCAGTAACTTGGCAGCATTGGTTTCGTCTCACAGTTCTCTGGTCCAGGCCCGGCTAACCGCTTCTGCTTGAGTTGTTATCCAGGAGGCTGTATCTACAATGGCCTCTTCTGTGTTGTATCTGCCTTGGGGTAGTGGGGCATTTTTCTCTGTATAAATTGGCCCCTCTTTATGACCATCTTCTACTGTTTCAGTGTCTCAAAATAGTGGAATTTTTAGAAATATGTTTTTACCAACTCCTTGAGATTTTCATGATGCATACAATGTATTGATCATATTTACCCCTACGCCTCACCTCAAGTCTTCCCGCCTTCAGACTCCACGCCATCCTAACTTCCTGGCCATGTAACCCACCGAGTTCACTTTGAGTCCAGTTTGTGCTTCCTGTATCTTCATGGACATGGGACCATTCATTGAACACGGACCTACACTCCTAAAGAAAACTGATCAGCCTGCTGCCTCCGGCAGCCTCTCTGTCAGTTGTAATTGGAGGTTTCTCTCCTACCCACCAGTTCCCGAATAACCACTCAGAGGTTTAATATTGCTTATAAATGCTTGGCTGATGACTCAGGCTAATTGCTAGCTAGCTCTTACATTTAAATTAACACTTCTTTTAATCTAAGTATTGGCACGTGAGTATGACATTACCAGTTTGGCCAGCTGGATGGCTTCTCCCAGACTCCACCCTTCTTCTCCTGAATTTCTGCTTGGATTTCCCACCTGGCTCTATCCTACCTTGTCATAGGCCAAAACACCTTTACCAACCAATGAGAGCAACACATATTCATAGCTTACAGAAAGACATCTCACAATAGTCCATGGCTCTTCAGCTATGGGACTGTGAGCCCATCCCTCCCTCGGTGCTAGAATCCTGACTGGCGTGGTTTTGTGCAGGTCTTGTGTTGAGGCCTTCTATAGTAGTTTGAACCTCTTTCTTTCCCATGTTTATGATCATGTATGTCCCTAGCATTTCCATGTTTATGATTATATATGTCCCTGTCATTTCCATGTTTATGATCACACATGTCTCTAGCATTCCCATGTTTATGATCACGTATGTCGTAGCATTCCCATTTTTATGATCACGCATGTCTTTAGCATTCCCATGTTTATGATCCTGTGTGTCTCCAGCATTCCTTGAAAGCAGTTTTACAGTGAAAGTCATCATTTGTTTGAAATATTCACTAAGAAACCAAGACCCGGGTTGTAAGAGTTCCCCAGGGGCAGAGTAGATAAATAATTCACCGCACAGGACTTGGGTGGAGGACAAGAGATGCATCCATCCCTTTATATAGTGAGAAAACCACCATCTAAGTACTGGCTTCAAGATGGCTCTCGAAGATTGGCCTGCTGCGAGGAAATATAAGCGAAGCAGCAACAGCTAGAGAAGTAGTCCAGGGAAGACCTGGAAGTCTGAAACTGTGGAGGTCCAGAAAATAACAATAGTTGAAGATGGGATTGCAAGAAGCTACACGGTAAAAGAAACAGTTACCAGAGCGATGAGCCACCCACCCCACAGTGTGGAGAAAGTCTTTGACAGTTACTCCTTCTTCTTTCAAGATTAGAATCCGCATTCAAGAACCGAAACAAAATTTAAACCCACAAAATAAACCAATTGATAAGTAGACAAATGAATTCAGGAGCCATCAAATGGAGAAGTAAAAATAGTCAGTAAGCACATGAAAAAATGTTTAAGCTATTTATTGGGCAAATACAAACAGAAATTAGGTTAAGATTTCATCCTACTCCCCAGTAAGAGGCGGCTATCATTGAGGAAAAAATGGGGGCAGGAGAGGTGACTGGGTGGTTAAGAGCACTTGCTGCTCTTGCATAGGACGCAGGTTCGGTTCCCAGCACCCATGCGGAGGCTTGAGTTTTAGGAAATCTGATACCCTCTTCTGACCTCTGTGGGCACCGGGCATGCATACGGTGCACATACATCCAATATAGGCAAAACACTTGTGCACATGGAATAAAAGAAATAATAAATAAATAGAATGATAAAATCAATAATTTGGGAGAGAAATGGACCCATATACATTGTTGGCGGGACTGTGAATTAGACCAGCCACTTTTTAAGTCAGAGTGGAGGTTCCTCAGAAATGTAAAAGTAGAGCTACCCACAGGTCTATCTGTGACAGTCTGATTGGAGTTGGTATAGTGTAGAGACTCCTCACATCTGTCTGCTGCAGCCGTTCGTAGTGGCGTCTTATCCAGCGTGGAGAACAGAGGTGTGTATTTTCACAGCAGCAGAGTAGGGCAGACTCGGAAGGCAAATATCACACATTTCCTGTCATGTAGAATCTAGAGGTGTTTTGTTGTTTGCATGGTTGGTTTTTTAAGAATCCAGACGAAAGAGAGACTGGCTGGAGGAAAGACCAGAGAAGGGTAACGGGTGCGTTCGTGGGCACAGTCACAGTATGTGGTGTGTACGTATGGAGATGGCAGAATGAAATCCATGACTTTTAGTCAGTGTGTAAGTCGGTGCTAATAAAGTAAAAATGTACGACTGGAATCTCCTGAAGCAAGGGTAGCTCTAATCTTCAGAGGCAATGGGTGGCTTTCTTCCTGGTCTGTAGAGTCATTTAATAATGAGTGATTGATTAGCCTGCACTGCTACCTAGTCTGGGTGCTGAAACTTCAGAATCTCACCTGGAGCTGTTGCCAGTGACCTCAGGAGGCCGCTGTCCTCACCTGCTGGGGGAAACTGGAGGTACTTCGTATGCTCTGGTCCTATTACAGAACTCTCGGCTGCACTGTAGACCTGGCTCTCCGTCTTCACAGGCAGGGAGGGCCCTCGGCCGCACGGCTACACCGTAGGCCTGGCTCTCCGTCTCCGTCTTCACAGGCAGTGCCCCTCGGCTGCACTGTTAGCCTAACCCTCCGTCTTCACCAGCTCTTCCTGTGTTCTGTTCACAGACAGCCATCCTGAGGCGGCAGGGGCGGTACATGCGCTCCACGGTCCCCGTGAATGCAGAGGAGGAGGCACAGAGCTTATTTGTCACTGAGGTAGGTTTTCATTTTCTCTGCATCACGTGCTTTGTAAAGATTTTTCCCTCCACCCCTGCCTTTCCTCGAATCTTGTTATTTTAATGGATGTTGTCAAAGAGCTAATGACAGTTTGATGACTAGACTTTAGATGGGGTGTTTTAGGTGTGTGGAATGGTCCCAAATACCCGCGTCTCCAGAGTTGACCCTGTGGACATAGATAGACTAAAGGGTGGCTCGTAAGGGGATCGCTGTCCTTAGTAGGGACCTTTGTCATTAATACAGTTGATTCAGCAGTGCATCATGGGATCTTTCTCTCCACTCCTATGTTTAACCAGGTGATGATAGCCACACCTGACCGCCCCGATCTGTGTGCGATAAAATCACTCTATCTGTGTTTGAGCACACAGGTCATAGCCTGAACCAAGAGACATCATCACTAGATTGCGTGGTTTCAGTTCCCTTGTGTGTTTGTTTATTCCTCCAGCTGTTTTTAGGTAGAAGAAACTAGCTAGTTTCTGTAATTTTGTTTCTTTTTTTTTTTTGATTTTTCGAGACAGGGTTTCTCTGTGGTTTTGGAGCCTGTCCTGGAACTAGCTCTTGTAGACCAGGCTGGTCTCGAACTCACAGAGATCCGCCAGCCTCTGCCTCCCGAGTGCTGGGATTAAAGGCGTGCGCCACCACCGCCCGGCCTGTAATTTTGTTTCTTGAAGAGTTTCTTCCTTTAGAAATGAGTTTGGGGACAGCAAGATGACTCAGTAGAGAAAGATCCCTGACACCAGTTTGATCCCCAGGACCCACACGGAGGAGAAAACTAACTCTACAGGTTGTCCTCTGATGCTCACACATGTCTGTGACACACACACATGCACAGACACAAACACGTGCGTGCACAATATAGTTAAAAAATTAGGCCCTTTTCTATGTGATATTTAGAGGAAGTGCGTTCCTATCAGTAGAACTGCAGGTCAGCTGTGCTTTTAAAGTGAAGACCAATTAAATAAGAGAGTTTTAGTGGAGATGTAAAAAAAAAAATAAGTCTGCATCTAAAGTGTTTAAAGCAGTGTTCTGTCTTTCTGTAAAGATAGTGTCCTGTCCCCTTCCTTTTCACCACACTAGTACCTTTGATACACACACTAGGTGTGTTCATACAGGCTTACACACACACTAGGTGTG
>JABTXL010000002.1:2224132-2243711 GCA_025134845.1 Neodon shergylaensis
ACACACACTAGGTGTGTTCATACAGGCTTACACACACACTAGGTGTGTTCATACAGGCTTACACACACATAACTAGGTGTGTTTATACAGGCTTACACACACATAACTAGGTGTGTTTATACAGGCTTACACACACACACACACTAGGTGTGTTTATATAGGCTTCCATGCACAGACTAGGTATATTTATACAGATATAACCATTTCTTTAAAGGCAGGCTTTGGAAAATGTGACTTCAGACAAAATCTGGCCCGCAGCCTGTTTTCATGGCTGAGGTTTTATCGGTACATGGCCTTGCCCATCTGTTTACATATTGGGCTGTAGTCATAATACAACCGACTTAAGTAGAGACAGTGAAATCCTGAAAATCATTGGGTTATGACTCTCTTAATGTCCACAGAAGGTTTGCTGACATCTGTCTTAGAGCATGTGACAAAATCATCACTCAGTTCTCCCAACTCATGAAAAAGTTGGGTTGTTGTTGTTGTTTTAGGGTGGGCAGAACCCTCAGTGGCATTTTTGAAAGACTTGTTTGTTCTTTTAAGATTGCTTATTTAGCTGTACCTATTTCATGTGTATGAGTGTTCTACCTGCACATGTATGTGGACCACATTCGTGCTGGCACACATGGAGGTCAGAGGAGGGAGCTGAACCTGAGTCCTCTGTAAGACCAACAAGTTAACTCCTGAGCCATGCCTCCAGCCCAGGTTTTTTTATGTGTGTGTGTGCATGTGTGTATGTATGTTTGTGTGTGTGTATACATAAACACCGTGTACACGTGGAGGTCTGAAGGCAACTTGCAAGAGTTCGTTCTCTTCTTCCAACATGGGCCTCCAGAGGATTGAACTCGGGTTCTCAGGCTTGGTGGCTACTTCCTTAACCAGTGAGTCCTTACAAGTTTAAATATTTAGGCATTGTATTTCCCCATTTTGCTTAAAGTTGTAAACAGGTGAGTATTCATATATTCCATTCATAAAAACATTCATGCTACCCCCTTTGTCCTTCCTCCTTGCTCTTCATCACATGGGCACATGCCTGTGCCTCCGGGTGGCTTCATGTCTGGTTAGAAGGTTGGTGCTGTGGCTTGACTTACAGGCTCTTGCGAGACCATCATAGCCGGATAAAGACAGTAGGAGTGTGCTAGACAGAGTCATGCCTGCCTCCGAGGGGCAGCTGTAGGAAAAATACCCGTAACCACATGTGACTTCGCAAAGCCATATTCCGGGACTTTGGATTCTAATTCTGAATGTGGTATCTGAAACCCAGGTGTGAGAGTTTTGCTGGAAATTGTGAAAAAGCATTTGTAAGAATAAAATAACATTTTAAAAATGTTTATAGTTGTGTGGTCAAAGGGAGAGAAGTTCTCACCTCCCCTGTCTGACCCTGCTCTTGGCCCTTCCCTCCTGTTTATTCTACCTCCAAAGAATAATCTAGAACACCCATACTCCCTTCCCTTGGTATCTTTTGAGGCAAAGTTTCTTACTGTGTAAGAAAAATAAAAATTAAAAAAGCACCGATTGTTGTGAGTTGTTGTGAGTTGGTGGCTGCTCGGATGGAGGCCACGACAGACAAACATTTGCTGTAAATGAAGTGGGATAAGAACAGGGGCTCTGTTCACAGACAGTTTTTACCCCCCCCCCCCCAGCCCCATAATGAGATCTGGCACAAATACATCTTTTCTCGCTCTTTTTCTCTCCCCACTTTTGTGTATGTCAAGAGCTAGCCATCTAGAATTTCACATGGACCAAGTGGGCTTTAACAAGCGGAGCCTTCAGCTGCTGAATTCCACCCATTCATATGTAAAGATGTAGCCTTGTAAATCATCAGACTACACAGCCCTCAAACAGGTGCCCACATGCCAGGCAGATGGGCGAAGGGCACCTTGCTCCTGTGTAGTCATGCAGTGAGGTAGTTCTGATGTAGTGTGTGAACACTAGTGTCACTAAAAGAAGCTTAGCAGTGGAGTACCTGCAGTACACATACACACACACACAGACACACACACACACACACACACACACACACAGAACTTACATACTGATTTGTAAGTATGAGCCTGCGTGAGAGACTTTGGGAATGATGCAGACTTTTGAAACCTCAAAATTCTACATACCTTCTCCAACAAGACCGCACCTTCTAATCCTTCCCAAACAGTTCCACCAACTGGGGACCAAACATCTAAATATATGAGCCTCTAGGAGGCAATTCTCATTCAAACCACCATAGCAGCATAGCTTTCTTTTATATAAAAAATTGATTATAGGCCAGGAATAGTAACTGCTATTTCAATGTCACCATATAA
Source organism: Neodon shergylaensis (assembly GCA_025134845.1). Lineage (NCBI taxonomy): Eukaryota > Metazoa > Chordata > Mammalia > Rodentia > Cricetidae > Neodon > Neodon shergylaensis. The sequence goes on from JABTXL010000002.1 coordinate 2,226,436, forward strand.
AAACTGCTGTCAGATCATTTATATTGATAACTTGAAACAGTATCTTTCCCAAGGGTCATGTTTCACTGGTTTGAAGTCTCACACCTCCCGGAGACTCTGCAGGTAGAACTTTGACGGTTGATAATTGATGGTAGAACTTTGGAATGTCTCTAGGGTCTGACTCTGCAGAAAGTCACCTGATTTCTGTATCTCTGTTTTTTTTTTTTTCTAAATCCCCCACAGTGCATCAAAACCTACAACTCTGACTGGCATCTCGTGACGTACAAATATGAAGATTACTCAGGAGAGTTTCGGCAGCTTCCAAGGTGAGTGGGCTTCAGGCGTGTGTGTGCTGAGGAAGACGTGTGGTTTCATTTGCACAGTCAGAGTGGTTGTGAAAGCACAGGAGATTTCTGTGTGCATGGTAACATCTTTTGATTGCAAGACTCAGTGTCATCCTCTGATGGGGTGAACAGCAATGAGAACATAGAAGTGGCTTAGTTCTGTTCAGAGAGCCAGAAAGTTTCCACTGAGGTGTGTAAGAGATAAGGCCACTGTAGTGAACTATGATGCAGTGTGGTTTTATGGTTATTGGACTGACCACTTGTCCGCATTTATTAACTGTATGAGGTAACGAGTGTCATCCTGACATTTCCTCCCGGTCTTTGATCATCTCCAGTCCTCCTTACGCCGTTCTGCTGCCCCTCCCACCGTTGTCTTCTCTGTGTTCACACACCCCGTCCACTTTCTTGTGTTCACATCCGCTGCACACGCTCCTGGCTCCATAAGCGCCTCTCATCCAAGCATGTACCGTGCTTTGAGCATATTCTCCCCTTTCCTGTCCATCCCGTACGTCCTTGGGCACCTTCTTTCATGTCATCTGTGCCTCCATGATTTTTATGTATCTATGTAAACTTTAGGCTCCACATAACATATGTATTCGTGTTTTTTAGACCTGGCATAATTGCTGTAATATGAGTATTTTCAGTTACATTCATTTTTTTTAGATACGAAAGCACTTTCATCCCGTGTATCCCTTCCTAGGTTGACAGACACCTAGCTTGGTTCCAGCTTAATTCTTGAGAATAGTTCTCTCTCTCTCTTTCTCTCTCTCTCTCTCTCTCTCTCTTTCTCTCTCTCTCTTTGTGTGTTTCTTCAAAAGAATATTTTGGAAAGAACCACGTGAAGACTATGGTAAATAAATGTGTTAAGAAAGCAAATCTTATACAGTGTTCCCCCAGGTCAGTTCCTTACCTGCTTTGAAGCTTTAACTGCGAGCACACCTAAAGCAATTGTATTGGGATAAGTTTGTGGAAAGGGAAGCAGGGCGGGTATGTGTGTTTCTACTCAGAGGACTGTTGGAAGACAGCACATTCCGCACACAGTCGGCAAAGGGAAGTGCAGCTGGTTCTGGATCAGAGCAAATGGAGACAGGTTGTTTTCAGGGTCATTGCTGCCCCTGGAAACTTGCATTGAACCCAAATTAGTACGTTCTTGAGTTTGTTCCCTTAGTGAGATTTTGAGCCTTTTGTACTTTGCTCTTTGGGCCTCGCTGTTTGTTTTCCTATGTGTGTGGCTCAGCCACTCCTTAGAGTGTTCAGCCAAGTTCCTGATCACCTCCTTTTAAACATCAGAGGGAACACTCCCTGCCGACTTTATTTTCTCCGCATGGATAGGCTTCTGAGCTCTCTGGTTACCCAGCGCTCACTTAGTGATTTGAAATAATTCCCACCTGATCTAATAAATCCACCTTCCTGGATTGTCTTCTCAAACTGTCGCCATGTAGGAAGATAACTGACTTCGTGGAGTGTATGTTTACTATGGGGTAGAGTTTAACGGTGGCGAGATTTTACCTTTGAGCATCAGTAAGAACATCTCACCGAATGGAACATTGTAACAGGATTACAGACTCTGGGTTTTGTCTGGGTTAGCTTTGCCCTCTCTGAGTTTCCCCTGTCAGATTGACAACAGCTACCACCAGCTTACATGACAGGGCATATGTAATGTACCCGGCACACCTAGCATACAGCTGTTCTGTAACTGTAGCTACTGCTGCTGTAGCTGCTGGTACTGTCTGCCATTAATGCCTTCATCACCTTCCACCATTAATCACTTAAAATTCTGTGACCCCGATAATGTATTTCTCTCATATTTTAATATTAAGAATTGTCCCACCTAGTCTTTTAATTAGTACCCAGTCCACTTTCTTACATTTAATAGGCCTCCTCGCTCTAGCAAGCTGTGCCTTCATTTCTACGGTGCTGTGTGGACCTTTGCCTGGGTCCCTCGGTTCATTGAAAAACAATGGCATGGACTGTGTTATTCTTTGCCGGGGGCCACTGTTGGGCTGGTTATGGGCTGGTTCCTCTGATGGGTGGAGATGTAGACTCTATTGATGATGCAGTTACAAGGCAACTTTTCTTTCTTGTTTTTAAAGCAAAGTGGCCAAGTTGGATAAACTTCCGGTCCATGTCTATGAAGTTGACGAAGAGGCTGACAAAGACGAGGTAGGCTCTTGCCCTCTGTCTTTCTTCCCTCTCGAGACTCCCATGGCGCAGGCTTCAAGAGAAGAGCCAACCTTTCAGCCCAAACAGGAACGGGGGTGTTTAAATGAAGCAGAGGAAATTTTTAAAATCTATTTTTAGGTTGGCTTCAGGTCCCGGCTTTATCTGGACTGCTCAGCATCTCATGTTCTCTGACTTGTGCTTTGTTCTGAGATCACTTGCAAGGGCTTGGATCAGATCTGGCCGCATCGCTAAGAGATACCGAGATGCCCGAGACCTTGAATTTCGGCTGTTTTTCTACAGTGGAAGTGAAGTGGCTGTCTCTCCAGCGGCTGCTCTAGTGCTGTCTGACTTTAGTCAGCGCCCTCGCTCTCGGAGAAAGACGGTGCTCAGGGAAGTGTATGAAGAGGGCGAGGCCTTTGTCAGCTCAGGAAGGGAATCTCATAAACTTAGCACAGACCCCTCCGTATATTCCGCTTCCTCTCTGTTGGTGCCCCGTCGCGGGTTTAGAGCCCTTTCCCCTTTCCTCAGCTGTATACTGAGTACAGAATTAGCCATCTTTAGAAGGTAATCTTCTAAACATCTTCTAACTATTCTGAAGCAACTTGTTTTAGAAATAATTGTCAGAAAAGTTAGTGTGGCTCACAGTGAACACTTTTAATCCCACCACTCACCGGGCAGAGGCAGGTGGATTTCTGAGAGTTAAGACAAGCCTGGTCCACATAACGAGTTCTAGGCCAGCCAGGGCTACACAGTCTCCATTTTAAAGGTGCTGATTATATGACCAGGAGGACCGAGCGAAGGCGTGCATGTCGAGGTGCCCAATAGCTTAGGAAACCCTTGAGAGGGAAACGATTTCTCAGGTCCAATCACAACAATGCCGAAACCGCAAACACTAATATCAGGGTGGCTCAACAAAGCTGAGCCAGGCCTCCCCATGCTTCTCGGTTTGGTTAAGGGAAGACTTGGCAGTGTCACCTCTGTCTGTTTACGGTCTCTCTCAGGCATCTCCAGTCTTTGTCACCGCGGACTGATGCTGTCAGCTGTGTAGTCCACACGCTGTGCGGTCAAGTTACAGGAAAGAAAATCTGAAAAAGCTTTAAGTAACTTAACAGTTTTATGTTGGGCCATGTTTATAGCTGTCCATGACTGTGTGTGCCGGTGGCAGCTGGGGCATGCCCTGGCTCTGTGCCCACCGCCTCACATCCAGATCTCACAGGGAAGGTCTTCCCTTGAAGATGTATTTTTATTCCAGCGTCTGCCTCTCTTTCCCTCACCCTGTTTTTTTTTTTTCATCTCCTTCCTGCATGGCCTCCTGTTTCCTTTTCTTTATTCACCTTTCCCTGAACCAAGCCTCTGGGAAGCATTTCAGGAATTTTCTTTTGTCCTCTAACCATGGAGGAGTGTCGCTCAAAAACTTTTTTCATGAAACTGGGCGAGGCAGAAAAACTGAGTGGTATGTGGTTCCTGTGGTTCGTTAAACTCTCAAAAGTAAAAATTTGGCCAGGACTAACCCGACCCTTAAGGGAACAGGATATCTAGAATTCACCAGTAAACAGCCTCTAGAGGGACATAGAGGCACTGGTGGTAACTGGACCACTTGGCACAGATGGAATGGTTTTCCTTTTGATGAAACTCCCAGAAAATAATCTACACAGGGCAGTAGATTGACGTGGTTTCCCTTCCCTCCTAGGATGCTGCCTCCCTCGGGTCTCAGAAGGGCGGGATCACCAAGCATGGCTGGCTGTACAAAGGCAACATGAACAGCGCTATCAGCGTGACCATGAGGGTAAGAGGGCGTATCACCCCGCTTTCCCTCACGTGATACGTTCCCAGCACCCCAATCAGGCAGCTCACAACTGCCTGTAAGTCCAGCTCCAGGGACATCCAACATCTCTGGCCTCCACAGGTACCAGCATTACAAGGGCATACACAGACATAGACACATAGTTAAAAAAATTAAAATAAAATATAGAGTAAAAGTAGTTTAAGAAGTTATGCAGAAGAGACCAGGGTGAATCAGGGAGAAACGAAACAGCAAGAGGAAGCTCAGGTGAACACAGAGGTAGAAAATAAACCAGGCAAGTACTGACCGCCAGAATCCTGAGGCTCAAAAGTCCTTCCGTGGCATGACGGGAAGACATTCCCTGTTGTGTGAGTGAGGGGCTTTGGGGATGTGAGAACACCCCTGTCTCACAGTTGGAGCTCCTCTCCCTACTTTAGGGTGGTTATGTCAAACCTCAAGCTCTGGGGATGAGAAGCAGTGAACTGTGGGTGATGATGACGCCTTCTTAAAACGCACAGGCAGGAAGACCGTGAGCCGTGGTAGGGGATCTTCCTTCAGCCGATCCAGGGGCCAGCAGCATTGACTAGCATCCCACTGGGGTTACAGAGTTCTGGCTCGTGTTTTCCAGAGTCCTGGTGGCTTCTCAGTTCCCGCTGTCCATCCAGAAAGAGGAGCTGTCTGAGTTTGGTTTTGTTTTGTTTCCAGTCATTTAAGCGGCGGTTTTTCCACCTGATTCAACTCGGTGATGGATCCTACAACCTAAATTTTTATAAAGATGAAAAGATCTCCAAGGAACCCAAAGGATCCATATTCCTAGATTCCTGCATGGGCGTGATTCAGGTGAGTATGAAAAGCATTCTCTCAAGGTTTTTGGTCTGCAGCGATACTATGCATGAATGTGCAGATTCAGGGAAACGCTTTTGAACATGGCTGTAATCAGGCTGGAAATGTAACACCTAACCTGAAAACACAGCCTGTTTTTCGTCATTTTAAAGATGGCAGGATACTGTGGTAGACAGGAGTCCTCTAGTGTGCGAGGCTTTGTGTTTAAAACATGGGTGTGATAATGGGAGAATGAGGTAGAGGGATCTTAGATTCATGGCCAGCCTGGGCCGCATAGTAAAACCCACACACGGGAATTGTTCACTTTCCAACGTGGAGGCTTGCTTGTTCCATCTCACAACTCACAGTGTGTAAGACACAGACGCCCTGACTCGTCGGACTCTGCCTGGGTACCCGCAGAATGAAGCATGAATGCGTTCCTTCTGCAGGCCTCAGACAGAGGGGCTCTGTGACCAGTAACACTCTCCCAGTCAGGGAGACAGTGGATGGATTCAGCATCACCAGAGAAGCCTCCCTCTGAGTGGCATTAGCCTGGAGCTTGATTCTATAAGGAGGTTGTGTCGTGGGGCTAACCTGGAGAAGTCGGGGACATAGCTGACATCGCCACGGATTTGATAGGTCTTTTTGTTTTGATATTTACACTCTTACCTGAAATCCAATTGCTTCTTTGTCCTCTAGTAAATCCTCATGAGTAGAGAAGGGCTGAAGGCTACTGTTCAAGTGCTTCATCCCCGCACCTCTTGCATTGGGGTGCTCCTGGCTCCCCTGAAGTCGTAGTCAGTCCCCCCTTACTTCCCACTCTTTATTCCTGGCTCCTGTGCGGGAAGGTAGAATTTTAGAGCCACCCCCTTCTGTTCCATTCCAGACTGTGACTCTCCACCCCGCAGAGCCGCTGTCCTGAAGATCCATTCTCTTCATCTTCCCCACTGTGGAGACTTCTCTGTTCCTTTATGAGATGGGGTCTTATGTAGTCTAGGCTGGCCTCAAAACAAGTGACCGGTGACAGGACCTTCTGACCTTCCTTCTCCAGTCGGTTTAGCTCCTATTTGTTGTGATTTTTAAAATTTTTATTTTGGAGGAGACACCCTCTAGTTACTAGAGTCTTGTGACTGCCTAAGAAGCTTTATATAAAATGGTAACTTTTTTTAGTTACTTTATCCACAAAAACTTATATTTGAGTTGTATTTGACTCATTTTTTAGAAATCCCAAGAAGTCCTTTGACCTCGGAACACAAAAGCCTTTGCAGTGTCTTCTCAACACCATTGTGTTTGGGGGCACCTGCTGTATTCTTCCTCCCTGTTTATATGATCATCTCTTTATAATTAAAAAAAATTATTGATTGTTGTGAGGGGTTCAGGTGGCGGTGAATTCCATAGCATGCGTGTGGACGTCAGAGAACAACATGGGATCCGTTCTCTCCTTCCACCACTAGATGGGCCCTGTGGGTCAAGTTCAGGTTGACAGACTTGTGAGTCAAGTGTCTTTTTTTTTTTTGGTTTTTCGAGACAGGGTTTCTCTGTAGTTTTGGAGCCTGTCCTGGAACTAGCTCTGTAGACCAGGCTGGTCTCGAACTCACAGAGATCCGCCTGCCTCTGCCTCCCAAGTGCTGGGATTAAAGGCGTGCGCCACCACCGCCCGGCTTGAGGCAAGTGTCTTGACTTGCTCAGCTGTCTCACGGACCCCCATCTCGTCCTTCATTTCCTGAAATTTAGGTTGCTCTGTTTTGAGTTTTATTTATGAGCTGGAAAACTTTTTTTGTTAAGGTAGACATGCAGATAGAAACTAGACAGCATACGTGGGATTTGAAGAGTCCTACAATGTTTGTCTACCTGAAGTCTCTCACCTGGTCCTCATTCCAGAGACTTTCCTATATGTTCTGTCTGCCTGTCTTCGTGAGGTTTGGTCGGCAGCTTTACCTTGAGTCTCTGTCCGGCCAGATGCTGAAGTGAGTGGGTTCGTTTCTTTTTCTTCTGTTGGGGATCACAGCCACACAGTCTCTACCCTTATTTGAGAATAGCATTCTCTTCAAGCATACATTTGAAGTCAGGACACTTGGGAGGTGGAGGGGAGAAGTCCCCGAGTTTGAAGCCTTTCTTGGCTACCTAGGGGTTTGTGGGCAGCCTGGCTTATGTGAGACCCTGTCCTCAAATGAGATCAGAAAGGAAATAAAAAGTTGGAATTTAAATGGTTTTGGGAAAAGAAAAAGAAAATTCTTTGGGATGCTTACTTTTTAGCTTTTATTTTTGGTCATGTATTTTTATTGTTCATGGTACTATGTCCTTCAGGAGATCTTCGTACGTGTGTACTTCTCTACCCTCTCACGGCCCCTCCCATACCCCTCTGTTGGCCCCACCCCTCTTGGATGTTATTTAAAATAATAGCTGATGAATGCTGTGAATGGAAAGAAATGCCTGAGGGGGAAGTTTCCAGGTCAACCTGAAAGACAGAGCTTGAGCCTTAAACCCTGATAGTGTTTTAAAGCCACAGGAGTTGGTTAGACTTGTGCTGCAGGTGAAGAAAATGGGTCTCAGAAAGGATAACCTAGAATCAAGGTGTTGTGCTTTTTCTTGAATTTTAACCCTCTGTATGTTTGAGGAGTAGGTGGTTCCCCAAATGCACAGAGAAAACTCCTCCAGTCCCACGTTTCACTCCTTGATTTTTTACCTTTGCGTGTAAGTGAGACCCGAGGTGGCAATCACTGAGCCCGTGGCAGATGATCTGCACACTGTGGTTCGCACGGCCTTGCCCAGAGATGCATTTAGCATCAGGCTTCTAAAAGCTGCCCTGCACAAACGATAGGCCTTAGGTCTCCGTGTGCCTGGACCGTACACCGTGAAGCATCCTTGAACTGCAGGCGGCTGGCTGAGATTTTAGTGGGTGTTGGGACACTCTGCTCCCTCAGCACTCAACGGGAGGTTGGACTCCTCCCCCTTCAGCTTGTGTGGACTGTGTTTTTTTCTTCAGAGATGAATTTCTGTCTAGAGTGGTTGGCCTGGAGTGTTTGCCTCCAGGATATATTTGGCAGTGTCTGGAGATGGTTTGGCTCACAACTGTCCCACCGACGTGTGGTAGGTGGAGGCCAGGATGCTGCCAAACCTAGAAGAGTACGTAGACCAGCCCCTTGTGGGAAGAATGATGGGCCTGAATGCAAGCAGTACTGAGATGGACCAACCTTTGGTATACATTCATCTTCCATTCCCATAATGGGCATGCGAACTGGAGACAAAAGATCCACATACTTTTACGATTAATAAATGATGGGAAAAGTTCCAGGGAAGTAAGCTGAATAGATTGGTAGATAGCAGTTAGCTTTGAGAAAGGCAGTGGTGGCACACACTTGATCTTTTTAAAGAAACTAAATATGTAACTATTGAATATAGAATATTTACATGTGAAATTTCGTAGATTCAGCTATTTTTCAAATGCTCACTGTGTGCCAGACTTTGAAGGTTGTGGGGGTAACATTAAATAAAGAGAACAGACAGCTCCTGTCCTTGAGGGATTTCTGTGCCATTGCAGGGGGCAAGAAATACATAAATTAAATAGCTAAGAAAGGAAATGAGGCCTGAAAGATGGCTCAGTGGTTAAGAGCACAAGTTTGGTTCCCAGCACCCGTGTAACATGGCTCATGGGTATCTGTAACTCCAGCTACAGGTGATCTGATGCCTCGGCCTCCATGGGCACCTGCACAGGCATGCACATACATACCTGCACATACATACATGGAAATATAGTTAAAAATAATAAAAGTAAATCTTAAAAAAAAAAAAGAAACCAGCAAATGCTCTTGATCACTGAGCCACCTCTCCAGCCCCAGCATCTACTGCTTTTGCAGAGGACCCAGGTTCCAGTCCTATCATATATATGGTGGCTCACAACCATCTGTAACCGTCCAGTTCAGGGGACCCAGGGCTCTCCTCTGACCCCCTCCAGAACAAGCCACATGCATAGTGTACATATATACCACAGACAAGGCACTCACATACATAAATTAAAAAGTAAATCTTTTTTAAAAGATAGGTAATTAATCAAATGGGAAGGTAAAAAATGGCGGAGGTGGACTATGGTGCCGGCTCATGAGAAGGGAGTTTGCAGTTTTACAGTAGTATCCGAGATCCGATCCGATGGCACCATTAACAACTAGGGCCGATTACCCTGAGCTGTTTCCCCAGTGTGTCTCTTTCGCCTGTTCCCATCACAGAACAACAGAGTCAGGCGCTTTGCGTTCGAGCTCAAGATGCAGGACAAAAGCAGCTATCTTCTAGCAGCAGATAGTGAGGCGGAGATGGAGGAGTGGGTCACCGTTCTCAACAAGATCCTCCAGCTCAACTTTGAAGCTGCAATGCAAGAAAAGCGGAATGGGGACTCTCATGAAGGTAGGAAGGTCCCTGTGAGGTGGGGACGGTGAGAGCCTTTCCCAAATAGTCTATCAGCAAAGGCTTTTGTCAGGCTGCATTTTACTGCCCTGGAGCCAGGCATGGTGTTGCAGATAATTCCAGCATGTGGAGAGCAGAGACAAGAGGCACAGGTTTTGAGGTGGCCCAGCCAACTGTCATGGGAGTTGCAGGCCAACTGTATAGTGAGCCCCTGTCTCAAGAAAGCCAAACAAATGAAAAGAATTAGTACTTTGACGATGTTTGTGTGGCAAGTATGTAACACAAACAGCCACGGTATGGACAGGCAGGCCTGGATGTGAGTCTCAAGAATATCACTTTTTAGCTCTGTGACCTTGGACAGACCACTTATGTTTTCTGAGTCTCGGTTTTTACCTGAAAATGGAAATAAGAGCCAGGGATGCAGCTCAGTTGATAGATTCCTGTGTGAAGCCTAACTTAGGTTCCCAGTACTGCATAAACTCGCGTGGTAGTAGACGCCTATAATCCTGATATTTAGGAGGTCAAGGCAGGAGATTTAGAAGTTCAAGGTCACCCTTGGCTACATAGTAAGTTTAAGTCTAGCCTGGGCTACATGACAGCCTGTCTTTAATTAAAAAATAAAAGTTGTGTGGGTGTGGGGAGGGATGATTGAAAAGAAAATTACCGATGGAATGAGTAAGCTTCAAAGTGTAGGTTTTTATTTGGGGGTTTATTTGTTTGTTAGTTTTTCAAGACAGGATTTCTTTGTGTATCCCTGACCATCCTGGGGCTAGCTGTGTAGACTAGGCTGGTCTCAAACTCACAGAAATCCACCTGCCTCTGCCTGCTGAGTGGTAGGATGAAAGGGGTGTGCTACCACCGCCTGACTTCAGCTTTGCTTTTGATGTATGTTCCTTCTAATTGTACAAGCTCATAAGTGAACAACTCTGGTTATACTCCAAATTACCCGAGGGTTTGGAAAAAGTCAAACTACTATTTTCTTGGTCCTACCAAAGCCTCTGGTTGGGTGTGGTTGTGTAGGATGTTGCACACAGCTAACTTGTTCTAGTGTGTATGTGTGGCTGTGAAGGGTGTTGCACACAGCTAACATAAGTTCTAGTGTGTATTTGTGGCTGTGAAGGGTGTTGCACACAGCTAACATAAGTTCTAATAAGGTGGGGAGTTGAGGATGGTGACCTTAGCTGTGCAAGGTCTCAGGTGTCACCACTTTCCCTGCTGGGCTTGGCCATCAGAGTCCTTCTAAAGCCCTGAGCTGTTTTGAATGTTCTTTCAGACTTGAGAACCACTGTATTCCAGTTCCTTTGCTTATATTGAATAAGACAGTTACAACTACACATGCCTCAATTGATCTCTTTTGATGTTTAGATGATGAACAAAGCAAACTAGAAGGTTCCGGTTCCGGTTTGGATAGCTACCTGCCTGAACTTGCTAAGGTAAGGTCATCCTAATATTCCCACTCTACACCAAATGCTAAATGCTTCTCGTTTCATGACTCTCCTAAAATAAGAACACTGTCTGCTTCCTGACATGAATATAAGGGGGTGGCATATTTTGCACTAATGACACTTCAGTCTGTCTTCCAGAAAATGCCCTACAAAGTACGTTGCTGTTTTTTTAAACGCCATCATTGCATTTAATATGTTAGCACAAATATGAAAGAAATAACAAAAACACATGCCTGTGTGTACCTAGTATTCTCTCTTACTTGGGCTTCTCTTACTTAAATTACGTTCATTGCTGTCTTAGTTAATGTTTCTATTCTGTGAAAAACACTGCAGCCAGAATCAGCTTAGGGAGGAAAGGGTTTATTTCAGCTCTCAGGTCACTGTGAGGAGTCAGGGCAGGAACTCAGCGCAGTGAGCTAGAGGCGGGATCTGAAGCAGAGGCCATGGAGGGGTGCTATGCACTGCTAGTCTCATGACTTGCCCAGACTGCTTTCTTATAGCACCCAGGACCACCAGCCTAGGGTAGCACTGTCCACAGTGAGCTGGGTTCTCCCATATCCATCCAGAAAATGCACCACAGTCTAGCCCACTGTCCAGTCTAGTGGGGGCATTGTCTCCACGAGGCTCCTTCTTCTCAGATGAGTTAGTTTGTGTCCAGGAGCCAGAACACTTGGGTATGCTGTCTCACTCAAATTAATGCCCGCAATTTCCTACGATGATTGTGGAAATTTTGTCACTTCATCTAAACAGGAACTGCTGAAGGTACAGACCATGTTCCTGGGTCACCCAAAACAAACAAATACAAGTAAGCAACAGCAAAGCCACGTTCTTCGTGTATTTGGTAATTTTGAGAAACCCCAGAATTACTGAAAAGCACAAGAAAAAACAAAGTAGCCATGTCAGCGCTGCCCAGAGCCCCGTGCTGCCCTGTTACCTTATTAGCATATATATATAATATATTTATATATATGATATATAAATATAACCCCAGTGACAGTCGGCAGTCCTTTCAGCATGGCCTTTGCTCCCATTCTCTCCTGCTCCACAGCCCCAGCCACGAGCATCCACTGAGATGCTTCTTACTTCCGTTTTGTTGTGTGTTTTTACACACTCACCATAAAGACACTGGGTGGTGGTATTTGTATGTTTGTGTGTTTATTTTGCACTGATGTTTAATGATACCATATTTGGCCTTGTTTTGGGTACAGACATGGTCAGTCATTTTTATTGTACTGCATAGACCTTTTAACTCTCAGGCTATTTCCATTTTTCTTACTCTGAACAGTGCTGCCGTGACTATCCTTGTCCTGTGTATGCATCTGTCCATGATTCTTCTTAAAAGGAGGGCGATGTCTTTGTCTTCACTGTCCCTTTATAGTCTTTGTGTTATTGCCTTTCTGTTCTGCTTTTTTTATGATACAGTGAAATGCTGGCTGTACCCACCCACACGTTAAACACTATAATAGAAACATGGTGTGTCTACATAGGCTTGCAAATAGACAGGCATCCAGCATTGACCTTTCTTTCTAGATGACATGGTGGTTCTTCCTGGCTCGGACTGCAGAGTTCTGTTTTCCTTCAGGACTTAGCTATTTTCACACCTGCCCATTAAAACTAACTTTAGAACTTCCATTGTAACCTATGCCTGGCCTGGAGGAGTTTTGGCTTCTGTGTTTATTTTCATGCTAGTCCAGTGTGTGTGTGTGTGTGTGTTGTGTGTTGCTGAAACTCAGGGCCATGCATATGGTCGACCAGTAGTCTAGCACTGAACTACATTCCTCGACCAGTCTTGTTAGGCAGTCTGGGCATTAGTTGACTCTGTTCATGCATCCTGCGTTGTTCCTGGATGCTCAGAGGTTCTCCCCGCAGCACGCTCAAACTTATTTGGTTCTTACTGGAATAGCACATCCATGCAGTCTAGAGACCGGAAAGGCACTTTAGGCTTACCCAGTGGGCAGAATGGTTACCTAAGATGAAGCTCCGGTGATTTGAGCCCAGGGTTGGTGATTTCACGTCTGTATCTCTAAGCCAGATGTCGTGACACACACTGCTGCTGGGGAGGCTGGGATATGAAAAATTGCCAAGTTCAAGGTCAGCTTGGGTCATAGCAAGAGCCTATCTTAAGCAAAGCAAAACAGGACAAAGCCAACAAGAAATCCAGTTTTTCCCCCTATGAAGTTGAATAAGAATTTTAGTCTTTTCTTCTGCTACCTGGCCAACTTAATTTTTCAAAAGGAAAGGGGAAAAAAAGTACTGTCTTTCTCCCAGGGTGCTACTGTGAGGACTATTGGAAGTGTGGCTTTGTCAGTCACCTGTGAATTCTAGTGGCCTTCTCAGTCATGTGGCGTTTGAGGGGCCAGGCTCTAAGTGGAGAGGCATCCCTGTGCCTGACTCCTCTGTCGTCAGCCTGGCTGTTAGCCCTGCTAGTGAACCTGGGATATGGTTCATTTGTACTCATTAAGGGAACTTGGGGACTAACCAGCAAATGGACATCCTGTTTTTAGGAGGAACGAATTCCGTGATTACAGAGTCAGATAAATTGTGTATGGAGTGGGGTGGGAGAGATGCAGGGAGAGAAAGGGAGTGTACTCAGGATGAAGAGGTCAGGAAAGCAGACGAGGGAGGCTCGGACACAGGGAAGGGTGGAGAGGATGCCTGGATCTGTGGAGAGCAGCTGGAGGTGTGACTTAGTGGCCAGACCTCTCCTGATGGCTTGTCTTAGCCTCACTCTTCCTGTTAGCTCTGGCTTTTGTTTTCCATTGTGACTGAGACCCAGCCAAACAGGATATGTCTGACAGGAAGTTATTTCAGTGCAAAATAACTGATATTTCACTCTGGAATATTATGGACTTGGATTTTCAGGGTTGTTTGTATGTTCCTGGAGTGTTTGCTTGTGCTTGGAGTACTGGATATCTCTACTGTTTTCACTTCAGGGACATACTATATTTACCTGGAAACTTAATCTTTTCCTCCTATTGTCTAGCTCTGAAGCCAAACTTTTGATTGTAAATAAAGCAAAATTCATAGCATCAGTCTTACAAGTATTTCTATTTAAAAAGCCTGTACAAACCAGTGAATTTGTTTCTTCTGGGAACTCAGGGCATTCCTTCCTCTGCTTGCCTTGATGTTAGGTGACCCTGGAAGATGTCTGTGCATTACCTTTTTGTGTAAAGGTAATATGAAGAAAAACCTCACACTCTCTCTTAACGTATTTTCCTTCTCTGTGGTGTGTGTGCATGCGTGTATGTCTGTGCATCCTATGTGTGCACACGTATGCATGTGCACGTGTGTGGTGTGTTTGTGATGTGTGCACACATGTGTGTGTTTGTGATGTGTGTGCACATGTGTGTGTATATGTGTGTGGTGTGTTTGTGTTTTGTGTGCACACGTGTGTGTGTTTGTGATGTGTGTATGTGTGTGTGGTGTGTTTTTGTGTGATGTGTGTGCACGCGTGTGTGTTTGTGATGTGTGCACATGTGTGTGGTGTGTTTGTGATGTGTGTGCACATGTGTGTATATGTGTGTGGTGTGTTTTGTGTGCACACTGTGTGATGTGTGTGCACATGTGTGTGGTGTGTTTTTGTGTGATGTGTGTGCACACGTGTGTGTATGTGTGTGTGTATCCAAACAGTAGCTCACGCTTCATTGCCTTGTGTTCTGAAGAGAGGCAGTTTCGTATGATTCCGGAATTGTTTCCATCCTATTTCTTTATGACTTTATTTCTAGGTCGATGAATTTTTCTTTCCAGGTAAATCTTCTATAGTGGAGTATAGGATGGAGTGTGGCATTTGTAGGTCTATAGCCTCCCTGAGACTGAGTCAGGGGCAGGGGGCCATTCTCAGCAGGACTTATGGGAACCCGTGTGGTTTCCTGGTCACATTTTTATAAGAGTTTTAAAGCCAACTCTGGAACAAACACTTCCTTCCCAGACCCCAAACCAGAAAACCATGCCATTATCACGCCGTGGAATCGCCTGTGGTTTGGCAGTTATTCCGCTGCTCAGCTTCCTAATTCTAGAACGCTCTAGCCTGGCTTTGTGTCCTGAGTGAAGTGTTAGTCCATTTGAGTTAGATGACATAAGGCATGAACATGTGTTGTGGTAGCTCTTTAAAGGAAGAACTAAATCATCTGGAGGCTGGAGAGATGACTCGGTGGCTCAGAGCACCAGCTGCTCTTCCAGGGGACCTCGTTTGGATTCCTAGCACCTACATGGTGGCTCACAACCATCTGTATCTCCAGTTCCATGGGATCCGATACCTGTCTCCTGGCCTCCGTGGGTACCAAGCATGCCCCTGGTTCACAGATATGCATACAAGCAAACCACCCATACTCATAAATTATTTTTAAGCGTTATGTTATTCCAGCCTCAGAGAATTTTGCTAAATCTGTTTTATCTCATTCTGTCTGAATGACTCGGCCGCCAACACCATGTTTTTCCTGTAACATACTTTTGAAATGAAATAAAATTGGCCATAGATGATGTTTCACTTCAGATTGTGCACACACAAGCTTGAGATACATCACTCTCCTTTCTGGAAACCCTTGAAATGTTCCAAAGATGAAGGAAGCATGGGGAAGCCGTGTCATTTGTGGCTGAGTGAGATGGGAAGTGTCTTTGTTTTGGCTGAGCCCTTCTCTTCTTTGACTTGGGTGCAAACAGCAGTTTCTAGGGAGGGTTGCGCTGCTCCTGTCCGTATTCCTCACAGTCTTTTCTCCACCGAGTCTAAACTAGAAAACAGGCCTTGCCAGAGCGGAGCTGTTGGGAGGAAGCTTCCAACAGTCCCACCGCGCTCTGACCGACCACAGGCTGTTTCCAGAGCAGGCCCGCTTCCTGCCTCCCTGAAACGCGCTCAATCACATAGTCTTGGGATAATTCTCTTAACAGCTGTATCTTTGTGTGCACTTAGCCTGTGAAAGTACATATTCTAAGTGTCTTAATAAACACTGATTAAGATTTTACTTTTATGCTTCTTGTAAGTAAAACTTCCCGGTGTTGTGTAAACAAGTAAGACTTTTTTCTTCATGGTGACCTCATCTTCCTGACATCTCCAGTCTCCATATATCCACTTAGGTATGTTCTGGTTTCCAGTGTGTGTGTGTGTGTGTAGAAGGTACAGGGGACAGCAACATGAAGTGAGACGAGGCCCTCAAACTCTCCATGGAGAGACTCTGCCTGGATCCAACCCAGGGACATCTTCTCCACGGAAAGCAAAAGCAGGAAGTGTAAAGACTGCCCCTGACCTCCAAGAGGTCACTCTTAGATGCCACCTGACACACACTGCTAGGGGAAGAGCCTCTGACATCATCTCGTGCATTCTTTTTACTTAGAAATACAAGGCCAGGTAGGGAGGGGAGTCAGCTTGCAAAGCTAGTTACGACTGTCAGTTCACTTATGTGCAGGCCGCTGGTTACAGTTGCTGAGGGTTTGAGTCAGAGCCAAGGATTTAGTGCCATGACTGAAAAATTAGTAAGATTCTTAATTTCTCATTGGGTTAGGTTAGAACTGCCATAGTAGATGTCCCTTAGCTATCAACAAAGAAGACAGCCAACTTTTTCACTATGGTTGTCCTTGCTCCATTGTCTGGGGCAGAGAGGTGACTCCTGTCTTCGGGAGAAGTAGCAGATGAGAAGGGGGAACTATAATCAGAGCTCCATATTTATCTGGGAAAATGAGGAGTAAGTGTCTGTGACTGCCACAAAGAATGCACTGCAGGCGTGATAAATAAGAGGTTAAAGGTGACTCCATCTCGTGAATGTCCAGAAGCCTCTTTCACACAAGCGCCCCCTCTAAGTCCTGCGTCTCTGTCTCCACCCTGCCACCAGATGTCTGTGTCCTTTGTGTCTTCTCCTCTGCCTGTACCTTGGTGCTCTACTAAAACTCCCACACTCCCAAGGAATCATGCCAATGCTACTCAGGTTCATGGCCATCGACTGAAAGGTTCCAGCTGAAAACCTCTCAGGCTTAACTGTGCCTATGCCACTCTAAACCTCCGCAGGGTTCCAGTGCCTATGCTGTCTCCCATAATGTTCCAGCCCATGCCACCTGGGTCACACGGCATGCCGCTGCCTCCTAGAGACCAGACAGGGTTGTGGAGTAGCCTGTACTTTCCCACTGTTGTGAAGAGATAACACAATAGAGACAGGTTACAGAGGAAGAGTTTATCAGGGGCCTGGTTACACAGTTCCTGAGAGTTGCGGTGGGGAGCATGGCGGCAGATAGGCAGCTGGTACTGGAGCAGCCGCTGAGTGCTCCCGTCTTAGGTACTGGAGCAGCCGCTGAGTGCTTCTGTCTTAGGTACTGGAGCAGCCGCTGAGTGCTCCCTTCTTAGGTACTGGAGCAGCC
>JABTXL010000002.1:2243721-2260178 GCA_025134845.1 Neodon shergylaensis
TACTGGAGCAGCCGCTGAGTGCTCCCTTCTTAGGTACTGGAGCAGCCGCTGAGTGCTCCCATCTTAGTCCACACGCTCAAGGCAGAGAGAGGGAAAGCTAGCTTGGAATGGTATGGGCTTTTGGAATCTCAGAACCCACCCCGAATGAGGCAACTCCTCTAAAAGTCCTACCCCTCCCAAAAGGTCCCACCAACTGGGGATGAGACATTCGAATAGATGAGCTTTATAGGGACCTCACTTAAACTGTCATAGGCAACTTTCAAACATATTCTGATACCTCTGGGGGAGGCGGTGGGGACAAAGGACTTTGTTCACAAATAAATTTCTTTCTCTCTTTCTTTTTATTCTTTTTGTCCACAGAGCACCAGAGAAGCAGAAATAAAGCTGAAAAGCGAGAGCAGAGTGAAGCTTTTTTACCTGGACCCAGATGCCCAGGTAAGAGCTGTTTAACATTTAGAATATAAAATCCACGGATGTTTAATATTCAGTGTGCTGCCGAACATTGAGAGCAGTGTTTAGCCCGCTTCCCAGAAGTCTCCTAGAGCGTGGCACACACTGCTGTAGACACCCGGGAGGCAGTAACACTTCTCAACTAGCTTTCGACCCCGAGAGAAAGCTAAGTGCGTGCAGCCCACATCTGTGTCCCAGCAAAGTCCAAACATGGCGTGACAAAGACCTCTAGGGCCTGCCTGCGACATTGAGTGTAAGGTAGAGTTGCCCAGAAGGGACAAGGTCATGCTATATTTCGCCCCGACGCTTTCCCTCCTCATTTGTGGTTCTTCTAATAGACCTAGCTCTCCTTTTTAAATGACTCCTCATTTAACTTTAATAATAACCATCTTCTGAGTTTCTTCACGGACCTCCTAACTCTGTTTACTGTGGTAACATGCATACAGCGCAGACCTTCTGGCTTGAGTCATTTGATAATATATAATTCAAACTTTAAAAAGTAAAATTTTTTTAAAAGTACAGTCATAACAAATATTCTCCATGCAACTGTTACACCATCTGTTTCCAATATTTGAAAGTTTCCGTCTTTAGAAACTGAAACTCTCTTAAATAATGGCTCCCCATCCCTGGTTGTCCATAAGACCCTAGCGACCTCTGTTCTGCTTTTAGTCTTTATGAATTAACTATTGTATCAAACTCATCGATGTGAAACCATGCAGGATTTGTCTGTTATGTCTTCCTTTACTTAACCTGTTTCCAACTCTGTCCACGGCTTTCGTTTTATTGATTGCCTTGATTGATTGCTATTATTTGTTGGGGGGAAGCATGGACTGTGAAACTTCAGCCACATGCGGGGTCAGAGGATAACTTTAGGGGTTGGTTCTCTCCGTCCTCCGTGGATTCCGGGATCACACTCAGGTGGCCGGGCATTGATGCCGCACACTTGACCTGCTGGGCCATTTCATTGATTCAGAATTTCCTTTGTTTTGTTTTGTTTATTGGTTTTTTTGAGACAGGGTTTCTCTGTGGCTTTGGAGCCTATCCTGGAACTAGCTCTTGTAGACCAGGCTGGCCTTGAACTCACAGAGATCCACCTGCCTCTGCCTCCGAAGTTCTGGGCTTACAAATGTGTGCCACCACGTCCAGCCCTGAATTTCCTTTTTATTATTGAGTGTACATGTCTGTATGTACACTCGTATGTGTGTGTACACATGTATAATATATTTTATGTGTCCTTACACATATGCTAATGGGTGTTTAGGTTGTTTATAACCATGTATTTATTATTCCCTGCATAATGATCCGTCAAGCAGGTGTGTCATCATGCATGTGACTGTCATGATGACATGCGTGATGACATATATGTCTGTTCAGTGTGACGTGCCGTTGCAAAGTCGCAGCCCTATTGTGGATAGATATAGCTTTCCCGTGTTTCAGGCAGATTTATGTGATAACACCCATGATGGGATTTTTGATGGGAGCTCTAAGTGTTTACATATCCATGTTCTCATTTTCAAGAAACTGGACTTCTCACCCATGGAGCCGGAAGTGAAGCCGTTTGCAGAGAAGTTTGGGAAAAGAATTCTCGTCAAGTGCAATGATCTGTCTTTCAATCTCCAGTGCTGTGTCGCTGAAAACGAGGAAGGACCCACTACAAATGTAATTTTCCTTCTGAAAAGTGCAGGTGTTTGACGAGGTCTCCCACAAACACGCAGGTCCGCCAGCACGTTGTCTCTAGAGGGGAGATGTTAGAGTTGCCATAAAGTCCCCCTGGTCAAGAGCGTGGACTCTGGTCTGGGTGGATCGGTGACCTGGCCCAGGGACCTACTGAGGAGGCAATCACCTTACGCTATACTGAAGAGATAGGTGGAATAATTTGCCCTTTACTGAAACTGTACTTTTCCTTCCCAGAATTCCCCCTTTCCAGCACAGCCCCTCCATCAGCCAAGCACCCATGAGGTTCGGCTGAATCTCCCTACCTTGCCAAGTTTTAGAAACGTGTGACCTACCCCCCCCACCCCCCGCTACGCACCTTTTAAAATGCATTTCCTTCAGAACACGAGTGTTTTTCCTGATACTTTTGGCTTCCTCACCCCTTTCTCCAGCGCACCCCCACCATGTGTCTGACCTCCACACGGGCTTAAAAACGCATGGCAATTTTTCCCTCTTCTTCCCCTGGCAACTACTGAGATTCACAGCTTGATTGCCGTGGGCTTTTTCATTTAGATTCTAATAAAATTGTCCTCAAGTTTCAAAATAATTTTAAAAACAAATCAGTGCTTTCCGTTTTAAACATTTATTAATTTCAGGTGTCACGGGTTTCCCCTTACGTTGTAGCTTGGGTGTGGAGACTTCACCCAGGGAGAGGCGTAGGGCTCACACTGGGATGTGGATGGGATGGGGGTGGGTTTGCGGACAAGGGTAAGACAGCAGGCTTAAGCTGCATATCCAGGATATGAATTTCATGTTACATGCCCCAAGGAGATCAGCTGTCCTGTCTGGAGAGGGTGCATGAAATAGTGGTGCTCATGAAGGGGGGTAGTAACAGTGTTGTTTTTTAAAATGCTTTATAGCCTAACTCTATGGCAAGGAACGAAAGTGTCACAGTCATTCAAGGGGACAGCCGTAAACAGGGCTCGCCATTCTCCCTGCACGACCCCGCATTTCCCCGCAGCTGTCTGAACTGTCTTGACGACCGTATTGATGTCCTTGTCCAGGTCGAGCCTTTCTTTGTCACCCTGTCCCTGTTTGACATAAAATACAACCGGAAGATTTCCGCTGACTTCCACGTAGACCTGAACCATTTCTCAGTGCGGCAGATGCTGGTCCCCACGTCCCCGGCCCTGATGAACGGTGGTCAGAGCCCGCCGGCCTTCCAGGATGCACTTCAGGCCACAGCCATGCAGTATCCAAAGCAGGTGGGGACCGTGCACACCTCTCAGCCTTCTGTTGCAGGTGCTGTTTGATTAGTAAAACTGCTCAAATGAGACCTTGTCATGCACGGGAGCGGGGGGGGGGGGGGGGGCAGTCTGGGCCGTTGATTACAGAGCAGCGTGTGTAATTACATAGTAAAAGCAGACTGAGGGAGAAGTGGTTCGGGGCCCTCGTTCATTTCCTTAAGCCTTTTCCTGTTGCCCTCCCCACCAAGCAGACTCTCTGAGAAGATGGTGGACTGAGAGGTACCTGGGATATTTGACCCAGGTCTCCTTCCTGATTGGACTGTCTCAGTGCCCTCTGTTGCTGTGGTGGCCAAGGGATTTCTTTCCTTCATCCTGAGTCCTGCTGACTAAAGAGAACCCCTTGTCTCTCTAGGGAATATTTTCAGTCACGTGTCCTCATCCTGACATATTCCTGGTGGCCAGAATTGAGAAGGTCCTCCAGGGGAGCATCGCGCACTGTGCTGAGCCGTACATGAAGAGCTCCGATTCCTCGAAGGTAGGAATGGTTTCCGTGCTTTGCGGTCATTGGAAAGTAACGGACAAAGGGATGACTTTTATGCCCAGATAAAAACAATTATGAGGTCGCAGGTAAGCCACACTTATCCATTGTCCAAAGCGCACAGACAGACGAGGCCCTTGCCACATGAGCCTGAGGGTTGGAGTTCTGCTCCCTGGCACTCATATGCCCCCCCCCCCCATCTGTAGTCCCAGCACTCGTGAAGCAGAGACAGCATCTCCCAGGCAAACTGGGTAGCTAGAGTGGCCAGTACCAGCGGGCTTCAGGTTCAAATGAGAGCTAGCTCTTCACAATGTGGCTGCCATCTCCAGTCCTCCACAGACATGTACATAGCTTTTACACGCACATGCAGACATGCATACAGACATGATACACGCCACACATGAAAAAATACTAAAACATAAAGAGCCGTTACTTTATGTACTGTGCCCAGGTGTTGGCACATGCCAAGTGTATGTTCTGCCACTATGCTAAACTCTTATTCCTGTGTGTCCAGTTTTTTTTGTTTGTTTGTTTGTTTCTGTGAGACAGGGTGTGACTGGGAAGGACCACAGAGTTTTATAGTGACGAGGGCTCATGAATATTGCCACCCACAGCCTCCATTTTTAAGGTGGGGAAAGCCGAGCTCATGGAGTCACACGGTGATTTTCGTGAACCTTCGGACAGGCTTCCCTGCTGCTCTGGTCCTTTGTCGCCTGCCGAGTGTCTTCTCTCACTCGATGGTGCCCACAGATCACTGCAGGGCCTGTCCGGGTGCAGTCCTGCCCAGAGCGGTGCCGGCAGGCCCCAGGCTTCTCTGACAGTGACCCTAACTGCAGGGAAAAAACACTGGCTCTCAGGTGTAAGCCCTTTTCCTGAGACTGCTTTGACTTTGATGTACTCAAGTAACATAAATGAGCTCAGGTTCCTTCCTGTACACACAGCGGACACTCAGGTCCCCTCTGGACTGTCCAGATCAGCCACACTTCGATCACAGAGCACTACCACAGGACAGGGACATGTGGGGCAGCTGACCGGTAATAGAACCACTCGACACGCATGCGTGTCATTGGCCCAACACCGGCGTGCTTTTGTGTTCCATCGACCGAGAACAAGCCAGAGCTGATAATGGGGCAGTGATAGTGTTTGTGAATAAAGCAAAGCGGTAACAATTGAAGGCGGTGTCTAATTTAAACCAGGACTAATTACGGCATTTCCCAGATTGTGGGAATCTGTGCACGTTGGTGCGTGCTAGGAGCTGGGAAAGCTGGGAATGCTCATTAGTGTTTTCCTTTAAATTCTGGTAAGTAGATATTTGGGCATGGATACCAAAAATTAGTATACTCAGTGGTTCACAATTAGCTTAGTCAAAAAGAAAGGAGGTGAGGTCTGTGAGAGGAAAAGTTCTGGCCAGAGTAGCCTGTTTGTTGCTTGCAAAGACTGGAAGGGTTTATTTCTATGCTTCCTGAAAACAATACTCCAGTTATGAGGATCACTGCCAGGGGTACATTAACTAAAGAAGTCCGTACTGGGTTTGAATCCAGCCCTATCGTTGTTGTAGGAAGCACCTTTCTGTGCAGCTGGTGGTATGGTGAGGTCTTCAGTGGTCATGCTCTGGTCTCACTTTCCCCGTGCCTGAGTATTTCAGTACTCTGTCCTGGTGCGTTCCAGGTTGCCCAGAAGGTGCTGAAGAATGCCAAACAGGCATGCCAAAGACTGGGACAGTACAGAATGCCGTTCGCTTGGGCAGCGAGGTAAGGAAGAACGCCTTTTATACTTGAGATGGACAGATGGGAAGATTCGGATAGGTGAGACCAAGGGTTAATAACTAGCAGATCAGAAGATGTATTAAACCATGGCACAGAGAGGAAGGACACGGGCAAAGAACAGCTGCTGGGCCCAGCAGCGTGGACAGGAGGTTTGTCTCAGTCCAGGCCTTGGCCGCGTGCCTCCAGCTGGGATGGTGCATCTGGGGTGTCCCGCGGTGGCCTCTCTCCGTGTTCCCTCCTTCTTTCCCACGTGAATGAGATGTTGTTTTCTCAGTACAGGCTTTTGGCTGGAACTCTGCTCTGCAAACTGAGTTAGTTGTGGTTGTCCTCATTAATACTTGCCACATTTGGGGATAATGGGATTTCTGTTGGCCACAGCCAGTGTAATCATGATTAGTCTGCACAGAGACCAGAGTTCTCTTTATTTTGGTCTTTAGAAAAGGGAGTCTCGAAATATCATTTCGCTGTTTCAGGACATTGTTCAAGGATACATCTGGAAACCTGGACAAAAATGCCAGATTTTCTGCCGTCTATCGGCAGGACAGCAACAAGCTTTCAAACGATGACATGCTCAAGCTACTCGCAGACTTCCGGAAGTGAGTTTTTAAAGTGTTGATGTTTCCGCATGTGTGGGGGGAGAGGCGGGGACAGTCATGTAAATTATGTCACTTGAGATCATGAGCAGTACGTGGGGGGGGGGGCGTTGAACAGAACGTATCCTGGAGTCCAAGAGAAGAAACAAACGGTTCTGATGAACTGGAATTCTTGCTGGATGTTTTGGTGAGGGTAGAGGTAAAGTGTACGCAGGAAAGAGACAATCTGAGGGACACTGTCAGCTGGAAAGGTGACAGCAGCAGGCAGTCAGGAGAGGTGGGCTCCTTAACGAAGCCACAGGGCCCAGTTGCAGGGTGTTACAGCGCGGAAGAGGAGGGTGGTCACCAAGGACCCCTGCCAGGTTTCTGACTTGCAAGCTTGGCTCTCCTGATACTAATAAACAAACTGGGGGAAGATGATAATTGACATAATCCTCACCTAATCAGTCAGAGTTTTCCATGCTTTGCACATGTTAATGGGTGTGTGCATTCCCTGGGGCTTCTGCCACTACTGGGAAGGCACCCTGATTGAAAGCTTACTCTCATACAGAACCCAGGACCACCTACCCTGCGCTGGGTCCTCCCACAGCAATCTTTAATAAGGAAAATGCTCCATGCCTACAGGCCCATCTGATGGGAACCTTTTCTCAGCTGAGGTCCCCAGATAACCTGACAAACAAGTAATCAACCCAGACCTGAACTTGGATGGTATTGGCAGCACTGTGGAAGAAATTATTCAACAGGTGGTTTATAAAGAGCCGGGTGGCAGCATTCTGTTTCCAGGACCAGCCGCGCCACGTTGACCACGACTCTTTTAAATTGGTTGGCTAAGCTGGTGCCACAGAGGAGTGCAAAGCGTTTGGCGGGATGTGTTTGCCATGGTTACGTGTAGTGTCCCGTGAATGACTCATGGGTGTGAGAGGACAGCTGTTCGATTGTTGGAGGAACTGGCTGCCAGGAAGGGTGCTGAGTGGCTCGTGTCATGTGAGAATGGAGAACTTAAGAGCCTGTTCTTGGCCGTATTCTATGTGATGTAGTGTGATCAGTGATGGTTACGAATATACACGATGCTGATCAAATATATCTTCATGGCATGAAGTTCTCAGGAAGATCACAGACACTGATGGTAGAGCCTGGATTCAGGAGGATCTGGGCCTACCATAAATGGCTCAAACATAAAAAAGATGAAAATTTATCAGAACAAAAGAAGTCCTATTCTGATGTCCCAACGTGTAAAGTGCATACTATTTTCCCAGAGGCTTTGAGTTTGGTTCCCAGTCCCTGCATCAGGCATCTCACAACTGCCTATGGCTCAAGTACCAGGGGATCTGATGCCTCTGGCCTCAAGGGGCTCATATGCACATATCCCCCACACACATATACACCCCAAAGAAATGTGAAGTAGCCGCTGGAGGTCGAAAGAGAAACAGTTCTTGGACCTTTGGTGAGCAAATACTCAGAGAAGGGAATTTTATCTTCTCTGAGGAAGGGGCCTGGTGTCACAATGCCTGCGTTGGTTTCTTTGACAACAGTAGCAGCTCTTATTAGGACAATGGGGAGATTCTTTATTAGATGGAGTCAGATGAATGACAAGTTTCATTGATCAATTACTTCATGCCCAGCATTTATATAGCTTCTGCTTCTAAATACTGATTCTTCCAAATAAGCCTTGCATCTCCTTGGTGAGGCTGAGGAGAAGGGAGGCTTTCATTGTAACTGTTTGGTGATATTGTATCATTGTAGCTTTTTGGTGATTTGTATCATCCTATTTGGTGATATTCTGTTTCTTGACCTCTGAGGTTACTTAATCAATTTGGCCGAGAATCACTTCAAATACTGAAAAAGTCTGAACCCCAGTGTGCACTGCAAAACACTGGCTTTGAAGACATAACATGTACTTGTATTGATGATGTACCAAAAAGATAATATTGTATAAATGTTGGGCTAAGTGAAATGCCATATTTTTTGCCAGTTTTTAATATCTTTTTCATGCGGTTGCTACAAAGTTGAAATGTGATTTTTGCAGCTGGTGATATTATATATATTGTTAAATCCTTTTCCTGGGAATACCACGCGAGAATTTGGACTTCACAGTCAACCTCCCTCATAACACTTGATTTCTCTTTCGTTTGTAGACCTGAGAAGATGGCCAAACTCCCAGTGATTTTGGGCAATCTAGACATTACGATTGACAATGTCTCCTCTGACTGCCCGAGTAAGTGATCAGCTCTGTGCAATAAAGCAGCCCACGTGTTTGTCTAGTTGGCTTTTCCTCTGGTCTGTATTACTTGGGATTTTTTTTTTCAGATTATCTCAATTCGTCGTATGTTCCCATGAGGCAATTCGAAACCTGTAGTAAATCTCCGCTCACGTTTGAAGTGGAGGAGTTTGTGCCCTGCATCCCCAAACACACCCAGCCTTACACCGTCTACAGCAATCACCTTTACGTGTACCCGAAGTACTTGAAATACGACAGTCAGAAGTCTTTCGCCAAGGTGAGTACACGGACGTAGGAGTCTCCTTTACAACCTAGCTTTTAGGTTCTTTTATAAGTGTGTGTGTGTGCTGGGTTTTGTTGCTTTTTTTCCCCTCTTACATCTTTTTCTCTTATATACCCCTGCAGGCCAGAAATATTGCTATTTGCATTGAGTTTAAAGACTCTGATGAAGAAGACTCTCAACCCCTGAAGGTTTGTCTGTTTTATACATACACAACACACATATACATAATATGCATATATGTTGTATATCTTTATTTTTATATGATATGTAATATTATTATATATAAGATACATAATTTCTACCTTCTAAGAAGATTGATGCACAGACTTGAAATTGATATATACTTTTAAATGTTACATACTTTAGTAGAACTGAGTTTTAAATCCAAACAGTCCAGCTCCAGAGCCTAAATTCTTTACTATGTTAAAATGACTTTTTCAGAAAAGGAGACAAATGTGCAAAAAGAAATAATATTTAATATATATTAAAGATTAGCACATTTTAATTTTAATTAGCACAAGCTGAAACTATAGGGTATTATATTACATAATGGCCTACTCTAAATGTTGCAGTGTGTAGGTTGATTCTTGGTCCTAATTGGCTATGTTTTGCTTTTCTTGTTGGAGATGGGATCTTTTATGTGTACGTGACTCAGTAAGCACGTATTAAATACCCACCGTGCATCAGACATTGTCTGGGTGTGAAGAGTCGTGATATACATAAGTGTGAAGGTAGAGGTAGCGATCGACCACAGGATCTTCATTAAGTAGCTGACACAGAATCTCAGCAATGCTCTCTGTCATCAGAGACAATGTTGATTGATGCTGTTCCCAGCACTGTGATGTGCATACGTAATCCTTCTAATTACCAACCAGACTTTTCAAATAGATCCACTGAGATCCGGGATTTCTAGGTTCTGAGAAGATGAATGCACGGGCTGTAAATTGTTCAGTGCTGTATACTTTAGTAGAACTGCCTTTACATCCAAGCAGTGCAACTATGACTTTCCCAGAAAGGTAGGGGACAGATGTGCGAAAGTAAATATAGTCTCTCTCGAGACAGTTAAGAGTTTAGGTTGAGGGTGATGGAGTGTCTGCCGAGCACACGCAGAGATCTGGGTTCTGTCTCAGCACTTGTAAAAGCAGGCATGGCGGCACAAACTTGTGAGGGCTGCACTCCAGTCTGGAGGACCTCTGTCCGCCAGGCAGAGCAGGCCAGCCTGGGCCAAGTGAGGGAACAAGAGAGGGAAGGGAGTGACTGAGCGGGGGAGGAGAAAAGGAAGCGGACAGGTTAGTGACAGATGGTCATGGAGAGAAGGCTGCCTCAAATGGAAGGTACTGGGTAAGGTTTTTAATGTGTTTGTTTTAATTACAACAAATACAAATGTTTTTTATGGAAAAATGGAAGGGGGTGGGCAACAGACCAGGGAAGATCTCGGGTTTGCCAGGACTTCTGAGTTCCAGGACTCGCGGGCCCGGGCTCTCACAGGCAGACGCGGTCGAGGAGCCTCGTTCTCAGCCTCGTTCTCTGTAGCGCATCTGACCAGTCTCTCACGCCGTCAGCTGAAACGCAATCTTTGCTTTTGCTGGTTCTCCCTACAGTGCATTTACGGCAGACCTGGGGGCCCCGTGTTCACAAGAAGTGCCCTGGCCGCAGTTCTGCACCATCAACAAAACCCAGAATTCTATGACGAGGTAAGGGCGTCTTCAAAGAATAAGGCAATTTGACCAGTTTCAGAGAAACATGAAATTTTCTGCTTGTTACAGCAGAGTGCAAGGAAAATTGCACTCCGTGCTGAAACCACAGCAGCAGAATTGGTGTTTGTTTTACTTATTTTTCTCTATTTAACATCTTTGTTATTAAAAATAAAACCACACGTTACAAAATAATAAAAGACAATTTTTAATTGCACTTTTAGTACCATAGTTAATATTCCAACTGAGCTCCATTCAAATTCATTCTCGAGTTGATGTCCCTGGGAGGCCTGCTCCTTTCTGAAGGGAAAGGGAGGAGTGGAGGGAGGGGAAAACTTCAGAGAAATGATCAAATTTTAAAAAATAAAACCGACAAAAACCAAATCCATCCTTGAGCGTAGTTACTATTGAACCTAAGAACTCTCCTGTTTTTTGGTGGATTTTCTCCTGTGGAATGGTTTATTCTTGAACGACTAGAGAGCCGTGGGGTGGCATGCTCTTGGAGTGATCTAAAATTCATATGTGACTTCTGATTTACACGGAACTTACTTAATGCCCTGATGTTGACCTGTTGAGCCTTATCAGTAACACAGCAGTCAGTTAACAAGTTCTGTGTGTTGAGTAGTCTACATACGGTGAAAAGAACATGAGAGCCAAGAGAGATCGTTTTTTTCCCCACCTTCAGTTTGCAGCAGAGAGAAACTGCTCACATTTTAGACAGAATCTGCAACACTAAACTCGCTGCAGGCGCTGTAGGAGGTGGCTTTTAAATTACCAACAGCATGTTCTACCGTTAATTAATACAACCGTGAGCTAGCCTTGTAGCTAACTCACATTTCTTATGATTGTGAATGTTGCCAGCCATCTGCTTATATGTATACAGTTTGATGAATCATATCTCAGTAATTGGTACGTGCAGATTTTATGGTAGCAAATTGGGCACCAGGGAGATGCTGAGTAGCTAAGCTAAGTGCTTGCTCTAGAAGCTGAGAACCTGAGTTCAAATCCCCAACCCCAGTATAAAAAGCTGAGCTTGGCCATGCACGCATGTGTAACCCCAGAGCTAGGGGCAGGTTGAGACGAGAGGATCCCTGAGGCCTGCTGATGCCAGCCTACCTCCAGACTCAAGCTACCGTGTCTCGTGGGAACCGGGGAGAGGACTCGACACCATGTATCCTCTTGTTCCCTTGCACTTTGGTGTGTCCTCATGCTCACACATGTGCATCTGCCACCCACATGACCCACACATCACACAAACATATAGCCCCCTCCAAGTACACATAATTACGTACTCATAAATACCTAACTTTTTGGCTTTTTAAGTAATGTGCTTTGTGTATGAATTTTTCAAATGGCTCCCTCCTGCCAAATAAGATAAAGTAAAGCAAACAGAAACCCAGATTCTGCATAGGATCGTGGTGTGGCACCATGGTAAAGTGTGTGATTAGCATGTGTGAGGTGCTAGATTGAATTCTTAGTACCAAAACCCAGAAGTAAACAAAAGTCTCCATATACGAGACCCATGTAGTTGACAGCCTTGGGGTCTGAGGTCAACTGTAGTTCAGAGAAACTGCTGTAAGTGAAAAGATGTTCAGACCCAGGTTTGTGTCGTGGAGTCTGTTTTCCTGTTTGCTTATGCCGGAAAGCGACATCAACCCTTCCCCAGTTTCTCGTCAGTGAGTTCAGAATCCATCTCTTCCTTGGCGTCATTAGCAGCTTGGGTGTGTCTAAGTTTCATCCTAGGAAGAGTTTGAAGAGGAGACACGTAGGTGCGCATTGGGCCGCCTGCACCTGCCTTCCCTGGGTGCACTTGCTGTTACAGAACGTTAGGAAGTTTATTCTTTTGCCCTTGCAGATCAAGATAGAGTTGCCGACCCAGCTCCATGAGAAGCACCATTTGCTCTTCTCGTTCTTCCACGTCAGCTGCGATAACTCCACGAAAGGAAGCACAAAGAAGAAAGACGCGGTAGAAACGCAAGGTGGGAATCCCGTCTCTCTTCGCTTCTTGGTTTTATTTATTTATTTTTATCATTTGCACATTGAAGTTTTTATTATATTCTGGTTCTTAATCATTCATCCTCTTGCCAAAGGGTTGCTTCGGTGGGTTTCTGAATGGCATGATGCTGCCATGCCTGGATTGCATATATAAGTTGTACTTGTAAATGGCTGGTGGTCTGACCCCAGAGAGACGCGCAGCAGAGGCTTTTTCAAGGCTTCCCCATCACTTACCTTGACTGATGGTAGCGGTCGTTGTTCAGGTTGCAGTGGCTTTCCTTCTGAAGGATGTGAACTCACAGTGGATTTTCTTGTCCTTTGTTCCCAACAGTTGGCTACTCCTGGCTTCCCCTCCTGAAGGACGGAAGGGTGGTGACAAGTGAACAGCACGTTCCTGTTTCGGCTAATCTTCCGTCCGGATACCTTGGCTACCAGGAGCTCAGCATGGGCAGGGTACAAAATTTTAAGAGTGGTTTGTTTTCACCCAGCGTCTTCAGAAGGCGTTAAAGAATGTCTAAAAGTAACAATGGCACACAGGCACAAACAGCACACAGGATTTTTATTGGCCCTAACACTTTGGTTTTCTTCATTCATCTTGAAATAAATGTGTGCAGGTAGAAGCTGCCTCAGATAACTCTCGGTGCGTTTTATAAGCCTGGACTGGCAGTGCCAGGACAGAGAGGCACGGAGAAACTGGGCCTGGTGTGAGTCTTTCTGAGACGTAGTCATGCTCAAATGTTAAGTTCTCAGTTCTTCTAGTTCGAGATAGATCCTGAGGATCAAACCTCTTTCCTGCATGGTTGATCACTCTGTCTGGTGTTACCTTCATTGCTTCTCAGAACCCTGAGCTCAGGTCTACCTAAGATCCTCAGAAACTCAGACATGGTGGTGCACACCTTTAATCCCAGGACTCGGGAGGCAGAGGTGAATCTCTGTCGGTTTGAGGTCAGCCTGGTCTACATAGAAAGTTCCAGTCAAGTCAGGGCTACATAGTGAGACCTGGTCTCAAAAATATAAAAAGATACTGGTAAAGTAGAATCCATTTCCAGCCAAGTGAACTGTCGTCTCAGGCTACTTGTCACCTCGGACTATTTAGAAAGCCCAGGAGGCAGGGCGGTGTGCCAAGGGGAAGGAACTGGGCAAATCTGAATGCAAACCCAGCTGCAGCCCTGCTGTGGCCAGGTGCAGCTCCCCAGCCTCGGGGGCTTTTTGGGCCTTTGGTCCCTCACCATGCCCCCATTGATGGTTATGTGGAGCTGAGATAGCTCATCTTTTGGGGTCCTTCCCCCTGATTGTTGTGTGCAGCTGAGATAGCTGATCTGTTGGGGTCCTTCCCTATTCTTTCTTTCAGCATTATGGTCCAGAAATTAAGTGGGTGGAAGGTGGCAAGCCTCTGCTAAAGGTCTCCACTCACCTCGTCTCCACGGTGTACACTCAGGTATGGGTCGGCGGTCTCATTCCCCTGGTTGTTCTGCCAGTGAGTTTGTGCAAAACAGAATCCTGGTGCCCTGTAAATGTGTTTTTACATTATAGGCCTTTACTTGAAAAGAGTACATAGAAGGTGCTTATATATGCTGATGTACATGACAAGTAATTTATAGTCTGTGACATTGTTCAGCAGTTTTCCCCGGTGGGATCCTTAGATGTCATCTGTATGTGGTCATTTTATAATCTTAAAAAACATTCATTGGGCTGGATGGATGACTCAGTGGTAAAGAGCACCCAGTACAAAACCATGAGGGCCAGAGTTCAGATTCCATGTAACAAGCACCCATGTAACAAGCCAAGCGTCTCATATGTGCCCATCACCTGGTTCCAAGGGTGTCAGAGACATGAGGGACTAGCGCCTACTGGCTTCCAGCTGTGTTCAAGGGGATAGGCAGAGCGATAGAGAAGTCCCAGTTCCTCTTCCAGCCTCCTCATACACACTGGTGTGTAAAACCCTTCACATTTGTACTCAGATGCACCGAGATTCTCACGCGTGTGCATACACACACACACACACACACACACACGCACGTACCAATAAATATAAGCCAATTTCTGTTTGTTCCTTGTCTCTAGAAGTGCATACTAACAGACTTTCTTCTCTCCCCCTACTCCAGGATCAGCATCTACATAATTTCTTCCAGTACTGTCAGAAAACGGAATCTGGAGCCCAAGCCTCAGGGAGCGAACTTGTAAAATACCTTAAGGTACCAGATGGCTTTCTTAGTCGCTCTTAAATGACTTTGAAAGTAAATTGGGTTTCCTTTCTGGTGGTGGGTGTTGTTACTGCCCGTTGTAAGCTTCTGTGCAGATGCTCCTTATCTGGATGCTGTCACAGTGGTGGCTTTCAGTGGCATTAGATAGTGGATCAGAGTGAACTCAGCGATAGCTCTGCCTGCCTGTATGCTCGTCCCTGTGTTCTCTCACTTCTCCCGTGCTCACCCGACACAGACCTTTGCCAAATGTTTACCAGCTGCTGGGCACAAGAGAACCTGTCTCGGCTGGGCCTCCTGGGTGCTACAATAGCAGGGTACCTGAAGCTGGCTGTTCATAAAGAATGGAAATGTATTCTCTCACAGTTCAGAGGGCTAGGAGAGGATCAGGGCAAGAGGTGGGTGATAGAAAGGAGACAAACCCGTCGTTTTATAAGGAACCCATTCTAGCAGTCTCGATGGTCCATTCCTGAAGGTTGATCCCTCCTGGCCTGGTCACCTCTCCTTAGACCCCCAACTCCTTGATTTTGCGTTGAGGGTTAAGTTTCTAGCAGAAGCTTTGTAAAGGACACACTCAAGTCACAACAGCCCTGACCCTGAGAGAGCCCCTCAGTCATTGTAGGAGGCAGTACTCCCTTATGACAGCATCCTGGGTAGACGGAGGTGAGACAGTCAGCCCGGCCCAGCTGTGTGCAGGAGTCAGTGGCTCCTGGAGCCACTGTGCGGCAGTGACAGCGGGGTGGAGGGGACCTTGATACAGAATGGGATCCTAGAAGAGAATTTGGAAACAGTCACTAAATGACATTCCATGTGTAGGACAGAGTAAGATGCGGGAAATAGGGTAGAGACTCCAATTTGGTCTGATCAAGAGAGGACAGCCTGCATGTTTAAATAATGAACACACACATCCATTATGACTGCTAGCCTCTCCTCCACTTCAGTGACAGCTATGGCTGCTCTGACCGTTCTTGGTGACGTTCCTCCTGATTCCTCTTCTGCCTCTCTGCTTTAAAGAGCTTTCGTCGTGACACTAGTCCCCTGCACGCTCCTTCATCCCCGGCACTGTGGGACATCTTCACAGGCCTGCAGTTTAGGACACAAGCCATTGAAGTCCATTCTGTGTGCCTTCAGCTTTCCATTTGTCATAGAGGGACTTCTGCTGTCCTGATTTGAAACGAGGTAGACATTGCCTTGATCACACAGTGGGGCCTGCTGGCTTGCACCTGTTGACCCAGGTCCATAGGAGGATAAGATGTGAGAGTCACAGGCGGTCATGCATTCCAGTTCAGCCTGGGTCACATAGCAGGACCCACTCTCCAAGAGAATGAAATATAACCCAGGTCTTACCGTTCCCTGTGTGCAGAGTCTGCATGCAATGGAAGGCCATGTGATGATTGCCTTCCTGCCCACCATCCTAAACCAGCTGTTCCGAGTCCTCACCAGAGCCACTCAGGAGGAGGTTGCAGTGAATGTGACTCGGTAAGGGAAGGGGGTAGATATGTGGGTGGGTGGGTGGGTGGGAGGGTGGATGGACAACGGATATGGATGGATGGATGGATGGATGGATGGATGGATGGATGGATGGATGGATGGATGGATGGACGGACGGACGGTTGGATGAATATATGGACTAACAGATTGACAGTTGGATGGATGCATAGATGGGCAGATGGATGGACAGACAGACGGACGGATGCATGGATGGACAGATGGATGGACGGACGGGCAGGCAGATGGATGGATGGACGGTTGGATGGATGGCTGGACAGACAGATGGATGGATGGATGGATGGATGGATGGATGGATGGATGGATGGAT
>JABTXL010000002.1:2260188-2298298 GCA_025134845.1 Neodon shergylaensis
TGGATGGATGGATGGATGGATGGATGGATGGATGGATGGATGGATGGGCGGACAGACGGATGGATGGATGGACGGATGGATGGATGGGTAGATAGACGGTTTTTTGGATGGATGGATGGATGGATGGATGGACGAACGGACGGATAGATGAATGGATGAACAGTTGGGTGGGTGGATGGATGGATGGACAGACACATACATACTCTTCTTCCCTTCAGTTCATCCACACCTGGAGCCTATCTGGGATGCTAGTATGTGTTGATCATTACACTGGCAAGACGTGTTTTACTCTCACACAGGGCTTTCCGTCTGACTCCTTGTCCACTTGTTTGCTAAGTGCCAACAGCATCATCACTGTTCTGCTGTGAAGATAACGAAATGTTCCCATTTCCACATCACTACTCATTGCTTTATTCATTCCTGTGGTGTGTAGGGTCATTATTCATGTGGTTGCCCAGTGCCATGAGGAAGGATTGGAGAGCCACTTGAGGTCATATGTTAAGGTATGTAAAATAAATAAGTCAAGCTGCTATGATCACTTACAGCTGTGGCTCTCCAAGTTTCCATCCAAAGACTTCTTTCTTACAAGACTTGATTTTTAGGGGTTCATTTGGGATTTAATACCTAGGTATTCTCTTTGGTCTCTGCCGCCAAGGCTTGTACCTGGGCAAAGGGGAGTTGAGAAGAGACAGCCATCCCTCGTTGACTTGATGTCACCTGTGAAAGGATGAATGTAACTCAGCTGGCAGGGGAGTGAAACAGGAATTGTTTTAAGTTATCTTGGGTAGACCGCTTATACACTAGAAATCCTTATATTGCTTTTCAAATCACCTAAAATTACCAGCATCTCTGGTACTTTTGAGACTGGAAGGTTAACTCTGGCCACACTCAGATAAAAAGGCTGTGCGGAACAGCATAAGATGTCATTGGGGACAAATAGCAGTAGGGTCTTGATATTAACTAAGCATAGTGACGAACACCATTCTAAAAAGTTACACATCCTGTTATATGTGAACTTTGGCTTTGTGATACTTTGAAAACTAAAATTTTGGTTCTCCGGGACACATTCCTAGAAGGTCCCGTGACAGTGGAATTGTGTGCTACATAGGCCCAGAACTGACTCGGATGGGTGTGATGTAGGATGGGTTCCCTGGAGACATCTAGACACACTCATGGCAGTCACCCTTCCCACCTTCGTTCTCATCCCTTCTCCCACCCTTGAGTGTGCACCTTGGTCCCCATCTCCGTCCTCAGGAGCCTCGCAAGCTTTCTGCCCCTCAACTTGAAAGAACCGGCAAAGTCTCTCTCTCTCTCTTTTGTTCAAGTTTGCCTATAAAGCTGAGCCGTACATCGCATCTGAATATAAGACGGTGCATGAGGAGCTGACCAAATCCATGACCACCATTCTCAAGCCTTCTGCCGACTTCCTCACCAGCAACAAACTTCTGAAGGTAACGTCAGGACCGCGGGCCTGGATCCTCAGCATTAGAACTGACCTCCAAGGGCTAGGGATGCTCGTGTGCCGTGTG
Organism: Neodon shergylaensis; assembly: GCA_025134845.1. Classification (NCBI taxonomy): domain Eukaryota; kingdom Metazoa; phylum Chordata; class Mammalia; order Rodentia; family Cricetidae; genus Neodon; species Neodon shergylaensis. Next base: position 2,261,718 of record JABTXL010000002.1, read on the forward strand.
TCAGGTCCTGGGTCTCATCTGCCAAAGCAATAACAAATGGCTGGAGCTTGGGGGGTCGGGTACTGAGCTCCCCAGTCCTGTGGCACAGCACAGTGAGAGCAGAAAGCATCAAAGTAGCGTGTACGTTCCTTTTATTCTAGGAGAAAGAATTTTGATTGTCACCATAAAGAAATGAAAAAATCTTTAAGTTGGATTTATTTAATCTGAGTTAAACATACCAAGGCATTAAAGGGTTGACCCAGTAATATATATAATTTCTGTGTCACAGTTAGATAGATTGAGAACTAGCCCTGGTGCCATCTGCCTGTGATCCCAGCTACTCAGGGAGGAGGAAGGATCTTGGATCAGTCAGTCTTCCGTTGCTCTGGGAAACACCATGACCAGAGACAGCTTCATGAAGAAAGTTTATTTCAGGTGGTTGGAGTACTCTGTGGGGAGAGGCGGACAGCAGCAGGCAGGGAGGATGGGAATCTTCAGCCACAAACCCAGAGCAGAGAGAGAGAGAGACAGTGCGAGTGTGTATTGGAAGTGGGGCAAGGCTATAAACCCTCAAAGCTCACACCCAGTGACACACTTCCTCCAGCAAGGCCACACCTCCTAAAGACTCCATAACCTCCTCCAAACAGCGCCACCAACTGGAGACCAAGTGTTACTGCCTCCTGCCTGAGCCCACAGGGAACATTGCTCTCCCAAACCCTACAGATCCTGAGTGCAGTTTTGAGACCAGCCTGGTTAGCATGAACTGTATCTGTGGGGAAAAAAATTATTTTTTACTAATTAATTATTTTCAAAAACCAATGAATGGAAACTGGGTATGGTGGCTCACACCCACAATCCCAAAATTGGGGAGACAGGCAGGGGATCAGGGACATGGTGCCTTACACGATGAGCTGTGATCAGCATGAGCTCAGAGTCCTCTCTCTCTCAAAAAATAAAAATAAAAATATAAAAATGAAGGGAAAGAAAAGTTAGATTTCACGGCCTAATCAGCTGAGTCTGTGTACAGTTCTAGACAGTAGCCACCAACACTGCTAAATCTGACCAACCAGAATCAGTCCTCCCAGTCCAAGTTTACTATTTGGGTCTCAGATGGGAGTCGTAAAGAACGAATTAGCGTATTTAGAGTCACCTCGTCCCTACACTGAAGTCAGTGGGGACACTGATGAAGAGGCTGAGGGCAGTGTCACTAAGCAAGACGACATCAGAGCAAAGGATGGAGCCTCTTGCTGGAGACGGCGTTCGGTCTCCTGGGTGCAGCTGTCTCCTGGGTGCAGCTGTGTGCAGCTGGATATGTACAGGGAGCAGACAGCCGCCACCGCCCCTGGATCTGATGAGTGTCTACTTGCTTGTCCTTGCCGCTGTCGTCAGTATGGAGAGTTCACCTCTCTCCTAACAGTGCATCGTTTCTGTGTTTTTTCTTTTCTTTTAGTACTCATGGTTTTTCTTTGATGTGCTGATAAAATCCATGGCTCAGCATCTGATAGAAAACAACAAAGTTAAGGTATGTTACTCCACGTGGGGGCTGGCTTGTTGCAGGAAGTATTTTCCACGGGGTTGATAGTTCACGGCTACTTGTGTTTTCTGTGTGCCACGGACAGACTTGTTTTACGTGTTACATAGTAAAATATTTCACAGTCCTGTGGGAGAAGTATAGTTTTTCCATAAAGAAACTGAGGCTGGAATGTTTGAATTCTTTGCCCCAATCCTGCAGTTAATGAGTGGAAGTTTGGCAACACATCCAGCTCCCAGACCTTGTTGGCTCCTGACTGGTTACTAGGTTATTACATCCAAAGAAAAGTGTGTCTTTTTATTTGACTAGCTCAGAAATCTTCAAGCTTTTGGAACTGGAACCAGTTGCTTAAGCATCAATGTAAAATGCCATCATCTAGTGTTTATTAAGAGACATAACCATTGTGGATATTTCTGTCCACAGATGGTTGCGTCTCACCAACCACCTATAGAACCAAATAAAGACTCCATCTCTTTGGGGACAGATATATGTAGTCTCAAACCTCCCCCTCCTTCAGGGTCTCCTTTTGGGGGTGCCTGGGTGTGTGTTTATGTGACTGTGACCCTTGTCCCTTTGTTCTCACGAGGCTCACGGCAGCTTTTCTCAAGTCCTCATGTAGGACTTACACTGACAGTGTCCCTGTTTGGTGGCCGGGAGAGCTGCTGCTGAGACAGGAGCTGGGAGTCGTCCCCGTGACAGTGAACTGTGGCCCTGTTGCAGCTGAGGCTGATGGAGAGTGGGAGACACTTGTGCAAGCTTTGGGTTGCGGGGCTTTATGTGGTGGGGCTGCATGGGCACTGCGGATGCGTGTGCTGCAATCTCATGGTGGGAGAGAAAGCCCTGAGAGGGGACATCAGAGGCTCAAGACCTTGGCCTTTTGCTCAAGGGCTCCAGTTCCTCAGAGGAAGCCTAGGCAAGGGCCGCCATTTTGCTTGAACAGAAGGTTGGTGCAGCAGAGCCGGCAGCCGTACTTTACCTGTTGAGCAGGCCTTGGTCCTCGCCAGTTGCTTTCTCTGTTTGTTTGTTTTTCCCTTTTCAATCCCAACTTAAAGATTTTGATATTTAGTGCACAGGGAGATGCCAGATGGAGCGGGGAGGGTGCTTGCCTTGCACAGAGATGTGAACCCTCTAAGTTTGTGCCAAACCACCCTGCCAAGGAAGACTCAAGCGGTATGCAGCCAAATGTGTCCTCTCACGCACACCAGTTTGATTTTATTGTTTTCCAGTGTCGTAAGTGCCACAGGATTCTAGCCTGCGGTTTTCCGTTGTTGCCACGGTAGAGTACCACTGGATTAGAAAATAGGTATTTATTTCCTCAGAGTTAAGAGGGTGGAAGTTCTCCCCCTAGATTCCATGGGGTTGGCCTCTCAGAGGTCTCTACTCTGCTTATGGGTAGTTGCTTCTCCTGCAGAAGTTTACTCCTGTGATGACACCTATCACATTGGGTTATGCCACCCTAGTAATATCACTTTACCTTAGTCTCTTTTCTAAGGACCCTGTCTCCGATTATAATCTCCCACCGGGATTTCACTGTGCTACAACCTAAGCATGGGGACCGGGGAGCTGGCTCAGTGAACAATTGACTCTATAGCAGCATAGGGACCTGGATTCAAACCCCAGAGCCCTGGGGAGCCAGGCGTGTTAGCACATTCTATAATCCCAGTACTGCTGTAGTGAGGCTTTGTCTCAGACAAGATGGGAGGCGAGAGCCCATGCCTGACGTGGTCCCTTGACCTCCACGTTCATGTTATGGCACACGCAGGCCTGCACGGGGGAAGTGGGGGCGGGGTGCATGAGCCAGCACTTAGGAAAAAACTCATCTTCAACATATGGATTCGGGAATGTAGTTCAAAGTACAAAAAAGCTGTGGGATAATTTCTATGTTTTAACCCTAAATAAATATGATCACTTCGGAGGACATGGTAACTTAATTCTGTTTTGAGTGTATCTGTCTGTTTTGCTCAGCAAACAACCCTTCAGTGTATTAAAAATGAAGGCATTTAGGTGGGCCACGTACATATGGCTTGGGGGCCACTTAGTCGTGGAATGGTCTTGTAGAGCATGTGGCTTCGTGGAGCCGTGAACGCTGGAGCAAGCAGCCACCAGCAGGTGCCCCACCCTCTCCGGCCTTGTGCCAGGCTCCCCACAGCTCTGCTCTAAGGTAGCTGTGTCTGTCTTTGGAGCTGCAGCCTTTCCCTGCCTTAATTGTCTCTTAGTCCCGAAGCCATTTTTAGAGGGTAGTTTTTAGAAATCTAAAAAAAATCTCAGTGCTGCTGTGCCTGTAAGAGCTCTGGTCTCCAAAACAGGATGTGGGACAATGGTGGAACTGAGTGAGGGGGAGTTAGGGACCCTCCTGACACTGTAAAAGATGTGCATCTTCCATCTTAGCCTGCCTGGCTTGTGCTAGACGGGCCAGTCTGCTTCCCACAGGCGACCCGTCCATCCAGACCTCTTGACACATGCTTCTGTGGGTGCTTCATGCACACACACACACACACACACACCACATACATATCACACACACCCCTCTGCCATCAGGAGTGCACACAGATGGGCACTGAAGGTGCCCACCACAGCTCCACATATTAGATCCCAAAAGTAACATCAGCTCCTGACCCAGCCCACCGCTCAGGGCACCTACAGGATGAGGGGTATCTGGGGACGGTGCCAACTTTCAGGATGAGTCACTAATGAGAAAATCAAAGTCTGCAACAGAAAGATACCAGAAAAAAATCAAGATATTTAGACTAAAAATATAAAAATTCAAGGATCTGACCCAAGTTTTGGAAGGAAATCATGAATGATAAAAGAACTGGTTCTCTAAATTAAGAACACTGTGTTGTGTGTGTGTGTGTGTGTGTGTGTGTGTGTGTGTGTGTGTGTGTGAGTGATGTCTGTGTGGTGTGTATATGAGTCTGCGTGGTGTATGTCCTTCAGTGTCCATCTGTGTGCATTCCTGGTGGCAGAGGGGTGGCCCTGCCCACACACAGTGGCCCGGAAGAATTAATGAAATAAACCATTTTGCTTTCTTTGAATGTTGACCGTGATGGAAGGTGGAGCTGTCTCCACCTTCCAGGCCCCACTCTGTCAACTCCATTTGAAGCCTTCCCTTAAGAGTTGGAACTGGCATCTGAAAGCTGCTCAGAAGGTGGGCCTGTAGCTGAACTTTGGGCGTTAGAGGTCCATTGCGTGTGACTGAGCCCAGCTCAGGTGTCAGAGGGGCCATTGCGTGTGACTGAGCCCAAGTCAGGCGTCAGAGAGGCCATTGCGTGTGACTGAGACCGGCTCAGATGTCAGAGGGGCCATCACATGTGACTGAGCCCGACCCGGGCATCAGAGGGGCCATTGCGTGTGACTGAGTGTGACCTGAATCATCAGAGCAGGCAGGTGCTTGGAATTTACAACAGGTTTTTGAGGAAGGTGTGAAACCCATGGCAGCAGGGCCTGCTGGGAAGTTCTCTGACTCTGCATTCGTGGGCGATGTTTTTGGGAACTTCTCTCTCTCACTTATGTTTAGAAACTGTAATTCCCTCACACTTGCTTCCCACTTCCTTCCTCCCACGCTGTGCCAACCCAAGGCCTGGCACCCCACAGGTGTCCTTAAGAAGGGAGTGGAAAGCCCTCAGAGGTAGATGTGTGTGTGTGTCCTAAGTGCTACTGCTTAGCCGTCATGCAGGGCAAGAATTTTTATTTATAAAGTGCACTAAACATATGGCTGAAGATAAATAGATCGTTTGGGCTTCCCTATAAAGCAAGTCTGAACACTCCTGTGTCTGTGTGACCTGTTCCCACCCATGCTTCCACCACACATGTTTGGAGCAGCTATTTGTTTGTTAGCCATGGAATGCAGAAGGAAAACATAGAAGGACGAAGGGCATGTCCTCCACCCCGAAGCCACCATGGTCATGGGAGAAAGGAGATACTTAGTTGGGACAATTAGAACAGAGTGCAGGAAGGTGTGTGTGTGTGTTTGTGTATGTGTGTGTGTTTGTGTGTGTGTGTGTGTGTGTGTGAGAGAGAGAGAGAGAAAGAGAGAGAGAGAGAGAGAGAGAGAGAACACCAAGCATGATGACGCAAAGGTAGAGATAGAGATGTATTGGACCTTGAAGGGTGCCACACTTAGAGGGGAAGGGGGATGAGTCTTATGCGGCAGGTCATACTCAGCAATATGAATAGTGAGGTGAATGAATAAGAGACGTGAAGACAGAAACCTTCATTCACCCCAGCCATTTCCTCCTGGGCGTCTACTGACAGGTAATGAAAGCGCACATCCACACAAAGACCCAGGCATGAATGTGCACAAAAGCTTTATTCACAATAGCTAAGACCTGGAAACAACCCAAGAGCCCACTGAATGGGAAATGGATAAACCAATTGTCGGTGACTCAGCATGATGGAATATCACTTAATAATAACAAAAAGCAAAATACTTATTCTTTCAAAAATATGGGCAATGCTGGTGGAGTTTTCCTGCCCCACCAGCCCAAATAACCAAATAGCCACACTGAGTCTTAGTATTAATTATAAATGCTCTGCCAATAGCTCAGGCTTTTTACTAGCTAACTCTTAGATTTAAATTAACCCATATTTCTTCTCTATGTTTTACCACATGGCTCAATACCTTTTCTCAGTATGGCACAGCCATCTTGCTTCTCCCTGTCTACTGCTGACTCCTGCCTCTGCCCTTCTTCCTTCCATCATTCCCAGTTTGACTCTCCCACCTAACCTTACCCTGTTCAGCTGTGGCCAATCGGTTTCTTTATTAAACCAATTAGAGTAATACATATTCACGGTGTACAGAAGGATTCTGCAGCAGGACAACTCTTAGAAGTATTGATGTAGCAGATGAGTTCATCTGTATTTAAGACAATCTAGGAAAGGACCCACTACAGGGATAGAAAACTGACCATTGTTGGGAGCTGGGCGTGAAGGAATGGGTCTGGGAGAAGAGGGCTGGCTCCCTGATCATGGTGGTTACACAACTCTGTTCATCTGTTTTGCACTTGGACAGTCTGAACTTAACTGGGTATAGTGGTTCATGCCTGTAATCCCAAGTCCTGGGAAAGTCAGAGTTCAAGCCTAACTTGGGCTACAAAGCAAGACCGACTAAGTGAAACCTGGGGCTGGCTAAGAGCACTTACTGCTCTCACAGAGGGACACTGCTCAGTTCCTGGCAACCACATGGTGGCTCACAGCTGTAATTCCAGTTCCAGGGGACCTGACACTTCAAAACCCTAATTTTAACAGCAGTGTCCACAGATGTGACAGCAAGGCTGGGGACAGGGCTGGGTCTTCATGGAGTTCCCACACACAGACGCACCTAGATTCCACGTTTGCAGCAGGGCTTGGACAGAGTACACAGTATATGGACTAGAAGGTCCTGGTCCTGCGGCTACAGGTACTGGACAGGGAAACCCTTACAGGCAGCATCCATTAGGGCCTCAGGTGGCAGTGCCCGGGCCAGAGGGGACACTACAGACGTGGTGACGTGGGACCTTGTGGCTGAAAGTTTCTGTCCCGCCCGGTCCTGCAGCCATTCAGTCCCAAAGAAACACACAGAGGCTTATTTTAATTATAAACTTTTTGGCCTATTGTTCAGGCTTATTATTAACTACCTCATACAACTTAAACCATAATTCTTACGTATGTTTAGCCATGCAGCTTGCTGCCTTCTCTCAGTGAGGCATTCTGACCTTGCTTCCTCTGCTTCTTGGCTTGTGACTGTCTGTCCTTTCCTCTTCCCAGAATTCTCCTAGTCTGGATGCCTACCTATACTTCCTGCCTGACTGCAGGCCAATCCTCATTTTATTAAACCAATACGAGTGACAAATCTTTACAGGGTACGAAAGCATTGTCTCACAGCAAAACCTTATGCCAGGCCGTGGCTAAGGAATAGGATACTGCTTGCCTGGGAAGTCTGTGTCTTGGGCTCTCGCCTTAGAAGTCTTCTCGTGTATTCCCACTCTACACATTAGCCTGTTAGCCTAGATTTTATTTTCCCTTTCAGTTCGGTTTATAGTGAACTCCATAAAAACATTTAATTACCGAGGTCTTTATTACGTTTACTGCCTACAAATGTGTGCCTTACCACATAAAAAGGCCTTCGTTTGTTTTATTGTCAAAATAGAATTCCTTGCTGTAGCTGTTGGCTGCTGCCGCGAGGATTTCCCACAGCCTTCGGAGGCCCCAGTGACCATTATAGTGTGACTGGTAACAGCGTTACCGATGGATTGATGTGTAAATTGCCCATCATTCATCTGCACTTTTAAAAATGAAAACCCATGGCAGAGATTCGTATAAGAAACACAGAGTGGAGAATGTGGCTTACTGACTTCTATGTTATCCACAGTTCAGCTTGAGCTGGTAAAAACATTTCTGCCATTCTTGCTTCCTGCACCGACCCTCACCCTCGCTGGGTCCTCTCTGGCGGGGAAGGCTTTTTAAAGGACACCAGCACTACATGACTCTGAGATAAAGCTAGCAGTATGTCTCCATCATCAGCTAACACCTCACTATATTCAGCTTTTCCCCAGGTGTCCCTAAAATGTCATTTTACATTTGGCTTGACTGAGTCAGAATGTCAGTAAGGACCAAGTACCACATTCAGCTAATGCGCTTCTCTGATTTGTGGGTAGGGTTCTTTGGGGCTTTGGTTTTGTTTTGTTTTCTCTGTCTCCTCTCTTTGTTTGTTTTCAGTGCAATGTGTGAAAAAGCAACAACAACAACAATACTGTGGTATTTGTCCACAAGGATTTTCCTGCATTCTAGGATTGGTCAGTTGTTTTCCTACAATGTTATATAACGTGGCTCTTTCTCCCTACACTTGCTTATTTATTCTTGCAGGGATACTTCATCCCTAGTACTAGTATGTGCTGCCATAGTCCATATATGTGTGATGGTGATAATATTGGTTAATGGGTTGCCTGTCCACGACAGAGGTCTCTTATCCATTTTTTCTGGGTTTGTAGCTATTAAGTCAGCCCGGCTTTGAAGGCCAGCGGTGTATCTTGGGATTCCATTTTCCCAGGATTGGTCCTCTTAAGTAGTAAGCAATCTTGCCTGACAGTGAGTTGTTTGTTTGAGTTCTGGAAGCTGATCACCTATTGGTGTTGTCAACCTAAGACATAGGGTGATTGACTATTCATTGGGAACAAAACTCTTAACTTTTCAAAGCAGGTTTTTGAGACTTGGTTCAATTGGTATTCCTATAACTTGATCTACCTCACTGGGTTTGTATACATTTAGAAAGGGCTGTTAAAGACTAATTAGCACCTGTGAGCTGTTAAGCATTGGCTTCCTTGTTTGTAAACTGGGGCGCTCGCTTCTCTTGGCTGTTGGGATTAAATCCACGGTGGGTTAACAGAGGCCTTAGTTGAGCTCCCTCCTTGCTCAATTATGGAGTCAGGGAAGAAGCAGTAGTCTCATCTGGCAGAAGACTTGGGACTCCTGGGGCATTTGGATAGGAATCATTTGGATTGTGTGACTAAGCCTGCTTTTTCCTACCCTCTCTTACTGTTTGTTACATGGAAGTAAGTCATAGGATCATATGAGGACTGAAAGGCAAGTAAGCCTGCCATGGAGAATATGTGTGATGACAAAGCAGCTGCTTGCTAAGTTAAGTAGCTGGTAGTTTTTTTGGTTCTCGTTAATGAGAAGGAAGATCATTATGGGAAGTGGCTTGCAAGCAGAAGACGGCCGTGCCCTTTAAACTGGCCATGCGCATGCATCAGTGTGTGTGTGTGTGCACACGTGTGTGCGCATGTTTGTGGTGCGTGTGTGCATGTGCATGTGTGTGCGCGTGTGTATGTGTGTGGTGTGTGTGCATATGCGTTTGTGTGTGTCTGTGTGTGTGTGTGTGTGCATATGCATGTGTGTATGTGTGTGTATGCGTGTGCATGTGTGTGGTGTGTGCATATGCATTTGTGTGTGTGTGTATGTGTGTGCATGCGTGTGTGTGCATATGCATGTGTGTATGTGTGTGTATGCGTGTGCATGTGTGTGGTGTGTGTGTGTGCATGTGCGTGTTTGTGTGTATGTGTGTGCACATGTGTGTGTATGTGTGTGAATGTGCGTGTGTGTGTGTTTTGAATAGTCGGAGCTTAAGCCTAGCCCGTGCTTTCTCTGAGAAGGGCCAGCCAGACATCTCGGTGGGCAAAGATGTTTACCACCAAGCCTGATGACCTGAGTTCAGTCCCTGGAGCCCAGATGGTGGAGTAAGAAACTCCTAAGAGCCGTTCTCTGACCTGCACACACATGCTATAGGGTGTATGCGTGCACACACACTTGCTTTTTAGATCTTAAATAAAGAATATAATAGTGTCTGGGAAATGTGAGGCCCTAGCTTCCAAATGCCCAGAGGAAATACAGGCTCCTGCCCCTTCTCCTGCCGAAGCTTGGGTCAGAATTTCTAGCCTCGCTTAGATAAATTATCAAGGTTCTCTTTGTCGTCGTGTCAGAGCAGTTCCAAATATTTGACAAACTTGAGCACTTTTATAATACAGATTCAAATACTATACTATAGCTTGATTTTTTTTTTAAATTGGGTTAAATTTTTTGCTGGTGAGATTTCCACTCCCAAAAGTGTTGATAAAATAGTGTCTTCAGCAGATTTACCAGACTGCATTAGGAAGAGATTAACACGCTTTGTTCAGTTCCAGACAAGTTAGATTAGAACTCTGTTTTTTTCTTTTTAATGGCCTTGGAGCTGAGGTAACTCCGCCCCTAAGTGTTACCTCTTAAAGCATCGTTTGTTCTGGATCTCTTCCAGTTACTACGAAACCAGAGATTTCCAGCCTCCTACCATCATGCGGTGGAGACCGTGGTGAACATGCTGATGCCACACATCACACAGAAGTTTCGAGATAACCCGGAGGCGTCTAAGAATGCCAATCATAGCCTCGCTGTGTTCATCAAGGTGGGAACCTCCTAAGGGAGAGGGCACCAGGGTGGGGACGTCCAGAGGGAAGGGCATCAAGGTGGGGACCTCCTAAGGGAGAGGGCACCAGGGTGGGGACGTCCAGAGGGAAGGACACCAAGGGAGGGCACCTCCAGAGAAAGAGGGCACCTGCTATGGTGGGCTTTCTGAATAGCTACCCAGAAGAGTGACAATGGAAGCCCTCTGACAAGTAGAGGGTGTTTGTTTATATCAAAGCATAAACTTAGGAACAGAGAATGATTTGAGAATCCAGAAGCCAAGGTTCTGCAAATCATGAGTCTCGGCTAATATTAGGCTCTTGTGGGTCTCAGCTAATGGCTCTTGGCTTGTTGACCCGCAGAGATGCTTCACCTTCATGGACAGGGGCTTCGTCTTCAAGCAGATCAACAACTACATCAGCTGCTTTGCTCCTGGAGACCCGAAGGTAGCGTGGCCCTGTTCCCTGAGTCTGGCTGGCCACCCCGCCTGTTCTCTCCATTCTCATCGGAATTTTCCTTTGTTTCCCTAGAGGCGTACTTCTCCCCGTCTTGGATATGCTGGTCCTTATTTGTGTCCATAAATGTATTAGGGGTCAAGTAGCCCTGAACAAGGCAGGCTCTCCTTATGGTCTTTGTTCTTCCGCACCTAGGATGATCTAACTGTGCGGTGTGGATCGTAGATCATCTAAGACCAAAGACTTAACCATGTGGCCTTTCTGACAGAATTAGCTTTGTTACTGTCCAGCTTACTGGTTTTTTAAAAAATTGTAGTGAGTCTGTGTAATTGTAAGCTACTTGAAATCCCTTTTTATACATGAGGAGCATAAATTAGAAATGCCTTAAAGTGTGCTGAAGGCATTATTTAATGAAGTGTGTTATTGGTTTTCACATAAATCCCTGCAACCATGCTAACAGCTATAGTGAAACAAGCATCTGGTCCCCATGGGCCATGGAGCTAGCACTAAATGCTGTGTACTTTGCTTCTAATTCTAATTAGAATCCAGTATACAGTATCCAGCAAGATTTTCATGTCTAAGCATTTCTTCCTGCAGACTCTCTTTGAGTACAAGTTTGAGTTTCTCCGCGTCGTGTGCAACCATGAGCACTATATCCCTTTGAACTTGCCGATGCCGTTTGGAAAAGGCAGGATTCAGAGATACCAAGGTAAGCTGTCTCTACATGGTTCACTGTCTCACAAAGTGAGCTGTATCGTTCATTAGAAGAAAAGTGTTGATCCAAATGTTATCCCATAATTTGACCTTATTAATGGATGAGTGTTTGGTGTGTGTGTGTGTGTGTGTGTGTGTGTGTGTGTACACGTGTACAAAGTTTCCATTTGCACCATCCCTGATAAAATCTTACGTAGAAACTGGCTTTTCAGTAAACCTAAAGACAACCATACAGATGAGGGCAGGTCAGAAGCTTGTTTATCAGGCATGGACATCATGACTTGTTTTTCATCTTAAAGTTCCTCTACTTAACAGACTCTGTCTTATTTACTGCATTTGTTTTTCCCACTTGTGAATGAGCTTTTCTTCTATCAGCTGTGGAGTCAAATGACACTCCTGTAGGTAGGTGTGGGGCGGACGCTTGCCCTTGCATTTTCCTCCAGTTAAAATAAAAGGAATGCAAGTGGTCGCTCAGCTGCTTCGTACGCTTTGTTCAGGCGTCTCTGCACTCTGGTCAGGTCGTCAATTTCTGACGAAGGGGTGAATTGTTTTCCATGGAGCTAAGACACTGCTGTCACACCCCGAGATTCCCTGCTCCTTGGGTGTGTCTAGATTCTCTGTCATGCTATCTTAAGAAGCAGAACAAGCAAAGCCCCGCTTTGCCCGCAGTCACAGCCCACCACTCGCACAGCCCTTGTCCGTCGGGAGCGTCACGCACGGGGCTTTCTCGTGAGCTTTCTGTGTTTGCATGCTGAGTCCTCACGAACGGCTCTGGACCCTCGGAGTCTGAAGGGATTGAGCACTGTGCACCCACTTGCCATGCACTGGACTCTGAGCCAGGCATAGAGATCTAGGGGAGCCCAGCCTTAGAGTACAGTCTGCAGAGACTGCATTTGGTGAGCAGTTGAATATGGTCGTTCTTGAGAGACCGCCTTCCTCCCTGCCTCTGTGCGTGCTCCATAGGGGCTTCCGTCGGTGTGTTGGGGAGACTCACAAGGAGCATCAGAAAGGCTTTGAAAGCCAAGGAGGGTCTGCAGGACTTTCTTGGATGATCCCCCTCTGTGCTTTCTGCAGTTTGGGGACAAGTGTGACTGCTTTTAGTGGCTCCTCTCAGTAAGGTTCCTGTCTGTCCCTCCCTGTTCCAGATGAGCCCTCAGCCTTACCATGTGGCTTGGTCCATGAGTTACTGGGATGGTTTTTGGTGCTTTGTGTGATTTCAGTTTAATTTAAGAGGGACACTTTAGAGAAGACGGCAGAAATAGTGTCTTTGTCTAATGAAAGCGGAGTAGGCGGGTCAGGTGCTGTCGTGTCATTTAACATATATTGGTTTATTGGGGTATGGATGCCAGGGAATTGATTTACTCAGGAAGTAAATAGCATTTAAAAACATACGTATTAATTCTTTAATGATGTGGGTTTGCTTAAAACATCCATCTTCTGCCGTTCTGTTCGAACGATAGCTGCACTTTTAGAACACTGTCACAAACATATTTTTAATAGAAGTACTGTTGTATATTCTAAAATTTGGTACTAAAACCAGTCTCACACTCAGAACACAGGGCGGCCGTTTGTATTTCAGTTTGGTTTTCCTGTTGGCATCTGAGGTGTTAAGAGTAGGGCAGCCTTGCGGAATCGCCCGTCTTGCTGCATGAGGTCGTCTGTAGCCACACGACAGCGGGGTGACATTCTTATGTGACTCAGGCACCCCTGGACCATCCTGAACCTAAGTGCCGTCGACCTCTTTTTTCCAGATCTCCAGCTCGACTACTCCTTAACGGATGAATTCTGCAGAAACCACTTCTTGGTGGGATTGTTGCTCAGGGAGGTGGGCACTGCCCTCCAGGAGTTCCGGGAGGTCCGCGTCATTGCGGTCAGCATGCTCAAGAACCTGCTGATAAAGCATTCCTTTGATGACAGATACGCTTCGAGGGTGAGTGTTTCCCAGGGGAGGGATGTGTGCGTGGGTAAATGCCCTTTATTTCCAGTGCTTCCCAGAGGAGGGACGTGTGTGTGGGTAAATGATGTCCTTTATTTCCCGTGGTCTAAGATCCCTTAAGCAGTTAGATAAATCCTGCTGACGGCTTTTTGCCTACAGGAAAAGTCCAAATCAGAGCCGCAGCCAGTGTAACTCGGGCTGCATCTGTCGCTCAGAGCCGGGGAACACACTCACTGTACCCCTCCTTTTCAGAGTCACCAGGCAAGGATAGCCAGTCTCTACCTGCCTCTGTTCGGGCTGCTCATCAAAAACGTGCAGCGGATCAATGTGAGGGACGTGTCGCCCTTCCCTGCGAACCCGGGCAATGTACGTAAGCAGAGCCGGGGCCGATGCCTCTCCGTGCGCACAGGGCTCTTGTACCTGCATGCTGCAGACTCTGAGCAGTGGAGCGGGAGGCTGCAGGGAGAGGTGGTTCCTCACTTCCCGCCTGGCTGGCAGTGGCTGCTGACTTTCTTTCCCTTTGCCTCTGTCCCCACGTGGCGTTCTGTCTTTGTGAGCCCACCCCCTTTCCTTTTCTTGTAACGACACTAGAGGCTGAATTGAGGGCCCACCCAGGGTGCCATCTGTGTGTGTGTGTGTGTGTGTGTGCACAGAGGTGTGTGGCATGTGCACAGATGCCTATGTGTCTGCATGCACAGATGCGTGCATGTGTGTGTGATGTGTGTGCATGCACAGATAGATACGTGTGGAATGCGCACAGTTGCATGCATGTGCGTATGCATGTGTGTACACAGATATGTGTGTGTGTGCGCACCTATAGAGGACAGAGGTCATCATCTTCCTCAGTCACTCTCCATGGTTTTGGGGGAACAATAGGGTCTCTCACTGAACCTGCCCTTCACTTACTGATCTAGTGACTGTCTGGAGAGTTTGTGAAATCCGTTCTCCTACCCCAGCCTGGGTTGTAAACACACTCCACCACACCAACTCTTGCATTGTTTGTTAGGGATCTGAACTCAGGTGTTTGTGCTTGGTAGGGAAGCTGTCTCCTCAGTCTGTTTCTAATTATTAAAATTTATCAAAACCTCATAAACCAAAATATATTCTTCCTTCTCCAAGGGCTCTTTTCCTGGCATTAGTCTGTTAATGACGTTAACAGACATCACTGGAACCTTTGCCCTGATAATCTTGACCATGTGCCGGCTCCATTGTTAATCTGACTACTTTGTTGTTATGGCACACCCTTGGAGAGTTTCCTTGGAGAGTTGGTTGGTTGGTTGGTATTTGTTTGTTTGTTTTTATGTGTATGGGTATTTTGTCTTCATCTACATGTGTGTTGTGCCCATGGAAGGCAAAGGAGGGTATTGGAGCCTCTGGAACTAGAGTTAGGCTGTGTGCCACCACGTGGGTGATGGGAACCAAACCAGGACTTCCAGAAAACCGACCAGTGCTCTTAACCCGAGCCATCTCTGTTGTCCTGTGCACTGTTCACCCTCCGACTTTATCCTAAGAGCATCCAGGTTGGTAGCACTCACCTTTCTGTTTCCATCAGTGTAAAGTTTTTCCTCCCCAGCCTCTCTCACTGATCTGATATGCTCCTGGTTTACGGGCCACATGTGTGTCCTCTGACTCCAGTTGCTTCTCTGAGCAGAGCAAGTCAGGATAGCATGTGATCTCCCTGTCCCTATCTAATCCTGGGGAAAACAAAATCCACCTTCTTTCTTTTTCTTTTTTTTTTTTTGGTTTTTCAAGACAGGGTTTCTCTGTGGCCTTGGAGCCTGTCCTGGAACTAGCTCTGTAGAGCTCTGTAGACCAGGCTGGTCTCGAACTCACAGAGATCCGCCTGCCTCTGCCTCCCGAGTGCTGGGATTAAAGGCATGCGCCACCACCGCCCGGCCACCTTCTTTCTTGATATCTTTAAAATTAGTACAGTTTCTCCCCTGACAATGAGCTCTCATCAAAGCATCCAGAGAAGGTAGCTGATACCTGTTACGTACAAGGACAGGAGAACCTATTACTGCAGTCAGAAGTAGAAGGGAAGCCTTCCCTCTGCAGGAAGAAAGGCCTCAGTGAGTCCAGAAAGGCAGGAAGTGGGAGTGTGGCCAGGGCGAGATGAAGAGCTGTCTGGGCCAGAGAAGAGATAGGTGACCAGGAGCCGGTTTTCTCGGCCGCCTCACCGTAGTATCCCTGGCCTCCTCTGGGCTCTCCTTCCCTGATCCCTCTGCCCCCTCCTCTCTTGTATGCCGTGTGCATCCACCACTCGATGCTGAGCATGTCCAGCTGTTGTGTGTCTTGCCTGCACGCTTGAAGATCAGTCCACGAGGCTCGTTCGGCCACCTCTAAGAGTTTCTTCTCTCCCCTTTGGCAGATTGTGAAGGATGAGCCCCTTGCTGTGCCAGCCGGGAATCCACTCATGACGCCACAGAAGGGAAATACCCTTGACCACAGCCTGCACAAAGACCTCCTGGGTGCCATCTCCGGCATTGGTAATGTCCCTCGCTCTTATGGTCTCGTCCTTTGTTACTCAAACTGTCTTTATTCTCACAAGTCGCTAATGATAAATCAGGACTCGGACTTTGGGCATTCCCCTGGTCATGGCATTTCACCACCTAAGTCTCTCTGTAATCAGGATTCTTGTGGATCCTAACTGGGCTCACACCGACATCACTGCTGTCTTGCCTTTTGTTCAAAGCTTCCTCTGTTGATTGGCTTTTACATCTGATTGGATTATCTATGCTTTTAGAAGCGGGCTGTCTGCAGCTATGGGGGTGAGAGGAAGATTCAGCAGTAATGCTGGCAGCCTAGGTGAGGTGTGACAGTCTTGTTCTTATTTCCAAAGGAGGTAGTTTGTGGCTGGGATTTGATCCTAAAAGCCGGTTTTCAGAAATCTTCGGTCCTGTACCTTTTTCCTCCTCCATATGTAAAACAGCCTCATGGGGAGGAAAACAGATGGCATAAATCAAGACTTCTCCAGCAGAGAAGTCTGTCTGTGAGAAAATGCACCTATTTATAGTCTGACTAATTAAACTTTAGCTTGATACAGATACTGATGATGCGAGCGGTGATATACATATGCATGCACAGATCTAACCAAAGGGTTTTCATAGGGGGTCCACAGCCTGGTTCTCCCTCTGGGTCCCCTCTGCTAACCACACCTGCATAAGTGAAGCATCCTGATGTGGCTAGTGGTTATGCCACCCACTAACACTACAAATTCATGGGGCGGGAAAAGACGGGCTCTCACCCACTGAACTCACAGGACTGGATCATGCCTCCTGAGTCAGGGCTCTCACCTTCTCTCGTGTTAACGCATCATGACGGAGAAGACGATGCAATGGGAGTAGACTGTGACATGGGAAAGCCCGTGCTGGTGTCTGAGTCTGTCCTACACTGCCAACCCCAGTCTTGGAGCTCGTTTGTTTTTATGGATAATCTTTGTGATTATAACCCCCTTTCTATATATAACTATGTATATATTATTATATTATATATATTATATATAAAGATTTTATGGATTAGAAGCTAGTACGTATGTATTAATCACAGAGGGACATCCATGATAAATGTCCCACAAACATCGACTTTTGAGGACATTTCATGCCACGGTGTGAGCAGGGAAGTGACCTTTGGAGGGTTTGCCGGAGTGGTCCCAGCAGTAGCTTAGCTCGAGCAGGAGTGGCTTTACATCTGGGCTTTCCCATGACTTGGTTACCCTCTCTTCTGGTCTTTTAGCTCCCGTGGTGTCTGTGGCCTTATCACTAAGCTTATCATCAGGGATGAGAAGCTAATGCAGTGTGCAGAGTGGTTGCTGTGGAGAACGCGTGCTGCCGTTGTTCATGCTGGCTTAGTGTACTGTGGTCTCTCAGGGCCAAGGAGATGAGTCTACACCTAGCACTGTGTCCGGAGGTCTCAATTCTCTGTCTCTGGCCAGTACTTGACAGGACCACAAGGAATCCTTGCAGACTTAGTGGAAGCGATCAAGCCACAATGAGGGGATATTTGGCTCGTCTGATTCTCTCTTCAGAATTCATGGTGTTCAATTCAGATTTCAGTGTTAGGGTTTGAGATTCCTTGGGAGGGGAGTCAGGAGCCTTGGGTCTCCTTAGCATGGCCCGCATGCAGCAATGGACCTGGCCTGCTCCCCATGCAGGGTGCAGTTATGGAAGGGGCTTGTGATGGATCTGGTCTCTTTCCTCCCTCATCGCATTTCCAGACCCAAATCCACTTTTTCCATAGCGAAATACTAAATGCCAGCTGCAGGAAGAGTGATGCCAGCAGAGGGAGCATGGCAGGGTCCTCTGTTGAAATGCAGTCTCTGGCCAGTGTCATTGTGGGTCCTTAATATCCCCTTGCACTTCCTGAGACTTCCCTGAGGCAACTTGGCTTACAGGTTGTACACTGTAGGTTTATGACATAGTTTACCTTTTGATCAAAATGTTTTGGTTGGATTTATCTTTTTTTTCTTTTTGAATCCCGTTCTGAAATTATGTATGCTACTTTAGTCTGAGCAAACCAAAGTAGCTCCCAGTAAGTGAAATCGCAGGAGAAGACTGTTCTGCTATCAGTCTCCTTTCCCCCGGGTTCTCAAAGGTGATGTCATTGACAGACCCGAGAAGTGCTCCGTGGTTAAGAGGACTTGCGGATCTTGCAGAGGACCTAGGTTCTGTTTCCAGCACCCATGTGTCTGCTCACAACCATCTGTAACTCCAATCCCAGGACTTCTGGCTCCACAGGCACTCGACACTCATGGTGTACATACATCTGTGCAGATAAACACACACATAAAATTAAAGTAATTTTTTTTAAAAAGTTAAAATAATTGACTACAATTCTCAAGTCATGCCCTTGTAGAAGAATACTACCCACGAAAACAGTTCCTCTTTTTTTTTTTTTTTTTCGAGACAGGGTTTCTCTGTAGCTTTGGAGCCTGTCCTGGAACTAGCTCTTGTAGACCAGGCTGGTCTCAAACTCACAGAGATCCGCCTGCCTCTGCCTCCCGAGTGCTGGGATTAAAGGCGTGCGCCACAGTACTTCTCTTTATTTTGTGCTGTCTAACCGAAGCTGGGTCTCCCTTTCATGTCCCCTCAGCGTCTCCATACACAGCCTCGACCCCCAACATCAACAGTGTGAGGAATGCCGACTCAAGAGGCTCTCTCATCAGCACAGACTCCGGGAACAGCCTTCCGGAAAGGAACCCCGAAAAGAGCAATTCCCTGGATAAGGTGATCTCTCTCCCTTGATGCGGTGTTGCTTCTGTAATAGGTGTGGCCAGGGTAACCTGCCTTGCGTCCTGCTGTTTATCCAATGCAACCTTTGGGGTTATTGTTTTTGCACCCCTTACTGAGCACTCCGTGGATGACAAGCTTCGGCTAAGGCCGTGGCTCAGACCTTGAATTCACTGTGCCCTGGTTGTTACTGTTTTAGTGTGCTGCTGGTAGCCTGAGACCAGAGCCCTCTGCATGTCAGGCAAACACCCTGCTGCAGAGCTCTGCATCCCTGGACTCCCTGAAACTGTGGTTCCTGTTTCCTGAGCCTCACACCCATCCAGGCAGTGTTTACAATGGAGCAGGCAGGAGCATAATGTCTGGGTTAATCTTAGCAGTGCTGAGCCGTGGTTGAACCATTCTGGTTACACTGTACCCGTTCCTAACACATACTTCCTTCATTCTACCAAACCTTCCTGTGCACATTACTCAGCCACAGCCTCCCTAGAACCTTGTAGGAGAAGATAAAGGTTAGATATTAACTGGGAACCTGGTAGGTTGGTATTCTTGGGGCTCTGTGTCTCTAAGTGACTTCAAGTTATAAGAAAGTTTTCTGCCAATAAACAGGCGTTTAGGGATGTGCTTCTCGCTTCTATAACATCCTTCCTCAGCCTCAGCACCAGGTCTGTGAACGGCATTGCCACGGTTTTCTTTAGGCACATGTGTGTTGAGACGTGAGCGTGTCAGTCTGGGTCTGTCATGATGTGTTGAACTTTTCCCTTGACCCCGACATGCCTTCGTGTGTAGAGGGACAAGCTGCTCCGGAGGCATTCCGCTTGTGTCGTGCCCAGTGCGGGAGAGGAGGAGAGCTGCCAGTCAGCCAGGAAACACCGGGTCACCATGGACTTTTCCCTCCTAACAGTTCCACCTGTGCCAGAGGAAACTTGGCATGCTACGCCCGTCTTCTCCCTGCAAGAAGTACTGAGTTCCCTTGTCGGCTCCTGGCTCAGCTCAGGGTGCTTTTACCACTCGTGACAGCTGCATTTCTTCCTTAAATGAAAATGATTACACATCTTACTAATTGAACCTGATATATATGTGTATATATGACATATATATATATAAATTAACCACCAACACTTTTTTCTATGATTTTTTTTCATTTGGCACTTGGCAAAAAAGAAAAAGTTCTTGATTTAAATTGGAAACACAACCTGAAGGGTTGTTTTTAGTCTTCTGTGTCTTTCACCACGATCTAAGAGTCTTACTAAGCTGTTTCATTGTGAACCCGATCCTGCTGCTTCCTAGTGGTAAAACTGCGCTCCTCCTCAGCCCCAAGCTTTCTGATGTTGCTGTATCAGTCAGCTGACTGAGGAGCGGCCTCACCACTTAGCGTGGTTGGTATTGCTGAGCCGTGTGTTCCTGTGTGTCCTTTTGTGTGTCTGTCACGTGTTTCTCCGTCCACTCCCACAGCACACCCATGCTGTGCCCTGAATGACAGGCCTCAGTTGCCGGCTTCACGGCTAGTTTGTAGCCACTGCTCAGGCTCACCGCGCTGACCTGAGATGAGGGCTGTGTGGTGCCTTGGAGTCCTCCCTCCCAGAATGGATCCTCCAGTACATGCGTTTGGTTTTTTTGCATGAGATTTTACTTGGCATTTCAGAAGTTTTTTTTCCTCTTGGCATAATGAAAACTGTTCCTCAGGTGGGAAAGAAAGGTTTGTGCCTTCCTGCTTATCCCTTAGTCAGAGCCGGAGGTGCAGCAGTGTGTGTTACACCTGCGTAAGACGTTTCTTTGTGAACTCTGCCTGCGGTAACCAGGTCTCTGCAGTCTGTAGTCTTCAGTTTTCTCTGAAGGGAGATGTGTGTGCATTGTGGAGTAGCAAGCTCACCTGCATTCCCTTTCAGCACCAGCCGAGCGGCACGCTGGGAAATCCCGTGGTTCGCTGTGACAAACTGGACCAGTCCGAGATCAAGAGCCTGCTCATGTGTTTCCTGTATGTGCTGAAGAGCATGTCTGACGGTGGGTAGAGCCAGAGCGTGTCTGACCGTGGGTAGAGCCAGAGCGTGTCCGACCGTGGGTAGAGCCAGAGCGTGTGTGTGTCTGACCGTGGATAGAGCCAAAACCCCGCCCCCTTGTCCTCCGTGTCTCAGTAAATCATTTTAGGTGGCATTAGTTGAAAACCTCAGATATTTAAGAGAATCCCATCTTTGTTTCTTTTTTTAAAAAAATGTATTAATTTGCTGAATGCTATAGAAATAGAAGCCTTGAAGTGGAAAAATTGGTTACTTTTATTCTAGAAAACAAATTCTAAAATGGAATTTTTTTAATATAGTGTTTCATATAGCCCAGGCTAGACCTTTGTGGCCAAAAGTAACTTTGAACTTCCGACCCTCCTGCCATCACCTCCAGAGCCCTGGGATGGGGCACAGGCTACCCTTACCTGGTTTCCAGTTCATGCCGTGATAAGGACAGAAACCAGGCCTTCTAGATAAATCCCGTTCTAGAAATCCTGGGTCATAGAAATAGTCTCCATATTTTCTTAAATGGGTGGCACTAAAAAGCTCTCAGTCAGCCCTAGAAATCTGCCTGGTTTTGATTTGTGTGTGTGTGGTAGAGGCAAGGGAGCAAACCACCCCAGAAGATGGTCTGCCAGACGACAGAGGCGGTCGTACCACACTGCAGATCGCGCACCCTTTCCTTTCCACTGTAACGAGTCCATGTGCTCCGTGCTTCTCAAGTGCCCTCCTTGAGTAGCCTCAATCCAGAACCAGGACTAGCAGGGACATTGCTGGTGTGTGCTTGTGGTAGCCACAGATGCGCGCTGGGCCACTGTGAGGCTCCTCAGGGCTCACCTTCCTGTGATGATCAGCTCCACTCAGCAGTTTGTCTACCTGAGTTCAGAACCCTCGGGGGAAGCTTATACCCTTACTGTTGATCACATGAGTCAGACCTGGCCTAGAACATGGCCACCTGTAGTCTACATTCAGCCATGATTCTCTAGGGAGGAAAATGGGAGATACACTTAGCTTTTTCCCTGAGCCTCCGATAGCATAAGCTATAAATGAGAACTTGTCGTTCGCATGGGGTCAGACGGAGGACTGGGTGACATGCCCATGAAATTGGGACAGCACCTAGCACAGCCTGGCACAGCTTCAAGTGCCACATAGCCCATGTCTTCCCTTCCCGTCCCTGCCGCTGGTGAGTGTAGAATACAGAACTATAGCCATCTCAACCTCCAAGGACTGAGCCGTTTTCCTGAGCTGAATGCACACATGTCAAATGTGCCCCGTAGAGAGGTTCCACACAGAGATTCAAATGTGTTTGCCACTGATGATCCTGTATCCATTTCAAGAATTCCTCCTGTAGGTGTAGCTGGTCACACATGTGAAGACCCATATGACACCCGTATGACAGGATGCTCAGCAAAGCATGCTTGTAATAGAACAAAAAACCAGCCGTGCCGTAATGTCCATCAATAGAGACTGGTTAGTCCCCTTACGGTCGCCCGTAGAGGATTCTCTGCAGTGTGGAAACATCCGGGTAGAGCTGATCTATATTGTTCCTTTAAAACTCAAAGGCAGGGGCTGGAGAGTTCAGTTTCCAGCACCTACACTGGACAGCTCACACAGCCTGTAACTCCAGCTCCAGGGATGAGATCCCCTCCGGCCTCCGAAGGCACCCGTCCTCGTGTGCACACACCCAACACAGACACACGTAATGCACATAATTAAAAACAAATCTAAAATAATTTTAAAAGCAAAACAGCAGATGTTTTCATTGTCAACAAATCCTATGAAGAGGAGGGATGGACTCTATAGATGCAAATGGAGAGGCTGACTTTGGATTATTATGGCCTCTTAGATTCTTCCAATTTTCTAGTCTGTTAAGAGCACATTATGTACAAGTTAAGTGGATGGGCTCTTACTATAACACAGCACTAGGTGATGCATTATTGAAGTTCAGAAGTTTGAGTGGTCTTGGAACTTAGTAAGCCTGCTGTGTGTGTTATCCGGGAGGGCCCACTAGTGAGGTTTGCCTTTCGGTCAAATACAAAAGAGGCAGTGATGGAGACCCACAGTCTGAAGTCTGTCCCCAGTGTCCTAAGTGATCATCCGTAATATATGTAATATCTGCTGTGACTCTGACCAATCAATGCTTGTTTCAGATGCGCTGTTCACGTACTGGAACAAGGCTTCGACCGCTGAGCTGATGGACTTCTTTACCATATCTGAGTGAGTGGCTTTGTCCTTACCTGTGGCCTCTTCATCTTTCCAGCCGGAGGTGGGGACACTGTGTCCTCGGGCGTGACTCAGTTTCCCTCGTCAGTCATCAACAGTGGCCATCATATGATACATAAATGATTGCTTGTGGCTCATGAGAAACCTCTATTCTGAAGCCACTTTGATAAAACTGTGCGAAACATTTTCGCTGCTATGTGGCTGCTATGTTCGGTTGGGGTTTTGTTGTTGTTGTTTGTTTTTGTTTTTACCTCTTTGGAATAAGTTTCTGATTTCATTTAAGCTCTTTATTTTTTAGAAATACAGAATCATAGCACTTTATCTAAAACTACTAAGGGCAGATAATTTTTCAAAATCAGAATTTGGGCTGTTTTTGAAATTTAACATTTATCAACCTATAATAGCACCTCAGACAGCACCCCTCAATCAAACACATGCCATAGTCAAAGAGAATTGCTCAGCTCTGTTATTGGTTATTCGGTTCACAGTTGAATGTGTGATGACTTAGGCAGCTCTGTGTCTGTCTACTGCAAAAGCTACCTGAAGAAACTCACATGGAAATCTTGTTCTGAGCTTTGTGTGTATCAGAACTGTCAGGGGAAGCCTAGGGACCTGACAGAAGTGGTTCCATCCCGTGACCACTCCTGTGACTGACTTCCGTGGGGAGGCTGTCATGCCGTGAACCCAGAGAACTCATATTAGCTAACACTTATTAAAGTGCATGATTTTTAAAGGTTCAGTTTTGTGGCTCTACTCAAAACAGACATTTTTGTACTTGGTGCCTGTCAGGGACCATTCCTTCTGCTTGAGCCCAAAGACAGAGCTCCTCGTTCAGACTCAGACAGGGAAGGAGTAACAGGGCCAATGGGAGTCTCCAAGACATTCTAAGGCACAGTGCCTTGGAGCAGGTCTGCCAGCCCTGAAGGGCAGAATGCACTCCATCCATGACAGCAGTTCTGATGGCCACGTGTGTGTGTGTGTGTCTTCCCTGATATGCTAATGCTTTTCTTTTGGTGGAGGACTTTATAGAACATTCCTCAAAGCCAAGAGTTAAGGGCTGGTACGTCATCAGTACCCTTTCTGTTATGGTGAATAGACTTAAACAAAGCCGTAGACGGAACACAGTTCTAACCGCACTTTCTCTGCCATCTGTCCTCAGGGTCTGCTTGCACCAGTTCCAGTATATGGGGAAACGCTACATAGCCAGGTACTGTGGGGTGACCTGTGACATGGAGTGTCCTTCTCTGTGAGATTGTGTGAGAATGGTCCCCTGTGGTGGCCAGCAGGTGGGATTCACACAAGCAGCCACGAGCTCAGGTTGCTGCCGTGGAACCGTGGAACTGTCCCGTCTATGTCTGCATTCCTGCCTTCCTTCTGTCTCGTTTGTCTCGTTCCCGTAGCGACAGTACACCACAGATAATCCTCCTGGGAGGATCCTGGATCCTAACTCACTTCTGTCTCCTTCTCTGTCTCCTCCCCATGCTCTCTCCTGCCCCGATGACTTCATGCCCTATCTGGCTTTAAAATCTCCCCTGCTCCCAGCTAAGAAGCAGCTACGTTCTCACCTAACCATTTTTATTTTTTTCTCCATAATTAAGAGAATGTTTCTGAAAGCCTGTGTCAGATTTGTGTGGCTCTTCACTTGCCTTTCACATGGATGGAGCTTTTCCTTTGTTCTGACCAGTCAGGAAGTGCCCTGTGTTCTTGTCTCACACAACTCTGTTGGTACCACGTCTCCCCATGAACCTGTCCTGCCCACACTCTCTCCCATACTCAGGAGTACAGATGTGTGATCAGACAGCCCCCTGGGGGTGATTCCTCCCAGCACAGCTTGTCATTCCCAGGCCTTCCCCTGCCCTACCGCCACCCCGTGTGTCTGTCCGTCCATGTGTCTTTCTGTGTCGGGGACAGGGCATTCCAGCACGGTCCTCTATTATATTTTAACAGTTTGGTTATAAGTAAAACTGCATTGGTTTAAAGAGAGCCTGCTAAGTCTAGTTTTAATTGAATTTGTTTTCCTTGTGGTTTTCAGCAGCGAAACAGAACAGACTTTAGTAGGCACGGCATTTGAGTATGGTCGACTCTTTATGCCGCTGCTGTCCCTGCTGGGGACATCCGAGAACTTTTCGGGATTATGTTTTGTGTTAAGAAATGAAAGCTTGTGCCCTCTTTTAGAAAGAAACAAGTTTAGTGCGACCATTTCGCACTTTCCTCTTATTAGTATTCTGCTTTAATTGAAAATGTGGTCATTTTAAAGTTCCCTGGTCTTAACCTCTGTTTTTATCATCGCTGTGATTTTATGTTTGTTTTCGAATACAAAATGCAAGTATATACAGGGTGCCTGGATGCCGGTAAACATAGCTTGACTTCCTCTCTCCCGCACTGCCCGGTGAAGACAGGCATGCGGTCCATCTGCTAACCACCAAAAGGCTCTGTGCTTGGCAACTGCCACGCCTTCTTGGCGGTTTCTCCGAGTTCCATACAGCAAGGCCTTAGGAGAATGTTCTGCCGAGTAGGATAAAGCCTCTGAGTGACTGGGAAGCTGCCGGCTCCTCCCTACAAAATATTTCAGAATAATTTCTAAAGTGGCTCTTTTTTTTCCCTCCCCATTAGTGGATATAAATTTAGCTTTTGGAGGAAAATTCATCACTGTGTAAGCCCCTGTATATATTTGCATAGAATATGGACTAATTAAGAGTGGATGGGCAGGGGAGGCGGGGGTAGAGACGTGTTCACTTTGTTCCTTGCACTGTGGAAAGACACACGCTGCTCTATACAAAGATTGTCATGGTCTCTGCTGCATGTGACCGGGGTCTTGAACCATGACATGAATGTCGTCAGTGTTTGCCGTCCACGGTGGTGTGGTTGTTGTGAACACTGTGCTTGTTTCTGGGAAGGGATCCAGCAGCATGCTGTTGATGACAATCCCTGCATGTCCCTGTTGTACACACAGTAACACTGTAAGGGGCACGGTTGGCTCCGGGACGGGGGACTGGTGTCATAGTCTGGTTCCGTCTGCTCTGGTGATGGTACACACTAGGGAAGTGAGCTGTCTGATTGCTAACCCGGACACTTGTCTGTTTTCTCTACTCGGCCGCTTCCCAAGTTTAACAAAGTGTATGGCACTTCCTCCTGCTTGGGTAAGAATACAGGAGTTCAACTGACTCATTTAACCCCTGCCATCGCATGTGTCCTCTGCTTCTGTCGGTGCCTTGTTTAATTAGAATGAAGTTTTGCTCATGCCACGTAGTTCGGAGAGGTTTGCAGTGCTCTCTTGTCAGATGCTGACTGTTACCTCCACCCCGGAGCAATGCTCTTGTTTGAAAAGAGCGTCTCCACCGGACTTTCTTACCATGAGAAAGACTCAATGCCTTGGCTTGGTTTTGCTCCTTCGAAGTCTGGTGGCTTCGCCATGCATTGTGTCGGAGCTGCTGACTGTCTGTGTCCCCGGCCACTTGGCTTCGTGTAGCCCGGCTGTCCCTGTGTCGTGTCCCAGCTTCACTAATGCTTCTGTACCGCTTGTCGTAACACATCTAACGTTTGCTTCTATTCCATGTCACTCATGTTACAGGAACCAGGAGGGGTTGGGACCCGTAGGTCATGATCGAAAGTCTCAGACATTGCCTGTTTCCCGTAACAGAACAGGAATGATGCATGCCAGATTGCAGCAGCTGGGCAGCCTGGATAACTCTGTCACTTTTAACCACAGTAAGTCCCATGCCTTACCATCGTAACAGCCAGCCATCTCTGTGCCGTCGCAGAGGGGACAGCCCCGGCCACACCGTACCACGTCACCGACTTGATTTTTCTTCCAGAGCAAAACGATTAGGAAGAAGAGTTCCCTTTCTTGGAGGAGTGTCCCGAGCAGTGGAGGGTGACAGAACGTGGAGCCCAATCAGCTACAGCGCCCATCTGAAAATGCTTAGTCTCTTTGCCCTAACTCCAGACAGAATTCTGCAGAGCCAATGGGCAGACACTGTCTCGTATTCTAAACTTAGCACATGCATTTCTGGTGTTAATTTTATCCTCCATCCCTTCCTCCCGTCACATCTGGGTCCTGCTCCGTGCGTGTAATTGGTTGAGCGCCCACGTTCTGACATTCCGCCTGCAAATGAATTTTTAAAGCCCGTGAATCGATTTGCGAGGGTATGGAAAAGCATCCAGTAACAAAGTGACTTTTTCTGTGTTTTCAGTGTGAGAAAGATATCAAGTGTGCTTGGGATATCTGTAGACAATGGTAAGATGGAATCCGGTTGGGGTCTGCTCTCCAGGCCCTTCACTTGCAACCAAGACCTTTCCATCCGCCTCGCCTCCTAACTGCGGGCTTTCCTAACTTCACCGTAGCCATTCTGCTAGTACGTGGGACCGGCTTTTAGATTTACTTCTACCAGTTACCCGAACAGCTTCATGCCCTGTCTCTAGACATTTTGGTGTTTTAATCTACCTATGGGTTTCTCAAAGCAGAAAACCTAAAAGGTACCGGCCATGCAGCCCATGAAAAATTAATAGACCATCTGTGGAGTCCCGCTTCTATTTCTGTTTTCTCAAGAGCTTCTTCTTCTCTCTGAGCATGACATAGCTAGTCCTACAAAACCACGTTCTCATTCCCGGCACTGTCTTTAATACATGGTTATTAATATCCTCCCATCGTCCCTAATCGCAATAATTCCATCTGCTGTGGTTGTCAGACCTTTCTCTTCATGCCGACTCTGCATAAAGACAACATTCCCTCCACCTTGTATTGGAAACAGTCCCGAGAAGGGCCGCACAAAGTGAGGCTTCTCGGGTGTGGTGGCACACACCTTTAATCTCAGGAGGCAGAGGCAGGGGGATGACTCTCTGTGAGCGAGCTCAAGGCTAGCCTACTCTATATATCGAATTTGAAGCCAAGGTTACATGGTGAGACCCTGTGTCAGAAAAACCACACAAAATTTGGACTGGAGAGATGGCTCAGTGGTTGAGAGCACTCACTGCTCTACCAGAGGACCTAGGTTCAATTCCCAGCACCCACATGGCAGCTCACAACCATCTTAACTCCAGTCCCAGGGACTCCTGGCCAACTTGTGGTATACAGACATCATGCAGACAAAACATCCATACACATAAATACTTTAGAAAAAAAGCACACAAAACAAGAAATCTATACAATGGCTTTCCACACTTTCACCAACAAAGTTAAAGCTAAATCTCACCCTGCGGGTCCAGGCTTCTCTCAGAACACTGTCTCATCGTCTGCCACCCGCTGAACTCAGTAAGGACGTCCAGTTCTGGTTCTGTACTCTTACCCGTAGAGTAGGATGCATATTTATGAGACATTTGAGGCTATAATACTTATGTTTTTAACCCTTTGTTGGGCTTGATGAGCAAGGGGTTAAAGCAAAGAATGCCAGGGGTTCTGTTACTTTTTACTTTTCATTTCCTGTTTTGCAGCAGAAACACAGTCCCCTGTGCCACGCTGGGCTGTGGGAGCTCACTTTCCCCAGATTCTCTAGGCCATAGTCCTTCACTATCTGCTGAAATAAATGCAGGAACACTGCAGGATTTTTCCCTAAGCGGACGAAGGCCCCGTCTCTAGAGATAGGTGTCAGATGAACATGGTGACAGCCCAGCTAGGAAACCGCCCCTTCCTGCAGATGGAGGCAGCGGTGGCAGCAGGGACCCAGTGGCAGGACAGACACAAGCTGGGCTGCTGCAGAACCAGCGTATCGGCAAGACTGGCTTCTCTCCCTGCAGCTCACGGAGAAGCTGGCACCCGGCCTTCCCCTCAGTTTCAGTGGCACACTGTCCTCAGTCACCTGTCTCTGCTGCTCTGCCAGGAAGTAGTGTTCTGATTCCTTTGGCCTCCGCCTGTGTCTCCACGGTTCCTCTTCTTGAGTTGTTAAATCATCACATCTTCCAGGACTCAGTCTTACTCTCGAGATTGAGTTCTGATTAGGTGTCGTTAGCCTTGCCTGCCACCACCTCTTTTAGCTCCTCATGGAACTTGGCCAAAAGCCTGCAAAGAGAATGAACGTCTACTGTGTTATGTGTATAATGTGTATATGTGTATAATGTATATGTACGTATACCTGCTTATCTCTACCTAGGTATTCTGGGGAAACTTGGGATCATGTATATCCCTTTGCAAAAAAGAAAAAGCTTGCATTGCAGTAAATACAGCCCCTTCTGTTAATCCAGGCAATGTGATACAGAGCCTGGAAGTGGGCAGCCTGTCTGCTGGGGATATGCAGAGGCTAAAGCTGCTTCTCTTGGTGGCCATTGCTTCCCTTTTTGGCAGACATCCTCTTGGCCAGCAGGGAGCAGCAGAGGCCCATGACGGCCAGTCTTTTGTAGGCAGGGCTACCCATGCTCTTCCCTTACTCCCCAGAGAGGAGGCTGTGGGAGAATCCACTGTGAGTGCTGCCTGTGGAACACACGCATTTCTGAAAACGGTGTATCTTCATAGGTCATCTGAGGTGCTAGTCCATCAGTAATGATGTTTATTGCACCTGAATTGGCTCAGGGTTACGAATGAGGTTACCTGTTTGAGGTTAGTTGTCTTGAAGTCCTCAGAGGGGATGCGAGCTTGGGCCATGTGTCCTTCAGGCTGTGTACTTGGTGGCCTTTATTCTGCAGTATTCCTCAAAGAAGAGAAAGTCAGTGCCACGGTTCGTGTGAGCTTTTGCACCTCATGGATTGTGGCCACAGATAGCTCTGAGCATGGTTGTTTTATGTGAGTCGGGGGAGCTAGCAAATTATATCATTTGCCATAGAATATTGTTCTTTATTTGCTCATCTGTGAGGGAAACCTAAGAAAGCAGTTAGGTGGGAGGGGTGAATAACTGGTGTTGATCACAGTTATGCTTTCTTTATTTTATTTATTTATTTATTTATTTATTTATTTTTGGTTTTTCGAGACAGGGTTTCTCTGTGGCTTTGGAGCCTGTCCTGGAACTAGCTCTGTAGACCAGGCTAGTCTCGAACTCACAGAGATCCGCCTGCCTCTGCCTCCCGAGTGCTGGGATTAAAGGCGTGCGCCACCATCGCCCGGCCTCGGTTATGCTTTCTTACATAAACTACGTTGGCATCTCATAAAGCCACATGCAGGTAAGATGGCGGATTCCCATCTGAGGAGTCCTTTCGGAAAGAAAGGGGCTTTGTCAGTTCATGTTTTATACCCCAAACTTCCTGTCTTTCTGGGTGTGTATGGTTATCCAGAAGGGATGAAAGTCACAATAAAAATACAGGATTTGGTTCCATAGAGGAAAACCAGCCATGGAACCGGAAGCGCAGCCTGGGAGACTGTGGGTCTGACCCATCTCACACTCCTCACCATCAGAGGCGGAGGTGGCTGGGGGGCTCCTGCCACAGTCATTCCGATGCAGGGTCTCGGGGAAGAGGCCAAGTTACAGATGGAGTCGGCAGGCAAGGTGGACTTGTAAGCTACAGTAGGGTTAATTACATTTAAACCTAACAGGTGACGTGGAGGCGTGCTCCTTTTTGGCCCTTGAGTGTTCAGAATCCTTTGAGGGTTTAGAACAAGTCTTGGTGCTGGGGCAGTGTGTTGGTGAGCTGCTTGCTGTGTAAGCCAGAAGGCCTGAGTTGAGATTCCCAGCACCCACACAAAAGCTGGCGTGTGTTGGTCACCCCACGCCTGGGTATACGGAGGCAGGTGAAGCCTAGGGTGTGCTGGCCAGCGGTTCCAGCCAATACAGCAAGGTTCAGTAAAAGGACCTGCCTGGAGAAATAAGTTGGAGACGGGCAAATGAGATTAGCACCCCCTAAAGGCTGCTACACCTGTCCACTTGAGTTTAATCTCCAGGGCCCGTGCAGTGAAAAGAGAGAACTTACTTCTGCGAATGGCTCTCTCTCCCCTCCAAACAGGCACGCCCAAATAATAGTCAAGTAAAGAAATGTAGTTTGAAGATTTCTCTCATAATGTGGAAAGTAGTAGAGGAAGACATTCAACGCATATCTCTGCCTCCATGAGTGCTCATACCACATGCTAACACACAATTTTAAAATAAAAACAAGTCTTATCGAAGGTTTAATGGTGGTTTAAAATTTTAAAATGTGAGCTGTGAATGCTGAGGACTCCCAAACCAGCCCACAACATGCCACCCAAAGATGTCTCCCCTGTGGCAGAGGCCTGTTGCTCCTGCAGGCTGAGCCGGGGTGGAGAGAATCCAAGCCATGCACTGCCGCCCCCTAGTGGAAGTAGTCTTCACAACACTCTCACAACTGAACCTTGGACTAGGACATAGCCTAGTGAAGTTCTCCCTGATAGAACCCACATTAGAACAAAGCCAGCCAGGTGCGGTGGCGCTGGCACGCATGTAATTGGGCACAGGTGACTCCTTACTGATTAGCCGTCCTGGCGTGCTTGGTGGGCCCAGGCCGGTGAGACACCCTGATAAACAAGACCTAAGATGGCGGGTGTGTGTGAGTGTGCGCCGTGCTGATCTCTCAGCCTTCAGTTGGGTAGTCTTGGTCTCTGAAGCTCCCAGTCTTGTGGAGTTACTAATTGTTTCATTTTCCTGTGTTCTCTAACATGAGTGTTGACAGCATCTTCCTGAGACATTCTGTCTCGGCTTCTGTGACTGAGGACAGTCTGAGCTGCCACTTTAGTGTCAGGGGTCTTACAAGGTTGAGCACAAGCTTAAGAATTCTACTGAGTCGAGGCCGTGTGACAAGCCCCTGTTGAGAGGACAGATTTCTGTGTGACCCAGACAGGCTCATTCTCCACAAATCTGACTTAACCCCTTTTCTTTGGGTTTTGTTTAATTTTTGTGACTTTTAATTAATTTTTTCATTAATGTACAGAATAAATGGGTTCCATTATGACATTTTCATATCTGTATATCTCTTCTCATATATGCACCCACCCCAATACCCATCTCTACACCTGCCCTGTCCCTATTTTTGCTGAGCCCAAGAGATAGGTAGATCATAGCATCTTGTCATTGCTATATTTCTTGTATATGTAATTCTTTCACTTAAACAACCTGGCACCTTGGTTCTGTGTTTTTAAAATGACAAGACATGTTAAGTTCTGATTCTGTTTCCAGGCTTTGGGCCAGGAGTAGGTCAGTGCTACAGGGATTCCTCAGTAGGAGGCCATCTCACTTACAATAGCTACCTGCTTGCACTTAGCCTGAGTGTTTTATAGAAAGAAGGGCAATTCTATAAAGAGAAAGCTGTAAAGTCACCAGTAACCACATTCTTTTCAAACTCTTAGCCCAGACCACAATTCCCTGGGAGTGAACAGCAGCTTCCTTAAAGGTCCCTGAGACCTATGGGAATGTTTTTAGCTGGTCTGATCGCAGTTGATGTTTTGGGTTTTGTCCCCTCTCCGTGGTTTGTATCTCTGTCGCAGTATTCATCAATCCTCCTTTCACCGTCTCTGTATCTTACCCCACCCCACCCCCCGAAGCAATGCCTTGGCTTGTGTAAAGGCAGTACGGTGGTATTGGTACCCCCAAATAGCCATCTTTCTTTTCTTTAGACAACTGCTTGTTTGAAAATGAACCAAAAAGGTCGGGAGAGATGGCTCAGAGGTTAAGAGCACTGGATGCTCTTCCAGTTCTTCTGAGTTCGATTCCCAGCAACCACATGGTGGCTCACACCATCTGTAGTGAGCTCTGATGCCCTCTTCTGGCATATAGGCACACATGCAGGCAGAACACTGTATCCATAGTAAATAAATACATCCTTTAAAAATATGGACAAACAAAAAACAGGATGGTATCATATATATTCTGTATCCTCATGAGGAAGGAGACAACCCTGACACAGGGGGACAGGGAACCCCAGACGTAAAATTTCAGAACTACCTGTTGAAAAGCAGAGTTGTATGAATACAGTTGATAGTGTTTTCATGGCAGTCTCAAAGCACCTCCTGTGGCTTTAAAAGCTCCTCTCTAGCATTTATGGAACTATAATTCTCACATTTCCTTCAGTCAGAACAAGGTCCTGCTATTCTCTCTTCCTGCTGTTTGACTATATCAGTCCTCTGATGCAGTGACCCAATAGGAATTTGGAGTACAGGTTCTGGGTGGAGGATGGTTCCCATTAGTAATCTCAAGGAAACTCTATAGATTTTTCTGTACTATATTTTTCTGATCTCTGAACTAATGTCTTCCTCTCTAGAGTATTAAACAAAAGACCAATTTGTAGGTGTTGCTTCCTCGATCACTCCTTGGAGAAAGTCATTCCATTGTGTCCTGTTGTGTTGCCATCTTTCTGTATCAGCTGGACACCATGGTAACATCTTTACATCCTCTCCATGTGTTTCTGCTAATGCATTCCATTTCATAGCTTAATATCGTAAATTGTATGTCAAACTGCATTTATATCATTACTGAGTTGATTTTGCAGCCACTGTTGAAGATTGCAGTTTATGTTTAAGTTTTGTATGATAAAGCTAAATTTACATGACAGGCCTTTCTGGTCCTTTCCATAGACATTTCTTTCCAGTGTATTGGCTTTTATGCTTTTATTAAAGCAAGTAGAAGATTATTTGCAGTACAGTCAGCTCTTGATTATCGCTCATGATTCTAGCTAAATGCAGGTCTTGGTGTTACCTACTTAATGCTTTATGTTGCTCACTTTGTCCTGGGCACATTTCTGTGAACCTCACAATACTAATGAATGTATCCTCCCAACAGCCCTCGAAAGTGTGGCTACTTTATCTCTGTTCTACAGATGGGGCTGCTGAAGTATAAAGAGGTCAGCCAACTTGCTGTAACATCAGATAGTAAGTTGTAGAGCTAGTTGGAGTAACTGGCCATCGGCCCCATCTCTTCTCAACATAGAGTGATTGGGACGTTGTCAGCACCCTGGCCATTGTAACAGCTCAGCCGTGCAGCTGGTGGACTGCAACTGATCTTGATGGGTGTGCTGGTACCATCTTAGTACCTTATGACCTCAATCTAGCCCTGTAGCTTACCCATGCCTCTTCCCTTGTCTGCAAAAGGTATTTAACAGGGTGCATACTTCACGGGGCTGCTGAGTGACTAGATCATAGCATGGCGTTCCCAGACTCAGCTGGCACTGAGCAAGCACACCGTAAATGGCTGTTGCTGTCACTGGGCCTCCAGAGTTGGAAAAGATGCGTCATTGAACAGGAACACTATTAATGCTGACTCCTTACAAAGGCAAAGGGGGAGACGGGCCCTGAAAAGGGGATCGTCTGTAATAATCAAGAGTTGACTGTCGCTGCCGATCTTGCCAGCCCTGTGCCTGAACCCCCAGACAGTAACGCTGTGTTGATTCACGCAGGCTATGGCCACTCGGAGGCGGATGTCCTGCACCAGTCGCTTCTTGAAGCCAACATTGCTACAGAGGTTTGCCTCACCACTCTGGACACGCTCTCTCTGTTCACACTGGCTTTTAAGGTTGGTATTAAACACGCCCTGCCCAAGGTCAGAGGTTTTATCTGGTAAATCCGTTCAGTTTACCAAGCTTAACCAACACGCGTGCCCGATGTGTTTTTACTTCAGTTAAGACTGCTGATCTCCAGGCTTCCTTAATGAAACTTTCCCGTAGAGAGTGACTGCAGCTCCCGTTCTTACAGATAACAGAGCTTAACCGGCCTGTGTGCCGCATGCTTGGAAAAGCCAGAGGCGGTCCCTGGAGATAGCTGTCTTGGCTAGAAGAAAGTATTTATCCTGCGCCCTCCATATGATAAGTGTGGGAACCTAACGAGGCATTTCTGCTCTGAACATCATGAAGCAAAACCAAATGTCTTAAATTAGATATTTAAAGAGAGAGGCGAGTTAAACATAAACTCACCTTTTTCAAATTATCTGTTACTAAATTAAATGACAAAATCATGTCATGAGAAAGAAATGAAAGAGTTTGGGTTTTAAACTTAGCGAATAATTAGCCACTGGTGCAGGTTCTTCAAGCCTCTGTCTGTTTGTGAGGACAAAACCACACTCAGTTTAAAAAAAAATTCAGTTGGAATACGTGATGGTTTTAATTCTGGTGTTTTTATACATAAATACCACTGTACCGTGTTCTGTCTTGTTAGGAGCCTAACACTTCCAGTTAACAGTCCCTTCCATTCCTAGTATGGGAAAAGACACTGAGTTAGCTGATATCTAACTGTTGGAACCACGTGTTTAATTACAAGGGTACTAGGGAACTCAAGCCAGAGTCAGACTCTGTTTCGTCTTCTCCACTTATTTTGAAACACACCCTGCCATGTGAAGAGGCAGGAGACTTCGAGGAAAGGCCTATGCAGAGCAGGCACACAGGCAGAAAGGCTCCTTACAGCCCAGGGGCACCATGGGTGTCTCTCCCTCTCCTTGCGGCTAACCCTGGCAATCGCTCTGTAACTCGGGGTGGGGTTTCCTGCCCACCTCCTTTCTCTGTTCTGGGGTTTCTGATCTTGGTTTGTCACAGTCAGAACACAAGATAGGTTTAGAGTTGCCGTCTCACAAACGAGACTGTTGGGGCTCAGTTTACCTGTGTGGTACCTGACCAAAGACTATGCATGCTGTCCCTCCAAAATGTTTGATTATAGCTTAGCTGAATGCCCAGGAAGCCAGGCTGGGTAAAGACATCACTTGGGGAAGACAGGATTCTGTATCATTACCCACCCATCAGTTCATGGATGCCTATAATGGCACTCCCGTGTTAGAATTAAGATATCACATCCAGAGTCAGTTGTGATGGTGATACATGCTTACAAATAAGTCTGCAGAAACACACTCAGGACTAATCGTGTAAACCACACTGCAGTTTTCTAGAAACCTGCCCGAATGG
The DNA here is from genome assembly GCA_025134845.1 of Neodon shergylaensis. NCBI lineage: Eukaryota > Metazoa > Chordata > Mammalia > Rodentia > Cricetidae > Neodon > Neodon shergylaensis. The sequence goes on from JABTXL010000002.1 coordinate 2,297,441, forward strand.
TCAGTGTTCTGATGGACCTGCTTGACCTACAGGAGCATTCTGTGCCTTCCTTGGGGCACTTGTAGCAGAACTGGTTTATCCCTATGCTCAGAAGATACAGTCTTTGAGGCTGTCCATCGTATGACACGTCTTCGAGATGTTAGACGTGTCTCTCTAACAGTGACGTCAATGCATGTCTTTCAGAACCAGCTCTTGGCTGACCACGGACATAATCCTCTCATGAAGAAAGTTTTTGACGTCTACCTGTGTTTTCTTCAAAAGCACCAGTCAGAAATGGCTTTAAAAAATGTCTTTACTGCCTTAAGGTCCTTGATTTACAAGGTAAGCCACTTCGAAGCCGCGATTGTACTGACAGTGACAGATTTCCCGCCGTCCGCCTGGAGCGCTGACCTCGCTGGCCTGCCCACCCTGTGTTTTGTTCTAGTTCCCCTCCACCTTCTACGAGGGGCGAGCAGACATGTGCGCCTCGCTGTGCTACGAGGTGCTCAAGTGCTGTAACTCCAAGCTCGGCTCCATCCGGACTGACGCGTCCCAGCTGCTCTACTTCCTGATGAGGAACAACTTCGACTACACGGGGAAGAAGTCCTTTGTCCGGACACACTTACAGGTGTGTGCTTTAGCTCCACCGAGCACGGGAGCGTGGTGGAATCCCGTCTCGTTGAGGCTCACGTGTCCTGACACCTCCCCGTGACGGCTGTAAAAGGCCGAGTGGAGAGTTGAGAAGTCACATACACTGGATGTGTTTGTTTCAACCTCCATACTGTAAGATCCTGGCCTGGGGTGTCTTCCATCCGTAGCTTTGATAGCTAAGTGTTGAAATAAGGGCAGCCGGGGTTGCGTCCCCAACACCCCAGCCGC
>JABTXL010000002.1:2299979-2346946 GCA_025134845.1 Neodon shergylaensis
TAGCTGCTGGGATTAAAGGCGTGCACCACCTCCTGGCCTCTATGGCTGACTAGTGTGACTGTTTTGCATTCTGATCTTCAGGCAAGCTTTATTTATTAAAATACAAATGAAATACAGATCTCAAACACCTGAGTTAAGGCCTTGCTATCTATAGACTCCAAAATGGTCAGATTGCTCTTCGCATAGTTAACGCCTGCATGTTCTGTTTTAAAAAAGAAAAAAAGTCAAAGAACCTTCCATGTAAGCTCCAAACAAGCACTTGAGAGGAGAATAGGGTCCCCTCTCTTACTGCAGAGTGCAGTGGGTGAGTAGCAGTCCGAGTTGTGTGGATACCTCCGCCTCTTGTTCTTCTGATTCACCTCTAACACTTCATGAGCAAAATACATTAGGAAGCCAATCATAAATGATTTTTGAAAGTGATTTAAAAAAGAGAGACATCTCAGCCCCTGCTCCCCGCACTGGTGTGGTCCCCACCCCACGCATCCCACCCTCACACCGACTCCGTGCACGTCCTAACTGACCGTCGTCTGAAGGTAGATTGATGTGCCCGTGTTTCTGTCCCTAAGGTCATCATTTCTGTCAGCCAGCTGATTGCAGACGTGGTTGGCATTGGGGGGACCAGGTTCCAGCAGTCCTTGTCCATCATCAACAACTGTGCCAACAGCGACCGGCTCATCAAGGTGAGTAGCTCCCCTTTCTCCTCCTCCCAGGATGTGTGCGAGCGTTAGGGAGAAGGCGGATTAAAGTCGCGAGTTCTTTCTTCTCCGCCCCCCGCCCCGTCTAGCACACCAGCTTCGCCTCTGATGTGAAAGATTTGACCAAGAGGATCCGCACGGTCCTGATGGCCACAGCGCAGATGAAGGAGCATGAGAATGACCCCGAGATGCTGGTGGACCTCCAGTACAGCCTGGCCAAGTCCTACGCCAGTACGCCCGAGCTCAGAAAGACGTGGCTGGACAGCATGGCGAGGATCCATGTGAAAAATGGGGACCTTTCCGAGGTAGGGAGCCCTGCCCGCCTGAGTTTCTGAGAAACAGCTATACTCGTTTCATTCTCTGAAGGTACTTTTGAGGAAAAGTATACCATTAATCAAAGGAAGCCCGTGAGAACACATCGTGCCTTAAACACGTACTTCTGGGTTTGGGGTGGTTCACAGTTGTGTGGGCATTTTGATCGCTGGAAATAGATGACAAGGGGATACCTGCACATTTATGTAGTTGCTTGCTACTTTGAAGTACATTTTCCTGCCCCAAAACCTCCGTGGCTGGATCCCATGGTAGGATCCTGCTGTTACGGTAGTCGTAGGGCAGCCCGCTCTCTTGTTGTGGATAGGTAGCAGGTATTGGAACAGTCCCATCTGTTCAGAGCAGACACAGTTCTGTGTGTAAACAGCGTGGCTGGGAATAGGCATGAGGGGAAAACTTCAGATCCAGGGCCACACGTTTTCTAGCTCTGGGTCATTGCACCACCGTCTTCTTTAACCCACTGTGACTTGATGGTGTCCTATGTAACATGAGAAATCCAAGGGAACCAGTGATTACACGCAGGTTCTGTGTTTCCGTGGACCCACCATTCAGGATTTGTGGCTGGACGCATCTTCCAGTGTCACCACAGCAAGGGTGTGCACTGTGACCGTGACGTCTCTGTGGCTGTTTTCGTGATTATGGTTCTGAGTCTGCAAGCTTGGTCACTGTTCATCATGGTATGCTGCCACATACGCGGTCCCTTCCTCTTCGCCATAAATGCAGCCTAGGCTACGCCGTGGCTGTCATAAAAAGAAAGTCACGATAGTGATTTTTCTGTAACTCTCAGAATTTAAGACTTTTTACATGAATTCTGTGGCCCAGGTTTCTCATCAGCAGGAGAACCCTTTCCGGGTTCAGCTGTAGTCTGTGTTCACTCAGACCGCTGCCGCAGACGAGCACAAGCAGGCACTTTCCCCTGACAGTGGGGGAAACTAGAGGTCCCAGGTCTAGGTGTTGGGAGTGCTTGCTTTCTGAGCATCCCGAGGAGAACGTGACCCCCACCTCTTTCCTGGATGCTCATGTTGCCAGCACTCCCCTGTGTCCGTTGCCTTGTGGGCAAATCTCTCCAGTCTGCCTCCACTGTCACACGGAATCCTCCACTATGGGTCGGTGATACTGAATTCAGGGCCCCCTTTCTCACACACACACGAAGAGAGAGAAAAACAAATGTTTAGAAATAAAATTGAAAGGAAAATTTTTTTAGCCCCTGAAATGTGGGGCTGGGAAGAGAATTTTTCTTTAAATACTTGTTTTGCATTGAGACAAGTGGTCTAATTGTCAAAATGCTTGGTTTTGTCTTTTATGGTAAAATACAGTAATGTAAACTTCCCTGACTTTTCAACTCCTAAGTGTCGGTTCCTGTGTGAGCCGCTCCGCTTCTTTCCACAAAGCTGTTACAAATAGGTCTATTCTGAAGACACAGGTTCTAGCTGACGATTCTGAGCCCCTGTGTTTGTCTCCTGTGACAGGCGGCCATGTGCTACGTCCACGTAACAGCCTTGGTGGCAGAGTATCTCACGCGGAAAGGTAAGGAGGGAAGCCGTGCGGGCAAATCTGGAGGTGAGGAATTGCACACACCTGGGCTTGCTGGTTGCTTCATTCCCAGTTACAGCATTTGATTGCCTCCATGGGCACAGCAAGACAGTGCCGGTGTAAAGAAGAGAACGTGGCCTGCTGTCCTCGCCTCACGCTGTTCTGCAAGAAGCAGCTAATGAGCTTGGCATCCTGCCGTTCCTGACCAACTAATACAGAGCCGACATGACTTTATTTTCCCTTAAGATAATTCTCGCCAGAACTTTTATCAATCAAGTGACAGTTCTAACGGGAATTTGTTGGACAGATTTTCTGGAATGCAGCCCTGTTGACTTTAGCGTGGGAAAAGGTCGGGGTACAAGTTATGCTCTGTATTTGTGTGTTACACGCTTGTTCCCATGAGTTCGTTCATGATTCCTCCTGGCTAAACACCAGTTACTTGGGGCGTCCCTCAAGGATGGCATCTTGTTCTGGAATACTGGGGTTCTAGGAAAGCCAGTAGTCTGCACATACAATACTGAAAACTATGAGTGCCTGGTCCAGGCTAGCGAGGAGCGGTTCTACAGGTTCTACATAGTGAGAGGCATGATCAAGGGCAGATGCCAAGGGCTTGAAATGTCTGAGTCAGGATGAAAGAGGAAATAAAGGGACCATGTTCGTATAGTATTCCCTGCTGAGACATTTTACCGGGTGATGCATTTCCTCGTGTTTAGAAGCTGACCTAGCGCTCCAGCGGGAACCGTCTGTCTTCCCCTACAGTCATAACACGTGCCAGAGGAAGAGCTGGGGAGGTGAGCCTGAGGGTCACACAGCTCCCAAGGGTCCCCATCCGCTTTGTTCACCTGCCGTTCCAGGGCTCTGGTGGTTTCTGTCAATTCTGCACTCTCCTATCACCGGGCTCTCCGTGTCCCTCGCAGCCATTGCTCTGTGCCACAAGAGAAAGTGTTTGGTCAGCACGTCAATTCTTCCATTGGCCTAAACACTAGTGGTCGATTTTTTTCGTCTTAATTTTGGTGTATTAATGTATCCTCAAGTTCCCAGAGGAGAGCTTTACTTGAGGGATTCTCTGCTTTCCTTGTCGCCAGATCAAAGCAAGGCTATATGAGGACTGTGGTGAAAATGGCTACCTTGGGGGTAACTGGAAACCTGGACAGATGTCCACAGGAATTGTCTCTGCTTTTGGGTTCTGCTTTCTCAACGCCTGATTTCAAAATACTCTGCGTTTCTTTTTTCTAAACTCATGAAGGAGCATCTCAAACCAGAGTGGCCGAACATTTCAAATTCCTCCTTGTCTAAACACGTCACACAGCTGATGTTGAACCGGTTATCACCTGTGTCCCGGTGTCCGAGCTGAGCTGTGACACTTACCCCAGACACTGATCTCACTTAGGTTGTCAGCTGGGAGTATCAGATGCTGAGCCCCTGGAACTGTGACTTTCTGGTTCCTAAACAGAAAAGGCTTCTCCTCTCCCAGGCAGCCCCTCAGCTGGCAGAGGTGACTGTTGACTTATCTGTGTTGCTGGAGACAGTCGGGAGGGCCCCAGTCCGAGTTGGGGGTTCTCCCCGCCCGGAATGGTGAGGTGACGAGCTGCTTGAAGGAGACTTTGATTTGGGGCTGCTCACTTCTCTTCCATTGGCTTTGGCTACTTTATTTTTCTTGGTGTCTGACTACGGATCCTTTGACCAAACGCTTCCTCATTCAGTTACCGCTGGCTTGACTCAGTTATGATTTGGCAGCCTATGGGTTCTTTGAAGATTGAATGGATTTTAATTAAGGTGGGCTAAAAGATTAAAAAAGAGTTGAGAAACTGAGTGAGGCAGGTGAAGGTTAAATGTGGGAAATGGATGAAGAGAAGACAGGCTGGCCCCAGCCTCCTGAGTGGACGCTGGGCAGACGTGAGGGTTCCCTCCTCAGCTGTTCGCTTCAGATGTGAAGCAAACTGAATATGGAGGGTAGGAACATCCGGATTTCAACCGAGAAATGTACAGGGTAGGAGGAACCCAGCCTCAGTCAGGTTGACAGCTCCCCCCCCCTGCTTTCTCTCTGCCTAGGCATGTTCAGACAGGGATGTACCGCCTTCCGTGTCATCACGCCAAACATCGATGAAGAGGCTGCCATGATGGAGGACGTTGGGATGCAGGATGTCCATTTCAATGAGGTGAGTGCTGTGTCTCAGGTGGGGTAGGTACAGTCACATAGCACATGGCGTTCTGTCCGTAAGAGGTGCCTGCAGTGTGGGGGTCCCGCCTGTATGACTGGTAACGTTGTAGGCATGCTGTATTAATGCTCCGTGAGATGTTCCTCCAGCAAGAGACTCACCTGAGCCTGCTGGCCCCTGTGAGTGCGCCAACTCAGAGCCCTTTTCCCTATAACTGCTGCCTCTCCAGACAGCCAAAAGACGGCAGGCAAAGCTCTGCTGCTCTCCGTTCTAAGCCAGGCCTTGTGTCTGGAGGGAAGGAGTGCTTGGACATGTATGTCAAACACAGCACATGTGTCCCACACAGCTCAGGATATGTCCGACATATCCTTTCTACCAATATCTCTGGATCTCGAGTTTCGTTACTTAATCTGCCTTTAATTTTAGTGTCTCTAATTCTAGGCACCTCCTCCCTGGCAGACAGGCAAAGCCCCAAAAGAGCAGGCTAGGCTGCTGACCAGAGCATCCCAATGGGCTCCTGACCAGAGCATCCCAATGTGGGGCCTGGTTCCCGCCTCTACATGAGCGCTGAGGCCCAGGACCACCCTAGTCCATCTCTGCAGAGACTGTACAGCAGGCACTTTCTGTAAACTTCACGAAACAGGACAACCTTGTGTATAAAGAGACAGCTCTGATATAAAACAAGGGGTATGAACAAATGCCAGTTTTCTGCTTGCATTCGCTCCAGTCTCTGTTCTGGGAATCTCTGCTTCAAGAACACACTTGTTTGCCTTCCTCCCACCCCACAAACTCAGAAAAAAGAGTCAAAGGAAATCTTTTTAGTTCTGCCATCTTCTAAGGAAAAAGATAAAGTTGTCCAGTTCTTCATTTGGGGAGAAAGAGCCAACAAAGAGGAGTGCGTACCCTCTGCCTCCATAGAACTGTCTCATCTTGACTTGGGGACCACGGTTCTTGGTGGTTTCCATGCCAGAGAGAAGGGACCATCAACAAACACTTCCATGACATAAACAGGACCCGCAGACCCAGTTCCAAAAGTGTAGTCTAGACTCCTCTAAGGAAGTGTGTAAGGCCCTTGCTGAGTGCCGGTATGATGCTGGATTTCTCATATGCATCAACTAAAACATGAGACAGGCTGAGTATACAAGACAGGAGGATCTGGGCTTCAATAATTGAAAGTTCTTTGTGGTCTTCAGTGAAATGTAAGATGCAGAAGGGACTGGAGAGATGGCTCAGGAGTTGTTAGTGCTGCTCTTGCAGAGAACACAAGTTTTATTTAGTAGCTCATAAGCACCTGTAACTCCAGCTACAGGGAATCCCACACCCTCTTGTGGGCTCCAGGCATTTTCACTTATAACTATGCACACACACACACACATACACAAAGCATAAAATCTCCTTTATACCAAATATGGTTGCACTCTACTTTAAACCCAGTAGTAGGGAAGCTAAGACAGGAGGTTCTTCTCTGTCTGTGTTCAATACCAGCCTGGTCTTCCTAGCAAGTTCTAGGACAGCCATAGCTATGTAGAGACATTATGTCTCAAAAAAAAAAAAAAACCATCAAAAACCACCTTTTATAAAGGAGATCTTAAATGCAAAAAATTTACGAACTACGATTGTAAATTGTCTAGTCTTAAATGGCTCTCAAAATCAAAAGCTAAATATGAAAAAAGAAGTTTAAATGTTAAGATAGGCTTGAGAGACTGCTCAGCCGTTAAGAGTCCTGACTGCTCAATCATGAGAACCTGAGTTCAGTTCCCAGCACCCAGCCCACACTGGGCAGCTCACAGCCCCTGTGACGGAATCCAAAGGATCTCATGCCTTCTTCCGGTCTCTGTGGATACCTGCACTCGTGTGCATACACACATACACAAAGACACAGGCATGAAAAATTATATCTTTAAAAAAACGTTAAAATAGCTTTAACCAAGGTCAGTGAAATTTTCTAATTATTCTGGGGGAGAATAAGTTATCTACTACATAATATTTAGTGATTACTGTTTTCACACCATGGAATGCCTGGAGAGACTGGTTTCTTTAAACACAAGCATGGCCACGTTTTTAAGCCCGCATCAGCCATGGCGCCAGGTCATTCTCTGGAGCTCAGCATTTTGTTTGGAATTAGATGAGGAACACATCAATGCCAAGAACTTCCAAGGATTTGAAAGTCCAGTTTCCAGTCACTGGCCCTGTGGGATAACAGGAAGCTCACTTTGCACATCAGAGTGAGGTGGTTATGAGAACCTGATGAATTAGCGTCTGAGGCCAAGTGCACACATCCCTCGGGGAAACCTACGAATGGCACCACTTCTGAGTAAGGGTTGGGCATGTGACAGAAAGGCTGCTTTATCAGCTCTTTTCAGAATATGGATGGGCCGCCCTGTCCTTGAAGCATAAGGCGGGTAAATCTTTAACAAGGTCCATAGTGCATGACAGTCTGTACCCGTGAGGATGAGCCACTACAGGGCCATAAAGCCCTGTCGTCAAGAGTCAGCTGACGGGAAGTAACCTGTTCTCAGTGACAGGGACGCAGAAACTGCTGTGTTGATCTTCAGGTTGGCTGCTTGGGTGTCTCATGGTAAAGAGAGCTCTGGAAAATCTGTCCCCAGGAGGAAGGAATTACAGGAACTGATGGGGAAGAAGCACGTGACGCAGTAATAAAAACCACAACCCCTTTACTCTTCTGCAGTAGGAGTGATTCGATACCTTCAGTGCTCTGACCTGACCTGTTAGGGAGCTACTAAAAATGCACATTAATCTTAGCAGCAGGCCTCAGACAGACCTGATGAGTCTTTGGTTCATTTCTGCCTTCCCTGGTAAAGCCACAGAATGATCTCCAGGTGGCTTTGATTTAGGGTGCTGGTGGCTGCCTCTGCCCCCTTCAAGTCCACCTAACCATCCCAGCTGCACCTAACTGTCCCAGCATTGACTACTCATAAAGAAGCAGAACCTCTTCTGTACGCTGTGAGCAGTGGGCTCTGTGTATGTGCCCCAAGTTGGGTGCCAAATTTAATGAGTCTTGCCAGCTCTCAAATAATGACATGGACACTTCTTATTATGAAAGATTGGCCTATAGCTCAGGCTTGTTCCTAGCCAACTCTTATAACTTGAGCAATTTCTATTAGTCTATACTCTATCACATGGCATTACCTCTCTTCCATCTTTTGCCTCCTGTTTCCTCTCCATGTCTCCTGGCATCTCCCATACTATCCACATGCCTAGATTCCTCCTTCTCTTTCTGTCTCTGCCCAGGAGTTTCACCTACATCTCCTGTCTAACCATTATTACAACAACCACAGCAATACACCTTCACAGAGTGTACAAATACCCCACCACAGATGCATCTCACTGTGCAGAGTCACCGTTGAGTACAAAGAACACTGTATGGACTCACAGCAAGTCTCTGGCTTCCTTGAGACCAAATCATTTCTATTCTGAAACACCTGCCAGTAGCAGACAAAATATTCACATCCATAGGAGACAGAGAAGTCAGCAGAAGAGTTGGTGGCTTTGTTTATATCTCTCCTAACTCTGGCAATTATAATCACATCTAACCTCCTGTTCCTCAACTGCAAGTGTTCTAGAACCACCCGGGTGACTGGTGTTCCTCCCTGGCACAGTGATTGTCCTAAACAGTGCTAAACAGTCCTAAACGAGGAGGCTTGGCCAGTGGAACTGGGTGTGGTTGTTCTGTCCTTGGCTGACATCTGGAGTGAGTGCTGAGCTACCTTGGCAGTGAGCTGCATGATGGAGATACCTAGAGAGGCAAAATGGAGTCGCACCATGGCTTCTGATGCTTCTTACCACTGAAGGAGGACGTCTTGTTCACTGTCCCCGAGAACCATAACTGGAAGATGTCAGTCCCTGTGTCCTGGGAATTTCTATATTGACTTGTTGACTGATCCACAAACTCACCATATGTGTCTAGCGCTAGCAAAGAGGGCTCTGCAAGTAGGGAACTTGCCTTAAAGGCTTTCACGTGCCGGGCGGTGGTGGCACACGCCTTTAATCCCAGCACTCGGGAGGCAGAGGCAGGCGGATCTCTGTGAGTTTGAGGCCAGCCTGGTCTACAAGAGCTAGTGCCAGGACAGGCTCCAAAGCTACAGAGAAACCCTGTCTCAAAAAAACTAAAAAAAAAAAACTTTCACGTAATGCGCTAGCCCCCAGACGTCCGCATGCTTAGGAGTTACTCGAGTTCCTGTTCTGGTCTAGATGATGTTCTCTTGATGCTTCATCCCCAAATTCAGTATGTGTGGGACCCAAGAATCAGTATTGTTTTTAGATTTTAACAAAATTTTTATTCATGTGTTTGTGTATACCAGAAGAGAACGTTGGGTCCCCCAGAGCTGTAGTTACATGGGCGCTGCCAAGCACGGGTCCTGGGAACCAAATGAGGGTCTTCTGGAAGATCAGCAAGTGTTCATATCCTCTGAGCTATCTCTCCAGGCCCTGGAATCGGTATTCTGACAGCTCCAGTGTTGGAATTCCAATGACTGCATCTCGAGGCCGGCTGATCCAGTGCAAGTGGGAGGTGTATATGCAGGGATAGATCCGCCACTGTCCCAGCGGCTCACAGGTTCATGTATGTCCAGACAGTGGATACCAGAGACAGCGCATGGCTTTACTTTAATTGATCTCATTGATTTCATCCCAAGATAGAACAAACGACGTGTGTGGAGTTAAGCGCCCCGTGCAAACGCTTTCTCATACGGGAATTAACCATAGTGCATGTGTGTGGGAACACACCAGTGATCAGTGTGACATTTCCATAGACAGGTGTTTGGTATCCTCAATTGTATTAGTACGACACCCTTAAACAATGAAACTGACTAACTTCATGTTCTAAAACTTCCCCAATGGCTTGTGGATTTCATGCACTGTGATTTCTAAGCCTAGTTTAGTGCCATAAAACATGTGGTTTATGGATTGACAGAGTCCACACAGCCCCCACCCCCAGCCAGTTCCTGTGCACATTGATGATCATAAGAAATAGCTTAGTGTTTGTTTGTCCAAGGTGGGAAACCCATTAGGCATGGCCACCACTCAGGGTTATCACGATCTGCCCGTTGCGTGGTTTCCTTCTGATTTCCAGGGGCAGTGATTGCTGATTCAAAGCAAATAGAATTTCTGCTTAGAATTTCATATGTATGATGCTCCAGTGTTTAGTTAGTATGTCTTAGTTTTATGACTTTTATAATTTTATATTGCCATATATGGGCTATTAAACGTAATTGTCTGGGAGTACATTTTTATCCAAAGCCTTCTCACTCCATGAAGCTGTAATTGTCTAGGTTTAGAAGTAGCATTAGTTTAAATAGTTTACCATAGATGCCCTGATGTTCAGTAACTCACATTTGATGCCATGAGGATAAGGTTTAGGGTTGTTTACGCATTTATTATTGTGTATGTGGTGTTTCACCTGCATGTATGGCTATGCACCACCTGCGTGTATATCTGTGCACCACCTGCGTGTATGCCTGTGCACCACCTGCATGTATGTCTGTGCACCACCTGCGTGCCTGTCGGATACCCTAGGGCAGAAATCACAGAGCCTGGGTCCTCCGGAAGAAACCCTGTGTTCTTAAGCACGGAGCCATCTCTCCAGCCCCTAGGTTTGTTACATTTGCTTTTAGTTTGTTATTCTGCTTTTGTAGAATATTATCATTTCTTTACAGTAAGAAATAAATTTGGGTAGATAGGCTATAGATCTCAAATGCCTCCTGACCAACAAAAGGAGATAAAATAATATTCAGTAGAATATAAAAATGCCTGGCATGTTCTTTCCTGATTTGTGATAACAGTGCATGTGTTTTGGTGACGCTATTCCCTATCATCCACTAATCTATTTGTTTTTATCAAACCCTGCCATTCCCAGCCATTCTGGGAAACCTCCTTGGTTGAACTCCATCTTTTTTTGTGCCAAATAGAACAGATTTTTCCAGAATGAACTTATCTGTGCCCTACTATATATACATACCCTATAACAACATATACTACTTGAATTCAGGCTGTATTTTTAAACCTCAACCCGTTGCTAGGTTGACTAAGCCCGAGTAAGATTGTATTTGAGTCTTAAGTTTCTGCTTGGAAACACAGAAGCATGTGCACCCCTCCCCCAGTAGAGATTTATGAAGTGGCAGGATCTAGGGCTATCTGAAATGTCCCGTGTGTAGAGAGGCGGCATCATTATAAAGTCAGCCATTACCTTCCACCCAACGCTCTGTGTCTGTTGTAATAGTTAGTATGCATCTGTGTTTTCACGGCTTATATGTTTGTCTACACTTGGGACTGAAGAGATAGCTCGGTAGCCAAAACCACTTGCTACTCGTCCAGAGGACCCATGTTCTGTTCCCAGCACCAACATGGTGGCTCACACTCCCTTTAACTCCAGTTCCAGGGGATCTGATGCCCTCTTTTAGCTTCTGCTGACCCCACAAGCACATGGTACCCACACAGACAAGCAGACACATGTAAGCCATTTTAAAAGATTAAATTACTAATTTCCTTTTTATGCAGAAAACATTGAGTATGCCCCTGCAGGGGTGTGTTTAATCCACCCACTTTCTCCACCCTTTCTCTCTGGGCACCCTGATGCAGATGTCCCAGCCCGTCAGGCTGGGTGCCAGTTCTGCACGTACCGTGTGCCTCTTAGGTTTTTATTGCTGTGATAAAACACCATGACCAAAGGCGACTTGGGGAGAAAAGGTTTATTTGCTCTTATGCTTCCAGGTAATGGTCCTTCACTGGGGGAAGTCAGAGCAGGAGCAGGAAGTGAGGCAGAAGCCCGGGACTGCTGCTCTCCTGGCTTTCTCGGCCTTGCTTTCTTAGCTACTTCAGGACCACCTGCCCTGGGGTTGCATCAGTGGGCTGGGCCTTCCCACAGGCCTTAAAAACACACCTGTGGCGTTCCTTATAGGAAATGACCTAATCCAGGCTTTGGATTTTAATAAGTACTTTGGGGGGGGGGGGCAAACGTGAGGATAAGGACAAATTGCAGGTAGTAGGTAGCAGAAGGTGGAAACAGTCCGTAGATAACACATTATCAAAGCTGGCGCTTACAGCATTCAGCAATTGGAAGAGCAAGTGAGGAGAGCCAGCAATTGAGATAGTTGTAGCATCCAGCAGAAATGGCCAAGGAAGCCCCACGGAGACCGTCATGCTGGACCCCTGGCTAAGCATCTTCCAGGCCGGGCAGAGCATCCTCTGCACAGAGGCTCAGGCTTCTCTTTCCCACCACAGGCAGGCTTGCACCACTCTGTTGGAAATGGTTTAGCTTCCAGCTGTTCTCACGGGTGTAAGATTTTTAACACCCTTAGCTGTTGGCTGCTGCCATTTCTCCTCTTTACAGGGAACCAGCCTGCTGCCCTAGGACGGTTTTGGAGGACACGCTTGAGGCTGAAACTCCCAGACTAGTGCAAACAACTCCTGACAGTTTACCAATACAGCTCCTACCTGGTGACCTCCTTCCTCCATCTATGCCCCAACCTCTAAACCTTCCCCCAGCTTCCCAGCTCGCCCCGTCAGCCGGGACCAAGCCTTCAGCATGACACCAGCTGAGCAGTTTTTACAAATTACAAAGACCTGGCTTAAATAGATTGGTTTTATCACTGTGGTGTTCAGCATGCTTGTTGCACACAGTAGGTGTTTGACTGAAAGGGCTGGGTGGAGACTCTTCAATTCAGTTCCAACTTTAGCTCCTTGAGAAACTTTCTCAACCTTTTTATAATATCACATTAAAATCATTCTGGATTCTTAACATTGTGACGTATGTCTACAAACCCAGCACTTGGAAGGAAGACACAGGAAGGTACTGACTGAATTCAAGCAAGCTGGGACGTATTTGTTTTTTTTTTTTTTTTGTTTTGCTTGTTTTGACTCTTTGGGGGCCCGCCACCCAGCTCCCAAATAAATACACAGAGACTTATTCTTACTTATGAATGCCCGGCGTTAGCCTCACTTGTTTCTAGTCAGCTTTTCTAACTTAAATTATCCCATTTCTCTTTAACTGTGTTTTGCCTTTGGACTTCTTACATTTCTTTGTTCTATATATCTTTTCTTACTGGCTGGCTAGCCTCTGGCGTCCTCCTCTCCTCCTTTTCTTGCTCCTCCCTCTCCTCTAGATCTCTCCTCCTATTTATCCTCTCTGCCTGCCAGCCCCAGGTATTTCTCTCTCCTGCCTCGCTATTGACCATTCAGCTCTTTATTAGACCAATCAGGTGTTTTAGGCAGGCAAAGTGACACAGCTTCACAGAATTAAACAAATACACCATAAAAGAATGCAACACATCTTTGCATCACTAAACAAATATTCCACAGAATAAACAAATGTAACACATCTTAATGTTCCACAACACTGGGGCTATGTAAGTTCCCATCTCAAAACTGTATTCTAGAAGGTGCAGTAGAGAATCTGCCAACATGACCACTCCACAGTGTGGGAAGGTTTTAGAGAGAGAGACAGAACGAGCAGCCAGAGACATCCGGAAGAGTCCAGAGCAGAGAGAGAGAGAAGCGGACTGGACTTGGCCAGGGCTAGAGAAGTGTGGACAGCAGGAGAGCAGTGGGGATCGGAGCGTAGCGGGATTTGTTTCTGAGAGATAGCAGAGGCAGGAGAGCCTGCCGTTATAAAGACAAGAGATGGGTATCTGAAGGAGGGGAGTGGGCTAGGACGCTAGTGAGGACGTGCGTAGCAAGTACTTGTGATATGTAACCACAGGCAGCCATATGTGCCATCTGCCAGAGGGAAGGGAATTGGCTCCTTTTGGTAGAAGGGGTTGGCTTCACCAGTTCCTGAGAGATGCTAGCTTTTTTCTAATGGCCAGAAATCACCGGTCCAGGTTAAACCCATTTCTGGATCTAGGAACTTTCTTTTCCTTTTGGACTTTGGGGACTTTTTCCTTTGTACCTGACGAACACAAACAAATCATTTACTCCAGATTTTTATTATACTGTAATTGCTAAGGCACGGGGTTAAAGTTAACTACTGCTTGTTTAACTGATCCATGGTAAATAGGGTGACATTATTATAGATCTGTCCGTGGTATGACTTGATGATGCAACTAGTAAAACCAACCGTACTTTTTCACGCACAAAAAAAAATTACATTCGTGATAAACCTGGAAGTTAGAATACAAGGAACCAAACAATTACACGTTGTAGGATAGTTTGAAGATGAAGTTTAATGTTGACCATTGCAATGCCATCCTCTTGGGAAACTGGGTTTTCTTGGACTCCGTCAGCCACCTCTGTGGGTCCATGGCAGCACTGGGATGCAGGTACTTGGGAAATACCCATTGGTGGTGAGCGAGTTGGGAGGGAGGGAGGGAGGGAGGGAGGGAGGGAGGGAGGAGACTGCTTGCAGGTATGTGGGGAGAAAGTTTATTGTGGATACAAGGGAGAGCACCGTCAGAGGCAGGGACATCTAAGAGTCTAGAGTGGGCATGACCTTAAGCCTTGTTGGAGGAGGGAGCTGCCAACCAAGAGGGGCAGCCCAGGCCAAGAGACTGGCACAGCCAAGATGGCTGGATTGTATAATGGGCATCTGGGGGGGGGGGGAAGGCAGCCCAGCCCCCGGGCTGGAGAAGTTTAGGGTAAGATGCGGGGTACAGCTAAGAGGGCCCTGTAATAGGTAGAGATTGAGGGATGCAAGGAGAGCCTGGGGGCCGGTTGTCTCAGGTTTGAGACCTAACAATAAGTCTGGCCTAAGATTTGTAAGAAGTCCAAGGCTTTGATACAGCCCATCAACTCCTCTCCCACACACAAAAGAGTGTCCCTTACACCCAGTATTGCCGGCATCCCTGAGAAAAATGCAAACCTGCCTCTAAGAACCACTTGCTTGCTGACTGTGTATGTACACTGGTAGAAATAAGATTTAAAAAAAAAATTAATACAAAGTAGAAAGTAATGGTTCAAGTGTGGGAAAGGTTTTTTAACTGGCCAGTGAATTAGATACAGGGTTTACAGACTGCACGCAGTGGGCTGTATGGGTGTGGGGGGATGAGTCTGACTGATCTCCCCAGACACCAGTGAGGGTGAGAAAGACGTGAGCATGCCTGTATGACTGTGAAGTGATACAAGCTGTACTTTCATGCTTTCTGTTTAGCTTCTTACGAGCAGAGGAACATGAAGAAATCTTTAGCGTGTTTAGTGTGCTGGACTGTTAGACATCTTTTTACCAGACATGTAGAGGAGAAGGGATGGCGCTGGAGATTCTCTGGGTTCTTTGCTGCTGTCGTCATGGTTACTGCGCACAGCTGGCTTTAACGAGAGCTGCCGTAAAGCCTGAGACAACTGTCCTACCTTTTTATAAGCGCTGGTGCAGAGTTCAACCACACAAATGACAATTTTATGATGTATGTGTCATAAATATGACATGAGTTAGATGGGCCTGATTCGACAGTGTTATTTGATGGACTGATTGTTTTAAAATGATATTTCCTTTGGCTCCATAAACCGTGGGCATTGAATCTGTGGTGAACATTAGCCTAAAAATGGAAAATATAGAAATTCAGGAAGAACTAGTAAAACCCGAGGTGTTGGGGTGAGCACACGGGGTTGGGCGCGCAGCTCCATTGGTAGGGTGTTTGACTGGCATGTGTGAAACCCTGTGTTCAATCTTCCACACCATATAAACCAGGTGAGACCAGCCTGGGATACATGAGCTGTCTCAAGATAATCACGATATTAAAAATAAGACAGTATTAACAATATTATTGCCAGTATTAAAGATGAGACAAGTATGTTTACCTTATTAAATCCAACCCAGTCCCAGTATTAGAGACGAGACAAATATGTTTACTTTCTGAAATCCGAGCCTTTAACAAGCTGTCGGCTGAGGCAGAAGTGGGCTCTTCAGTCCTGTCCATGGCCATGTGACAAATGCTAGCCCCAGTCAGCCCCATGCTGCCGCTCTTGTATCTGCCATTCCTGTCCCAGCATTCCAGGTTGGGAACCTTAAACTTGACCCGCCATGGCACCATGATGAACCATGGCCACGTATAAGAAAAGTCCATGGCCGGGCGATGGTGGCGCACGCCTTTAATCCCAACGCTCGGGAGGCAGAGGCAGGCGGATCTCTGTGAGTTCGAGACCAGCCTGGTCTACAGAGCTAGTTCCAGGACAGGCTCCAAAGCCACAGCGAAACCCTGTCTCGAAAAACCAAAAAATAAATAAATAAATAAATAAATAAATAAATAAATAAATAAATAAATAAATGAATGAATGAAAAGTCCATGATGATTGGTATACATAAGCTGTAGGTAGTGTTTCTCCCCAAGTCTGAGAGCTCTACCCAGAGCAGAGAACTGTGCACCCTTCTCTAGAAGGAAATTGCCAAGAGGAGGAGGAAAGGGTATTGGTGAAGCAGGCCTAGGTTCCCCCATTGCCATCCCTGGATAACGTCAAGACGTTTAGTTGGGGTTGAAATCATGCTTAGTAATGCTGCATAGCTCAGCATTGCCAGTGTTTGTTCATCAGAGAGGATAAATAAATCTCCAAGTTATGGTTCTAAAGAGAGAGCTAATAAACAAGCTAAGTGCTTGTGGGAGTCTATCAGAGCCAACTTTCTATACCTTGTAAAAAAATTATTTTATGTGTATGAGTTTTGTCTGTGTGTATATTTGTGTATCACATGTATGCCATCCCACAAGAAGGTGTTGGGATCCCCGGAGCTGGAGTTGTAGGCAGCTGTGGGTGCTGAGAACCAGCCTGGGTCCTTTGCACGGGCAGTCAGTGCTCCTAAGTGCTGGGCCAGCTCCTAGCCCAGGTATTACACCTTTCTGGTTTTCGCATATAAACATGACTTGGGGAGAACTTGTGAGTTGTTACAGTCTTGGATTAGTTATAAATTGATCCACTGCCTTTGGCTGTACGCGATGACGGATTCTCTGTAACTCTCCCGGCCCCGCCCTCCCCCTTGATCAGGATGTACTGATGGAGCTGCTGGAGCAATGTGCGGACGGACTTTGGAAGGCCGAGCGCTATGAGCTGATCGCCGACATCTATAAGCTCATCATCCCCATTTATGAAAAGCGGAGGGATTTCGAGGTATCGCGCCCTCTTTTCTCCTCTTTGACACGACCCAGACCTCACGCAGAGAGAGCCAGCAGGCCTGGGTTCAGTGATGCCCGGGGGTCTCCAGTTACCCACATTGTATCAAAGGCGGTCACCAGTCACCATCTGTAGCGCTATCAGATGTCACACACCCTGGGCCCCGCCTATGCAGACACCCCCCCATGTCTCAAATGCAAGGGTTCTATCCCACCCCTGAACTTTGGAAGTTTCCCTAGACGGTTGTATGATTTCCAGGGGCCCTTCCTTGCTTCCTCTTCATGAGGGAATGGCCGCCCTTCCACCTTCCAGGGTTCAGAAGTCAGCCATTGCCCCAGCAAATCAAATGGAGTATGAAGAGCAGAACCCGCATGACGTCAGAGATTTTCTCCTCCACCTCATGTTAGCTTGGAAAGAGACCGCCATTGGGTGTAATCCAGAAATGATCACTGAGTTAAACAGTCAAATACTGGGAATCAGGTGATAGGCCAGTCCGTAAAGTGTTGCCTCGAAAGCCCGTGGACCTGAGTTCAATACCCAGAACATATGTAAAAAAGCTGGGCGTGGTGACACCTGATTGGACTCCCAGGGCTGGGGCTAGAGAGAGACACGTGATGCTTAGGGGTTGCCGACCACCCTGCATGGCCTTCTTGATGGGTTCTGAGCCAGTGAGAGACCCTGTCTTTAAAAACAGCAGGTGGACAAGGCCTGAGGAATGCTACCCAGGCTGGTGCCCCGGCTCTCACATGTATGCACACACACCCACATGCACACTTCCTACCCCCTCACACACACAAACATAGAGTGACTTTTTTTTCTACTCAGAGTCCTTCATCACATTTGAATTGTTTTCAGTTTTATTCTGCGACTTGCAAATAGGAAGAAATGTGTCTTCTTCTGCTTTCCAGAGACTAGCCCACCTGTATGACACACTACACCGGGCCTACAGCAAAGTGACCGAGGTCATGCACTCAGGCCGCAGGCTCCTGGGGACCTACTTCCGGGTAGCCTTCTTTGGACAGGTGAGCCTTCAGCCCGTTCTGTAGGCTGTCCCGAGTCCTTTATCTTCCTTCTCTTAAAGTGAGATCCTGAGAATTTTCCACTCTGTAAACGCTAAAGTAATGAATTTCTCATATGACATGTGGCTCTTACCTTCCTCTGGAGTAAACTCTACTTTTTTTTTTCTTTCTTTCTTCCTCTCTTTCCTTTATCACTTTCTTAAGGCAGCGGTAAGTTCTTCCTCCATCCTTAGCATCATCTTTCATTCTTCCATGTGGTTTGCAAGTTTCTTTTTCAAGTCTTACATGTTTACTGTCTAGTCATTTCAAACTCCAGAAAGAAAATTAACATTTTCATTCCATTTACAGAAAGCATCAGTTCCCTTACACATCCGTATTGCATGTTTTAAGGCAAAAATTAAGACCTGCTTTGTGCCTGTGTCTCAGTCTTTTATATACTATCTGCGCACGCATAGTTATCACTGTAATTCTTGGGGAGTCCTGTCGGAGGGGGGTTACATAAGCAAGCTTTAACCTTCAGGCTCTAACATTATTAAATGGAATAGATTATCATCTGTTCATTGAGGGCGTGTGATTTTCCGATGAGCGCTTTATAACCTTCAATTTACTCTGTTATTGTTTTTTATAACTATAGCAATACCAGTTTACAGACAGTGCAACAGACGTGGAGGTAATTGCAGTAAATGCTTCTAAAGCAAGTAACGTTAGTGGAGTGAGCGCCTCTAAACTCCCAGTTTGGTGTGGATTTTTCATTTGTTTGTTTCATGTTAGCCTGTTTTCCCCCCCCACCTATATTATTTCTTATGCCATTTTATATCCTTTTACTTTAGATAAGCGACTTTTTGAACATTAATTTCAAATATTAACCCCCAATCTGAACATTTTAATTTCCCAACCTTTTTCACTTCCCATATAATGTTAAACCTGTGGGCACATGTGATTGACGCCACGCCAGTCGTGGCTGGTTTTCACGGAAGCATTTCCAGTTCTGTGTTGCTGACCTTCAGGGTTTCTCTCAGCGGGGAAGCACGGCCAAATCCACTCAAATTTTATGTACTTCTTGCTCGGCCTGCTCCAGACCAGACGTGCATCCCTGGTCGTTTCTCCGTGTGTCCTGCTTCTGGGAACGTGAAACAGGCCTGCCCCCATCACACCTCACGGAGAGAGTGCTGCCTGGACCCAACCCTTTCATCTCACACACTTAATGACTTGTGTACATTTGTACTCTTGTGTTTTCCTGTCTTTGCGCCTTGACTCTGCCTCAGAGCCCTTTCCTTCCCCTGTGAGTGCCTGTCTAAATGGGGTTTTATTTTGGAATCATCTTTCTCATGGCTTTTCCCTGCTGTGGTCAGCCTCGGGCACACCCGGGGGCATGCCTAACGGTGCTTTTCCTCGCAGGGCTTCTTTGAAGATGAAGATGGCAAGGAGTATATCTACAAAGAGCCCAAGCTCACGCCTCTGTCGGAGATTTCCCAGAGGCTCCTTAAGCTTTACTCGGATAAATTTGGTTCGGAAAATGTCAAAATGATACAGGATTCTGGCAAGGTATGATTGCTGTCTGATAAGCTACCTAGCAATTTTTAAATTCTGTGTGATTGGCCATGTAGAGCGTACTCACAAATGTGAAAAGCCCCGCGTCGTTCTAAGGACACCAGCCTGAAGAACTAGAACCCCTTTTGTTCCTGCGTCCTCTGCTGAGTGCCCAGAGTCTAGCATCTGCTTCCTGAGAGCCCTTATTTTCTCCTGCTCACCTGACTAGGTTGCTATTGCAGCAGGGACCAGCCGATATCACCTGGATTCTGGCCCAGGCAGAGGATAGGACAGTCCCTCCTGTGCCTGCAGCCCTCGGCCTCCCTCGCTCCTCTGTACGCTGATTCTGTATGCTAACCCCGCTTTGGCTGCTATGGGCTGTTTTCAGACCAGTTTCTCTGGAATCAGATGCTCTGTAGTAGGAAAGGGACCAGAGAAGGAAGCCAGTTCGCAGCCACAGAGACTCGGGGCCACTTGGCCTGTTGTTCTCCTTCTCGTCACAGTCATGGCGTCCCACGTTGGTCCCCTATGGGCTTCTCAGGGATGTGCTGATTTCTGTGTTACCCACCCGTGGAGTCCCGGGTTAGCACACCACCGAGACCGGGACACAGCTCTGCAAGCCAGTCTTCCAGCAGTGAAATCTCTCACCTGCCCCGTCCTCTCCTGAGTCCCTGTGGTGTAATTCTTTGTGTCATTTTAAGAGAGTCATACGTAAGGGAAAGAAAGCAGTGTGTTTTACTAGAAGCCTCAGTCAGACTTAGTCATTAAGACCCCCCTTTAAAACAGATCAAGCTACTTGCCTGGTTGGGCTTCTTCTGGGAGCAGCCCTGTGTCTGCAGAGACAGCTTCCGCATGCAGCCTTTCTTCCGGGCTCCCAGTTCTCCTCCCTCGTTCACAGTGTGGTCCTGTGGAGCTGCTGAATTGTCTGTGCGGCAGCCTTGAACACTAAGGGTAGGGAGGAACATCACAACCAGGCAGGCAGTGCCATTCTTGCTGCCTTTTAATTGATTTTGCTAAAGAAAGTCAGCTTTAATAGATTGAAACGCAATTATATGATGGTCAAGCCAGCGAGATGGTCAGTGGGTAGAGGAGCTTACACACAGACCCGAGAGTTCCGCTCCCAGGCTCCACAAGGTGGCCGGAGAGAACCAACTCCTGAGAGTTGCTCTCTGGCCTCTGTGTGCATGCGCCATGACACACGTGCAAACAGATGTGTAAGAAATACAGTTAGGATTGTCCAGATGACATTTCTGAAATCCAGGAAAATTCTGTTTTACCTTCTGCACTAGGCTCTCTCCACTAACCTTTTCCTCCTTTTTTCTGAGCGCCTCTGCTGAACCATGAAACCATCTTTGCTGCCCCAAGCCCTCTGCAAGCCGTTTCTTCTGTGGTCATTTATTGCCCTTGGTTAAATACAATTAGGATGTGCAGAATCGATTTGCCTCGCTAATGTAAATCAGCTCTGTCCCCCTGTGGAACATGCCTATTTAATTTTCCATCATGTGTCAGACGCCAGAGGTCCACCAGTTCAGTCTGGTTGCAAAAGCATTCGTGTGTAGGGTTAATCACAAAAGAAACTTCATTGTAAATGAGGTTAATCCGCACTTGTATTAAATAAATTCATCTGCAGCTGTTGGCGTCTCATTTGATCTGACAACCAGTTAATAGTAATTTAGGGCCTAACATTTGATCCTTATTCTTAAAATAAACGCCTCTTCTAGCCAAGCACATAAAAGTTTTAAAATAAACAAAAATTAGAATGGAGAAATCCAAACTAAGGCAGAGCGAAGAGACAAGCTTAGTGCGGTGACTTACTCTGTAATGCCATCATTTACGAAGGGGACACAGGAGGATCGTGGGTTCAAAGCCACACTGGGCTACAAGAGATTCTTCTAAAAGAAGCAGGGGAGGGGGAGGAGGACTGGAAGGAAGAAGAGAGGGAGCAAGGGACAGACAGGCACTCCGATGTGAAGTGTAGCGGTTGTTAGACTCCATCAGTCTGAATACTTCTGAGGGAGTTAAGATGTCTTGAATAGAATTATTGTCGCTAAGTACCATAGTGCATTGTGTTTTTAGAGGAAAATGTTCTCATTTTTAGGAAAAACAGGGTGGTGTGTCATGATGTATACCATTTACATTGAAATGTGGTGTGTGTGTGTGTGTATTTATAGAAGTCTGATAGTAAGGTATATTGACACCTGGGTGAAGATGTGATGAATCCCATTACCTTGTATGGTAACCTGAAAAATCAGTTTTAACACTCTGTCTCCACACATTGGTGTGTGCATACTTACATGTATGTGTATGCATCTCTTCTTGAAACAAATACAGCAAGGTGGTAGCAGTGATGATCCTCTTGGTAGATAGTGGGTATTCTTCTACTGTTTGTTTTTCTCGGAATATTTTCTCATGAAAAGTTTAGAAGACTCATTGTAGACCAGGAAGGGTGCCTGACTTCGGTGTTGCTTATTGTTTTCAAGGTTAACCCGAAGGACCTGGATTCCAAGTTTGCTTACATCCAGGTGACCCACGTGACCCCGTTCTTTGACGAGAAGGAGTTACAGGAGAGGAGAACGGAGTTTGAGAGATGCCACAACATCCGACGCTTCATGTTCGAGATGCCCTTCACCCAGACTGGAAAGAGGCAGGGCGGGGTGGAGGAGCAGTGCAAACGGCGCACCATCCTGACAGGTACGCTTGCCTTCCTCCCGCCAGAGAATGTAGGGCTCTTGCTAGAGTAAGGACCTGGGTACTCAGGCCCTTCCTCCCGCCAGACAGCATACTCACTCTCACTAGAGTAAGGACTGGGGTATACACGCCTTGCTCCCACCAGATACAGTACAGCTCTCACTAGAGTAAGGACCAGGGAGATGGCTCAGTGTTTAAAACCACTTCCTGTTCTCCCACCCACATGGTGACTTACAAACATCTATAACTCCAGTCCCAGGAGACCGAGAGGATTTGACACCCTCTTCTGGCTTCCTTGGGCACCGGGCATGCGTGAAGGTACACAGACATACGTGCAGACAAAAGACCTATACCTATAAAAATAAATAAACCCTGAAAAATTAAAATATGTAAACTCATGATTTGGGGCCAGAGAAGTGACTCAGCAGTTACGAGTGCTTACTGTTCTATACGGTTCAGTTCCCAGCACCCACAGAAGGCTGCAGACAGTTGCCTGTAACCCCCTTCCGTGCGGTTTGACACCCTCTTCTGGCTTCCAGGCACAGGTGTGCTCCTGTACACGCTTGCCCACAGACACACATGCACCCAGGAAAAATAAAAATAAACTCACAGCAGCATAACACAGCATATGTTGTACAGTTTCTGTAGGAGAAATGGTTTAGAATGAGATAAGGGTTTTAAAACAAAACACAAAAGCGTACAGTTAAAAGTTCCCCACTCTTTCTCTTAGGAAAACATGCAATGCGTAAGCCACACTGCCCTCACAAGGGTGAGCTCCTCGCTCTGAGCAATCGGTGGTTTCTCTAATGCACACCAGTTAAGAAAACGATCTCTAGATAATGATCCTTCTTGGGGTTTCCAGTTTGACTGTGATCTGTGCACGAACAACCTCACTGTGGATTCCCTAAATCAGCATCTGTCAGAGTTTGCTCTGGAGCCACCAAGGTCAGCCGCTCCTGGGAATTTGAACTGCGTATTCCCAGGCTCTACCCACCCCACACCCCAAATCTGCTGAATAAGAAACTAGGAACGGCACCCAGGCTCTGTGCCCAGCAAGCACCGCAGGAGATTCCGGGTGCGTGCTCAGAGCACACTGCTGAGCTGAGCAGTTATTTTTATCGTGAGTCCTGTTGAGGTGGCGTACTGATTTGACTCATGGCAGGGTGTTCTCCCTGGGCACCTGTTCTTCCGGGTTACAGTTCACACTTGCTGCTGAACCGTTTTAGATTAGATAAAGAATGTGGGCTTGGCGCTCTATCACCAAATCAGAGGACAAAGAGTAACTGGCTTCAAAAAGAGGCACAACAGACAGAATAGCCACTCAGCGACTTCGCCAGCCACACCTTCAGGGCTGAGAACGTAAGGGCCTGGGGCTCCTGCAGACCTGGCCACTGCCTCTCTGTGTGGATGTGGGGACATTGTGCATCCCTCTGTGTTAAACAATCCTGTAAAGTACAGACAGGCGGGGAAGGAATGAGTTGGACAACTAGATCTTACCCGCCATTAAACTCTTGCCTTAGGCTTCATGAGGAGCAAAAGGGACCACAGTGTGACACCAGAAACAGGTGCAGGGCTTGCTGCTTGGAAGTGTGGAAGGGACAGCTCACTAGACAGAGTGGAGTTGGAGGAAAGTTCTTTTTCCGTGAAAGCTACTGAGAGTGTCAACACCACGGCAGCCTTAAAGAAACACACCAGCTCTTTTGGAGACTTTGAACGAGAGTTTCCCTCCAGTTACTAGGCTCCTGCAGACCTAACCTTTGGCCTTTCCTGCCTCCTGCTTGCAAGCTAACCCTTCTGGAAAGTTCCCAGTCCTGAGAAAACGTCACCATTTTCTCCTCCCTCCCTCAGCTTCCTGGGTGGAAGTTTCTGGCCCTGCCTTCCCTTTCTTCCCAGTTGCTATTCCCAGCTCCTCCAGCTGTCAGTCACCGCCACTGTACTCAGACTGGAAACACCTGTTTGCTGCCTGCCTTCTGTTCACCCTAGCCAGCCCTACAGTAGACATGCGTCCTCTGTCCTCCTAGAGGGCCACACATCAGGACGCTGGGCCGTGTACTACACAGTGGCTTGTTCCCGTGCTCAACTGACTTTCCATCTTCCGGGGCCACTCTGTTCTCTCGTGCAGTCTTAGGGACAGTAATGCACGCCCCAGTGAGGCACGGTCCCCAAAGTGAGGTCTGTAGGCTTGAGCCGGACCCTCACATCTCAGCAAGAAAAGACAACAGTCAGCAAGGGGTGTTAGAGCATGCCACACGGGATGAGAGGCGCCGTGGAGGTTGGGAGTGTGGAGCCTGGGGGAGAGGAGTACAGTTTAAAGGGGAGAGTGGGGTAGGGCTCGTGGGGATATCAGATAGGAGTCAAGACATCAAGGAGATGAGGGTGGCCGGAATGTTTGTGTCTGGGCACTTCAGGGATAGAAAAGGACGGGGTGAAGCTGGCAAGAATACCAGGGCGGTTGTGACCCGGTGGGCCTGGGCACAGACCTGGAGCTTTCTCTGAGTAGTATCGCGGCACCTGCCTGTGGCCCCTTGAAGTTCCCTAAGATGCAGTAGTCGGGACTGAGCAGCATCAGCGTGATTCATGGGAACCTCACGCACCAACCTTGGAGCTGGCTTTCTCTCTGAAGTCATAGCGCCACCTCACCATGTCTGTCGCAGATGCTGGACACTTAAGAGTCGTGATGCATTTTCCTAACAGTGGAGAGTGAAATTCCCTTCTGTGGTAACCAGTCCAGCGCATTAGCTGCTGTCAGAACACCGCTTCCCTGGCATTGTGCAGCAATGCTCAGTTCTTATTTAGAAGAAGCAGCCTTGGGCCAAGAGGACTCAGAAGTCCCACTGCTGCCTCTTAAAACCTGCAGTCCACAAGGACACAACAGAAATTCCAGGCGGGAGCCCCAGACTGACTTTAAAAACTTGTGAAGATAGACGTGAGCAATGGGAACTCCTCTTTTTCCAGCTTTGTCTAGTCATCGTTGGCCCCATCCAGGCTGGGATCTGGCCCTGTTCCCACTGTGTGATAAGCTTTTCCTGAATAAACTATCCCTAGCCACTTCTAAAGAATTCAAACGTAACCTCTCTCATCTGTTGTTGGTTAAAAAATACAATAAGGGGCCGGGCATGGCGGCGCACGCCTTTAATCCCAACACTCGTGAGGCAGAGGCAGGCGGACCTCTGAGTCCAAGGACAGCCTCACCTACATGGTGAGGTCTAGGACAGCCAGGGCTAGGTGGTGAGAGGCTGTCATGCAGAAACAAAATAGAATAAGGGCCTGGAAGATGGTTCCATGAGTAGAAGAGGTGTTTGTGTGCAGGCTTGATGACCCGAGTTTGACCCCTGGATCCCCACAAGGTGGCAGGAGAGAACTGAGTCTCAAGAGCGTGCCCTGCCCTCCGCGTGTGCACAGCGGTGCATGCATGCGGTGATACATGCACCTTCACACAGACAATTGAACAATAAGTGTTTAAAGTAGCAAATGAGAATATTATAAGTGGTCCTGCAAAGAGACAGAAACGCTAAACACTTGAAGTAGAGCCCAACATTACACAAAAGTTTTTTAGCTTTATTTTATGTGTTTGAGTGATTTGCCTGCGTGCACACCTCGTGCGTGCCTGGTGTCTTGGGAGGTCAGAAGAGGGTGCCAGGTCCCCTGGAACTGAAATTACAGGTGGTTGTGCGCTGCCATGTAGGTACTGAGAACTTGAACTCGGGTCATATTTGCAAGATCAGCAAGTGTTCTTAGTCCCTGAGCCATCTCTCCAGCCCCTATAGTTCTTTTTTATTGTCTGTTGTCATGCTGTTTAGTGTTGACATGGTCAGGTATCTTGTTAAAAATAAAAACAGTATGATCTTCTAGTGGAAAAAGTAAGAAATAGTAAACATTTTTATATTTCGTACCCCTGGAAGCTTCAAAACGCCTCTCCCATTGGCACAGTAGTTATTGTTAGTGAATTCCTGCTTTGGTGAGGATGCTTTTGTTTGTTTCTCATTGGTATCTTAGGTTTAGACAGATTTGTCATGTATTCGAAGTTGTCCCCCACAGGAAAGGGAATTTTCTCAGATAACTGATGCCACTATTTGGGACGGGGGGGGGGGTGGCTTGGTCTGCTGTATAATATCTCAAAACCGTTTGATCTTTTTTGTATTTTAGAATCCCTCTAGAACCTACTCGTTTGAGTCTTACAACTTCCAGGGAGGCTTAGGGCACTTAGAGATGAGAAAGGAAGCAAGGAATAAGAAAAGAGGTTTGTTTTACCCCAAAGACACACTCTACATGTGAAAGGAATAACAGGGAACCAACTCTGTCTACCTTATGGTACAACCTGCAGCCTGCCATTACACACATCACTAAAGGTCTGGAGAGATGGCTCAGTGGTTAAGAGCGTTGGCTGCTCCTGCAAAGACCTGAGTTTGGTTCCCAGCTCACACCCACATGGTAGCTTGCAGCGCTTGTAACTCCAGTTCCAGCCTCCATGGGCAACACACACACACACACACACAAATAGATAGACATGAAAGCAAAAACATTTCTACATATAAAATTAGTAATAAAATCTTAAGCATAGGGTATTTAAAAACAAAGAGAGTGTCCCAGCTCCAAAGAGTCTTCGCTTATGACATCGACAAGCTCTGAGTTTTAGCTGTAAAGCAGGCGTGGTAGTTGCTTTCCCTCCGCGTCGGAAAGACCCTCCAGACGGCGGAATAACTCCAGGCCCCGTTCCTCCGCAGCAATACACTGCTTCCCCTACGTGAAGAAGAGGATCCCCGTCATGTACCAGCACCACACTGACCTGAACCCCATTGAGGTGGCCATCGACGAAATGAGCAAGAAGGTGGCCGAGCTCCGCCAGCTGTGCTCCTCGGCGGAAGTGGACATGATCAAACTGCAACTCAAACTCCAGGGCAGTGTGAGCGTTCAGGTGAGCCCAGTTCCCAGCTTCCCTGGCGTATCAGAGGGAGCAGGAGGCTTAACCGGCCCCCCAATTCTGCCTACAACATAATGGCGGCTTCACTGAGCTGTCTGGTAGAGACAGCATCACCCTGACTTTTCAGTAACTTGAAGAATGTTAGGTTCCTGGTTGACAAAATGCTCCCCAAGCCCAAGAAAGATGATAGTAGGGGGTTTTCCTATAAAACGGTTGTTTCCTTTCCATGAAAATTGTGTCTAAAAATATACCTTGAGTTTTACTTTCTCCATGTTTTTTTGGTTAACAAAATGTCTTCATTTTAGGGCAGCCCAACTGAGTTAATTTTACTGGTAACATTTTTAAAAATTCATTTATTTCTGAGAATTTCATATGAGCACTGTATTTACATCACTTCCCCTTCCTACCTCTGCCGTGCCCCTCATTCTTCCTCAAATTCATGATCTCTAATTTCTAAATTATCATGCACACACATGCGCACGCACGTGCACACACACACACACACCACACACACCACACACACCACACACAGCGCAGGCTGCTGAGTCCATTTAGTGGCCTCCGTGGGTTTGTGTGTTCTGAGCTGACCTGTTAGGGTTTCACTCTAGAAAAGACTGATTCTCCCTTTCTCAGAGGTCAGCCGTGGCCTGGAGCTCTTTGTCTGGGGCAGGGCCTTGAGAGATATCCCCTCCCCACTGGCCGGTCAGTTGGTATGTCATTTTTCAGGTCTGTTTTAGGCAGCCATACTGTTGTGATTTTGGCAGGAAAGCTACTAGTGATTTTGTGGGGTTTTGTTGTTGTTCTTCTTTTAGAGAAATATGTAGCCCCGTGTGTCACCTTGAGAGGCGGAGGCGTTAAAATCAGTTACAGGGTAACCTGGGCTATGTAGCAAATCCTGAGCCAGCCTGGGCTTCATACCTAGCACAGATCTTAATGTCTCAGATGAAAGACAGAAATTTGAGTCCTCTGTAAGTTTTCCTCCCTTGTTCAATATTCACACTCATATCTGCAGTCCAGCTGGAACTGGTTCATATTTGGCAGAGGAGAGGGGTGAGGATACTTTTTGCCCCCAACAAGATTTGACTGTGCACGCCTCTCTAACCCCAGCCCATGTGGCTGAGGCTCAGACACCTGCAGGTTCCCAGCTACGCTGTGAGTTTGAGGCCAGCCTGTACTCCATAGTAAGACCCATGTCTAAGACGGAAACAAACAAGAGGGGCTGTGGAGGTCTGCCTGGCGTGGGAGGAGCCAGGTCTGCCTGGCGTGCGAGGAGCCCTGGTTTGGTCCCGGATCACATAAACTGGCTATGCTAAGCCGTGCCTCATTTTCCAGCTCTGGAGATCGAGGCAGGGAATCAGAAATTCAAAGTTATCCTCAGTTTCATAGCAAGTTTAAAGCGACTTTGGGATGCCTGAGACCCTCTCTCTAAAACAGAAAAAGTACTTCCTCCCTTCTAAGTGTTGCATGCCATTTATCATCTTTCATTTAGATACTAGTTAGTGCATATGTTGTTTGTAAAGATTTATCAAGATATACACTTAAGATAATTTTTTAAGTTATCTCAAATAATTAGGTAACAGGCAGATTTTAAGTCCTCTCCCTACCGTGACCAGCCTTATACGTAGTTAAGGGGTTCAAGCCCTTGTCTGTTCCTTCATATACCCCTAGAACTCATTGTTTTCCCATCCAAGTGTAGCGCGTCTCCAAAGCCTAGGTTCTGCATCCAGGATTGGTTTGTGAAATCAGTCTCTGTCTGTTTCATCAGATACACACATAAGGAATCATGAGTTTTGAGCAAATATTTTGCCAAATGGCATTGACCACAAAAGTATTTTTAGATCTTTCTAGTCTCCTCCCTCACGCCCTAAAAAGCTTACGTGCCGAAGTATTTTACAAAGGGAATATCACCTAGCAATATTCAGCAAAGGGGATGA
This sequence comes from Neodon shergylaensis, assembly GCA_025134845.1. Taxonomy (NCBI): domain Eukaryota; kingdom Metazoa; phylum Chordata; class Mammalia; order Rodentia; family Cricetidae; genus Neodon; species Neodon shergylaensis. The sequence continues at coordinate 2,328,837 of JABTXL010000002.1, forward strand.
CACTCCAGCAACAACATGACTGTACAGCAGGGCCAGAGGCCACATTTTCCGTAGCTAAAAATGCCACTCACTAGCTGGACCTGAGCACAGGCAGCCTCTATCAGAAGGCCAGTGAAGGGGTGGGGCCTGACGGGTTGAACTGTCTAAAGGGTAAAGCACGCAGGGCCGTTTGACAGTGACCTTCGAGTTTTATATAAACGCCCAATCAGCTTACACAGCAGTGAACCCCATGATAAAATGAGGACATGGGTTCGTGCTGGTGCCCACCTGAATAGCAAAGTCTAGGCCAAAGGAAATTAGCTCCTGTCGCCTTTGGGTGTGTGCATGTGAGTGTTTATGTGTGTGTTTGTGTGTGCTCCAAAGGTCGCATCAGAGCTCTTCTGCTTTCTACATTATTATTAATATTGTAGATGATTATTATTATTATTATTATTATTATTATTATTATTTTGAGGCAGAGTCTCCCACTGAATGGAGCCCACTGATCAAGCTCCTGGACAGTAACTCTGTCCCCCAGCAGTTTCCTGGGGCCACTGTTCCCTCTGGCTCTGTGGCTTCTCACGAGCTTACTGTAGTGCGTCTCACATAGTATCAGTGCCTGTCCTCTTCATGCCTGCTTAAAATTGCATGTCCTGTCACACGTCAGTCTGTGCTGTCCTCACATTCCCACAGAACCTAATGCAGAGGCCGCCATATCCGGTCACCATGGGAAGCTAGCTGTCCACCGCTGAGGCTCCATGATGGCACTGGCTTCTGTTCCCCCTCCCCCTTCCCACATATCTGCTGTGAGATCACTGACTCGGTTCTGAGACTGCCACAGTCATATGTAGAAGGAGGAGCTGCTTGTTCTTCCCGGCTGCCCAGACCCAAAATAATCACATAAATAACTGAAATTGTATTAATTAAATCACTGCTTGGCCCATTAGCTCTAGCTTCTTATTGGCTAACTCTTATATTAATTTAACCCATTTCTAGTGATCTCTATATCGCCACGTGGCAGTGGCTTACCGGCAAAGGTTTGCCGAGTGATGAGTCACAGCTTCAAGCTGACAGCTCTCCCTGCCCCCTCCCGGGACCTGGCCTCTCTCTCCTCGTTCCTGTATTGTGTGGGAAGTACAGAGAACTCCGGTTGGCTGTTTGAGTCACTCTCCACATTGCTGAATGTTCCTGATCTTTGATTTCCAGCACAAGTCAGCCAAGTCAGCATGACAGTTGGCTTGTGGTGTGGCCGCCTGTTCAGTCCAGTAAGATGAACAATGTTTTGGTTTTGGTTTTGATTCAGTGGCTGTAGGAGCCGGGAAGATGGCTCAGTCAGTGGGGTGCTTGCTGTGGAAGCTGAGTTCAGATTGCCAGCACCCACACCTGTAATCCCAGCTCTGGGGAGGCTGAGACAAGACACTGTCCAGGAGACTTAGCTTCATCAGTGGGCTCTATATTCAGTGAAAGAACCTGTCTCAAAATGATGGTGATGATGATGACGTAGAAAACAGAAGAACTCTGATGCTGACCTCTGGTACACACATACATTCATACACAGAAACACTGACGTTTTCATTCATGCTAAATTCACCAGGTTGAGCAGTTCAGTTCAGTGTAGCACAAATTTCAGTGTCTAAAACCCTGTTTGAAAGAACATTTAACATGGGTTTGGAGACCTGGGCTCTGGTGTTTCACATGTTGGTTGCTCAAACCTAAACAAGTCTCTACGCTCCCTACCCTGGTTCCTTCCTCCATAAAATGAAGGATATCTTGCATGATGAAGTCGAACAGTGTATAATGATGTAGTTCAGTTTATGATTTCTTCCTTGGCCTTTGTGTCTGTGGAAGCCAGGGATCATGACTGACTCACTAAACAGCATTTACGGTGAGTGGCACCTGACGTTAGTAAATGGTAGTGGTCATTTTTCTTCCGTTCACGCGTCTGTCCCTTCCCCAGGTCAATGCTGGTCCACTAGCGTATGCCCGGGCCTTCCTCGACGACACCAACACGAAAAGATACCCCGACAACAAGGTGAAGCTGCTGAAGGAAGTTTTCAGGTACAGCACGCGGAACGTTTCTCTGCACGGAAATCGTTCATCTCTCTGCGGTGGTCAGCTTCCCGTTCCTATAGCATAGCCGAGATGATTCACTTGTGAACTGATAAGGGTGACTTGGGCTTACAGTGCCCGAGGTTGTTTGGGACCTGCGGTGAGGGGTGGGCAGTAAAGACAGGAAGTCAAAGAGAATGAGGAAGGGTCCTGACTCCCCAAACTCCCTTTATGGGCATGTCACCAACAAACTAAAGATGCCCCACTAGGTCCCACCTCCAGAGATTCCATCACCCACCAATAGCACCCCTAACAGTGGACATTTGGGGGAGTTTCAGAACGAAACCGTAGCACTGCTCTGGGCTCAGGAGAGAGGGTGCTTCCAGCCTGACCCATGTCCCCCTGCTCCATGCCTTCATCCCCTCTCCTCACTCAGGCAGTTTGTGGAGGCCTGTGGTCAGGCTCTCGCAGTGAATGAGCGTCTGATTAAGGAAGACCAGTTGGAGTACCAGGAGGAGATGAAAGCCAACTACAGGGAGATGGCCAAGGAGCTCTCTGACATCATGCGTGAGCAGGTGGGTGCCAAGCTGGGCTGGGCAGCTTCTGAGGAGTGGACTTGGGGTCTGAAATACTCCTCACAGTAAGTTAAGCCCTCCAGTATTCTGGAATCCTTATTTCTGAGGGAAAATGTAACAGACCACACCCCTACTACACGCACCCCAGATTATGTAGAGAAGCGAGTGATGAGTACCCCTATGTCATCTAGAGTAGTTAGCGAGGCCAGCGTCCTTCTCCGTGTTTCCCGAGCTCTGCGCTGCCTACCCCTGTGCGAGGCAGAGAGAACACGTTCATGCATACAGCTTTCTCTGACAGACAGGGCTGGCCAGCCTGCTTCTGTCCTCTGTTGCCTTACAAGTCTTTTGTCTTTTTAAAAAAGAGCGGAATTGTTCCAGCCAGCCTGGGCACCCCAGGAGACACACGTGGCTCTTTCCTCGGTGGTCCTTGTCAAAGGCACGCTTCCTGCCTCCCTTGTGTTTTCTGTCCTTCCTCTGTGAATCCTCCATGTGGACACAGGGGTCAGGGGACACATCAGCCAGGGTGTCAGGCAAATGTCCAAGGGCAAGGTGCACATGAATCCAAGTCGCTGTTGCTGTGGCATTAGCTCCTGGATCTCACACTCTTTCTCTCTCCTGTGTTATTGTCTCGAGTCTTGCAGAGTGGAAGCTAGGACTTATGTCCACCTACCTTATCGTGTGATAATTGGAAATGTCTGTTCTCTGAGCATTTCATACATGAATACTATAGTGACCCTATCCCTCCACCTCAACTCTCTTTCTGTCTCTGTCTCTCTCTCTCTCACACACACACACGTGCACACACACAACTCTTCCCCAAATTCATGGGCTCATCCTTCAATTATTATTGTTACATATATACATACATATAAATCTGTGGCTCTAACCTACAGAGTCTGTTTGCTGTTGCTCACATGTGTGTTTAGGCTGACCCCTTGGGGTTAGGTAACCTGTCGGACTCATCCCTGGAGAAGATGGAGTCTCTTTCTCAGCAGCCATTATCACCTGTGGCTCTTCATATGGAATGGGATCTTGTAGTCCCCTCTCCCGCCCCCCAGTCCACGTCAGAACGTCTGCTAGCAATGTCATTTCTCAGGTCTGGGCGCAGCTTCCCTTCCATACGTAGGCGACACCACCACCCTGCAGCAGAAACCCTGATCTTCCGGCTCTCACAATATCCCCACCCCTTCTGCAACGTTTCCCAAGCCCTAGGTGTGGGGTTGTGTGGCAGAAGAATGACAGCTAACTTGGTTATCTGAGCTTTAATGCCCTTGTTTGTTTTTTCCCTCCCTCCATGCTGCACACGCTCAGCTGGGATGGTAATACCTTTTCTTCTTTTTATTTCTCTGATAAACTGTCTGACCTAAACTGAATCACATTAGGTTCTGACCAAGTTTGGGCAGCCATGGACTTTGGATGGTGCATGTAGAGTGGAGAAAGTTCTCTTCTGAACCTTTTTAAAAGTAGAAAAAATGAAACGATTAAATCATTAATGTGTGGATAACTAAGCACAAAGCAGAGGAGGCGCATGGGAGGAAACTGTTGCAGGAAACTTGTGGTCTTTTCCTTGGTAGCTCCAGACTCCTTAGAGGAGCTCCTGGTGGATGGCCCAGCGGTCAGGACCAGGAGAGACAGAAGCACAGAAAACTGTGGGCTGGATCTGTTAAGCTCCTAGATTGAGCAGATAGTAACCGCAGTGGTTTACTGTCTGCTGTCCCTTAAACTTCCCATTGTCTCGGCATCTGTGAAGACTAGACCCTTTAGCCAGTGCATAGGGAAGAGCTGTGGCCTGGCGTGGTGGCTTTGGTGTTTGCCAGAGAAGCCTCTGCATGGGTCTCTAAGCCTCCATGCGGCTAGAGAGAAATCTTACACCCAGATCCTTTTCTGGTCTTGTTTGCCATGAAGAAACACTTAAGTCTCTAAGACCTGAGAAACATAGATGTTCCAAACTCAGTTGCAGAGGGTTTTTCCCCCCCAAGGGTCAGAACTAGTTCATGTCTTAGTGGAGTTGAAAGGTAGACCACAAGTTACTTGACCTGATGAGTCTAGAAGACTCCCATTTGTTAGCTTGTAAGGAAACAGAGCACATTCTTTCCGATGTTCCCCTTACCCTTCTAATCTGAAGGTGGCCGTTTATTAGATAAGCTAAAACCATCTATGCAAACTGGCAAAGCGCAAGCCCGGCTGTGTGCCCACTCTGCAGAGTGGCTGCCGGAGGGCGAGCTGTGTGTGTGACCCCAGCACTGAACGACTGGCTGCCCTGCTGGAGCACTGCACTTTGATGACCTTGTCTTTCTGTGCCTCAAGATCTGCCCCCTGGAGGAGAAGACGAGCGTCCTGCCAAACTCCCTGCACATCTTCAATGCCATCAGCGGGACGCCCACGGGCACAGTGGTTCAGGGGTTGACCAGCTCGTCCTCGATCGCGTGATTTTACCTCAAGAACCACGTGTGGGGACATGCTTTGTCATGTACAAACTCAGGATGACTTCCAGAGCTAATCACTGGCGTGGCCAAGCACAGGAGGAAGCCATGGGGACCCGGAGAGAGGGGGAGCCCGGACTGTGGTATTCTGTAGCAGACTTTATAGGAGTCGGGGGAAGGTGCACATATTTTTTTAAATCTCACTGGCAATATTTAGTTTTCCTCGTGTCTTAACACGAGCGTGAAATGGGCGCTCTTACGCTGCCCCTCCACTTTATCCTTTTTAAGCATAATATTAAATGACCTAAAGGAGAAGTGTCCTAGGAGCGTCCGTGGCGGACGCAGCGGCACTGAAACTGAGTCTGGGAACTAAGCTGGAGAAATCTTGAAAATATTTTTTTCCTGTGGCACATTCAGGTTGAGAACAAGAACTATTTTTGTGTCTAGTTTTTGATGACGGAAGGGGACTGGCGATTGTAACTTTTGTAATGGCAAATAAGGAGACGTGGAGCCCTTTATGTTCCTGCCTTGTGTTGGAACCGTGAGAGGTGGCGAAGCTGTACGTGAGCCCAAGCCTAGTGGAGCAGCATAGAACCAAAGGCCGTGCTAACAAACACACTACGCTAAACCCTGAAGCCCAGTGTGCAGACGGTTTGTTAATGCAGCCTCCTCGCTGTGCTCATGCACGTATGCATTTCTACATTTTTAATAGATCCGCTTCCACGGTGTTCATCTGTGACCCATCCGCGCTGTTCTCGGTATATGCAAATACATTGTACTTTACTGTTTTACCCTTGTACATAAGACGTGCAATATGGAGATGTATACAGTCTTTGCTGTGTTTATAAACTGGTAAAAAAAGTTTTCATCCTTTTGCCAAAATGGTGGAGTATGCGGTTGGTAAACCCTAAATCCTGTGGCGAGTTGGGGGATAATTTAAAGTTTTCACCATGTTATATTTTCTTTTAAGACTTTAATTTAGTAATTTTATATTTGGAAAAAATAAAGGTTTTTAATTTAACTGGAACCACTGCCCTGCTGTAATTAAACGTCCTGTACCCCAACTGTATTAAAAATAACCTTGCTGGTTTTCTGGTAATAAACACTGGATATCTGTTGTTTGGTAATCCTACAAAAGGGCGGAGTGCTTAGGGTAAAATAGCATTATCAACACTTTCTCTAAAACAGTAAGGAATGGGAATGCATGCAGTAAGGTGGATGGGGTGTGACAGCTGTCGAAGCTGTGCTCGAGTGTATGGAAATCTAACACCAGTTCTCTGCCTTTCTGGAAGTTTCCATGATTTCAAAAGGTGGAGCTAGGAGCTTATGCTTCCAGAGGACTTGGTGAATGCTAACAGAGGCACATGAGTCTGGGCTAGCCCCGAGCTGTGCCCTGACTGCTGAGAATCGGGAGGCACATGAGTCTGGGCTAGCCCCCGAGCTGTGCCGTGACTGCCGAGAATCGGGAGGCACATGAGTCCGTTCTTCATCTTTGTCAGAGCTGTTTTATGATCTCTTGACTTGCTTTTGAGGTGATTGTCTCTCCCAGAGATGCCCAGGTAGCCATGTTGGTACATCCCACCCTCATGCCTCAAGGAGAAGGAACTTTCTACACGGCTCACAAGAATGGGCTTCTTACTTAAGGGTTAGAGAAACCGTCTTTTCCACGACCCATTTGAGGAACGACGGCTGTGATGTGGTGACTCTTGAGCACCGATAACCAGGGAGCATGCCGGGTATGACGGTGCAGGGCGTGGTAATACTGCAGGCTGACATCCTGGCCTGTGAGATAGGCCTCATCAAACATCATCGCAGGTGGGTCTATGGCTTTGTCACGGAGCTGCATTTATTAGTCATAAAATTCTGATCATCCTGTGGCAAGATAAATAAAAGTCTAGAAAGTACCTGGAAGATAAGATTAAGTTTGGAAGATGGCCAGCCCTCACTGTTCAGCAGTAGAGAAAGGAGCCTTCTCTCTGATGGACACTGAGATAGCAGAGGAAAAGCCAGAGAGGACAAGGGACAGTGGGGAAGGGTAAGGAGGTTCCTGTTGGCTGATGAAACATTTCATAGAGTTCATAGAGAACGTACATCTCTGGGTCAGACGACACATTGGGGCTGGAGAGATGCGCAGTGCGGGACTACTTACCATGTGAGTCTGACGGTCTGAATCCAGCTCAGAACGCACAGAAAGGTGGCGAGAGAGAACCATCTCCACAAAGCTGCCCTCCAACCTCCACACACATACTATGGCACGTGTGCCCATCCACACATCATAGATACACATATAATAACAGCAGGCTTTTTATTATAAAGTACAACTTTGATAGAAAAACTATAGCTGGTTACCAGTAGATTTTTACGTAAGTTCTACATGTTAGTTTAACTGATGGGAAAGTCTGCACGACAGAATTTGCTGTTTTGACCTATACGGGTCAGGGATGTGCCTCCCGTCCACCTCCACATCCTTGTTTGAAATCCTAGCTGCCTGGGAATGAAGTCGTGTACACAAATGAGCGTACATGGGCTTCTGCCTGGGAAGCTGCTGCCGAGAATAACCAGGCCACAGTGAAAGAACTTACCAGTAACAAAAATAACCACGGTGAGTCATGGCTTACTCATGTGACAGCTTCACAATGTAAAGCCGTTGACGTCCGCCAGAGATGATGGCTCCGATCTGTATTCTCCAAAGTTAAGAGGCAGAAGCTGGGCTGGGAGATAGTCGTTTGAGGCTAGCTTGACCTGTGCAGAGGCGCTGTCAAAAGCAGTTACTTGATTTCCTTAAGAGGGGTCATTTATGTAAATGTGATAGTCAACACAGAAGGTTGTTGTAGGACTAGAAAATTAGTCATTTATAGAGTGGTCAGAAGCTCAACTCATACACCAGACGTCTTACACACATTTACAAATACAATCTGAGTCAGGTGTACAATGTATACATAATACACTATCAAAGCAATAAACAACCGATGTCCAGGCTTCCGGAAGTCCCCTGCATATGTGTGCGTGTGTATATATTGGTGCTGGAGGTGGCCCTGGGCCTGGCATACGCTAGACGAGTACTGATGCTGTGTCCTCACATGCTTGTGTTTTATTTTCCAGGGTCAGAATCCTTCACAGGAGTTCTGCCCTCTTACATTGAGATTACAGCTTCACGTTAGCCAGCTCCTTGTTACCTGGGAGAGCAGAGCAGAGAGACGCCGTGGGGGAGAGGGTTGTAAAATACTCTTGTCCAGTGTGACTTTTTGTTTTAACTAGTTGCTTTTTTAAATTTATTTGCTTATTTACATTCTGACCACAGCTTCCCCTCCTTTCCTCCCATTCCCTCTCTACTTTCTCCCTTCTACCTCTCCCCCCCCAACCCACCCCTTCTCCATAATCACTCAGAAATGGGCAGGCCGCCTATGGGCATCAGCAAAGCGTAGCATATCAAGCTGCCGGAAGACCAAGAACCTCCCCTGTATTCAGGCTGGGCAAGGCAACCCAGCATGAGGAACAGGTTCCCAAGAGCCAGCCAAAGCACCAGGGACAGCCCTGCTCCCACACACTGAGCAAGCTACACAACCGTCACATAGTTGCAGAGGATCTAGGTCAGTCCCATGGAGGCTCCCTGGTTGTTGGTTCAGACTCTGAGTTCCCATGAGCCAAGCTAGTGTTTTCTGTGGGTTTTCCTGCGATGTTCCTGACCCCCATTTCCTACAGTCCCTCTTCCTTCACCTCAGCAGGATTCCCCGGGTGCAGCCCCATGTTTGGTTGTGGGTCTCGTCACTGGATGAGGTCTCTCTGAGGACAGCTGGGGCAGTCGCCAATCTAATCACAGAAAAGGCCAGTTCAGGCTGTGCACCCTCTGCTGCCAGGAGTCTTAGCTGGGCCGTCCTTGCAGACTCCTGGAAGTTCCCCTGTACCAGGCTTCTACCTGACTCGGTAAAGCCCCCCTTTCCGGTCATCCCTTCCAGCACTGTCCTCCACCCACCCCCAGCCCAGTCCCTCAGATCCCATGCCCTCCACCATCATCCCCCCATCTCTTTCCCCTTTCCAGGAAGATCCATGAATACCTCTCGGGCCGTCCTTGTTACCTAGGCTCTCTGGGTCTGTGGGTTATAGCATGGTTATCCTTTACAGCTAATATCCAATTATGAATGAGTTCATACGATGTTTTTCTGGGTCTGGGGTGCCTCACGCAGGACGATTTTTTTTCTAGTTCCTTGCATTTACCTTGAGATTTCCTGGTGTCATTGTTTTTAACAGGTGAGTAGTACTCCATGGTGTAAATATACTACATTTTCTTTATCCATTCTTTGGTTGAGGGGCATCTAGGTTACTTCCAGGTCCTGGCTATTACAAATAAAACTACTGTGAATGTAGCCGAACAAGTGTCCTTGTGTGATTGAGCATCCTTTGCGCGAGTGTGACTTTTTATAGTTTGACTTTAGAGCCACCTCATAGCTGTGATTTCTTCATCCACAAATTAAGCCAAAAAATTTTTGAGAAAAATTGCTTTCATTATTAAAACGTATAAACTTATTTCTAGTAAATACCTCACACATGTGATAGTTAACCTTGAAGGGGAAGGCCGCCTGAATGTGGACGTCCATCTGCAGGGCCCAGGCGGAACAAATTTGGAAAATGCTCCTGCCACTGCAGACGAGCCAGCATGCTGCTCCTGGCTGAGGTGAGCAGATCTGTTCTTCTGAGCTCTTCCACCACGGTGATCTACCTCACGTCGGGCCCGCAGACTCTGGAGCCATCGGAACCATGGCTGACGAGCTCTGAAAGTGTGAGCCGCCATCCTTTCCCTTCAAGGGGCTTTCCTCAGGTATTTCTCACTACTGCGTAGCTGACGCAAAAACTCAGCAACGAGAAGGCGTGGTTACCACGGTGAAGCCCAATCTCGGCCGTCCGTTCAGATGCCCTTGGAACTGGTTTCCCGGGAAGAATCTAGAAAAGCCAACCAGAGTGAGCTTGGACTGCTGTAGGCGGAGCTTAGTGGGCGGTCCTGATGCGAGCTCAGATGAGCAAGATGCTCACAGGACTGTGTACAGTACAGACTGCCCAGGAACGGGGAACAGGAACCAAGGTCTCTTAGCCCAACTGCAGCCCCTTCTAGTTGCATCCTAGCTAAGAGCTCACCTCCATCTCCTCCATTCCCTGAGAACAAGCTAGTGAGGAAAGTTTCAAGGTGATCTATTATTTCAGCAGCAGCATAGGTATCACAAGCTATTTTAAGCCAGGCTTGAGGTGAGAAGCGGGCTAGAAAGACCTGGGGGGGGGGGGTGCAGTTTTATCAGGAAAAGGAGTTTGTTTAAAGCTGTGGGTCTGGAGGGTATGGTCACTAGGAAATTAGCCGACCACTTGCACCCGAACAACAGAGAAGCCTTGAGGTCTTCTGGGACCCTTGCAAGACCTCACTCCTATGGTCTGGGTATGAAATGTGCCTCCAAAGACTCAAGTATTGAAGGCTTGGTCCCCAGGTGGTGGATCTGGCCACAGAGAGAGGACAGGGTCAGGGGAGCTTTGACCTGCTCAATGGAGTAATCCCGTGACGGATTCATGAAGGCAGAGGTCACTGGGGTCATGTGTCTAAAGGGTTCTGCCCCTGATTGCCATCTGCCTCCCTTCCTGTCTCATCCCTTTCCATTTCTCTTCCCCCTGGCCTCTTCTCTGTCCTCGCTGTCTCTTCTCCTCCTAAGGCAAGCCACTCTGCGGGATGTTCCGTCTCGGTACACGCAGGCTCGGCAGTAAATGAACAAGGCGACTGTGGTCTGAAACTTGTGAAGCAGCCAGAGTAACTCCCCATTCAGTTGTCCTCTCTGGTGCTTTCTCACAGAAGCCATAAAAGGAGAACACCCACGTGTGCAGCTTCAGTCCGTGGAAGGACTTCTCCTTGGGGAGCTGATACCACACACTCAGGAAATGGTTTCTCCAAGATGAACGACGCTGGCTTTTTCAGGCAAGTAGAATGCAAGAGTTCCCAGGACACGGAGGCTTCTCTCGAGAAGATGAAGGAAATTCTGGAAGGCCAGGCACCACACGGCAGCCAGAACCTGCAGGCTGTTCCCGGGAGGGTGACAGGTGAAGCCTGGAGAACAAAGCCACGTAGGCAGTGGAGAAGCCAGGCCAGTAGAGGAGGCTACGTGCTCCAAGGAATGTTGTGAGAAGAGAGAGGTCATGAGGGAATGGTCAGAGTCCCTTGTAGCTCCTGTCATAGCCATGACATCTAGGCCGTAACATGCTCTAGGTGGTAGGCATGGAACTACGAGATGTAATGTTTGCCCTACTGGGTTGTTTTTGTTTTGTTTTGTTTTGTTTGTTTTTGCCTGCTTTGGTACAGTTCTTCGCATCTTCCTATTCCTTTTATTCGGGATGAGAATGCTTGTGTCAAGGAATCTGCCTTGAGTGAAGAGGCTTTTACACAGGCCTTTGAGCCATACAGAAACTGAGACTTTGAAGACGGAGTCAATGCGTTCCAGGTGTGTGTGGTAGAGCACTGTAATAGTAGGCAGGACTACGCCCATGTCTTTATTTGGAGACTAAGCCTGATTTAAAGTGTTCTCAAGATGACAGGAGTGGGTTTGGGATGAGCACTCCTAATTTCCACCTTGGTTGGATTGAGATATAACAAGATCAGTAAAGCACATTCTGGGTGGCTTATGGGGGGAGGGAGGGTTCACAGAGACGCTTGGCTGTGGAATTCCCTACTATGCATGAAGTTGCCTTTAATCCTAGCACTCCGGAGGCAGAGGCAGGTGGATCTCTGTGAGTTCAAGGCCAGCCTGGTTGACAGTGTGAGTTTCAAGACAGGCTCCAAAGCTACACAGAGAAACCCTGTGTCTAAAAATAAAAATTAAAAACTAATAAAAAGGTCAACCTGAATGTGGCCAGCACCATCTAAAAGGCAGGGGTCCAGACAGAGCGAGTTGCCCTCTCTGCTTCCTGGTGGGCATGAGGTAACTAGATGTGCCCCACTGTGCCCTAACGCCATGATCTCCCGCCTTCCACATGCCAGAAACAATGGGGTGGGAGGACTGACCGTGGGCTGAACTTCTGACACTGGGAGCCAAGTAAATACTCTTATTAATAAAGCTTGTCCTCTGACAGCTTCATACCTGTGTATTATGCATGCCTTACACCCCACCCTCTCTTAACTGCCTCCTCGCCCTGACCATCCTCTCCTCTCCCCACCCACTTCCCTACAGAAATGTTCCTCACACTTCTCTTTATGGCTGAGGTTAACAAGGGCTGTCTGTGTCTGGAGACAATGGTTTAGAGCTATCTACGGGAGCCTGCTGGGCTCAGTACACAGCTGGAGACAATGACTGTTCCTCTCCAAGGACTGCCAATAGCTAATAGCTCAGCAGCAAGGGTAGGGCCATTAGTCACACCCCTATCTGTGATTGTTGATGGGGGCCAGTCTCTACAGCTGCTGTGGTGGCCGCGTCCTGCTTAGAAAAGAGCATTTGCAACCCTTCTCCGGATCTTTTGGCTTCCCATGTGTCTGACCTCCTCTTCTGCAGTATTGCCGAGGGGTGCTGCAAATGTCCTCGTTAGGGCTTAGCACTCAACTGACACTTATTCTCAGCATCTAGAGCGGCCAGCATCTCTGCATTCACCGCCGTTCGCCGCAGAGTGAGGCTTCTTTGATTGAGGCTGAGGGTCGCTTTTGTCTGTAGGTACAAACACAAGATGTTTAGAAGGCAGTTTGAGGCTGTGTAGCTTTAGCTAAACAGTGGTAGTAAGGTCCCCTTCCCCCATCAGCCTATGACTTTCCCATGCATAAAGTTATATCACAATTTAAAGATGTGATCGTTATAATTAGTGACAGCATATAGTTGTCCCCTCAGTTTATAATGGGATTGTGTCTCAGTCAAGCCCTTATACATTGGGCCTCAGCCCAGAAGGGATGGAGGAGCGGCCACTGACTGAGCTGTTCCCCTCTGCCCAGATTAAGAGATTCCTGTAAATGGGACTGCCAGTCAGTCTCTGTCTCCTGGTACCCTGGCTGACCTGGTACTCACTGTGTAGACCAAGCTGGCCTCGAACTCACAAGAGATCTGCCTTCCAAGTACTGGTGTGTCTCTCTATCTCAGAAGAATAAATTCTTAGGAATGAAATTAACTTTTGAGTCAGTGAGAACGCACATTTTAAATGTGACCGGCGTCACCATGGGAGGAGACTTGTTGCAGATGGACATGGTGTCCAATATCTGGGCTTCTGGGACACAAACATTGAGTGAGAGACTTGGCGCGAAAGCCTCGAGTTTGCAGCCGTGTCTCTTGTGGACTTACACCAACTCCCTCACAAGTCAACGGGAGTCAATCCTCCTGCCTCATGAGGACCCCAACCTTTGGAATCACCGAGGCTGAGGAAGAGTGCCTTCTTACTATCTGGAAGACAAGAGTGACAGTTCCTTCAGGTCGGTGTAGATTAAAGTTTGGAATGTGGCCCCACTGGTTGCCATGGTCAGGTGACTCTTCCTGGGTGGCTAGTGGTAGGTACCTGGGATTGCCTGAGACATTTTTGTGCCTTGTCCAGGAAGCCACAGATAGAGAAGTGAAACTGAACTACTAGGCCTTACAAACTGAGCAGCACCACCCTGTCCAGACCTGCTGGACCTGCATTAAACTGAGCTTCCAAAGATGCTATCATGTGGAGGAGGCCCTAAGCTGGTCCTGAACAAAACTAGTGACCCATCAGCTTGTGATGATATCTTGTGTGTACAAATATAGCCACCTTACCTCCCAACTTCCCAGCCAAAACGAGACTGAGTTCCTGTTTCTTCCTGCCTTATCGCTTCCTCTCTCTGCCCAGCCATTTCACTTCCTGTCTGTCTATACAGACCTCCAGACCTCTATGGTTAGCTCGTAGCTACTCTGCCTTCTGATCTTCAGGCAAGCTTTATTTGTGCAAACAAGGTATCACCACATCAGGTCTGGAATAGAGCAAGCTTAGGACAATCCCCTGGCAAAGTCTTGCGATCTGTGTAAGTCCAGTCAGCTGGGATGTGTATTTTCATAGGAATCAAATACAGATGGAGAAAGCGGCCCAGGATTCACGGTGGGCGTGGCAACTGGGATTGTTTGGGGTTTGTATGACCTGGAGGTCTGACCAGCAGCCAGCGGAGCCTAGCAATGAGAACCTTGTGGGACTGTCGTCCTCCATCTCCCCGGTTAGGACTTCCTAGTTGAAGTCCAAAACTTCTTCAGTACGTCCGAGTATGACTGGATTTGGAATAAGGATCTTCGGCCCAACTCCCTCAGATTATTAGGGTGGCCCTTTGTGGGTGCCCACAGAAGCGGATCCATTCCACCTTGACTAAGATCAGAGAGTTCAGGCCTCGTCTTGCTCCTTCAAGGCTACTGACAGGAGATTGGATTTAAAGGTTTGGCTACTAATAGGATATCTTGACCTAGGTGTAGCTAGTTGGTGTTTTGGGTATTAAGATGGTAATCACATTGTTCCTTGTATCACTATTTAAAAAGTCTTTTGTTTTCTTCCCCTCTTGTGGATTGGGGTATTTAAAGATTATAAGAAACCAACACGGGCACACTCAGTATTCACTGGATTGCCCTCCTAGTACTATCCTATGTCTCTGTATCTCTTTTGTATCTCTGTTTATTCCGCCTAACATTTCTGATCCACACCTTCCTACCCTGGAAAGTACAAACCCGTCGAGGCTGAACCCCGACAGATGTCTGCCCAACATGGAAACCAAACAGAAAGAGGGAAGGGATGTGGACACGAACACCACACAGGGAACGTTCTGTGAAGACACAGAGAGCTGTTTACAAGCTAATGTGACCTGGAGCCAATTCTCCTCTCAGCCCTCAGAAGGAACTAACCCAGCCGGATAGTCTTCTTGGACTTCAACCTCCAGAACCTGGAAGAATCCATCCCAGTGGCTTGAGTTGCCTATTTGTGACACCCTGAGAGGGCAATGGAGAAACCACTGAAACAGGATTCCTGGCCATTGGGTGAGGCTTCCTCCTAGGGATACATTGTAGCGCCTGCACTAGGGAGGGGATGGTACACCAGCCTGCAACTAAGCTGGAGACTTAAAAACACAGGCACACAGACAGACAGAGACACTGGGACACCGGTCATCCTTGATACAAGAATACCAACTTTATTGTGCTCAGGGGCAGTTTATAGAGTGCTCTGGCCACGCCCCAGCTCTCGGGATCTTTCAGCTGCAGGCCTCACCAGAACCCACTCTCCTGCCATCAAGGTCTCGTGCTCAGAGCAGCTGCAGGCTGCTCAGAGCAGAGGAAAACAAGTTGTTTACAAGAAATTTAGGGTCTGGTCATCTGCAGTTCCCAACAATACATGGAGAGAGACTCAAAGACCTCCAGGAAGATTTGGACAGAAAACACCATTAATCCACAGTCGAAGTAAGGACAGCAAATCTTTGGAGGAACTAACCCCTCGTTTGAAACTAGTATTGGGAAACAGCCATTTGGCTAATGACTTTGACTGGTGATTCTTAGCAAAGTGCTTCCAGGGAGTGGAGGAACAGAAGCGGGCTACATCATGTGGAAAGCTACCTCCCACCTTTTCTTGGTCAAGAATTAGAACAGCCACCACTCTAGACAAGGTGTCTCAGAGCCACCCTGATCCACCGCTTAGGCTGGCATGCTGAACGTAGCCCGGATGAGGAGTCTAATGGCTGGGCTTCAGCTCCCATGCACCAACCATGGAATCCCGTTACAATCTATGAGTTTCGCCATTGACTTCACATGTTTTTCTGTCAAAGAAGGTGACTTGTTACTGTGTCCTGTGTCTCATACCCCAAAGGAACTAGGAGGGGCTTGTATCCCAAAGCATATTGAAAAAAACCATCTAAGCAAGGGTGGTTAAATGAGGGTAAAGGAACGAGGAGCTAGCTGTGCAGTTGGCAGACAACATGAGTTTAGTCCTGAGCGTCCTGGCTGCCGAGGAGGACAAAATAAAATACTTGCAAAAGTGGACTTCAAGAAAAGGCGTTTATGAAAGACTGTGATCTTTTAAAATAAAACAGCATAAAATATTAAATTTGTATCTCAATGTGCACATCTAAACTCAAATTTCTCAGATTCCTAGATGTTACAGACTTCCCACAGAAGCCCAGCTTCAAACTGATGAATATACCATGTGATCTGTCCCCAGCCTCATGTTCTAGGTAAACCCCATAAGCTCGTCTCTCCTTTCTTTCTCCCGTTAGAAAAGAAATGCCATTTCTGTCTTTTCTGATTGCAATGCCAACATTTGTTCCTGGCATAAAATGTGTAAGATATTGAGAAATATTTTCACAATAAAAATACCCACCGTCCTCCCTACCAAATGAGAAGCAAAAACTCTTCCCCCGAGTGTCCTTAATTCTCCCATTGTTTCTTGACCCACATATTTTGATTTGTCTCAGCTGAAGGATGTTTTGTTCCAGGAACCATGTCAGCATCCTGAATTACCAGCTCTTCCACCTCTCCAAGGCTGGGAGCTCCTTTCCCTTCTAAGTTGAGCAACCAAACCTCCGCTGCCACCTTCATCCTGCCTCCCTGGGCAAGCCTTCCCAGGAATGGGGCTCTGGACAGCTCGGCCATGGATGCCCACTTCTGCCATTTCCCCCACAAACTATTAAAGACCTCTATCTGAGCCACTGAAACATCTTCCCTTTGAAATCTGATGGTGTCCCTGGAAGTAGAGTCTGGTGTCTTTTGGAAGGTGTTGCCTAACACAATCACAAAGAACACAGAAGAAGATGACCGTATTGGTTTGAATTTCCTCAGCCTGTTTTATTTTCCCATCTGAAATTATATCTACAGGACATTCATAGAAATGAACATGTTAAAGTCCCACATCAACTTATACCAGTGGAGCTTCATGTATAATGTGCAAGTATGTTCTTGTCCTACACATATGGGACATTGGCTGTGTAGATGGGAGAGAGTTGAGTGAGAAAGACATCGAAAGGCATGAGAGAAGTCACGTTAGGACTGAGGACAGGACTAGGATTCTGCCAGGAAAACTTGCAGCATGGTGGGAGATGTCAGAGAGCCTTCCTACTTCAGCTGGTTCCCTGGGAAACCAGCGGTCACCCTCCTTTCTTCTATCATTTCTTAGGGCCACCTTCTTTTACTTCATGCTGGCCAAAACGGCCTGTGTCAGGGTCTGCTCTGTCCCTTTAAGAGACAAGCCACGCCCACTCCCCCCATCAGCCAAGGCAAGCTCATCTTCAGCTTCCAGCCTGAGTCCCTTGCTCCATTCTCCCCACTTCTCCCCTTCTCCCTCCCTTTGTCCCTCCCTCTGTCTCTCTCTGCTCTTCCCCCTTCTTCCCTTACCCTTCTCCCCTTCCCTCCATAACCCACTAAATATCCAACCTCATTGCATGGCGTGCCTATTCATGTCTCTGTGTCTCGCTAGCCATGTGGCTCCCTGCCTAGGACCATTCACCTCCAGAGACCTGCAGCGTGGTCTCATGGCATGCCCATCTGTCTGTCTCTCCTCATGGGACTCGTTTCCCCTTGTAGCCTGCTGCAGCCATTTGGGAACTATGCCGTCCCTGTCTGGGACTGGCTGCTCTTGGGACCTGCTGCCACTTGGGAACCTGCAGTGTTTCTGCTGCTGCAGCCACTCGGGAATCTGCAGCATTTTTACTTTTACCATTTCAACCTGGTCTTCCATTTCTGCTTCATCATCCATGAGACAGCTATTCTTCCTGGACCACCATGTACATCCCTGAAGCCACTGCGAGGACTCGCTGACTTTGTTACCTTGAGGGGAAGTGTCTCCAGAGAGAGTGACTTATGCAAGCCATAGACCTTTTTGCTCCTCTGATCCAACAACCAATCTGTCCCTTTTGTCAGACTCTCTCCAGGAAGAAGCAATGGCTGTGGTAGATGATGACCCACAGCCCCAGGAAGGCACAGAACTCTATGGTTGTCTTGCTCAGAGCCTCTCAGTGCTGACTAAGCTTCTGTAGCGACTAACAGAAAATGAATCCTTTCACAAAACTCTGCAGAGATGCCCTAGAATGCATGCCAGTCAGAGCTACCATGATAGAAAGTAAAGATGACCGCCCTCCACCAACCCTACAAAGATGACCGCCCTCCAC
>JABTXL010000002.1:2346956-2357856 GCA_025134845.1 Neodon shergylaensis
ACCGCCCTCCACCAGCCCTACAAAGATGACCGCCCTCCACCAACCCTGCTCTTGTCCTTACATCAGCTGACCCTCATCAGACTGGGTCCAAATCCATTCTTTCCCATCATCAACGCTCAACTACAGAATGGTTTTTTTCCAGCCTCATCATACATCGCTGCTCCCTCCCACACGAGTGCCCCAGCTACCACCCAGTGTCCTGTCCAGCGTGGCTAGAGCTCAGCCCCTGGTGGTCTTTGCTGAGGTCATCTTGTTTACCAACCATTTGCAATGCCCGTTGTCCTCTGCCAACCCATTTGGGAGCTTCCATCGTCTCTGTACTAAGTCTGTAATGGTTTGGTTTGCTGTTTGATGTCTACACACACTAACTCTCCAGTACAAACTTCCAGCTGGGCCTGCCTGCCTACTGACCACACCTCTGAGAAATAGACTTAGACCTGAAAATCTCCGTAAGTGCTGGTCAAAATGCTCACTTCCCAAAGCATTCTGGGCCCAGTCAGTGCCACCCCCATATAAGGAAAGGGGTGAGTCTGAAAATGAGACTTTACACACAGGGCCGTGTTGCAGCCTTCTGAAGGCCAGGAAGAATCTGCCAGTGCTTCTCAGCTCTCGGTGGTGTTGAAGTAGACAAGCCTGTGAACTGGAATACCAGCTCAGCCACATACTAGTGACATAACTTGGGGCAAGTGACTCACATTATCTGGCCACACCAACCTCAGAGGGCTGTTGCTTTGTGTACGTGCAGGGTCTGGCACCCAGGAGATCCTTAGATATCACCTTTGTTCCATCCCTGTGCTGTCTAGTTGAAATAGTTTGAGACCAGCACAGAAAGACAAAGGCGCATGGGCCCTGGCCCTTGACGTGACCTGCTAAAAGCTTGATGTGTTTTCTTCGGCCTTGTGCTCCCAACAGCTTTGTCATCAACACTAGATTAGGCCACAAAGCCAGACTGTAATTTCGGAAGTCTCACAGCTGAGCAATACATCATTAGCATCCAGCCAGCTCCGCCACAAATAACACCGCGGATGTGTGGTTTCAGGTAGCAATCGTCAAGTTGCTTCACAGAAACTGGAAGAGTGCTTTTGCTAAAAGCACGTAGCTCTCCAAAGAGTTCCCTGCATGAGTACTGGGGGTAGGATTAGCATCTTTTCTGTAACTGTCGGCCCCCTTGTATCTTCAACCTTGGATCCAGGTTCCCCTCAGCTCCACGTGGAGACATATTGTTCATCATGAAACTTTCTGTCTTGTACTGTGACTCAGAGTTACCGTGGCCTACTGCTAGCGCCGGGTGGTCACATGGCTCCTCCACCTGACCTCATGCTCTCTCTGTGTCGGAAGCACTGAAGGCCTTCAGCCCTGTCACAAGGCCGTGTTCGCATGAGATGAAGACAGTGGCCACAAGGGAGCTCACTAATTACAGACCGAGCGCCCAGAGCATTGAAAATGACAACAGCAGGCTCAGCAGCTTCTGGCTTAAGTCACCAGCCCGCAGCCCACCAATGGGAAGGCCAGGCTATGTATATCTTTTGAAAGCAAGCTCATTATGAATGGACAACAGCTAAACTTTAGTCTCCTCAATACGTGTGTGTGTGTGTGTGTGTGTGTGTGTGTCTGCCATTAACTGTCCCTAAACAAGCTGCCTGGTCATGGCCAGCTCCCTTTGGTCCAAGTCAACTGGAATTTAAGTTCCAACAATGGTTACCTGTCTTGTTCAGAATCTATGGCTTAGTCTCCTTTCTACTATTTCCTGGATGCTAAGATGTCAGGCAACTTCAGAAACATCTGGAAACCCACGAAGTTCCTGGCTGTGGTCCAGTGAGCACATGAATGTTGCCTCTGCCCGCATGGATCTCTTGGGGTTCTGTGCCTCCACACACAGGACAACATTGGCTGGGGGCCTGGCCCTGGCCACGGCCCCTGTGAAAGTTGGTCTCTCCCCTCCCTAGAGGAGCTGACCTTCACTGGGTGCTTTCTTACCGAGCACTGACCGTCCAGCTCTTCCAGCCAGAGCCAGGCCTGGGTTTGGAGATGGTAAACAGGTAAGCATGGGGCACTGTAGAGAGCGGAGCACTGGCTGGGCAGTCGGCTGTACTCAGAAGGCTTGAGTCGGCCCCACGTCCCAAGTGGCCAATGACTCCGCCTGACACACAGGCCTGGGCCCTGCAGTTCTGGCCAGCGTGGGAAGCTCTGTGCGTGCATGGTGGGGTGAGGGCCTGGCGGCAGAAATCAAGAGTTCCATCCAACCAAGAGCTCAGAGCCTTTGTCTAAGCAGCTGGCTCTTAGGAAATAGCCCAACCTAATGATACCCTACATGGCTCATACCCGTGTGAAGACGAGACATCCCCATTCAGACTTTTTTAGTTTGGGATTTTTTTTTTCAAGACAGGGTTTCTCTTTATAGCCCTAGTTGTCCTGGAACTCATTCCAGCCTTGAGATCCACTGGCCTCTGCCTCCAGAATGCTGGGATTAAAGGCGTGCACCACTACCACCCAACACCCGTTCAAATTCTTAATCTCAAGATTCCATAGCCTTTCACGAGAATGAGCCAGTCTGGAAGGTTCCTTATATCGTTCAGTTAAGACATCTGCCCAAGTTTATGTTCTAAGTGTCAGGATAGCCTGCCCAGTAGAAGGGACTTTATCTCCCAACCTTGTCCTTTGTTGTAGAATATTAAGATGTGTTACATTTGTTTATGCTGTGGAACATTTATTTTAATGATGCAAAGATGTGTTGCATTCTTTTATGTTGCATTTGTTTAACTCTGTGAAGCTGTAGTTCTTTGCCTGTCTAAAGCACCTGATGGTCTAATAAAGATCTGAATGGCCAATAGCAAGGCAGGAGGAAGGATAGGCAGGGCTGGCAGGCAGAGAGAATAAATAGAAGGAGAAATCTGACAGAAAGAGAGATCAAGGTGAGAAAAAACAAGGGGCCAGGCACCTAGACAGCCATGGAGTCAAAATGAAAGTAAGATACACAAAAGTAAGAAAAGGAAAAAGCCCAGAGGCAAAAGCTAGATGGAATAATTTAAGAAAAGCTGGCTAGAAACAAACCAAGATGAGGCCAGGCATTTAGAAGAAAGAGTAAGACTCGGCGTGTGGGGATTTAATTGAGAGCTGGGTGGTTCCCCCACAAAAGTCAAAGACTAAAGAGTAAATATACAACAGCAATTGTCCTCCCTGGCACAGTGCCTAGAAGCCACTGAAGATGGAAATCCACTGGGCTACATGAGCAGAGTGAGGTGGGAAGAGGTAGGGGAGGAAGGAAGGTGAGAGCAGGAGGGATGGGGAGGGGCAGCGAAGGCAGAGGAGGGGTTTTCTATCCTGGGGGGGGGAGCTCCAGGTCTGTTGTACCTGGGAAAGGGTCACTTGAAGGATTTGGTTTGGGGCTTGTTTTTATTAAAATAAATATAAGCAGAGAAACTAGCCTTTATTGTTTATCATGGAAAAACATCTTTGTTCTTTTTAGGATAATCATTGTGGTTATCCTAATACATATATATTAGGACATACGTGTGCGTGCGTGTGTGTGCGTGTGTGTGTGTGTGTACTTTTACTTTATTTTATTTTATTTTTACAGGTTTTCTTTAGCTCTGGAAGTCACTATGGAATTCATAGAGCTCCAACTGCTTTTGACAACAGTGCTGGGGTTAAAGGTGTATACCACAATGATGTGGATTCCCCTCTGTATGCTGTGAATACCATCAGTTAATAAAGAAACTGCCTTGGCCTGTTGATAGGGCAGAACTTTAGGTAGGTGGGGGAAACTAAACTGAATGCTGGGAGAAAGAAGGCGGAGTCAAGAAGAAGCCATGTATCCCTGCCAGAGACAGATGCCAGAACTTTACCAGGTAGGCCACAGCCTCGTGGTGATATACAGATTAATAGAAATGGGTTAAATTAATATGTAAGAGTTAAGCAAAAAGAAGCTAAAGCTAATGGACCAAGCAGTGATGTAATTAATACAGTTTCTGTGTGATTATTTCGGGGCTGAGCGGCCTATTACAGCACCACAACATCCAGCTAATTTTCCTGTTTTAACAAAGCTCCCTTCCTCCTCTCACACCCAACACCACTCCTCCCACCCCAGAAAGAATGAAGCCATCTTCACCAGACATTCAGGCCATGGCCTCTGAAGTCCAGGGCTGAAAAGCCTCCTAGTGCCAGGGAAAGCCGGGGAAGCAGAATGAGGCATTTAGTAGCCACTTGCAGCTGTCCTGTGTGAAAGCCATCAGCGATAGGCACAGATGACGTTCACTTTCAGCATCCGGGGACCAGCCAGCCTCTTGGAGACTCCAGCAGGAAGCTCAGGGTGGTACCCTACTCCTGTGCCGGCAAAGCTCCCATCCCGTGGCCTTGTGCTTGTCTGCACCGCTGCACTTCCCAGGGAGCACTATGAGAAGAGGGGAACCCAGTCGGAAATGCACTCTCTGTCCCTTGAGCCGGGTGCTCCGAGAGGCTGCTCCAGGGAATGTTGCTGCAAGGAGAGGGCCCGCTTGTTCGTCTGGCTGCCCGGCTAGCTTAACCCCAAAATAACCACACAGAAATTGTATTAATTAAATCACTGCTTGGCCCATTAGCCCTAGCCTCTTATTGGCTAACTCTCACATCTTGATTTAACCCATTTCTATTCATCTGTGTATCACCACGTGGCAGTGGCTTACTGGGTAAAATTTCCAGCATCTGTCTCTGGTGGCTCCATGGCGTCTCTCTGACTCTGTCTCCTTTCACCCAGCATGCCATTTGGTTCTCCCTGCCTACCTAGGTTCTGCCCTATCAACAGGCCCAAAGCAGTTTCTTTATTAACCAATGAAAGCAACACAAAGACAGAAGGACCTCCTACACCAGAATGTAAGGGAAACAAACCATTCCTTATTAATAGTTTATCTGGCTAATGTGTATTTTATTCTCACAAATAATATCAGTAAGATTATAATGTGGAAAACAGAAAGCAGAAATCAAAACAGGCAAGAGACAGAAAACAGGAAGGCCTGGGGCTAAAATGGCACTCATGCGTGATGGGAGAGGACATACTTTTGGTTTTCTCATCTTCAGGGAGTGTATCGTTGCTGGAGGAAGACTTCAGTGGTCCTGAAACTACCACATCCCATGAACTCCCCTGTAGGGACCAAGGAATGAATGTCTACCTCAACAAGACGCTTCCCCTTGGCCTCTTAGGAGGCAGCATGTTCGAGGGCAGTTCAGTGAAAAGCGGCACCTCCCGGGCATGGCCGCATTTCCCCGGCCCCAGGAACCCTGCTCTGCCTCATTCCAGGGTATGAGGCCCATGTGTAACCATGACCATCACTCACTGGCCAGCACTCTAGAGCTGCTCCTAAGATTCTAAATCTCACCTCACAACGCCAGGTCCTCCTTGGCCTTCCCATCTTCCAGGCTCCAGCATCTGCCCATCCCCCAAACCCATCCATAAGAAAAGCATTCCTCAGTGAGAAGCACAGGGATAACTTTGGTCTCTGCAGCCGAGGAGCTAGTATTCAGGCATCTGCACTGGCCTGCCCTTGGAGTCCTGGCAGGATATGTCCTCAGCGGCAGCCACTAAGAGCACCTCCTATGCACATTCGCTATGTTCCCTTATAAAAGATGGGCCTTGCCAACCCCCCCCCGCCATGTCTCCCTATGTCTCTCTATCTCTTCTTGTCCCCACTCTTGTCCCCAGGGATCCGTCTCCGCCCCCTTCTCTGTCCCCTTTTCTGCCCTTTCTCTCTCCTCTTCCAGTAAACATCCCGTGTGAGCCCTGTTGTATGGCATGACTCCTGGCCATTTTTTAAATTATAACACAAAGAGCCTGGACTCGAATTAGGTCTGTCTTTTTACGGAATGTGTAACTCGGACCATTATGCTAAGCTATCTCCAACTTAACAAATAAAAGCCAATGGCAGTGCCTGCCACGCTTCTCCATCAAGGGAAAATGAAAGTAGAGCTGAGCTCAGTCGTTTCCTGAACTCCTAGTGTGTGGCGGGCAGACTTCTGGGCCGTGAGAGCAGCCCTGTGGAATCTGCCGTCCTTGAGGAATTTACATTTCTGTTATGGGTCTGTTATGGGCGCGACACACTTAATCAATGGCCCTGCAGCTGCCTTTTATTGATACCAACTTCTTACGCAGTTGAGGCGTCCGTGGAACCTACAGGAAATAACTTTTCTTTGTTTCTGTAGGTCAAGTAACTGCTTGGCTACACACTGATTGCTCAGTGTGCTTTCTGAGCCATGAAAAGGACTGGGAACTCTGTGGTTCTTTTGAAAGTTATTTGTCTACCTTCAGTCATGCTTCTGTTTTCACAGCATCCCAGACTACCTCGGCTGCTTCTCCAACTCGGGGGAAGCTGAGCAACTTGGAGCTTGTCCTCCCTCCACCTCTATCCCACAGATCACCTGTCCAAAACCTTCCTCTTCCCACCCTGAATGTAGATTCTCTCCAGGGCTCTTAAACTGTTCGTGAGCAGGGTCCAACTTCTGAGTCTAAACTAGATCCTCCCGACCCAACAGCATCTGGTGAGTACGATGTATACTGGGTACAACCTCACTTCTTTGTCTTGGTTAAATAATATGTAGCCCAGTAAAAACTTGGGGAAATTTTGGGTTCTCATGCTCAATGGCCTTGTGACTTTGGCTTGTTCGTTTGTTCTTAAGGCCTTCCCTTTGAGGAGCACAGTTGCCCCCCGGGCTGTCAAATGTGCCTGTTGTTCAGGACGCCACTGCTATTTTTAGCCTCGGAGCTCAACTTCCCCAGTCATTTGGGATGGAGAGGTTTTGCTCAAGACCCTACAAACCATTCTTAAAATCGATCCATTCCATCTAGTGTTCTCCCTGTGTGATGCAAACAAGGAAACCAGGGCAGGGAAATGACCTGGGTCACAGCAAAACTGAACCACCCACACAAACACACGGACAAGTGGATCGCAAGCTTACATCAACAACCTTGCGAGTCAGGTCTTCTTCCTGCTTACACTAATGCATGCATGCCATTTCCTGTGACGTATGCAGCCTGTGAGGGGCAGCCTACTGACAAATGTCAGTGTGTGAGCCAACAAAACCTACACAGAGCATCGGGGAAGAATCGAACCAACCTAAGAGGGGTACGTCAACAGAGAGAAGGGTATTTCTGCCAGATGTTACAGCCTCATCGTAGTTCCCAGGTCTAAAAGATGCGGTTATGGGGAACACATACATATTCTTCATACACAGAGTCCAAGATGACAGAACCTGGATTAAATTGAAGCTGGCATTGGAGTGTGAAAGATATGACAGGCTGTGGTCTCTGTAAGAAGCCAAGCGAAGGTCAGGCATTCATAAGAAAGAATAAGCCTCCATATTATTATTGGGAGACTGGGTGGTGAGCCCCCCAAAGAGCAAAGAGCCAAAAGAGTAAAAAGAACAACAACTACATTTAGGCTCGAATATCCCCAGGGCCCGAGAAAGTTGGGGGGAAAGCAAAACCAGATATGGCTTCTTTAAGGAACTGTCGTACAGCAGAACACTTAAATAGCCTTTTCCACAATAAATAGAAGCAAACAATCAAACAAAAAAACTAAGTAAAAATGCCTGCCACAGTGCAAGGTACCGACATGCCACAGCTAGGAAGGTTGAATGCAGTTCCGGGTCACACACCTCCGTCTGTGCTGCGAGCTTTAGGCTTGGCTCTTAGGAACCTAGAAACCTGCAGAGCCAGCTGACATAGCCATAGGGAGGACATGCTGTAGCTAAGCAGTTTAAAGTTTGCTCACATGGTCAAAAAAGACTAGAGATCCACAGTAAAAGAGATCCAGATGGGGGTGGGAAACCTCTAAACAGGTTCTAGTGTGTTAACAATGGTGTAGGCTTAAGAAAGAAAAGAAAACAGGTGTAGACAGTCATGGAAGAAATAAATAGCTTAAAAATAATAAAGTCTTGGTGTGGGACAAAGGTCTGTATTCTGTCAATTATATTTTAAATAAACACTGATTGGCCAGTAGCCAGGCAGAAAGTATAGGTAGGACAACAGGAAGTAGAGGTGGGCCAATGAGAACAGGAGAATTCTGGGAAGAGGAAATCTTGGTATGCTGTCCTGTCCCAGCCACAGAAGAATCAAGATGTGACTGCCTCGCTGAATAAGGTACAGAGCCACGTGGCTAACATAGACAAGAATGATGGACTAATATAAGTTGTAAGAGTTAATAAGAAGCCTGAGATACTAGGCCAATGAGTTTATAACTAATGTAGACCTTTGTGTGATTTCTTTGGGACTTAACGATTGTGGGAACTAGGCAGGACAGAAACTCAGACAACAAAGTCTTTAAAAAGAGTAAAAGTAAAATAAGAGAAGAAACACATAAGATGGAAAACAGGTATGCAGGGAGTCTGGATTCTGTTTGTTGCTATATTGATTTTGCATTTTTTGATTGCTGATAAGCTGAGAGACCTAGAATTGAAAGAGGGACTATTGAAATAAACCAGCCTAAATACTTTAGGAATGCCTTAACTTTAAAATGGAATTCAAAATTGTAAAATGGAACTTAAAAGATGCATTGCTTTGGAGAAGAGGCTTTGTTTTTGTTCCCACAGGAGACAAGAGGCTGTGGGTTTCTTCCTGATTACTATGGATCAGGTTTAATCAGGGGCTACCTCCTGAATTTTGGCAGGTGATACTCCATCAACAAAGATTACAGATGGTCTCCCCAGGACTTGGCCAATATCTCAAATTTTCTCAGGGACCCTAAAGATGCCTTCGCTCACAGACAACAGGAAGCCATCTTGTTGCCCACATTTCCAAGAGATGGCGTAGGTGGTCTTTGGTTGTTTGGTGAGTTATAAATGTTGGAGGGAGATATAGGAATATAGGGTAAAAAGACAACTATTAATCTCAGATATTTTACATTGGCATGGATTTTGGTATATTGATACAAATTTAAAGTTATTTTTGTTACACTGTATGTATGTTTCTCCTCTTGTTTGGGGCATTGTACTTATGCAGTTCATTTAAAAATTCAATGTAGCCGGGCGGTGGTGGCGCACGTCTTTAATCCCAGCACTCGGGAGGCAGAGGCAGGCAGATCTCTGTGAGTTCGAGACCAGCCTGGTCTACAGAGCTAGTTCCAGGACAGGCTCCAAAGCCACAGAGAAACCCTGTCTCGAAAAACCAAAAAAAAAAAAAAAAATTCAATGTAGAGTTAAGAAATGAGGTGAAGTGTAAATCTAATTGATCTTTATCACTAAAAAATTGGGAGTCAAATATTGGCGTAAGAACCTGAAAGATGAGAGAACCGGGAACAGACACCAGTGCTTCCTATCTCTTCAGTGCCTTTCTCTCCACCCTGCCTTGTCACTTCCTGTTTCCTCTCTGTACAGACCTCCAGGCCTCTATACTTAACTGGTGCTAGCTCTACCCTCTGACTCCAAGTGAATTTTATTTGTCAGAACACAAAATATACCACAACAATGAGGTTGGTAGTTAATCTATAATAATCAAACTTGCATTCAGATTCGGTATGTTTTCAAGGTTAAACAGATATATATTAGAGAGATAAATGATTTTCATACACTTCAAGGATCTACAGATATGGCATTCAAGATGTTTTGTTCACTTGGGGTTTTATGTGACAGTGAGGCACATCTGCTCCTGGAAGCACCAGTTTACTTCATAAAAGGATGATAGGCATTAAAGAAACTCCATATGGAGTTTGCTTTCAATGTGGCAAGGACACAGGAAAAAGACTGTAGAACTTTGCTAAAATAAGGCAAGACAGTCCTTTGGGATTCCTGCTTCACAGAAGAATCTGCCAGATACTCTAGGCCTGTAGGCTGGAATGGATGCCCCAATGTTGCATATGAACTTTGGGTGACTGTCCAGACAGCCAAATGTCTCTGTTGTTAGGTATATTACATCCTTCTATGGTCTTTGATGGAGTTAAAGATAAAATAGTTGACTACAGTTTTCCTTAGCTATGATAGAAAGTAAATTAGATATAAAACTTTGGAATCACCAAGATAAGAGAGATAATGGAGTATTTTCTCTAAATTTGCTAAATACAATGGACTGAATATTGTTATTTTTTTATTTTTTATTTTTTTTTTTATTTTTCGAGACAGGGTTTCTCCATAGCTTTTGGTTCCTGTCCTGGAACTAGCTCTTGTAGACGAGGCTGGTCTCAAACTCACAGAGATCCGCCTGCCTCTGCCTCCCGAGTGCTGGGGTTAAAGGCGTGCGCCACCACGGTCCGGCTCTGAATATTGTTAATAAATTCTTACTTGATAACTGTTTTTGTTACATATAGTTTTACTATTTAAAAATTAAAACCTTTCATTTTTATTTTGATAAAAAGAAAGAAATGTTGTAGAATATTAGTTAGAGATGTGTTACATTTGTTTATGCTGTGGAACATTTGTTTAATGATGCAAAGATGTGTTGCATTTTTGTATGTTGCATTTGTTTAACTCTGTGAAGCTGTATTACTTTGGCTGTCTAAAACACTTGATTGGTCTAATAAAGAGCTGAGCGGCCAATAGCAAGGCAGGAGAAAGGATAAGTGGGGCTGGCAGGCAGAGAGAATAAATAGAAGGAGAAATCTGAAAAGAGAAGACCAAGAAACAAGAAAAAGAAGATAGGAGGACTCCAGGGGTCAGCCACCCAGCTACATAGCAAACCATGGAGTTCAAAGTAAAAAAAAAAAGGTATATAGAATAGAGAAATATAATAAGCCCGGAGGCAAAGGTAGCTGAGATAAGTTAAGAAAATCTACCTAGAAACAAGCCAAGCTAAGACTAGGCATTCATAAGTAAGAATTAGTCTCCATGTATTTATTTGGGAGTTGGGTGACAGCCCCCCAAAGAGCAAAAAGTAAAAAATAAAAACAAATAACACTTCTCTCTCTCTCTCTCTCTCTCTCTCTCTCTCTCTCTCTCTCTCTCT
>JABTXL010000002.1:2357866-2385943 GCA_025134845.1 Neodon shergylaensis
CCTCTCACCTCTCACACACACACACACGCATACACACACACACACAGAGAGAGAGAGAGAGAGAGAGAATTGGGCTGTTAAGAATGAAATGGTCTAACCTCTTCAATAAGCTGTAAAAGAGTCACCTGATTTCCCCTATCTGGCTCATCTCTGACCACACCCATTGTAGCTGAGTCATCGGGTTGGGGGGAGTGGCTCGTGTCTATGCAGCACATGGATGGGTGCGCTCACACATGAGGAGTGAAGCAATTCCCTGCCTTTCTATATTTGCTGTCCTTTGGCCTTGGACAGACCCTAGAGACCTTCTGACTGGCTCTGTCCTGACTCCTTCCAGGACATCAGCTTAGAGTCCCAAGTCCACAACCCCTGTGACAACACGAATTGTCCCTCAGTGACTCAGGGATGTGCTTTTAAGCATCTTCATAGTCAAGATGCCTACTGTAGTCAATGGCAAAAGAACACCTTGAGTCAAGTGCGTTCCTTTTGGGACCCATGAGTTTCCCATCAAGGCACAAGTGAGGAAACGCACTCCTGATGAGGGCTATTGCTCACGTTAGTGTAGTCTACTCTTGGGTTTGGGATCAAGCCAGAGACATTCAGCCTTTAATAACGCTTGTTTAGAAAACAGCAACGCTGGGCCTGGAGAGATGGCTCAGAAGTTAAGCACACTTGTTGCCCTTGCAACAAGTTTAGTTCCCAACACAGTGGCTCACAACTATCCGTAGCTCTAGTTCCAGGGGATCTGATGTTGCCTTCTGACCTCCACAGTAAGTCACCAGGCACGTGTATGATGAATATATATATATATATACATATATATATATATGCAAGCAAACACACGCACACACACACACATACAAATAATGAATCTTAAAAAACAAACATTAAACCTAGCACCTCTACAGCCATTGCTGTGCACACAAGAGTCAAGTGTAAGCCATGAATGCTGTAGCTTCTTGTTTTGCACACAGGACCACGACATACCATGCCTCTATGCCTTTGGCTGAAGAAGGGGCAGAGTCCACCACAGAATGAGATGTCAGGATAAGAAGCCACCAAGAGTCAGACAGTGGTGGCACATGCCTTTAATCCATGCACTCAGGAAGTAGAAGAAGGTGGATCTCTGTGAGTTCAAAGTCAGCTTGGTCAACAAAGTGAGTTTCATGACAGCCAGGGCTACACAGAGAAATCTTGTTTCCAAAAAACAAACAAAAAATAATGCATACAGAGAGAGGAAGGCAGAAGTTTTCTCAGATGTAATGCTAACCCACCACTGTGTGGTGAGTCATTGATTGCTTGCCCTCTGTGGCACAGACAGCTCCATCAGCAGGCGCTGTCACCATCTTAGAAGTAGGGGCTCTGAGTACAGCATTAGTTCTTTTATATGAATTTCTCCATGTTTGGTACCTTTGCCTCCCTACTTTCAACCATTCTAAAGACGAGTAAACATCCCTGGAAGGCAGTTTGGCAATGTGAAAAAAGAACCCTTTGGCCCATTCCAATTTCTAGGAACTTATACAAGAAAACTCGTTGGAAAGACATAAACATTTATGGACCCAAAATTATTTTAGGGTTAAGTATTCCTGAATCAGAAACTAACCTAACGGTCCAAAGAAGAAGAAATCTGTCCAGTGTGCTATCCACCTACAATGAAGTGTATTCATTGTGGAAGCACATTTAAGACATGGAAAGTTCTTGAGATGTAAGGTTGGATAAAACAGCGAAAGGTGTGACCCAGTGCTTTTGTTTGTTTTGTTTGGTTTTTTGAGACAGGCTTTAGAGCCTGTCCTGGAACTCTCTCTGTAGACCAGGCTGGCCTCAAACTCAGAGAGCTACCTGCCTCTGCCTCTCAAGTGCTGGAATTAAAGGCATGCACCACCACACCCAGATATATCTGTTTTGAACACCTGTATTTTTTTTCTAGGTTCAGTGTATTTTGTATTAGGAAGCAAAGACAGGCTGGCTTTCATTGGATAGGATGATTTGCTAACTTGTTAAAATTTCATGTAGATTATTTTTGTTCTTCAAAAATTTCATACGGTGCATTTTTTTAATCATATTCACCCTCACTTCTCCCCCTGACATCTGTATTTTGTTACAGGTATTTTCATATACAGTCTCTCATCTGAAATCCCTGTATGAAATAGGCAAGTTACTGCACTTAAGGCTGGGGATCCCAGATATGGAAAAGGAATATGGCTCCATTCAATACTTTTTTCATTCCTGTGACCACACGCCTGGGCAGTTAAGGAGGAATGGTCCATCTTTACTCAGGTCTGAGGACACTGTGGCAGGATCCCGTCCATGGCAGCTGGAGGAGGTTTGCTTGCAGCTTGGCAGAACAGGAAGTGAAGAATGAGAAAGGCTGGTGCTGCCATGATGCTTTTCTCTTTCCCCTTCCCTATGTATCCAGGACCCCATGTCATCAGATGGTGCCCCCAACACTCAAGGTGAGCCTCTCTCTCTTCCTCAGTCAACCCTCTCTGAAAACACCTCCAGAGACAGGTGCAGAGGTGTCTCCTGAGTGATACTAAATCTAGTCAAGTGGGCGGTCGTGATTGATCCTTCCTGTGACTGATCCAAGGTCATGAGCTGACCCAGCTGTGTGTTCATCTCGGGCCCTTTGGCTTACACTGTTCCCTGAACGCATGACTCACGCTCTCAGTAATAAAAACTGCAATCACTCTGAACACTGCTCCATGGGACCCCTAGGACAGATGTTTGTTCCTCATTCCCTCGATCCTTGCCACCACCGTAACTGGCTCCTCAGTTGAATTTTCACATTGAACAAAACTGAAACTAAGAAAGGTTTAGAAATTTGTCCAATTTCATGTAATAAACAGTGAACTTGAGACTCCAATCAATATTGTCTGTCTCCAAAGCCTGGGACAGAGAGCTTGTCACCAAGAGTGTTACTAACAAAGAATGGGACTGGGAGGGGATTAATATCTATGCTGAACCCGTTGAGCATTCTTTCTTAATGCGAGGGTGTTTATGTGTAGGGCGTACATGTGTGTGCAGATATCTGGGTATATTCATGGGCACACAATCCTGGGTGTCATACTCCGGAATACCATCTCCTTCCTTTCAGACCAGGTCTCTCATTGGCCTTGAGCTTATCAAGTGGTCTAGACTGACCAGCCAAAGAGCTCCAGCCATCCTCCTGTCCTCTGCACAGACATTACAAATACACACCACCACGCCTGGCATTTTTACCTGGGTTCTGACATTGAATTCAGGTCCTCATGCCCGCAAGGTTGCTTTACCAATGGAGCTATCTTTAACCCTTGGGACATTTTTAATACTTTTTGAAAGGGTAAATAAAACCTGAGGTATCTGAGTGAGCCTGTGGCCTGTGTGATCACCCATACAACACACTCAGAAGATCCTATACTTCACTAGGGCTCTGGTGTCCTCATCTTGGAAAATTTTAAAAATTTATTTATTTTTATGTGGTGTTTTGACTGTGTGTGTGTCTGTGTGAGGGTGCCAGATCTCCTTAAACTTGAACAATGCTCAGCTGTGAGCTGCCATGTAGGTGCTCGGAAATGAACCCAGGTCCTCCAGAAGAGCAGTCAGTGCTTTTAACTGCTGAGCCATCTCTCCAGTACCCCATCTTGGAATTCTTAATAATTTTATTTTTGTACATATTTTGTAAGTGAAGTCTGGGGAAACACTGGAACAGGTCTGTGGGTAGAGGAGACAGGTCAATAGGCTTGCCCACACTATTCCGTGATTCCCCATCAATGAAAAGTACTTGCAATACTCATGGCACGCAATCCCAGTTGACCGTGATATGTGGGACACTGGGTACCAAGTATGGGTCTGTGTGTCGTGGGGTATTCATTAGAGAAAACTGCTTGGGCATGGGTTTAAGCCCATAAAAAGTCTTGGTTAGCTGACTGGCAACTTCACTAGGTGCTCCAGATCCCAGTGCAGCATCCAGCCTTTCTCAGGTTGAGCTCTTAAACACAAAACCCATGTTCTGGGTTGACATACTTCAGTTAAATAGACCAGGTCGCCAGAAACAGAGCTACAGAAGCTAAAAAGCACATTACAGACCTTTGATGGGTTAGGTCTTTGTTTTCATTCTTGGCACGGGGTGCTGTCTATGTGCAGGGTCTTACAGCCTGAATGACACTTCCATCATGGAGTCGGTTGTGTTAAGGTCAGGTCTGGTCCCTATCACAAAAGACTGGGTTACCCAGTAGAGGCCACACTTTGGTTTCTAACCAGACCGTTCTCTAATGAGGGGAGAGGGTAGTTGTTATGAGAAATGCAGCCAAGCACAGAATCCTATCTTATCCCCGCTTGTGTTAATTGCCTGTGTCAGCCAATGACGGCCTGGAAGTGATGAAGAAGAAAAACAAATGAGCTACCCCTGCTTCCTTTCCTTTCAGGCCCCCTGCCCCCTCCTCCCTCGCAGACAGAAGTCGAACATTGGGAAAACACTCAGCAGAGTTTTAAACTAGCCCTGAAAGCCCAAGTGGTATTTTGACAAAACCCAGAATCATGAATGTTCTTATGGGTGATTTTTGCGGCTGTGGGCGTACACGATCATTAGAGAGACAAGTGTACCGTGAACCTTGAAACAACACAGCGCCAGCTATCAGCATTACTCATTTACAGCCTTGTTTCTGCCCCACCGTTCTCTCCTGTTACCTGCCTGCCAGGGAGATTTGCTCCTAAGGAAAACAATTTCATCCTGAGTCTGTGAGTGCCTGGTAGCTCTTGGAGGTTTGTCCCATTCACTCTGTTTCCTTTCTGAAGGCATGACCTGGGTGACTGTGATCTGGGCAGGTATATGAGGAGACAAAGGAGAATGGAGTATTATATTTACTTGTAGAGATTAATATGAGTACTAGATTTTTCTTTATAAAATATAAAACATGAAGGAAATAGAAAACCATGCAGCCCTAAAATA
This sequence comes from Neodon shergylaensis, assembly GCA_025134845.1. Lineage (NCBI taxonomy): Eukaryota > Metazoa > Chordata > Mammalia > Rodentia > Cricetidae > Neodon > Neodon shergylaensis. The sequence goes on from JABTXL010000002.1 coordinate 2,362,791, forward strand.
ATCCAATATGTAAAAATTTTTACTCATAACAGGTTTGCTGGTTAGCATCCCCACCCCTGCCACAGTTGATGAAAAGACCAAGACCCGGCTATTATGTAACAGTTTCCTCCAAGGTTGAAGCATTCCATGCTGCAGGAAGCTCCTCAAGCCAGAGGGCAAACAATTAAAATAGCTCCAGGAAGTCCCTGAAGCTGAGCAGACCCACTGGGCCCCCTCACTGCCAGAGTAAGCAATAAAGGCTGAGAGGCCCTCTCAGACAAGTCAAGCAGCAAAGAAGTCTCTGAGACCAGACCAGATGCCTGAGAGAAGTAGAAACCAGCCTGGTATACATAGTAAGTTCCTAGACATCCAGAGCTACATAGTGAGACCCTGTCTCACAAAACAAAACAACAAAACAACAAGCAAAGATCATTCTTCAAGGTTTCAGCTAGACCCAACAGTGTGGGCCTTCAATGTAAAAATTAAGTAAAGATAAAGATGGACTGAGATAGCTCACTGGTAGAGAGTTCACCAGCCATGGGTGAGGACTGAGATAGCTCACCAGTGAAGTGCTCACCAGCCATGGGTGAGGACTGAGATAGCTCACCAGTGAAGTGCTCACCTGCCATGGGTAAGGTCCTGAGTCAGTCAACAGAACTAAAAAGACAAATACAGAAACATAATTACATAATTTTCTAGAAAAAAAAATGTGTTTGCCATTTCATAGGCAAAGGCTCTTCGCTGTGGCACAGAAGGGTGTTATGTACCGGGACTGACAAAAGCCAGGCCTGTCATCCAGGTGCCTGAAAGGGCTAGGGTGTTAGCTGTGGAGAATGGAAGCTAAAACCTTACCCACACATCCCCAAATGACGCTGCCTTGTCAACCTCTCACGACTCATCCGTTAGTAAATCTTTAGCACTGAGCTCTCCGGGAGTTGAGAGATTAGGGCTGACTAGTATTGTTGGAGATCTCTGTGGCGTCTGCATGTACCCCCCTCCCCCGGCCCATACAAAAGAATGGCTGGACAATCTTCAGAATTAGGTGAAAGCATGTATTTATTCTATAAGAAGAACAAATGCAGTTATGAAAAGGAAGGAACACACCCATAATCTGAGCACTCAGGAGCCTGAGCCAAGGGGATTACAGAGAAAACAGGCTGGGCTGCGCAGTAAGACCCTGCTGAGGACATGGATGAGGAGGAAGAGGAGGTGGTGGCAGAGGCAGCAGAGGCAGCAGGGGCTTGTATAAAGTGATCTGTTTGTCAGTGAATGAGGGCATCGCTTTCGGCTGGCACTGGAGTGTAGGGCTGAAGCCATGCAGGGGAAAATATGATTAGGCTCTCTCACTTGGTTCTGCTGTCAACATTTACATGAACCAAGTAAGATAACCATGTGTGCTGGACATTGGTTTCTAGAATCCTCCTTTAATCCATTCACAGAAGGCTGTTATGAACCATAACATAGACATTACCGGCTGGGGTTATGCAGAAGAGCAAGCTTCTGAGCTTCCTAGATGAAAGGCCTCTGTGTCCTCCAATCTGAAAGGGGGAAAATAGTCACACGTGTAAGGTAAAGTTGTCGAAGAACCCAGTAACAGATCTAAAAAGCACAGTAAGACTACTGAATTGGAAGAGGGGAAGAAAGGTGTTAGAGGAAGAATTTTAATCGGTATTAATGTCATTTCCAAACTGGCGAATCAGTACATATAATTTAGAGTTAGTACACCTTGAGGCAGAAGTGTAATTATACTATTTATAATCACAGAGGTTAGTTTCTATAAGAGCAAAAAAGTAATCGCTATGAACGAAAGCAGTCCCAGAAGATCCAAGGGCTGTCCAGAGACAACTCCTTGGCAGTGAGAAGGGACTGGCAATCAGCTGGCACTGGGGGGAATGGGGTGACTGAGGGTGGCAGCCACATGTATAGGCTCCTTCTGGGACAATGAAAATGTCTAAAGTCAAGTACAGTGACAGTCATACTGCTCCATAAAGAGCTAAAAATCACTCTGTGTTGTTAATTTAAATATTTTACTTTATTGTTCTTTTGTTTCTTAAGAATTCATACAAGAGTATTTCGTATGTATTTCCATCACCTCTCCCCTCGCTCATGGCCACTTTGTCTACAATTATCATTACATGTATGCATATGTGTGTATAACATACAGAGAGATTCAACCTATTGAGTCCTGCCTCTCACTACTTTTGGAAACTTCATATTTGGGAAGTGGACTAGTAGGTTTTTGTATAATATTATCACTTCCTTTAGTTCACTGTGACCAAATTATGCATTTGGGACAGGAATTCTCCAGGACCAGTATTAGGGCCTTCTCGGCCTGTCCTGTCTAGGACATGATGTCATGTCTTATTCTTGGTGGTGCTGGCCTGAGACTCTTGGTCAAGATGGCATCACTCTTTTTGCTTGTTAGTTTGTTTTGTTTTGTTTATACATAGTTACAATTTTTCTCATTGACGTCAATGTCTTGGGGAGATGAAGCTAAGGTAAAAAATTACTGATGGCCTCCCCAAAAAGTGATATACATTTAATATAAAGCAATTTGATTTTTCATTGATTTTTCTTACTTTGAGGCCATACATTTGGAAACCAGATATAATGTCTTTTAGATGCTTTTCCCAACAACTTATAAATTACTGAACACTTCTTAGCATTTCCAAGGAGACTATCAACTTGTTAAGTACGCGATGGCTCATTGGAGCACTAATAAGAAAGAAATATCCCCAAACAGCGTGTGAAAGTGAATGGTTTTGTACGGTTAGGCTTAAGTAGGACAATTATATACGTGTGAGCATTTCTTATATCCGATGATAAACTCCATATTATTGGCACATAAATCAGTAATGACTGAGGGATTGCCACTTTCTTGCTTCACAATTTAGGATGCTCTTGACTTTATTTCCTCTCTCTTATGTGTGTACACACATGTGAAGACTGGAAATTGACGTTGGGAATCTCCCTGACTTCTCCACCATATTCCCAGAGCTCACCGATTTGGCTGATCTGGCTAGCCAGCTTGCTCTGTGATCCTCCATCTCTGCCTCTGAGTGCTGGGATTATGGGCAGGCTGCCATGGCCACAGCATTTATGTGGGTTCTGGGGATCCGAACTCTGGTCCTCACAGCCACACAGCAAGAGCTCACCCAGTGAGCCATCTCTCCAGCCCAGAATTTTTTTTTAAAGACATCAAAGCAAACACCAAATAAATAGCAAGGATCTCTGCTTCCTTTCTGGATTTGATGTAATTGCCCGGAAGAGAATTTTTCAGAATATTTTCCTAGCGTTTTGTGAAGCACTTTGAGTGTGTTTTTGGACAGGCAGTGTGTTTGATGGGGGGGGGGGGGTTGTCTTTAAGAATCTTAGGGAGGAAAACTTGTCTGAGGAGAACTTTATTGTTTATTGTTTATATGTGGACTTTCAACATAAAAAGGTGAAGAGTTATTTGGTGTCCTTTATTTTCCACTTCTCCCAAAAAGTGATACATGCTTTTCTACAAAATGGTTTGATTTTTCATCAGTTTTTTTATATTTTATTAGTCCTTTGAGAATTTTCTACAATGAAATTGACCGTATCCACCCCTCCCCCAGCCTCTCCCAGCCCCTCCCCCAGCCTCTCTAGGCATTAACTTTGGGTCTTCTTTATGTGTTTTTCTCCGCCTGTCAAGTCCAAGCTGTGGGGCTCACGTGCTCTTGGGAATATGGCTTCCCGCTGGCATAAGGTCAGCCTCCCAGTGGCGACAACACTGTTTTTTAGAAACCCTGATTCCGCAGCATGATCTAACCTCATATGAGACCGTAGAGACTGAGGCACTGTGCACACGACCTTCCTGGGTCTGTGTAGGGTCCTCTGCGTGTGTGTTACGGCTTCTAGTTTAGTAGTATGGGATTTCCGAGCATGCAAATGAGCGGGCTCTCTTGATTCTTCTGCTTTTCTTGGGCTATCTTCCTTTGGAGTTTTTGTTTGGTTCAATTGTTATGTTTTAGCTTTTGTTTTATCCTATTTTATTATTTTATTACTATTCCTTAGAAGCCCACTGTTTCCTAAAAAGAGACAGAAAGGGAGTGGATATGGATGGGAGGTGGGCAGGAACTCAGAGGAGTAGAGGGAGGGGAAACTGTAATCAGGATATATCATGTGAGAAAAAAATCTATTTTCAATAAAAGGGGGAAAAGGAAGAAGAAAATAGTGATTCTCCTCCAGCAGCTATCAACTGCTAACAGCTCCTCGGTAGCGGCGGGGCTTCATGCCCATCTCCTCTCTCCTGGCGGGATCTGCTCAGGCTGGAGTTTGCATGGGTTGTATGCATGCTGTCCTAACTGCTGTCAGTTCCTATTGCAGCTGCCCTGTTACACCTGGAAGATACTGTTTCTTTGTTTGTGCACACTCACCAGCTCTGCTCTCACTGGAAGATACAGTTTCTTTGTGCACACTCACCAGCTCTGACTCTCACAGTCCTTCTGCTCTTTCTTACACAATGATTCCTGAGGCTTGGGGAGAGGACACAGTGTAGATGTTCATTTAGGACTGAACATTCCTCAGTCTCTTGCTCTCTCCACCTTGGCCAGTTGGGACTCTGTGTTATTCATCTACTGCAAACAGGAACTTCTCTGTGTGGACTGAGAGATGCATTGATCTATAGGTATAACAGTAAGTCCTTAGGAATCAGCTTAATGTACTATGTCCACTTTGCAGAACAATAGGAGTAGGTTTTCCCCTAGGGCCTGTGACCTGTGGGACCACAGATTCTTAGTCCCCCGCAATTTGTGGAGCAGAACTTAAATCCAATCAGAAAATGACTGGTAACTCCCTCGATGTTTGTGCCACTGTTGCTCCAGTGGGTACTGGTTTTCCTTCTTCACTTGAGGTAAGGCAGTGGTGTGCCCCTGGGGCGTTGACTGTCATTGTTGCTGTCACTGTTGCTCTACCTCCAGAGTGTGTTCTCCCTGGCCCCCAAGCTTGCATCTGCACATGACTTTATTCATAGTTGCTAAAGCAGATGGTGGTACAGAGTGAGACAGCTACAACCCATCCATTCCCCTGAGGTGGCGGCCAAGCCTCTCTGTGCATAGGAGAGGCCCTGCAACACCATCTCAGAGACAAAACCCAGCTCTGAGATATTCCTCTCCACTCGACTTCATAATGAAGGTTTGTAAATTGGTGGCTTTTGCTCCCTCGGTGAAATGGAGCTATTTTAAGAAAAGGAGTGGCTCCTTACAGCTTGACTTGGTCTGCTTGTGCGGCTGTCACAAAACGCCACAGGTGGGGGGGGATTTCTGAATAAAGAGTCTTAATTGACTTCTACAGTTCTGAAGGATGGGAGGCCCAAGGCCACTGGACCACGTCTGGTGAGGGGGCCCCTCACAGAGTCATAACACGGTGAAGTCCAGCACTTGGTGACAGAGGTCTCTAGTGAGAGTGTAAAAGTACCACAGCTCCTTGTGGATAATAACTCCCTCACTCCAGGAAAACAAGGGCACGACCCAGTAAGGGGAGCAAGGTCGGGCAGGAGCAGGGGCAAAGGGCCCTCTGCAGCCATCTGCCTCCCAGGTATCACTCGCGGTGTATAAATAAGAATCCCAGCTTCCTCTCAGACAGAAGCATGACTGACAGTCGGTGGCCCTGTTTCATATGGTTTAGTCTGTGGTTCTGATGCAGACAGCAGGCGGTTCCCTTGTCCAGAAAGAACGAGATGGTGATAAAGGGAAAATACTGTTTTACACACTAGAGTCCAGTCCGGAGCCATAGGTAAAAATGCAGTACAGACCTGAAGACGGAGAAGACAAAGGGCAGGGATGCCGATGTGACTCAGCTGGTACATTACCTGCCCAGATGCGCAGAGCCCTGACTTTGAGCTCCAGAGCCACATAGACCAGGAATGTTGGCACTTGTCTGTAATACCAGCACTGGAGAGGTGGAGCAGGAGCATCAGAGGTCAAGGTCACCTCTGTGTGCACAGTGAGTTCAAGGTCATCTGGTGCAAAAACAGGAGCTCATGATGTATTTTTCTCATTTCTTATATTCTAGAAACTTCACAAACCAAAACATTGAAAAGCAAAACAGTGCTTCGAGGAAAGACCTACCCAGGACGACAATGAATATTTTAATCATAGGACTTGCATATATTGTGATAAAGATGAATTACTACCAACTCTAGGGGGTAAGGATGACTGAGATCTAGACTTGAAAACAGAATCTGCCAAAAAATGTTGGGATTTTAAGTTCATTTGCTTAAGTTTAAAAAGTGTCAATTAACAACGATATGTAGTACCCAGTTATATTGCTGCATCGTTTTAATTTTTTAATTATTATTGTATCTTATGTGTATGGGTTATGTATTGTATCTTATGTGTATGGGTTATGCTTGCATGCATGTCTGTGCACCATGTCAGTGGAGTCCAGAGAGGGCATCAGATGCCCTAGGACTAGAGTTGGCTGGGAGCCACCACATGGGTGCTGGGAACTGAACCCAGATCCTCTGGGAAAGCAGCAATGCTCTAACCACTGAGCAGTCTTCAGTCCCATTTTGATGCATCTTGATGTGGTAAACAGGGCACCACAGTTTGGCACAACACAAGGGTAGAACCGAGTCCTCTAAGAACCATGTTCTAGGTTTCGTTTCTTGATATTCTGAGGGCCGAAGGGCTAACAGACTCACACACACACATTTCTTCTGCCATCTCTTGGTTCCAGAGTCTCAGTGCGGGAGCCTGAACTTAGCTGCTTGTCCTCCACCATCTGTTTTCTAATAACCCTCATTGGCTGGAGATGTAGTTCAGTGGTAAGCACTTGCCTGTTGGCATGTGACAGCCCGGGCCGGATCCTCAGCAACACCTCCCCAAATGTGTTTTCCTCAGACCAAATGATTTTCATTTCCTTATGCTTTAAATCTCCCCCTCACTCGTCACTCAGAACCACTCTTCATGTGGATGGCTGTGGAACTCACTTCTGTGGCTTATTTCAAAGGTCCCTTAACTATCAGTCTCCCAGGAGCTGAAGTCCCCTGGCAAGCAGCCTCAGAGGAGAGAGACAGAGACAGCACAGAGGCGAGGGTATCTGAAGACAGAGGTGGAGGACTGGGTGCGGCCTCAGCGGGGACCACAGGAGCCTTCAGAAGCTGGAAGAATGGAGGAGGGACCATTCCTACGGTCTTCAGACGGAGCGCACCACCCTGCTCTCCTTAGCACTTACTTCTGCCTCTAGAGCCAGGAGAGAGTGCAGTCCTGGTATTTTAAGCGGCTGGGCTTTTTAATCTGTTAGAGAAGCCGGTGTTAAGATCTGGAGGGGTGAGGGCGGAAAGTGAGCACAGTGTGACTCTCCAAGTTGGTGTAGAAGACATAGACATCCCCGGATCTGCCGCCCCCACCACACGCCAAGGAGCAGTCCAGCCTCTGGGAAACAAGCTCTGTGGACAAAGGACCGTGTTGTTTCCCAGTGTGCCTGATGCAGGCACCAGCCCTTGACCCTGGAGGTGATAAATGACTAATGTTTGAGCGAAGGGTTAAATAAGCAGAGGAGAGACAGCACAGGCCTCCCGCGTACTAAATCACCAGCCGCTGTCCAGGACCTCGAAGTCCGTGGATGCCGGAGATGCTGCTGCTGAACCAGGACCACACTGAAACCCTGATGGGAGCGGGGGTGTTTTCCACGGAGGCCCGTGATGTCGAGGCTTAGGGACGCAACAACACAAAGTCCACCCTGCAGAGGAGACCAACCAAAGGAGGAGCCAGCGGCCTCACCTCTGTCCTCACGGCTGGCTAACAGGAAGTATCTGCCCACCTCCCCGTTGGCCTATGCCACCATCTGTGGTCCCTCCACCTGCAGTCACACTAGTCTTCCAGTAAGTCAGCTGCTAGTCAGTGAGTATCAACCACTCAAGGGTGGACGAAGTTTCTTCCTCCTATGCCCACTGAAGGAAGGGGAAGGACAGGTGCGCCGCCTTTGAGAAAGGGCTTTGCCCACACACCACCACCTCCCAGCAGAGTGGCTGGGAGTTCCTGGGGCAGATGATAAGGATAGGTGAATGGATAAACAAGGTCAGGCATGAAATACAATAGAAGACGTTGCCCTTAAAGAGAGGGAGTTCTGACCCTGCCAGCCCCACTTAAGAGTGGATCCGCACAGTGCACCCACACAGGACACCCGGAGGGGTCTAACTCAGAGAAGGAAAGCAGTGGCTGCCAGGGACTGGGGGATTAAACTGCAGAGTTGTTTAATGGGACAGAGCTTCAGTTCTGAAGATGGACGATGTTGGTGAGTGTACTTAATGTACTCTAACGGCTAAGGCGATCATGCTACCTTACGGGTATAATCTCACTGCCATTTTCAGGACAATTGCGGGGCACCTATAAGCTCAGCACCGGGGAGGCGGAAGCTGGGAACTCAAGATGAGGATAGATGCGTTGGGGCTGGGTGGGGAGTTTCTCCTCAATAAATACGTAAATAAACAGTCAACAAATGGCTGAAACTCGCTTGCATTTCCATCGTAAAGCTTCTCTGTAGGCTTCCAAAGCCTAAACCTCCTCAAAGGAGAAAAATGGCCCGACCAGGTGCTCCAGTTTTGTAATCCCGGAGCTGGGGAGGGGCGAGCTGGGGCAGCTGGACTCCAGGTCTCTTCGGCTGCAGAGCAAGTTTGAGGACCCAGACACAAAGTGTTTTCAGTCAGTTTTGCTTTCCCACATAGAGGTAGAGCGGACTCTGAGCTGCAGTTTGCAAAGTGGGGTCCCAGGACCAGCACAAGCACTTTAGACTGTCAAACATGAAGGTTCCCTGCCCCAATTTGGCTCTCTTGACTCAGCAAATCTCAAGGTGGTGCCTGGCGCCACACATTTTAACAAGCCTCCAGGTGACCCCTCACGAAGGGAGTCCTCTCCAGCTGCCCCTGTTACGTGGGACAGTTGCACCTGCCCTGTCCGACAGGGTCTGGGAGCAGCCAGGGACAGGTATCCTGCAGCAGGGTTTGAGCGACGATAAACTCGCTCCTCCAAGGGTGGAGCCCTGGCCGGCCCCGCCTCGCACTCCTACAGCCCCACAGGTAGCCTGCTGGGCAGGGCCTGGAAACAAAGTCAGGGAGGCTGAACTCCAGCTCGCCAGTCGCCAGCCAGGAACCTTGGAGTCGCCACCATGGGTACGTGTGCACGGGTAGCTGGGGCGGGGTCTCCAGGAACAGGGACGCTTCTGTCCCGCGCGCGCGGCACCGGGCGAGATTGCGAAGCAGGTGCCACCGGGCGGGGAATGACTCCGCGCTGGCAGCAGGAAGCGGACTGGCTGCAGGCACAAAGTTTTGAAGTCCCCTCTAGGTGGTCAGACGCCAAGGATGGGGGAATAAATGCTATACCCCTACCCCCGCCTGCCTCTTAGAAACTCCGGTTTTCATTCTCTCGATGCCAAGTGGCTGTGGTCTTGGAGTTGGGCTGAGTTCTGCGAGAGATGACAGGAAGGGGCGGTGCAGGGGGTTGGGGGGGGGCGTGGGGGCTTTGCTCTGCCCGTGCCTCTAGCTGAGAGAGCGACCCTGGAATTCTCTAGGAAATCCCTGGCCCCAGGGTAAGTCAAGTCGCTTCTCTGTGACCTCCGGGTTCTACCACAGCCCTCAGATTTAAAAGACACACAAATTCAGTAGCCCATCCTTGAGCAGTCCGGAGTAGGCCTGCTCTGCTTCAAAGCAAGCCGGCTCTGGAAGTGACTTAGACCCACAGACGAGGCCCTGAGGCCTCCAGTCCCCTCAAAGCCGAGATAACAACGGGACTCTTCCAAAGCCTCGCGCGTGCGTTGATGGCCAGAGTCCGCTTTTCGGGTTGCTTGCGCGGGCACAGGCCGCTGAGACCCCCACGTGGCCTGCTGGCATTGTGTTCATTTTACCTCGCTACCCTTCCCCTCCCGCCTCACTTCCTACTGGACCCACCAGAAGTTTTAGAAATAGCAGCAAGGGAGTGGGTCACACATTGAACGTTGGCTGTAGCAAAGTGCTGTTCCGGAAAGAGTTCTCCTGTCATTTTAGACGGAAGGCATCAGGCTACCTACGGTACCCTGCTTCTAAAAGGCGCTCCGGATCGCACTCCTCCTGACACTCTTGTAACGTGGCTGGGAGCCGCTTTGAGCTGCTTATGTTGGACTCTGATGTCTGGTGCCTGGGTTATCACAGGATTCGCTTTGTGGGAGATGTGTTTTGCCCTTCTAACAGATAGCTCCGGTGAGGACAATTCTCAGAAACCTGGAAGAGAAGAATATTAATGTAAATTACTAGTTAATTGATGGATATTAATGACTTAATTATTGAGTAATTATTAATTAATGGGGATGAATTGATCTTAATATTAAAAGCATAGTGCTCCAGAGGAATGAGCGTTTCCTTGTTTGTAAACTTCCTCAACTGGAGTTGCGCAGCAGGGGTTAGCATGGCATGAGAACAGCAGCCAGAGGTTTATGTTCAAACCAGGGTTTGATTTGTAGACATCTCAGCTTTTCAAGATCGAGAGCAAGGAAATGGATAATATAATTAAAAAGTGTTTTGAGGCAAAAAAAAGCTATAGTGACTTGCTGTCTTGAAAACAATTGTTGGCAGTTAGAATAGGTCAAAAATGTTTCAGGTACTGTGTGATGGACAGTGAGTGAAATAGAGGAGAGTGGTTCTTAGAGAGGCAGGTGTCCTGAGCCGGCTGGCTTCTTCATGTGTGGTTCCGGTGTTCACACCGCAGAGCCTCCATCCCCAGGAGTGAGAGGTCGGAGTGAGGATGACCAGGAAGGAGGGACCTGTAACTCTATGGCACTCAGGCTGTGCAGGTGCCTGGACTGTGGATGTCACGGCCGAACCTGACCGGTGTCTGGTTGAAATCTTAAAAGTCAGACTTGTTTCTAAGCAGAGATTGGCAGTCTTTTCTAAGCAGGGCCACGGTAGTGACAGCTGGGCTCCGTCCTTGGAGTGTAGAAACAGCCCCAGACACTCTGCCAACACGTGGGTGGAGCTGTCCCAATAAAACCAGTTACAAGTACTCACTGTCAGACTTTGTATAGCTTTCTTTTCCCTTTTAGCTGACTTTAAAAAAATACTCCTTTTAAGTTTTTATTGAATTTTATTGATTTATTGTGTATGTGTACGTGCTCACAACTCATCCACCCTCGTGATTTTTAAGACAGAGTCTCATTCTGCAACCCAGACTGGCCTCACACCCATAGTAATCCTTTTGCTTCAACCTCCCGAATGCTGGAATTGCATTTTATATAATTTTCTATGTACTCACAAAATAGCCTCCAATTTTTTTCAATCACTTAAAAACAGTCCATTATTCTTAGCTGCTGAGCTGGATGCGGCACTGAGTCCAAGTCTGCTGTTGGCTGATTGAAGGCATGCATGCTGGACGAGAGGCTGTTTCCACACTGGCCTCTCAGAGTGTCTGGTCTCTGAACAACAGAAACTCTCGCAGATGAGCAGCAACCTCAGGAGAGAGCAGCGGCATCGCCTTTGGGAGGTTGAGGAGAGAGACGTCCATTCACTGTTTCTAAGACTTGGTTCTTTCCTGTCATCTCTCTTACCTAAAACTTTGCAGCAGCCAAGGCTGGATTAGATGCTGCTATCAAACACGTTCCACGCTTCAGTTCGCTGACGTACTTACATGGGCTCTGACAGTTGAGTCAAGCTCCTGCCTGTGTCCCAAAGCTCCGGGTTACTTGAGAAGTCGGCTTCTTTAGTGACGCCTGCTCTATTGCATGCCCTTCCTCAGATCTCAGCCTTGTTTGAGTGTTTAAGCAGTTTTTCCAAGTCAGCCTCTTGCTTGGGTGTGAAGGAATGCCCCAGCCTTGCCTTCCCTCCCACCTAGCCATCTAAAAGTCCTTCCTCATTCTCTCCAGTGTACAGGGCTGAAGAGGCAGGAAAGCTGGCATCCTGCTCCAGGCTGGGAGTGAGTAGCTGGCAGCTAAGGGTTCTACACATGGATGGAAGACCTGGCTAGCAGCAAGAAACGAGAGGGAGTTGCTAAGCTGGGCTCTTGCTAATATTTCTAATTGTGTTTTTCCTTCTTTAACTTTTTTTTTGAGGTGGGGTCTCAATTCAGATGCTTTGGATCTGAAATGCTCTTGAGCTTCTCCTGTCTCCACTTCCACAGTGTTGGGGTTACAGATGCTCTCTGCCCATCTTCTGTGGCGTACAAGGTCAAATCCAAGACTTCGCCCATGCTAAGCAGTCACTCTACCCACGGTGCTCCATCCCTAGGTGGCTTTCTAACTTTACGCACATGAACACACCTGGATGAGTGCCACCCCTCAGTGTCTGGCTCCATGGAACTGAGATAGGAGCCAAGGATGGGCTTCCACAGAATTCTCAGGATGCCCTTGCTGCTGGTCCCAGGACCGCACTCTGAGAATGATGACTTACAGTGACCCTAAGTGATCGTGAGTGACTGCTCCCTCTTCTTGACCCTTACCCATGTTTAAATGTTGCTGTTGTGTTTTAGAAGTTAGATGGTAGGAATAAAACAGCCTGTCCCCTGGGTCTGTGTGAGGACGTCTCCGCTGTGATGGGAAGATTTGTGGCAGTTTGAAAAATGACTGTGGAGACCAGGAGAATCAAAATGAAGCGATGGTCTCCTGGGCCTGGCAGAGTGGATCTAAAGTCCCTGATTTACATAGATGCTTACTTCCCACAGAAGGTCATGGAGCAGCCCTCCTGGAGCAGATCGTATCCTCAGGGCAGGAACCGAAGTTCTTAGAAACACTTCTGTCCTCTGAATTAACATTTCCGCTAAGATGTGACAGCAGAGGAAGCAGCAATGGAGATGGAGGAGTTGCTGCCATCTTCCTGCTAGACCTTGGCTTTGCTGTTCACACGCCCACGGTGCCTCCTGGGGGGCGGGCTCTGGAGAGAAATCATGCTTCTCGTTTTCTCGGATTTTCCGATTTTCATTCTGCCCTTGAGATTCCCGAGTCATCTCAGGGGGAGCAGAGAGCAGGCTAGTCCACCTTCCGGGGAACCTCGCTAGCGGAAGGAAGGGCATGCTCCCATTCTCCAGGGAGAACCGCTTGGGACAGAATGGCCACATAGCATGGAACTACGCTTAGAGGCTGTGACTTCTCTGCTCTGTTCCTACTCTGGGGCCAGTGGCAAGTGGATTCTACTCCTGGCAGGAGGGAAAGTGGGTAGCTTTCTCAGGTGAGCTGATAAGGAAATAAAAACAAGGGTGAGTCCCGAGGGACAGCTGCACATTCCTCCCCCATGACAGAGACGAGGAAGAGCAATGTTATCGAGAGCAAGTGACAATGATTGACTCAGAGAATCCTGTAACGCTGAGGTTGCAACACAAGGAATTAGAGTCTCTGTTTTGTAACTTCGTCCCTTGGTTTACAAGCGCAGCTGCTATTGGCTGTCAGGACAGAGGTAAAGCTCTGCTCAGCTTGGAAAATGCTGTTGCTGGGACTAGAAAGATGGCTCAGCAGTGATGAGTACTTTCTGTTCTACAAAGGACCCAAGTTTAGTTCCCAGCATCCACATAAAATACCACCTGTAATTCCAGCTCCAGGGGCCTTACCGCCACCTTCTGGAATCTATGGGCACCTGCACTCACATGGCATGTATATGAGTGCGCTCTCTCTCTCTCTCTCTCTCTCTCTCTCTCTCTCTCTCTCTCTCTCTCTCTCACACACACACACACACACACACACACACACATACATAAAATAATCTTTTTTAAAAAACAGAAGAAGAAAAGGAAATACACTGTCCAGGGAGAAGAGGGAGGGCAGCTCCCTCACCAGATCGCAGGAGTTCTCAATGCAGGGAAGATTTCCAGTCACTGGATAGGAGGTGGGTAAAGGGGATAACGCACATGCGCCTCACTAGGAGGTTTTGGTTTAAGAATCAGATTCAGGACTAGAAAGGATACAAAGTATTCTTAGGTAGGAAGACACAGGCAAGGTTCTGAAACCAAACCCTTTAAAATGCCTGCAGCCTGCCTTCAGGGACAAGCTTTTGTAACAAAGGGTTCACTTGTGATTTGAAAGATTCTTGAGGGAAAGAATCATCTCTTCAAGACAAACACGTGAATTTACTTGGTGCGCTTCTTTCCCAGGGCTCCTGGATCTGGGGCACGAGTGTGTACTCATGATACGGGGAGGTGTTGGGAGGCTGTGCTGTGTCTGAAGACTAGGGGGCGCTGAGGGGGCGCTAATCCAGGCCTTACTCTATTGATACTGTGTTAGGGGTGTGTGTGTGTGTGGAGAGGGGGGAGTCTCCAGACTGTCTTTGGGCAGACTGTTCACTCATTCATACACATTCTCTCTTCAAAGCAGCCACTTCCTCCGTGCTTGTTCAACACCAGATTATAAAACTAGAAAAAGAAAAGGTTACTTAACATTTACAGTGAGCATTATTAGATAATATGTAACAGAATTTAAAATGCACACATTTTACCAACATCTACTTCTAGAATTTTCTTATCTTTTTATATTGGCAATGAGATGTGTACAATCTAAATGTAATAAGGGAAGCATTTTCATTCTGCCCTAAGCCTTTCAGATTAATTTTGCCATAGTGAAGCAGGTTTGTATTTTCTAGTCCTGATTTATCATCTTAAGAACAGAGCAAGTGTCGCATATGGAAGTTATGATCTCAGTTGTCTTCAGAAAAACTCTGCAAAAGACGAAAGGCTAACTCTCTTAAGTTAGCAGTATATAGATAGTGTGGATCTTGTTCTCTGCTGTGAAAATAGACAGGATCTATTGTGTATCCATCCAGCCCACACACATCCCTGCTACTGGTAGGCAGGTTTCTGCCCCTACTGGGAATCTCCAGCTTGAGCTGGAGGAAATGTGTTGCCCAGGAGGTGGCAGCCACCCCTCTCAGGCTTCCTCTGTCTCCCTCCAGAGGTCTCTTCTGTAATCAGGGAACACAGCCATCTCTTCTGCGTCATCCCCAGGCCTTTCAAGTGAGCAGTAGGCTAAGCCCTGACCCAAGGCTCTTCTGCAGTAAAACATCCAAGCGTAGATAAAGAAACTAACTTGGAGAGCAAGGGTTATGTCAGTTTCTATTGCCATCACAAAACACCATGGCCAAGGCAAGTTAGAAAAGACAGCATTTAATTGGGACTCGGTTCCAGAGGGTTAGAGTCCATGGCCGTCCTGGAGGGGAACTTGGCAGGTAGGCATGGAGGGAGGGAGGGAGAGAGAGAGAGAGAGAGAGAGAGAGAGAGAGAGAGAGAGAGAGAGGAGAAACTAATTGGGATGGTTTGGGCTTTTGAAACCTCAAGCCCACCCTACTGGACACGCATCCTCTAACAAAGCCACGCCTCCTAATCCTTCCCAAACAGTTCCACTAACAGACAACCAAGCGTTCAAATATATGAACCTATGGGGGCCATCCTCATTCAGACCACCATAGTTCACCATTGTGATGCCTAGGGAGACCATGTTAGCCTAGCACCTGGTTCCTGTCTATATCTGGGCAGAATTTAGGACTACTTCCCAGGTCTTTTGCTTTGCTACATACTAACTCTAGCCAGCTGATTTATCCCTGTCATGAAGCAGTTTGGGACTGAGTAATCTCTGACCTTGTCCAAAGATAACTCGAGCCTGCGGCCCACCAAGACCCTGTCTGCTGACTCACAACAGAAGGTGTGGTCAGAGAATCATGTCTGGCTATAAGACAAGACTGTGTGTATGTAGGTGCACACGTGTGTAGAGGCCAGAAAGTGATGTCAAGTACCTTTTTTGCTTGTAGTTTTTAAGTTTGTTTGTTTGAGACAAGGTATTACTATGTAGTCTTGCCTATCCTGGTGCTCACTATGTAGACCAGGCTGGGCTCAAACTCACAGAGATCAGCCTGCCCCTGCTTCCCAAGTGCTAGGATTAAAGGTGTGTGCCACCATGTCTAACAATGTCAAGTGTCTTCCCTAATCTCTCTCCACCTTCTTTTCTCAGACAGTGTCTCTGTCTTTTCGGCTCATCAGCTGGCTGACCTGTGAGCTTCAGAGGCCCTCCTATCTCTGCCTCTGCGATGCTGAGATGTAGGTTTGCCATGCCTGGCTTTTCCTGTGAATACCGAGAATCTGAATTGGGTCCTCAAGTTTGCAGAGCAGGCGCTACTGACGAAGCCATCTCCCTGGTCCTTTAGAAACCTTAAAGGGCTGAGGATGTCGCAGCATAAAGTAACTAGTGATAGATAACAAACAGCCTCTGGCCATTTGGGCTGGGATTTGCATCTCCAAAGTTCATATTGTAGAGAAGTCCAGGCCCCCAGTGTCCAGAATGTGACATCTCTAGAGACCAGGGGGTTGCAAACGTGACTAATAAAGATGAGGCCGTAGTAGAGTGGGATGGGCTGCGAGTTCAGAACACCTAATATCTTTATTATAGCGGAAATTGTGGGTATAGGTGCGCACATGAGAAGGATGCTGTGTGGGCATGAAGACAACCAGGTGATGCTTCCATCAACAGAGGAATCCCAGAAGAGGGGTCCAGAGCATTCTCCCAGTCAGGCACAGAGGGCAGAACTCTGATAACACTTCTGATCTCAGACCTCTGGCTTCCAGGACTGTGAAACCCTGGATCTAGGCTGTTTTTGAGTCACCAGCATCATGCGGTACCTTGGATTATAACCCCACAAAATGCATATGCTGGCCAGGAACTGTGCCGCAAGACTAAGCAGTGGATGCTAAGTTGAGATGAGGACCCAGCTGTGGTGCACGCATGAAACAGAGCGTGGTCTGACTGACAGATGGGAATGATATACAAGGGCACATTATCACCGAAGTAGGTCGAACAGAAAGAGTGCCCTGGCATCTGGCCCGCAACACAGACATGTCAGGAGCTGCTATTGGCACTCTGTGGTGTGTGGTGCCCACTGCTGAGGAGCTTAGGCAGCAGCTAAGTGGGCTTATTTTCCGTGTCCGTCTCCTGAGAAGCTGTACTGATAACCATCACACCTGTTCGGACTCAGCAGGTTCATGGGGTGTGGACTCAGATCAACAACCATGGCCAGTCAGGTCTTTGGTAAGGTTCCTAACACTGAGCTGATCCTTTTAGCAGTTAGGCAGTTTCTTTGTTCTTGGGGTGTTTGGTTTTGGTTAAGACAGGTCTCTCTACGTAATGCTGGATGTGGTAGGACTCACTATGTAGACCAGGCTGGCCTTGAACTCACTAATATCTGCCTGCCTCTGCCTCCCCAGAGCTGGGACCAGCATGCTTGGCTTCCCTTGCCTTGGCAATGAATGGTACAGAAAGAACAATCCCTGATGCCGTTATCATGCTGTCTCTTCTTCGTGTGGTGTTTCTCTTCACCCACTGAACAACTCGAGATAAGGTCCATATTTCAAGGTCTGTAATCATCAGCAAAGTCCTTTTTTCCAGGGAAGGAAAAATGCCCAGAGGGTAGGACATGGATATTTTTAGAAGTGGTAGGAAATAGTTTTTTCTCCCTCTGAAAGTGCGGGTTCCTTTCTCAGACCTTAGCGAAGGCTTTGTTCTTTTCCAAGATCTCAAACCCAACCCCTGGGAGTGCACTGTGGGATCTGAGTATTGCTGAGGGACCTCGGTCATATGACGTTCCGACCGTGGGTGGTGTATGCCCACGAGATTGCAATATACCACCCCTCCAGGTTTGTATTAATATACTCCCTGGTGTTTGAACAAGGATGAAAACATCATCACGATCTTTGCCATCGATGATGAGTTACGTTTCTCAGAACGCTTCCTCTTTAATCCGCTATCACTGTATTGACGTCTAGGTAACAAAGCACTACTTAGAGATCCTAACTCTACATGGTTTTAAATATGCTCTGCGTACGTCCCAGTCCCGGGAGATGTCCCTGCTAATGGAGAAATGCTTTGAAGTAGTGGTTCTCACTAGACTCTCACTCTTCCCCCTGCTTTCTCTGTCCCTCCACCGCACTCCAAAGTTTGTATGAGAGACATGCGTACTGCGTCCTGACTGTCAGTAATTTTGTCTAAAATTTCTAGACAGTAGAAAGTCATATCTATTATGTCATATCTATCAGACATAGTAACAGCAAAAGCCAATGTTTAGTCAGTGGTTAGACACACTGGCTCCACTGAGCTCTCTAGATAAGGGCATCTGGAGTCTAGATGTGGCCCTGATCCTGCTTACATCTCCCAGGGCTCTAGGAACTGTTCTGGAAACGTCACTCCAGCCTGCTGAGTGAGTGTGGTAACCAGGACGACAACACAGCAATGGCCTGAAGTAGACAAGCCTTGTGGAAACTAAAATCTGAGTTCAGATCACGTCGGAACTTGTGCCCCTGGGTTCTGCACTTGGCCTTTCTATGATAGCGGTCCTGTTGACACGGGGACATTCAGATAAGAAATGCTGACTTTGGTGTGCGGCCAGCAGAGAGCTCTGCATTCTATAAAAAGAACTGAGTGACCTCTGCCCTGGAATGATGAAAGCAGTTCTTGGGAAGGCACACCTTTCAAAACACAAAATGCTTCCCGTTGGTTGGCTGGGTCCCGCATCTCAGGGTTTTGCTTGAGTGAGGTCGGACACTCCTTTTCCATGATAAAATTCTAAATGTGATGAAAGGCCAGCTAAGGTCTCAGCCCACTAAATATTTCCCATAACCACATAAGCATTTAATGTAAATCAGTGTTAGGTAATATTTAACGGAAATACACAGCTCCTGCCGTGGAGATACGGGGTCCTCCCCTGTGAACCAGAGTGCCTAGGGACATGAGAAGGGCACCACTGTGGTGAAACTCGCCCTGGCTCTGTGGACTCTGGGCTGACCGCTCTTCCTCATGAGGACATCCTGGGCTTTAATGTCAGTCTCACTCCCTGCTTTGTCCTTAGGCCATGGGGAGGCCACATGCTCTGAGGTTCAAGTAGATAGAACATTAGGGGCACTGCTGTTTCTTCAAGAACACAAGCCACCCTGGGATAAATCAGGACACTGAAGAACACCCTTTAGCCTGTCTTGCCTCCTCTGCCCTGCTCCCTGGGCACTGATGAACACCCGTAGCCTGGCTTGCCTCCTCTGACCTGTTCCCTGGTGACTTAAGACTCTTCCTTGTGTGCGGATGAACGCTGACAGTGGAGAGTGTACAGCCCATCCCAGCAGGGAAGTCATGGCAGCCAAGGGATAGTCGCAAGGCCTCCACAGACAGGAAACACAGAGGAATGGCCTCTGGTGCTTAGCTTGGCTTCTCCTTGTTCCGTGAGCACTGGAGAGCGCCATTCAAGGTGGAAAGCTCTTGGTCGTAGTGCCTCCATTTTACTAGTGCATGAAGCCAGATAGAGAAACCTTCACAGAGACTCTTTCTCCACGGTGTCTGCGTGAGCTCATGTGTGCATGCATGTTTGTATCAGTCGCAGGGAAGCTTGCAAGAGCCTGTTCTCTGAAAGTGTAGATTCTGTGAATGGAGCCTGTGTCTTCAACCTTGATCTCAGTGCCCTTCCCCTCTGGGCCTCTGGGCCATCCATCTTGTTGGCCCCTTGTGAACACTTACAAAGCAGGGGGTGTTATTTATCTTTGTTTTGCTATCCAGTTACCCAGGCTTGCCCAGGACCCTGGATGCCAGCCGGCAGAACTGAGATTCAACCGCAAGTCTGACCCCCTGGCTCTCATTTTATGCATGGCACCTCCAAAGCAACCCTTTCCATCAACGAACTCTTAACTGAGGGGAAAAAAAGAGTTTGGTTATGGTGTGAAATCTCTGGCTCCAGCTTCAAGAGCAGGAAGAGGTGGGAACTGGAGTCCTGGGAGATCAGGATGGTGTTATTTCCTTCCTTGGAGCAAGGGCTGAAATAGCATCAAACACGCTGAAGTGGGGAGAAACACAAGACAGTCTGGTCTGATGTCTGGGGTCACGGCTGAGCTGGGCAAGTGGAGAGGGCCCCCAGCTCAGCTGACAGGAGTAGGGAGGGCTGTACCTGCCAGGGAGGTAAACGGGGTCTGGTTGGGGGGAGGACTACATGGTCTAGGTCAAGAAAAGAGTTCCTCTTGCAGAACTGGGGTTTTGCTTGCTGTGGGACGAATGCGGGAGTCACACAGACTGACCGTACGTAGTGGCAGTTCTGAGGGAGGAATGTGAATGGGGAACAGAGACGGAGACGGGGAGCAGTGGCGGGTCAGTACCTGCCGAGCTTCTCCTTTGCTTCCTGCTCTGGGTAGTTAGCTGGTCTTCCTGGTTCTCAGGGCCAGAGGAGTGATGATCTTTACATACAGAGATCTGCCAGGCAACAATACCACAGCTGACATGCGCTTCTCAGAGTGTGAGGTCCCCAGACTGCAGCATCCAAGTCACCTTGGAGCTTATTTGACCGAGAGATCCTCCCTGTGTCTTGATAGGAGACACAGTGACCAGAGCAGTTTCCAGCAGAGCTGTGCAGGGTGTTCACCCTGCGCAGGGCAGCGTGCAGGGGCCGCAGCCAGGGCTTCGGCATCACTTCTAATTCCCCCGTGCAGCAGTTTTCAATGCGTGCAACCTTGCGACTGGATAGAAAATGCAGTCGCATGTGTCTGGCAGACCTACGGAGTCAGCAGCTCTGAGCTGGCCCAGCAGTCTGTTCCCACAAGCCCCCCCAGAGAGTCTCAGAAACAGCCCAGCTTGTAACCCTCGACTGCTGAGCCATTGGCTCCTAACAGAGGCAGGGAGCCTCAGGAGCAAAGAACTCTAAGATGAGGTTAATGGAGTCTGGGAAACGGGAAGAGGGTGGGTTCCCCTGAAAAGGGACACAGTATGATAAATATGGAGCAATATGTCATTTTTAGAAACAGAGAAGGTCTAGAGAAGACCAGAGACAAGGGTGTGAGACACCCCAAAATTCAGAGGAGGGAGACAGAGGAGCAGAGGTCTCTGTTTCTGAGGTCATGGGACTGAAGGATGCTCCTCAGATTTAGGAAGTAAAATGCCACACTAAGTTTGGAATTTCATGGTTCTTGTTTTCACCATCTTCTCATTTGTTCTGCTGACAACAGTTGTTGTCACAGTGCGTAGCATAAAAGAGACAGGGATGTTAAGGTGTGTCACATGCTTCTTCCACTGAGAGACTCAATCCCGTAGGGAGGTAAGAACAGGAATGACCCATCCTTACACCACACTGTGTGAAGGGAACGTCAACACCAAGGCTAAAGCTTGAGTGGAAAGGGATACATTAAAGGGGGTAGGGCACCCAGCAACAGGTGGCCATCTCCCATGTTACAAACTTTGAGAGAACACTCGGCATATTCAATGGACAAACAGTTTGGTTTCACAGGGTCTTTGCGTGGAGAAGGGCCGGAAGGAAGGCAGGGTTAGGAACAGGAAAGAGTTGTTGAATCCTCTCTCTGAATTAGGCACCCCAAAGCATGCTACACCTCAATGATCTAACCCTCAGAGGACTCTGAGGAGCTGTGAGGTACTGAAGACCACACCGGAATGCTTGGGTTTTATACAGAGGTGGCCTTTGAAGTGGTTTGAGAAGGAAATGGTTTGGGCACGATTTTCTGAGCACTGGTCCTTTCTCCTCCTGAATGATCACAAGCATTGCCTGAGGACACCAGTCCTCACTGCAGATGTGATGGGAGAGTCCTGGCTTGGGATCCCAGAGAAGCCACGGGTGCTGAGTCGAACACGACTTTAACGTTGGTGTTCTGTTTTTCTTTCAGGGATGTCCAAGTCACGGGTAAGTATGCTTTGCCCTTCTCCTGTGTCTTTATACTGGAAGTTGTGCAGTGTTCTGTCCCTCGGTGGCTGCAAATGGGCTTTGTTCACTTGACACGCTGTGCTTGGGGTGTAAGGAGTGGTCCTGAGTTCTGCCGATGTCCTTTCATTTCCTGCTCATACTGGTTGATTTATTTCACTGCAATCTATGTGGGGATGGCAAGCACAGGCTGTAGAAATCACAGAATTCAAGATTCTGGGTCTGAATGGCACTGAGAATTTATTAAGTGTGCCGTGGATCTTTGCCCAGCGTCCGGTGCTGGCACGTGAGTGTGGACCAGTGATGGACATGTCTGGATATTATTTTCCTTTTTGTCAGAGCTGCTTTGGGTACCCCGTGAGCATCTTCTTCATCGTGGTCAATGAATTCTGTGAAAGATTCTCCTACTATGGGATGCGTGGTAAGTCTGGGCTCACCTCGCCCTTCTGTAAGAGTGAGTGTTCCCTTCACCAGCCCTGACTCGGTTCCTCTCTCCCACCTGCCCCTGCGAAAAGCACTCCTGGTCCTGTACTTCAGAAACTTCCTTCGCTGGGATGACGATCTGGCCACGGCCATCTACCACACGTTTGCTGCCCTGTGCTACCTGACTCCGATTCTCGGAGCCCTGATCGCAGACTCATGGCTGGGGAAGTTCAAGTGAGTGACTGGGACTTTCTCATCACACAAGCGCAGATGCTTATTGTGAGCTTTGTGGTTTGGCAGGATAGGCGCGGGGAAGTAAGCGTCAAGGAGAAGAAGCTTGTAGGACATCTGTGGCCTTGTTTCTGCTTGCTATCACATTCCTAACACAGCACTGTGAACTCAAGAAGGTTGTACGTTTATCATGGTTTGGTTTGGTTTGGTTTGTTTATGCCCAGCCCCAACCAAACTGTATCATTTTCTCAAATAGTAGCAGGGACACTGCCTGTCACTGGTGAGGTTCGGTGTGCAGAGATGGGACAACAAAAACTCCTGATACTTAGGCCTTGCCGCTGCAGGCTCCTGTGGCTTGGTGGATGGAAAGCCACTGTGAGCACTCACCTAACCAGAGGACATCTCGTGGGACACTACCAGGCTCTAACCAGAATTTCATCCTGTGCTCCTATGATATCCATCCTGAGAGCTCACGTTTCTATCCAGTTTTGAAAAGCGGGCGGATCCATGAATGGGCGCTGGGGAGTTTTGCAGAATGGAAACAGACAGCTACCTGCAATAAACTAGGGTTCTCTCACCTTTCTAAACACAGGACAATTATTTCATTATCCATCGTCTACACTATCGGACAGATAGTCATCGCGGTGAGCTCCATTCACGACCTCACCGACCACAACCGTGATGGGACTCCTGACAGCATTCCTGTGCACGTGTGAGTCCATGGCTACTGTACCCCACCCCCACCCCCTCACCCCCTCACTCCCTCACCCTTCATTTCTCACCTCCTCACCCATTCACCTCTCACCCCCTCACCTCTCACCCCCTTACTCTCTCACCCCCTCACTCTCTCACCCCCTCACTCTCTCACCCCCTCACTGTCTCACCCCCTCAC
>JABTXL010000002.1:2386343-2405335 GCA_025134845.1 Neodon shergylaensis
GGGGGGGCTCACTGGCCAGCCAATGTAGCCAGGAGGAAGAACACCAGACCAAGAGAGACTTCATCTATCTCATTTTAAATATTTTAAGCAACATTAGTAAAACATTACAAAACTTCAGATTTATAGTGCCTAACTTCGGGCAAAACTCTAAAATCCTAAATGCTATGGGTTTTCCCTTTTCAGATCATTTTTTTTGGGTCAGCATATGAAGTAATGGCATCATTTCCATGCATGTGTCTTTATACTTTGTCGTGATTCTTCCTGCTTCCCCATGGCTTCTTTTTTTAATCCAGGAGGTAAAATGTTTGCAGCTAACCTGGAAAATAACAAAACTAAAATTGAAATAGAGAGCCCTTGGTCCCACAACCTAGTCATAACCATCTCTCATTTGATCTGCTGCTCTCTGGCCTTTCCCGCTGGCAGCAAAGGGAGGAGATCGCAGCGCCTGGTCACATGGTCTGCTTTGCAATTAAGTCATGTTCCCAATGTCATTCCATGACCATCATGAGTCCGTTTTGATTGACACAAGGCTTATGTTGGTTCAGTTGGAATTTGTGCGCTTGCGTGTGTGCTGAGAACCACACCGTGCATACTAAGCATTGAATCTGCCCCTGAGCTACACCCTCAGCCCTTTAAGGAATATTTTCATGTAATCTTTCTTTTATTAGAAATGATAAGGCCTCCCCAAAGTCCACATATAAATCTTTGTTCAGATTTCAAGATATTTTCAATTTCGTGGGTGAAAAATGATTGGACGAAGATGTGACTTAAAGGCCCGGGGTGTCGTTTTCATTCAACGCTCAGCCTGGGGTCCTGTGCATTCTCTGGGGTCCTATGTATTCTCTGGGTTTCTGTGCATTCTCTGGGGTTCTGTGCATTACCTGGGTTCCTGTGCATTCTCTGGGGTCCTGTGCATTATCTGGGTTCCTGTGCTTTACCTGGGGTCCTGTGCATTATCTGGGTTTCCTGTACATTACCTGGGTTCCTGTGCATTCTCTGGGGTCCTGTGCATTCTCTGGGGTCCTGTGCATTACCTGGGGTCCTGTGCATTCTCTGGGTTCCTGTGCATTACCTGGGGTCCTGTGCATTCTCTGGGGTCCTATGCATTCTCTGGGTTCCTGTGCATTCTCTGGGTTCCTGTGCATTCTCTGGGATCCTGTGCATTACCTGGGGTCCTGTGCATTCTCTGGGGTCCTATGCATTCTCTGGGTTCCTGTGCATTCTCTGGGTTCCTATGCATTCTCTGGGATCCTGTGCATTACCTGGGGTCCTGTGCACTACCTGGGTTGCTGTGCATTGACAACCAATGCACCTGGTCCTTGTAGGGAGAGCGTGGGGGAGGCTCCTCCCTCTGAGGACCTGCCCTCAAACCACTCCTTTCTCCAGAGCGCTGTCCATGATCGGCCTGATCCTGATAGCCTTTGGCACAGGAGGAATCAAGCCCTGTGTGTCTGCATTTGGTGGCGATCAGTTTGAAGAAGGTCAGGTAAGAACGTGAATTCTGCACGAGCCCCATTAATGACTGACAGCCCTATAGAGATCAAATCTCTGGAACAAGTCAGATCTCTGTTCCATTCTTCTCCAGGATACTTGAAAGCAGAATACTAACCAGACTAAGTCGGCAGTGAGTTCAGCTCTGAGCTTATCATCTCCCGTGATTCCCAGCCAAATTGTCATGATCTAACTTTGTCCATTCCATGACAGGAAAAGCAGAGGAACCAGTTCTTTTCCATCTTTTATTTGGCCATCAATGCTGGAAGTCTGATCTCCACGATTGTCACGCCCATACTGAGGGGTAAGAACCATCTAGAAGGAGCTGGTTTTCTCTCTTTAATTATGAGAAAGTCAGGTAACAAAGGCCAAGTCCTCAAGGTGTGGTGGCACAACTTTAATACCAACACTGGGGAGGCAGAAACGGGTGGATCCCTGTGAGTCGGAGGTCAATCTGGTCTCTACAGGGAGTTCTGGCCCAGCCAGAGCTACTCAGTGAGACCCCTGTCTCAAAACAAAGGCTGAGTCCTCATCTTGTTGGTTTTGCTTTGTCCCTTTTTCCTCCCGTGGCCAAGCTGCCACAAACGCTGAGATATTTGTCAAAATCTAAACTCTAAACTTTCTTACATGTTTTACCCGCTTCCAATCTCTCTTGACTCCTTATTCTAGGACCCCTGGAGACCCCTAGTCATCCTTCCCACACCATTGATTTTCTAATATAAGATGTGTTACATGGATAATGATATCATCCACAGCATTTTTGGGAAAACATATAGCGGGCTATGGCTGACTTTTGGTCCTTGCCTCTTTACCCCCCTGTGGTGTTTTAGTGAGTTGGAAACAACTTAGTGGGCAAGGTTTGTCCTTCAGTTTCCAAAAGAAATCCTCAGATGTGTGAGAGGAGTGTTGGCTTACACTTATAATCCCAGCACTTTGAAAGCAGAAGCAGGAAGCTGTAAGTTCAAGACTAACCTAGGCTTGCAGTGAGACCCTACTCCACAGAATCAAGGGCATATAAGAAGAAATGGCGCCAAATAACAGAGAAATAACAGAGATGAATATCAAAAACTCTCAACCACGACCTAATCTTTGCTTGTTCACGCCCCACGGAGAGCTTGTGAGGTTTCCACGCAGAGTGGAAGGTTTTTCCGCTATTTGGACAAACTAATAAAGCCTCAGTGTCTTGGGTTGAATCCGATTAAATTGTGAAGTTAGGATCATAGTTTGAAGATGGCAGACACTTCGCCCATCCTAATTTGGTTTTTATTCTTGAACTACAACTCCCTCACTTCCTCTCCCACTTCCAGGTTCTTCCAACCAATGTACATGTTTGAATTACAGAACAGGTCAAAGGAGTGGCTTCCTAAAGTAAAGTCACGACTGCACACGCGTAGTAAACGGAACGTGTGACGAACTGGGGAGCCACAACCCCTCAAACAGGGATTTGATTGACAGTGCTCGAGGGACAGGCCCTTCGGCTTTGTCATGAATGGGGACCACGTGTGCATGCATGAGCGGGGACATCTACCCAACCATCACTTCCCGCTAGTTAACTCTTCTCCACAGGATTGTGAAACACCCAGTTTAAGACAAGACCCAAATCCCTGTGGGATCCAGTCCTTCCAGAAGGCACCAACATCCCACTGAAAGCATCTAGGAATCCCCTGTTGCCTTTACAAAACCTTAACGCGTTTGCTTACAAATCTGAGGGTTTCTGTTCTCTGCCCTCTGTCACAGTGACCAAGTATGGGTCACATCCAGGAACCTGGATATAGCCATCATGTAGGTCTGACTGCTTCCCCCTATGAAGGCAGAGTTGAGGAGTTGTGACCAAAGACAAATGGACCTGAAAGCCTAAAAATTAGTTACTGTCTGGCCCTTCCTAAATCATACAGCACTTAGCTACCATACTGAAAGGACACTCACGATATTGAAAGGTAGTGTCCTTGCCTTAATTCTCTGACCCACATATTCAAGTTAGAGTGTCCAGGTCATGGCTATCTCCACTGGTTAGAAAATTCACTGGGGAGGGGCCAGTGAGGTAGCTGCGCAGGTAAAGGTGCTGACCCGCACAGTAGGAGAGAACGGAATCCTGTCCTTTGACTTCTAGATGCACACCATCACACACACACACACACACAGAGAGAGAGAGAGACAGAGAGAGAGAGGCAGAGACAGACAGACAGAATAAATATCAAAATTTAAAAAGAAAACCCATAGAACAAGCTATAGAGATAGTTTGCTCAGCTGGCAATGACATCATTGAAGCAAACAACTAAATCCAGAACATGAAGCAAAAACAATATGGTGTAATCAGGGAGGGTTTTTTTTTTAAGAAATGGGATATATTAGAAAAAATGATGCATTTTAATCATTATTTCTCCTTAGTTCAGGAATGTGGAATCCACACTCAACAAGCTTGTTACCCACTGGCCTTTGGGGTTCCGGCGGCTCTCATGGCTGTTTCCCTAAGTAAGTAAAAATGGGTTGAAGGGACACAAGCCTATGCCCAGGTCAGGCTCCATATTATCATGGCTAATTTTTTATGTCCATGTGCCAAGTTGTAAGAGAAAGTTTTGTGAAGACCTGCATTGGGTGTTTGGCATGCTCTCCTTCTAGGAGAGGAGGAACTGAGGCGGCCGTATTATAGGAGGGAAACGGGATCAGCTTGAGTAAAGAATCTCGTTCAGTGGCCACTAAATACTCCTGCTAGGATCTAAGTTCCCATTGTACATCATGCCAAGGGTGTCTACTCCACCCCTTTCCTGCTGGAAGGAATATATGTACTTAGTAGTTATATTTATTTGCGCATGTGTTTTTTATATCAGGGGCTGTATTTCTTTTTAGATTACTTTTAGCTGGCATGCAGAATGGCAAGCTTCATTATGACAGTTCATACATGGTTGTCATTGTCTCTTTCATCTTTTTCATGCTCGCTTCCCCATTACCTATGCCAGTCCTTCCTCATCCTTCTGGATGCTCCCTTTCCTCCCCAGAAACAGTTCCCTCTACTTTCGGGAGAGAGAGAGAGAGAGAGAGAGAGAGAGAGAGAGAGAGAGAGAGAAGAAGAAGAAGAAGAAGGAGGAGGAGGAGGAGGAGGAGGAGGAGGAGGAGGAGGAGGAGGAGGAGGAGGAAGAAGATAGATAGATAGATAGATAGATAGATAGATAGATAGATAGATAGATAGATAGATTATTGTACCCTTGCTCTCCTTTAAATAGCTAGGACTTGTGTTCAGATAGTGTGCTGAATGGCGATGGGGGGTGATAGAAGGCATGAGGCGGTGGTTTGTGTGTTGCAGCACAGATGTCCTGCTCCCCAGAGGCCCTGGGGATTGCTCTAATTAGGAGCAGTTCTTTACCCGTGAGGCAGGGGAATGGCGCTATATGCAATCCCATGCTTCCAGACAACGGGATGGTACAGATACATGAGCATCTTTCAGACCACAGGGAGCCCTGGCGCAGGCCACAGTGACACCTCTTCCTCTGCCCTGTGCAGTTGTGTTTGTCCTCGGTAGTGGGATGTACAAGAAGTTCAAGCCCCAAGGCAACATCATGAGCAAAGTGGCCAAGTGCATCGGTGTAAGTGCTGTCTTCACCTCCCCTCCCCGCTCCCCCCCCCCGCCCCGCTCCTACCCCCTCTTCCCTGGCCACATTAAATCATTCCAGAACTTTCCTCTGCCTTCCACCTCCTTCAAATCAAAGTTCAATTTAAAAAACAGAGAAAAATTCAACAAAGTTTTGATTTTCCCTTTAAGAAGATTTTTTAGGGCACTTGGGAGTTTTTTTCTGTATACAACTTACCCAATAGAGCCAGGTGGTGGTGGCGTACATCTTTAATCCTAGCAGAGATATAAAGGATTACGAAGGAGGCAGAGGCAGGTGTATATCTGAGTTCGAGGCCAACCTTGTCTACAAAGCAAGTTCCAGGGCAGCCAGGGCTGCACAGAGAAACCCTGTCTGGGACTGGGTTTTGTGTATTTTGTTTTTGCTTGTTAATTGGCTGTAAGAAACTTAAATACAAATGTGTCGGAACATTCCTATTGAACATGCTTTTCTAGACAGACTAGCGGTAAAGCACTGACAATGGGACCCGAACACAGGCGTCTGTATTAGAAAGAAAACCTGTTGAAGGTTTCAGCACATGCGTCATGCTGGTATCTACTAGTTAAAAATGGGCTTTTCCTCCCGTCTTTGTCCATTAAGAGGGAAATCACTGAAATGTATTTTTCTGGTATAGTTGATTCTCTTTTTAAATTAATTTTTCTTCCTTTCTTCAGTTTGCCATCAAAAACAGATTTAGGCATCGAAGTAAGCAATTTCCCAAGAGGGAACACTGGCTGGACTGGGCTAAAGAGAAATACGACGTAAGTCACCTCTCCCATCATCTCCAGTGGACCTGGCTGCTCAGGAAGCAGGCGTGAAAGGAAAGCTCAAAGCAGAGTGTTAGCTACATGGGCAACACCTTCAGCGTGTTCGCCTCACACTTAATAGCACGTGAAGTACATCTCTGCATGGCTGATAACCAAAACAGTGGTTATCATTGGCCATGGTAGATGTGAGCCTGTCTTAGCTGTCCACTCCGGTCAGCTTCCATTACGTGGAACAGAGGAGCGGAGGTGGTGGTAACCTTGGGATTGACATGGAGTAAGCTCTGGTGGCTGAACCCCTAAACAGCTGTTCTCCCTGGGACCGTCACGTATGCAGAACATTCTGATTTCCTAAAACCTGTGGCCATGTTCCTTAGACCGAATAACCACCCCCAGCTTGTCCTAGATGCAAATATCCCAACTTTGCAACAGAGTAGCAACTGCTGCTGACTCCAGCCTGGGCTGATTTGTCTACCTGCAGGAGCGGCTTATCTCACAAGTTAAGATGGTCATGAAGGTGATGTTCCTGTATATCCCACTTCCCATGTTCTGGGCCTTGTTTGATCAGCAGGTATGTGTCTTGTTTCATCAGAAGGTAGTGAGTACCGCTAGGTCACCCGGTCACACTGCATGTTCAGCTCCAAAAAATCCTCTTCCAGTTTTTTTTTTTAATTTTGCTGATTTAATTGTTGCATCAGATTGAGTTTATTGGTTAAAACATACCCTGAGAGGTTCCATCCACATGTCTGTTGTGAGTCAATGAAGAAAACGAGGTTTGTTTATTTAGAGTAACCCTGGGGAGATTGCCTCAGAGCGTCTGGGACCCTTGCCAGTCAGAACCGAGGGCAGGGTTTTGTTCTACTGACCCAGTACGGCAGAAAGGTATTGAAGAGATGTGTGGTAGATCTTCTTTAAAACAGAACAGTGAGCTCAAAGCACCAGACAGGCTTGGAAATGACTGGATCCAAGTCCTCCTAGTGCTTGACCAGACCAGACTTGTGGCTTTGTTCTTTCTTTTGCATTGTTGAAACAGTCACACACTTATACAATGTATTTTGATCACAATAACCTCCTTCCAACTGACCCACCCCGCTCCCTCTTGGCCTCATCTTCTCCTTTATTGCTATGATGATAACCAAGGTCCCGTTAGTGCTTCCCATATGTGCACAGACGTGATTTGAGACCATGTGTAGGACACACACTGGGGTCTATACAATCATGTCAGTTAACCCAGCATACAACACTCGCTAGTCAAACAAGGAGATACTGTTTCTTCAAGAGACTGAACAGCTAGTCGACACTATACAGACAGGACTAGCGGAAGGGAGGGCAGTCCCTGGAGAACATTTGAGCGTGCACACACCTCCTGAGCATCCTGGCAGGACAAAGGAACCACCTTGCGTGTTAGGTGGGAGTCTAACTGGACTCAGACTTGCACGAGAAGTACAGACATCCCTACAGCTGGGGATGACTTGAGCTCAGAACTCAGATCCTTCTGAACACCTGACCACCCACCTCTGCTGTGAGGCCCACATTGGACATTACACACAAGGCCCCCAGTGACTGGGGCATACTAAGAACTCAAACAACACAACTCTGCCATTTTCCTTGTGTCTTTCCCATGGAGTCGATGGGTTTCTATTGATCCATTGAGTGTTTAGTTGGCCGTAAAACATCATCACATCCTGTAAGAAACAGATGAACTGCAATTAGGCTGCCCAGCTTTAAGGCCACCTCTGTCTTTGTTGAGAAGCATTTAAACCCCCTCCATAGCTTTCAGAAGATGGTTCTTAACAATTGTGATATTCGATACTGATGCCAGCATACCGTGCATCAGAACACCATGCCCTGATGAGCTCACCCTAAGAGGTGATACCATGTATTCACACAGCCTTGTGCTTTTGCATCCTCTGAGGATACCTTTGTCTTAGGTCCTTCATGAATCCCAGGGCAGAGTTAGGTCTGCTGGCGTCGCGCTGGTCTCTGTCTTCTTAATATTGTGACGGAGTAGAAGCCAGTTGGGTGTTTGTGACGACTTCAAATCCCATACCATTTTCGTCCTGACATAGAAGGTTCAGTGGTGGATCATCACATTCTAAAAAGCCACATGCCCCCATGATGCAATCAACATGTTCATTTTCCAGGGCTCCAGGTGGACGCTGCAAGCAACAACCATGAGTGGGAAGATTGTAAGTCTGCCTGTCCTGGTGGTCCTTCTGTTCTGGTCACCACCTCTTCGTGTCAGTCCCCGGCCCCCTTTCTTTCTCCCTCCCTTTTATGGCATTTTTCCAGTAACATTTTCCTCCTCTTTTTTTAGGGAAGTATGGAAATTCAGCCAGACCAGATGCAGGTAGGAGAAACCCCTGGGGTCCCTTTCCAAGGTCCACGTGCTTATTGAGACAGCGCTAACGGCCCCTCTCCACTTCCTCCACAGACTGTGAATGCCATCTTGATTGTCATCATGGTCCCCATCATGGATGCCGTGGTGTACCCTCTCATTGCGAAATGTTTCAATTTCACGTAGGTAGCTGCTTGATTGGGGTTGATGGAGATGCTATTTGGCTCAGGGTTTTGCAAAGA
The DNA here is from genome assembly GCA_025134845.1 of Neodon shergylaensis. NCBI lineage: Eukaryota > Metazoa > Chordata > Mammalia > Rodentia > Cricetidae > Neodon > Neodon shergylaensis. Next base: position 2,394,784 of record JABTXL010000002.1, read on the forward strand.
CTCTGCTTCCAGAAGCATCCACCTAGATTAACATTTCTCAACCTATGCATCATGATCTCTTTGGGATGGAAAACCCTTCACAGGGGTCACCTAAGCCCATCAGAAAACACAGCTATTCTTATTGTGATTCATAACAGTAGCAATATACTATGGTTATGAGGTAGCAACGGAAATCTTTTTCTGGTTAGGGGCCACCACACATGAGGAAATGTATTAAGGGTGGCAGTGTTAGAAGGTTGAAAACCACTGACCTAGAGGTGGGGCATTTATTTATTTTATTTTTGCGGTACTGGAGATTGAATGAAGGAGACTCACACACGCCAAACAAATGTTCTTCTATTGACATAGAACCCCAAGCTTCTTTCTATTTTGAGATAAGGATAGTTTTAAACTCACTCTGCGGCCCAGGTAGGCTCTGAACTTGCAAGCCACCCAGGGAGATGGCTTACAGGCTGTTCTACAAGGCCTGATGGTGGTGAAGACTTTAAAGAAATCAATTTAAGAGAGATCAGGGGCACGGGGATATCTCATTGGGTAAGAGACCTTGCTGTACAAACGTGAAGGTCTTCGTTCAGACCCCTAGGACCTATGTCAAAAGCCAGGCATAGGCAGAGTGCACCCACAACTTCAGAGCTGCAGGCAGAGACAGGCAGATCCCTCGAGTGTGTTGGCTAACCAGTTCAGCCAAACGTGATAAGCTACATATCACTGAGAGATCCTGCCTCATGGAAATAAGGTGGGCAGGGTCAGAAGACACCTGACAGCCTATGGCCTCCTCATGTGCATACATAGGCTTGTATAAATCCACATTCATTTGCATGATGCACTCATACAGTTTTAAAGGGAGATGTTTGTATGTATTCTGAAAATGCTGTATTAATGGAAGCCTGAGAAAAGTTGATAATCAAGGCTCTCATTTGTCCATACGTGAAGTGTTCGTTGTGTCCACAGGATTTCTGGAAATTAAATGTGATAATACAGATAAGGGTTTTATTTGGCCTCACTAGTTCTGGCCATGAATAACAACAGTGCAGCTACTGGGATTAAAGATGTGTGACCACTGCCTGGTCTGTAAGGCTGATCAGGGCAGCTGTTTCATTCTCTGAACTTCAGGCAAGCTTTATTTATTAAAATACAAATGAAATGTCCCTACATACACTCACAAAACAATGACAGCTCCAGAGGTGGCTATCTTTGCAGGGAAGTGGCCGGGCTGGGAGAGGCTGAAGCTTTCCCCTTGGGGTCCACTCTTGGTTTGTCTGGGTGAGACGGGCTGATGTCTGCTCTCCTCCTGTCCTCATCAGCTCCCTGAAGAAGATGACAGTTGGGATGTTCCTGGCTTCCATGGCCTTCGTGGCGGCTGCAATTGTGCAGGTGGAAATCGATGTGAGTGTTCTCCTGGACCCCTCGTGAGCTTTCTTTGGGGCTGGGAAGATTCGAGGAGACAAGGGGGCTCTCCCCATAAGCAGTAGGAACTGCTAGGGTAAAGGGCAGTGGGAGGGTGCTGGCGGGGAGGAGGGTGCACAGTGGGTTCTGTCCTGGCAGGGCACAGGAGGTCCTGGACTGATGGACGGGCTTCCTTAGTTGGAAAGACAGTGTGCGTAGCTTCTGGCTATAATACAGTTTCCCTATTGGGAGATGAGTTCACAGAGTTGTTCTAGACGCTTTGATGAGAAGAGGCTTATCGTTCACAGACAGGCACTTCAGAAATACATGTACTGTCCTCTTCAGGGAAAAACACATTTTGGATTTTAATATATCTACTAAGGGTTAATGACTAAACCCATCCTGAAACCTGTTGGGTGCACTTTTTCTAAACCAGCCCAGGGCTGCCTGCTGGAGATAAGACTTTAGTTCTAGAGAAAAGGACAATGTGATCCATAAAACTGGAAGAGAGACTCTCTCTCTCCTCACACACAGTTCATGGCAGTGAACATTCATAAATGAAATTTCCCGTCTTAACCATTTCTAAGCACGCGGCTCAATACGGTTCCCTTTACCACACACACTTCCAGAAATTTTCCATCTGCCCGAATGAAGCCTCTATGCCGTTCAGAGCTAACTTCTCGATTTGTCTCTGCAAGGTCTCCCCTCCCCCACTCCCATCCAGGCACTGTTTTATGGTCTGTCTCTAGGACCATAGAATATGGAGCACCGAACATCACAGGACCATAATTGTTGTGCAATTTCTAATTGGTCTTAATAATAAAAACCCCGGGTCATATATAAGGGTAAATGCTGGAAGATCGGAGAAGCAGAACAACCAGTCACTGATCCTTCCCTCTACCGAATCCTCAGACCAAATGGGGTATCCTGTCTCTAGGGATCCTCAGACTGAATGCCGTGATCGCCTGTGTCCTCACACCTTACATTCCTCTCTCCGCCCAACTGTACCGGTTCCTGTCTCCACCTCCCAAATGCTGTTAAAGACATGTGACTCCCAAGAGCTGCGATTAAGGGTGTGAGCCACACTGCCTGGCCTCTATGGCTAACTAGTGGCTTAGCTGCACACTCTGATCTTCAGGCGAGCTTTATTTGTTACAGCACAAAGAAAATATCACCACATATAATCATGGGGCATTTTTCCTTTTGTGGTTGGCTTCTTTTATAACGCCCTCAAGGTTTACCCTTTTTAGAGGATATAAAAAGATCCCCTTTGTTTTTAAGGCTAAATAATGCTCCGTGCCTATGCCAGATGTAACCAGCGGGCTTATCCAGCTGTTTGTCACGTCTCCCTGGATGCAGCTATAGACTGCAGAGGAAAGTGACCCCTAGACCCAGGTGACAGTGGCTGTCCAGGAGTCCTCACTGTTGATATCCTTCTCTCTTTCCTAGAAAACTCTTCCCGTCTTCGCTACAGAAAATCAAGTCCAAATTAAAGTCTTGAACATAGGAAACAGTAACATGAGTGTGTATCTTCCTGGAGAGAGTGTGACCCTTGACCAAATGTCTCAAGTAAGTGAGAGGCCATGGGGATTCCTTCTTCATCACCTCCCCTGGCTTACAACCCAACTTGGAGGATCCGTTCTTATGGGTCCTTGTATAAACCCCAAAGCCAGTCTAAGATTGGCACATGCCGATGCCCACGACATATTACTCTCTAGGCCGGCGGGCCTCTGACTTGAATGTGGGCACTCATCACGCTGGTACCCTGAAGGAGGCTGACTTGATCTGTAGGCCAGAACTTCCCACATGCTGCTGCTCTGGGAAGCTGCCCTTCCAACAGCAGGGAGATTCCGTGGCTCCAAACTGGGCCGACAGCATCCCTGAGGAGATTTTGAACAGTCTCTACAGACAGTTCTTTGTCGTTACAAACCAAGAGTGTGATGCTGGCATTTCACGCATGGAAGCCAATGGGTGCTCAGCCTCCATGGGGAGGCACACACAGTGCTGTATGAAGAGGTATATCTGTCCTGGTGTTCACAATGCTGATGTCGAAACCCTACTCTAAAGGTCATTGCCCTTGATAACTGGTTCCCAGCCTTGAGTCTGGTCACTTGGAGAACCTTGAGGTCCTAACCTCAATGGTGTGGGTTCATCTACTCTCATTCCTGGTCCACCGCACTTAGAGCAGTGAACTTAGACCTGACAAGCTGATGACCTTGTTGAAGGTGTTGGAAACTTGGCTCCTGGTCATCAGGAAGCCCGTATTGATGTCACCAGAGCCGTTGCTTTTCCTCTGGTGGTTTTTGTGTTTGTTTTTGTTTTTGTTTTTCTCAATGTGTATGGGTGTTTCACCTACATATGTGCCGAGTGCCCTCAGAGGCCAGAGGAGGGTATCAAAGCCCTTGGGAATGGAATTATACATGGTTGTGATCCACCATATGGATGTTGGGAATCAAACATAGATCCTCTGGAGGAACAGCCACTTAACCATTGAGCCATCTCTCCACCCCCAGTTCCTGGTACTGTTCTTTACATAGTTTTTTTTAATGCCCTGGCAATGCTGGAGCATGCATGTGCAACCCGTACATGGCGGTTCTGTTGAACTTGTCCATATTGGGTTTCTTGGTCTAAGATGATGAGGACGACAGACCATGTCTCTTCCTCAAGAGGGCACCAGATCTCATTACAGATGGTTGTGAGCCACCATGTGGTTGCTGGGAATTGAACTCAGGACCTTTGGAAGAGCAGGCAGTGCTCTTAACCACTGAACCATCTCTCCAGTGTACCATAAATGATTTCACAGAATGAGTTTCCTTAGAGCAAAACAAAATAAAGTGTTTGGTGAATGATGTAATCCCTGTGGCAGTACAGAAGAACTGTATGGAAGTGGCAGGCCAAGTATGAAGACCCTACAAGGTATTGGATGTATATGAACGTGGATTGCCATGACATGGCATTACAGTGTTCAAATGCACGGTGGTGACTCTACCTCCTCCCCCACCTCACCCCCATCCAGACAAACGGTTTCATGACTTTTGATGTAGACAAGCTGACAAGCATAAACATATCTTCTCCTGGATCTCCAGTCACTGAAATTGACCTTGATTTTGAGCCAGGCCAACGCTACACCCTTCTAGTATGGGCCCCCAGTGGTAAGCTTGTGGTAAGTAGGCGATACGTTCAGCTTTCTCTTGGCTATTTGCAATATTAGAGACACAGATTTCCAGTTTAGATTTTATTCTGTGTTTGAGTATTTTATCTGTATACACATTATGTGCACCCCATGGGTACCTGGTGTCTGAGGAGGTCAAACAGGGCATCAGATTCCCTGGAAGTGGAGTTGTGGATAGTCGTAAACCACCATGTGGTGCTGGGAACCAAACCCAGGTCTCTCCAGGCTCAGGATACAGCTTGTTATTGGCATGATGTTGCTTTATCTATATAGAGTACTATATTAGCCAATCTTCTTTCTTCAAGAACACAGGTCATTTGACTTCCAGTAAAGGGTTTGGCTGGTGGATAAGAAGGATTAATATTAGTTATGATTTAAAAGGAAAACTAGGGGTCAGTTGTGTTGGTGCACCCCTTTTTCACCAGCTCTCAGGAGGCAGACACTAGCCTGGACTGTTAGCAAAGTCCTTCTCAGTTGGGCATAGTGCCACACACCTCTAATCCCAGCACTCAGGGAAGATACAAAAGGATTTCTTTGACTTCCAGGTCAGTCAGAATGACACAGAGGGACCCTGACTCAAAAAAGCAAAAACAATAAAAATGTAAAGGTAAATAATGTTTTGCTGTGATGAGTGTGTGCCCACACTTACGTGTGCACACACTCTTTCGTGTACATGTGAAAACATCACATGGATACATATGTACATGTGTAAATATCGCATAGATACGTATGTAATTCTCAGAGGCGTTTTGAGATAAATCACTTAATGTGTCTTTATTTGTATGAGCCTTTTCAATGTGCCCTTCATTAGAGCAGTCTTACAAATGTATGGCATGCATAGCAAATACAAGGACGAAAATAATTATGGAATATTTGTTGACAAGATGCAGACATGTCATTTGGTATATGAAGAGTGAAGATGTAGTTGAACCAAATAAAGGAACTTCAGTCAGTCTGAAGGGAATTTGAATAAGAACACACAAAAAACTCGATGTGCAATTAATGCTATTGGCCATCTGCTTAATCAGGGAGCTGTTGAGGGGCTCGTTCTGTAAGGGGGGTGTCCAGACTGTGACCCACAGGCAGCACACACTCCAGGGTATCTCCAAGCGTGGCCCAGCACAAATGTGCGTACTTAAAGCCTTAGAAGAGTCGTTTTGCAATGATTTTCCTGACTCATCTGCACGACTCTCACACATGAACTTTGTATTGACAACACAGTGTTGCAATGTCCGAAGGTTGGACAGTCTGAATTGTTGGAGAGTCATGCTCTTTGGAACCACTGACTGTCAGGGATCAATAACAGCAGAAGCATGTGTTAGCCTGGTGGGAACGCAGGGATGAAGAAAGGGAACCCTTATCTCCCAGGACAAGGGCCAATATCATGAACTTAAAGTCTGAAGCGTTAGTGTGAATTGATTATAATGGGCTAAATATTAGGAAATCACTTTATTGTTTAATTTATTGTGTGTGTGAGTGTATGAGTGTGTGTGTGTGTTGTATGTGTAACAAGTCTCTCTCTGACCCACCAATCAGCCCCCAAATAACAACACAGAGACTTACATTAATTCTGAAAGCTCAGCCTTTAGCTTAGGCTTGTCTCAACTAGCTCTTCTAGCTTAAATTAACTCATTTATATTAACCTACATTCTGCCACGTGATGTTAACTCTCTTTCATCTTGCACTTCCGCTTGTTCAATGTCTTCTCCTGTCCCCACTTTTCTTCTTCCGCACGTCCTCTCTGCCCCTGAAATCTGCCTAGCTATTGGCCATTCAGCTTTTTATTAAACCAACCAAAGTGACACATCTTCACAGTGTACAAAAAGATCATTCCACAATCTATGTGTGTGTGTGTATGTGTGTGTTTATGTGTGTGTGTGCATGTGTTGTGTGTATGTGTATACATGCGTGTATGTGTCATATATGTGTATATGCATGCTTGTGTTGTATATATGTGTGAATGTGTGTTTGTGTGTATGTCTGTGTGTGTATGTTTGTGTGTGTGTGTGTTTATTCATGTGTGTGTATGTGTGTATATTTGTATATATATGTGTGTGTGTTGTGTGTATGTGTGTGCACGTGCACATGATGGCACATGAGCGAGCAGAGCGTGCCTGCCATAGTGTGTGTAAAGGTGTGAGAGGACAGTTGTTGTGGCTTCCGGGTGAACTCGGAGAGACAGGCTTGCACAGCAAGCCCTTCCACACTAGCCCTCTCAGCGTCTCGGAAATATTTCTATATTATGTTTTTCTCTCTCTTAGGTGAAAGATGGGCTCAACCAGAAGCCAGAAAAAGGAGAGAATGGAATCAGGTATGGAGATTTCTTCTGAAACTGTGCTTTCAGCTTCTAGCAGAGCTTGGCACATTCCCGTAATCTAAGCTAGTTATAACACGGGCATGGAAGGGCTCCATCTGCACCAAGAGTGCCGGCTGCTTCAGCCAACATAATCCATCATCTTAATAAACGAGAGCAGAAAGTCCACTTAGCTTGTCAACTGATGTAGAAAATCAGTCTGGCAGAATTCAGGATTCATTCATCTCATACACACACTCACACACACTCTCTCACACATATATTCTCACACACTCACATATACACACTCTCTCTCACACATACGCTCCCACACAGATCTGCTCTGTGGTTTGTATTTGGCTCTGAACTGGAAGCACCTCTGGGGTTTCATTTTGTCCTCAGAACATTTCCATTGCTCTGATTCCTTAGAAATGGCCCCTAACACTGGAAACCTTGGACAATGTAGATTATGGGATTTAGGCTATTTGTTTATGTGTTTATTTGTATGTATATATGTATTCATTTATTTATGTGTGTGTATATATATATACACATGTAGGTCAGAGGGCGACTTTCAGGAGCTGTCTCCGTCTTACACCATGTGGGTCCTGGGGACCAATCTCAGGTCGCCAGGTCGATAGCAGTCGCCTTCACCCACTGAGAGGCCTGCCAGTCTCTTTAAATCTTAGATAGCTTGTTTATTTAGTATGCGTGTATTGGGGGGCATGCGTGTGCCCCTGTGCGCATGTCAGAGGACAGCTGTAGGAGTCAGCTCTCTCCTTTCACTGGTAGACTCCAGGAATCAAACTCAAGTTGGCGACTCACTAGTTCAAAGTCTTTAAAAGCTTGTGTGTGTGTCTGCGTGTATGTGTGCACACACTTACTGGAATCAGCTGTTCACGAGTACAACTGAAGTTTTTAAAACACGCGTGCACACTAGGAAGCCAACCCTCGTGTTGGTCTTCACGGGTGTCCATGTTGTTTTTTGCCCTGGCTGGCACCTGGGATGCACCGGTCAGGCTGGCTGGCCAGTGAACCCCAGCCTCTGCCCCCAAAGCTTCAAGTGTGCTGAGTCTCTGCTTTAGAGGCAGGCGCTCAGCTGACTGAGCTACCTCTTCAGCCCCTAAAAGATTAATGTAAACAGTGTCTTTGTGTGTAGTCTACATGATGAGGTTGTAAATATAAAAATATCTTCGACGGAGTCTTGAAGAAGAGAACTGCGTAGCATTAGGAACACGCTGGCCCCTCCCACCCACGTGTGTGGTAATAGACAAATCACTTTTCTGTTAACACTTTAGCCCCTCCCACCCACGTGTGTGGTAATAGACAAATCACTTTTCTGTTAACACTTTAGCCCCTCCCACCCACGTGTGTGGTAATAGACAAATCACTTTTCTGTTAACACTTTAGCCCCTCCCACCCACGTGTGTGATAATAGACAAATCACTTTTCTGTTAACACTTTAGCCCCTCCCACCCACGTGTGTGATAATAGACAAATCACTTTTCTGTTACCTGGCAACAGGACTGATGGTTTCCATGGTGCCCTGGCGGCAATACGGAAAGTTCTAGAAGACTAGGAAAGGTTGATAAGCAGAACGGCTTCTAAACCTCCATGAAATCAGACTTCTGACTAATACATAAATTAAAGAAAGGAGACATAAAATTTCAAGCAAATGAGGTTTTATATTACACATCAGCACATTGTGAGATTTAAATAGTCATGTTTTAAATAAATTGGCAAGAAGTCATGCAAAAGTTGGTTGAGTGGCTGAGAGGAAGAGTTCTTCTCAGTCCAGAGCACACAGCCGGCAGCCCACAACCTCCCGTAGCTCCGACTTCAGATGATCAGACATTCTCTCTGCCTCGGCTGACATCCACACGCACGTGTCACACACCCAAGGGCCACACACACAGACAGAAACAAAAAATAAAAATCTTTTCAAAATTGGTTGAGAATTTAATATTGTTTCCCCCTGCATTTTCACTAGATATTGCTATATATTACATATTCATAACCAATATGTTTCTTAGCATGCTTTTAAACATATACTAATACAAAAGTTATTGTCACCAGCATATATTGCTCTATAGTAATGCTACCAATAATATTATGTAACATGTATAACTTTACTATTACATATTGACATCTGCGCCCCTTATCTGTTCCCTTGACCACACACTAGCCTTCCATTGCTTAGATCTCTAGCCCAGGAAATTCAGCTCCTTCTTAGTTTCTTAAAACATAACCATAATCGGTATCCTCACCTCGTGTGGATAGTTTCTCTATGGAAGTAGTCCTTAAATTTTATTATTTTTAGTAAAAAATATTGTGAACCTATATCCACTATATATAAATATAGTATCCATGGGGCTGGAGGGGGCTCAGCAGCTAAGACTAGGTACCACTCTTGCAGAAGATCTCAGTTTGATTACTAGAACCCAAGTCCAGCAATCTAACCTGCCTGTAACTCCAATTCCAAGGTATCTGATGTCCTCTTCTGGTCTCTGAGGGCACCTGCATACAAAACACACACACACACACATTAAATGTTGATATGGCATCTTTAAAAAAAATGTTTTTGGCCAGGTGGTGGTGGTGCACTTGGGAGGCAGAGGCAGGCAGATATCTGTGAGTTCAAGGCCAACCTAACCTGCAGAATGAGTTCCAGGATATCTAGGGCTGTTACACAGAGAAACCGTGTCTCAAAAAATTATTTGTGTGTGTGTGTGTATATATAATTTATATATACAAATAATTATATAACTATAAATATAATATATATACACTATTCTATCAAATAAATGCCATGAAGCTGGTGAAACTGGGCCATATATTTTAGAAATATGGTGGTTAAGTTGTTCTTTATAGTACTTAGATGGCCATCATTACTTCTTGTTCTATGTATTGAACAATCTGCTATAGTCTGTCACCTAACTATTTGGTGGGCAAAACAAACAACTAACTCCCTTGGGGAAGCATCATGCTCATCCCTAGGGCAGTATAAGAATCTCAGAGTCTTCAGTAGCATAGAGTCTCTAGCCTATGTTATGGTTACATCTGTAACCGTCTGTTCTCGCTGCAACATTCTGTATGGACCTAGGAAGGCAAATAGCTTACCTGCTTCCTCCTGAGGTTTAGCAAGGGACAATGTCAAGGCTGATTGATATGTAGGGCATTCATTGACTAGGCATGGAAACAGGGACAGGTTCCCTTTCTTTCTAGAAGACAGCCAGGTTTTGTTGGTGCTGCTTGCATGGAAATTTTCAGAGTTCAACATGGGAAGGGCCAAAAAAATAAAAACCTTGCTGGAAGGGCGTTCTCATAAATGGGTGGGCAGAGACAACCGTAAGATAGCTAACTTCCTGCCTCTAGACCCAGGGAATTTTCTGTATGCATCTTAAATCCCTTCAGAAAGGAACATAGCCTAACATGGGGTCCCAGACTTGGGACAGAGAAGAAATCATTCCATTGTTTGGTTACGTGACAGATGGCTTTCTGTTCCAGATTTGTCAACACCCTTACCGAGGCGCTAACCATCACGATGAGTGGGAAGGTGTACACAAACATTGCCAGTAACAATATCAGCGATTACCAGTTTTTTCCTTCTGGCCAGTAAGTACCTTTTCTGGGCAACTTGTTTCCAAATTCAAGGTTGCTTAGTATTTTTCTTAAGAAAGAAAGAAAGAAAGAAAGAAAGG
>JABTXL010000002.1:2405345-2416657 GCA_025134845.1 Neodon shergylaensis
GAAGGGAAGGGAAGGGAAGGGAAGGGAAGGGAAGGGAAGGGAAGGGATACTCTAATACCAAGAACCGTAACCTCTGTTTTCTTTCTTTTAATAGAAAAGAATACACAATAAACTCCACAGAGATTGCATCAACCTGTCCAAGAGACTTTAAATCCTCCAGCCTTGACTTCGGCAGCGCCTATACCTATGTGATCACAAGGGCGGTTAGTAGCTCATTCCAGCACAGCAGATAGCCCGTTCACCCTCCTCACAGACACTCAGGATGTGCTTACGATTAACAAGAGAACTTGGGACCTGTAAATGGGCTTAGAACTAGTTCAACTCACCACTAATTCTTCTTTTTAATTGTGCAAGAGCATGTATGCACGCACGTGTGTGTGTGTGCGCGCGTGTGTAGGTACAACCTTTAGGAATCCGTTCTCTCTTTCCACTGTGTGGGTTGCAGGGTTCAAACTCAGGTTATTAGGTTTGGTGGCCCCTTTTCCCACCGGCCCACCACTGATTCTCTAACTTATTGTTGACTTTAGTTGACCCAGCAGACTTAGTTACACAGTAGCTAAATGTTCCTTCCAACCAGTATTTGATGCTTCCTTATGGACTGTTGACTTTAGGGTGCACGGTTTTAACTGACCTGCTTCCAACATTGTATTTAAAATGGGCACTGGCTTCATAAGGTGTGGGATTTAACCTTAGAAGGTCAACTCAATTTGTCTGTGCGAACAGATGTTAGTCTAAAGGGTGTCTCTGCTTCCTTCTCAACCACCTGCTTGTTGCTTCGGTGGTCTAGAATGACGGCTGCCTGGAAGTGAAGGAATTTGAAGACATCCCACCCAACACGGTGAACATGGCGCTACAGATCCCGCAGTACTTCCTCCTCACCTGTGGCGAAGTGGTCTTCTCCGTCACAGGACTGGAGTTCTCCTATTCCCAGGTCTCTTGTTTCTTCCTCCCCTCTGCTGCCTGATGCCCTCAGAAAACTGCTGAGGGAACTTGACTTGAATCTGGGATGTCCACATGCTTAGAGCCTCTTTTGTTTGTTGGTTGTGTAAGACTGGGTCTTAGTATGTAGCTCAGTTGATGAGAGTGTTTTCTAGCGCACATGCAGCCATGGGTTCAAGCCCCAGCACTGTCTGAAACCAGGTATGGCGGTGCCCTCCTGTAATCCCTGCCCTGGGGAGGTACAGGCAAGGAGGTCCGAACTTCAAGGTCACCCTTGGCTATATAGGAAGTCTGAGGTCAGCAGAGATATATAACACCCTACCTCAGAAAAATACTACTTTTTTTTTTTTGCTTTTAAGTATATTTGGCTAAGTCTTATTTAGGGTTTCTATTGCTGTGAAGAGACACCACAACCACAGCAACTCTTATAAAGGAAAACATTTCACTGAGGTGACGGCTTACAGTTTTAGGGGTTCAGTCCATTATCATCATAGTGGGGAGCATGGAGGTTGGTTGTGTGACGGCATGCAGGCAGACATGGTGCTGGAGAAGGAGCTGAGAATCCTGCCCACAACTTGATCTGAAGGCAACAGGAAGTGAACTGAACTAAGCATAGCTTGAGCATAGGAGACCTCATAGCCCCCCCCACAGTGACACACTCCCACTCCAACAAAGCCGCACCTCCTAATTTTGCTGCTCCCTATGAGGGGCCAGTTACATTCAAACCACCACAGCTAATTAAACAAATTTTATTAGTGCCCTAGTTAGAGCTTAATATCTGAATATTTGTTGAAAGCACAGTCAAAACCATTCCATCCTGGCATCTTTTCCTTCAGTCTTCATGATGGTCAGCATGGGCAGGTCGCCCCTTTCTGGGATGACCACACAGTCTGACAAACTGTGACATAGTTGTCGAGTGCATGAGGAAGGACATGGCAGAAGGCTAAGTTTGCAGCCCAGAGAGTAGTCCCCCTTTGGGGGAGAACACGCCACAAATGGCTTTGCCTAAAAGACTGAGCAAAGACCGTTGCCTGTAGATCTAAGACACTTGTGTGTGGGGAGAGGCCTCTCCTCAGGAGGGTTCTTGTGCCTCATCACGTAAGCGAGGCCCTCCTTATATTAAAATGACCCCGACCTTGTTTTTATTTACTTATACACATATTTATATTTAGAACAGGGCCGTGCCATGTTGCCGAGGGTGTCCTCAAACTCAACAGTTTTCCTGCCTCAGCCTCCCAAGTGCTGGGTTATAGGTGTGAGATACCACACCTGACTAAACCTGACTTCTAAGCTGCACGTCCAGGATGCTGGGTGAAGGGAGAGGTAGATGGGGCTCTTCTGGCCTGAAGCAGGACTCGGGTCGTAATCCATTCCGCTTTGCTCCCCCAGGCTCCTTCTAACATGAAGTCGGTGCTTCAGGCAGGCTGGCTTTTAACCGTGGCGGTGGGCAATATCATTGTGCTCATCGTAGCAGGGGCTGCTCACTTCGAGAAACAGGTACGAGGGGAAAGAAGGTTGGGTGTGCCTATTTTTTTCCTGTCTTTTTTGAGACCAGGTCTTACGTAGCCCAGCTTGGCTTCAAACTTGCTGTGTGTAACTGAGGCTGACTTTGAACTTCCTGGCTATTAGTGGTTATCACCATGACCCTCCCTAGCTATCTATAAATAAGTATCCATTCGAGTCAATGGCTGAATAACATTACCGGGCCCGTCTGCTCCAGCTGCCACACTGGTGCTGGGCAGAATCTCTGCTGACTCTTGTTGCTTGGAAACCGACACCAGATTAGCCTCCTGATGGGGTCTACTATCAAAGGAAACACCCTTTATCAATTCTGTGAATTCAACTCAAGAACCCTAAAATAGACATGTGGACCATGGTAGAGCACTTACCTAGCATGCACAAGGCTCGGGGTTCTAGTCCCAGCATTGGAAGGAGAAAAAAAAGTAAAGAAAACTAGAGTCCTTGTGCAGAAACATCACAACAACTGAAAGGCATTCTTTCAATAGTTACACCTTCCCATTTAGAGTACAATGAAACACAGGCTTGTCTGATGCTCAGCTTGGTTGCACACAAGGGCTACATTGTTTCCTGTGGCGGGAATGGCCATAGGGCTTCATGCTCTCGAGCCCAGGTTCTGTCAAGAAATATTTATGCATGTGTATGTGTGTGTGTGTGTGTAGGGAAGGGACCTGAATGCATATATGTATGCCATTCACCTGCAGATGCCCATGGAGGCCACAAGAGCACTCTGAACCCCTGGGCTGGAGTTTTGGGGTTGGTGGGTGTTCTGGGAGCCCAACCAGAGACCATTGGCAGATATTCAGAACCATGAAGCCATCTCTCCCACCCGTGTTCAGCACACTCTGTCCTGCAAGGCCACTGCTTGGTCATTGGTGGTTCTCATCCCTCTGGCGCCTGCCATAAACCTGAAGCATTTCAGAAAATTGTGGGTGGTGGTGGTGCACGCCTTTAATCCTAACCCTCAAAAGGCAGAGGCAGGCAGATGTCTGCAAGTCTCAGGGGTCTGCAGAGCAAGTTCCAGGGCAGCCAGAGTTGCACAGAGAAACCCTGTCTCAAAAACTCCAATAAAGCCGGGCGATAGTGGCGCACGCCTTTAATCCCAGCACTCGGGAGGCAGAGGGAGGCGGATCTCTGTGAGTTCGAGACCAGCCTGGTCTACAGAGCTAGTTCCAGGACAGGCTCCAAAGCCACAAAGAAACTCTGTCTCAGAAGAAAAAAAAAAACTCCAATAAAAAAATCAGAAAATTTCTCTCATCTTCCCAAAAGTCTGGTGTTTCTACACCCCATGTTAGTAGGAAAATGTCCCCTGTTCCTTGAACATTTGAGAAAACCCAGTGTGTCTCTGCTGGGTACCCCGCTTTTTCTAGCTGTTTCAAGGCGTCTTCCGCCCAGAAGTAGCAAGGAGATGGGCATACAGTACCATGTTAATGTGACCTGTGGTTTGTTTTTGTTTTCTTGCTCCAACTGTGGTCCTCCCAAGTGGGCTGAGTACGTTCTGTTCGCCTCATTGCTCCTGGTTGTCTGTGTGATATTCGCCATCATGGCTCGATTCTACACCTACGTCAACCCAGCGGAGATCGAAGCTCAGTTCGATGAGGAAGAAAAGAAAAAGAGCATAGGAAAGGACAACCCCCTCTCCACACTGGAACCTGATTCACAGACAAAAATGTGAAGGTCAGGAGGCAAGGGAGTCACACAGAGTCCACGGTGCACCCTGACCTCTGCCCCAAGGGGCAGAACACTCTATTGCGAGCCTTTGATGCGGAAGACTTCAGAATCGTGAACCAAAATATTAACTAATAACAAAGCTGTTTTCTAAGCTGCCTGCGGGAGCCTTTTAATCTTTTTTTAAAATTTTTTTATTTTTATTATTTTTGGTTTTTCAAGACAGAGTTTCTCTTTGAACAGCCCTGGCTGTCCTGGAACTTATTTTGTAGACCAGGCTGGCCTTGAACTCAGAGATCCACCTGCCTCGGTGTGCATGACCACCGCCTGGCTTTATTTAAAGCATACACTTTATTTTTTTCTAACACTGGGCCATGTCTTGCATTTCTGCCGCAGAAGTGAACTGAGTTCAGACTAACATAATTTTGAAAAGGTAACCATCCTATTTATTTCTAACTCTTTTATGAAAACAATGTTGAGTTTACAGAGGGCTTTTGAAAAAAAAATAGAAGATAGTGAGTGTCAGCAGTTTGAGCTGAAAACTGTGCCTTAGGTCTTGTTTGTTTGTTTTTCTAGTTTTCTTTGCCCTTCCTTTTTAAATTATGTGTCACTCAAAAGACCACCCAGTGAAGGCTAGTCATGAGCTGTGAAGTATCACTGGTGTGAAATAAATTCTTGTTCTTAAGGATATGAGTTTGCGTGTCTTATCTGGTACATGCTCATTAAGATGTCACCAGAAGTTAATAAATACATTAACAAATGCAATACTCACATAGGGGAAACCCCAGGGACATGAAACACCAAAGTTTATTTCTTCTGTGTTGTAGGAGGCTGCTTGTTTGTTTCCAGCTGAATAATCACACAGAAACCATATTATTTAAACCATTGCTTGGCCAATAGCTTAAGCGTATTTCTGGCTAACTCTTATATCCTAAACTAACCCATCTCCACTGTCTGTGTATTGCCACGTGGCTGTGGCTTACTGGCAAGTTTCCAGCAGGCAGCTCGCATCTGTCTCCTCTGGTGGCTCCATGGTGTCTCACTGACTCTGCCTTCTTCCTCCCAGCATTCAGTTTAGTTTTCCCACCTAACTCTGCTCTGCTAAGCCACTGGCTGAAACAGATTCTTTATTCATTAACCTATAAAAGCAACACATATACAGAAGGACTTCCCACACCATTCCTGGTACTGTTTTTCCCCAGGGCAGAAAAAAAAAAATCTGTCTTTTACTACTAATGTCTTTCTATGTACATATATGTATATATCTCATTCTGTTTTTCTTGAATTGATAAATATTCTGTACTTAAAGTAGAGGTTCCTTCTAAGATATTATACACACCTACTGCCTAATTCATCCTACAGATATTTGGTGCATTTTTTGTTTTGTTTTGTTTTGTTCCCAAGACAGAGTTTCTCTGTGCAGCCCTGGGTGTTCCAGAACTTGCTCTGTAGACCAGGCTGGCCTTGAACTCACAAAGATCCGCTTGCCTCTGCCTCCTGAGTGCTGGGACTAAAGGTGTGCAACACCACCACCCGGCTTATTTGTTTGTTTTAAACTCCCACTCTTTTCTTGATGGGTGTGTCTTTTTATTGGTGTTGTGTCTGCGTCTGTGTGTGTCTGCCATATGTGTCTGTTGTGTATCTGCCTGCCATGTGTCTTTATGCCTGTATGATTGCATGTGTGTATATCTGCTGTATCTATGTGTGTGTGTCTGCCATGTGTCTATATGTCTGTATGACATGTGTGTGTGTCTGTCTGCCTGCCTGCCATGTGTATGTTTTTGTGTCTGCCGTGCGTGTGTGTGTGTGTGTGTGCGTGCGTGTGTATGTTTTTGTGTCTGCCATGTGAGTATGAGTAAACTTAGCCAGGCAAGGGTCTCGTTGGAGCTGGAGTGACAGGCAGTAATAACAACAACACAGAAGCTAGGGACTGAGCAGGGATCCCCTGGATGAGCAGACAGTGCTCTCACCAGCTGAGCCACCTCTTCAGCCCAGTTGTTTGTTTGGAGAGAGGACCTCATGTATCCAGGCTGGCCTCAGGCTTGCTGTGTAGCTGAAGATCTCGAACATCCAAGCCTCCTGTCTCCACTGCCCAAACCCTAGAATTACAGGTATGTGCCACAATGCCCAAATTTAGTTGGTTCTGTGGACAGAACCCAGGGCTTTCTGTGTGGTAGACAAGTGTTCCGTCAACTGATTTTCATCCCTAGTCTACTACATGGAATGGAGCTATAGTTTAATAATCCCTGATGCCAAGCCCAGGATGGTCCTAGCTTGTATTCCTTGTGCAAACAGGCCACAGTTCTTAGACTTCATACAGGACACACAGGAAAGTGACTGTTAAACTTTGCCAAGATAAGGTAGAATAGTCCTTCAAATTTCCTGCTTCATAGAAGAGTCTGCCTGATGTCCTAGGCCTGTAGGCTGAAGATGGATGCCCTAACATTGTAGAAGAACTTTGAGTGACTGTCCAGGCAGTCAGATGTCTCTGTTTTTGGTATATCCTTCTGGGGTCTTTGATGGAATTAAAGACTAAATAGAGTTATAGCTTTCCTTAGTTATGATAGAAAGTAAACTAGGTATAAAACTTTGAACTCACTAAGATAAATAATGGAGAATTTTCTCTAAATTTGCTAAATACAAATGGACTAAATCATAAATGTAATTCTTACTTGATATTTGTTTTTATTGTATAAAGTTTATGTTAAAGTTAAAACCTTTTCTTTTTATTTAGATATAAGGGGGAATGTTGTAGAATGTTAGTTGGAGATGTGTTATATTTCTTTATGCTGGGGAACATTTGTTTAGTGATGCAAAGATGTGTTGCATTCTTTTATGTTGTGTTTGTTTAACTCTGTGAAGCTGTGTTACTTTGCCTGCCTAAAACACCTGATTGACACAATAAAGAGCTGAATGGCCAATAGCAAGGCAGGAGAAAGGATGGGTGGGGCTGGCAGGCAGAGAGAATAAATAGAAGGAGAAATCTGGGAAGAGAAGATTGAGAAACAAGAAAAGGAGGAGGAGAGGAGGACACCAGAAACCAGCCACCCAGCTACACAGCAAGCACAGAGTAAGAAGTAATGAATATAGAATAAAGATAAAAGCCCAGAGGCAAAAGGTAGACAGGATAAGTTTCAGCTAAGGAAAGCTGGCAAGAAATAAGCCTAGGTAAGGCCAAGAATAAGACTCTATTTATTTATTTGGAACTGGGTAGCAGGGCTCCCAAAGAGTAAAGAGAAAAGAAAAACGAACTCCACACTCCAGCCCCTCTTCCTCCATTTCCACACCACTCCTTGCAAGAGTTTTGCTGATCTTGCTCCCTGACACACTAAGTTCCATTGCCTCTCTGAGCTCCCAAAATGCCGGACGATTCCCAGATGTCGGTTTCCCAGCTTTCTGACTCGGTTCTGGGAGCATCGTGTTCACCAGTCTCCACCACGGACTGATCTTCCACTAAGTGGGAACTTTAGACTTCTCAGGCCTGGCTCTTTGCCTCTCTTGGCTTTTTCCTTGGACTTCAAATGCACCTGGCAACAACTCTAGTATGAAAGCCTAGACTCGAGGGAACACTAATTCTGCCACTGTCTTCACCTGGCTCTTCTTTCTTCCTGCTCCCTGCCTTTCTCTAAATTCCATGCTGATTGGCAACATTCAATCAGTGCGCTATCCAACTGTTTAAGTGCTGTTCTGCATAGGGAGGGAAATGCTAGAACAAACCTTACACTTTATCCCTAAAGTCCAGGACATTGTCAGTAGTTTTCAGTGTGGGGTGCTATGATCTCTTTCCATTGCTTTGGTCTCGTGCTGGCTCCCCAGGACCCCTCTGTGTGTTTTGTTTGTTTTGCAGATGAACTCTGTCTCTAGGGACTAAGTATCTTTAAGTCAGTTTTAAATTTTAAAAATGCTGGAGAAATACTTGACTATTGTTGGCTATTTTAACCATTATGGACTCTGCAAAAAAAATTATATTCTCACATGTTATGACAACCGACTAAGGCTGAACATGCACTGAACAGTGGGCATGTGCAGACTGCCTATGGGCTCAGCAGTCTCCTGAATTACCCACAAGTGTGGAATCCAGCCACCGTCCTGCAGCTCGCCCACTCAGGCCATCCCCACAGGCTCTCCAGCTGCCAGCCCCACATCTGCTACCAGGTTTAACCTACTGTAAGGCAGGCGTCAATCTTAATCCTGTTAACAATAAGGAAGGTTTCACGACCTTCATTTTGGAGATAAGAAACTTGAGGAAGAGAGCTGGAGAGAAGCTAGTCATTTAAATCATTTACTGCTCTTGCAAAGGACCCAGGCTTGGTCCCAGTGCGGTTTAGGCATCTCTAACTCCAGTTCCAGGTGGTCTGACGCCCTCTTCTGGCCTCTGAAGGCCAGTGCACACATGCACTTACAGGTAAACTGCTTACACATGTAAAATAAATCTAAACACACACACACAAACAAAACACATTGTTTTAAACTTAAATAACTTGCCTCAGCCACATGCCTAGTGACTAAGCCAAGATTTGAACTCAAGTATAACTGAGTCTTTTCCCAGGAGGCTCTAGCACCTGCCGCTTACCACAATCTGCCTGACCTCGAGATTATAGCAGCTCTGTCTCATAGCACATTAAACTCGATGGTTAAGGTAGTGGAAAGGGAACCAGGGCAAGGCAGTGTGGATGACGGGGCCCTAGAGACCGGTGTTCACCACCAGCACCCTGAGATGGACACCCACAGCTGCCTTGATGACCATCTGTGGGGATGCAAGACTGGAATGGTGGCTCGAAGGACAAATCCAGGACGCAGGACGACCTTGACCGTCTCAGGGGAGGCTGGGGCTCTCCTCAGGCTCTCTGCAGATACTAACTTCCTCCCCACGAGCCTGACTGGAGACACTCCATTGCCAAGAGAGGTCACAAAGGTTACTCTGACCTCACTATGAAGAAGGCAGTGGCGGAGTGGTGGGCTGGGGAGCAGGGCACAGGGACACAGATGTGGAACCACAGGAGAATGACAGTGGTAGTGTGGCCGGATCCCGTGCCTACCCGCGCAGACAGTATTCATTTATTTAATCTTACAACTGTGGTGAGATACACAGGAAGTAGAGCTAATCCTTCTTAAGGGTCCAGAACCGTGGCAGAAGTCACACACACCAACACGATTGTGCAGCCGTCCCCTCCATGAGTTGTCAAGACACGTTTCCCTGCAGAGCCGAAACCCTGTGTTCACTGAACCCCCACTTCTCCTCCTCGGGCCGCCAGAGTGAAGAAACAAAAAGGTCACATTCTCCTGCTGGTTTCTGCCTCCACTCACCTGTACCTGTACCCTGGGATACTGACCTTGGGCTTTCTGGAGAGTCCTGGGTGTCAGAGCTTCTGTCTCAACCCTGATCAGAGGCCACTAACAAGGCGACCTGGGCCTCTAGGGCTTCCAGCTTGTTTTTTTGTTTGTTGTTTGTTTGTTTTATTTTGTATTTTTTTTTCAATGAGGCCAGTATCACCACTGTCTGCTACAAGCAGGGACTAAGAGGCTTTGATGTGACCCTCTAGCATCCTGTGGGTACTGGCAATTTCAGGGTCACGTGAGTTTTTCATTCGCTTTAATGTCTGGCTTGTCTAATGAGACTTCTTGGCTCCATAGTTTAAAGGCTCAAACAGAACAGGAACCGAGTGTGGCAGCTGCTATTCTGGGGCCCCGAAACAAAGAGCCCCACACTTCCTAGGGCTGAGTGTCCCGTCTGTTTAGTGGGAACCAAAGACAGGCCTGTGTGCTGGGGAAGCAGCCCATCCTTAGCACTGAGCCAAGCCTTCTTCCTCCCTGTTCCCAACGCTTAGGTCTCTTGGTCTCCAGTTCACAGAAAGGCCAGCTGGCTCAGAACTGGGCTGACGGACTACACAATTGACCAGCAGAGGGAGCCAAGTCTCTTTCCCACATGGTGCCTGAGCGCAGTGGTAACTTCTTTTATTGTTTTGTTCTATTTTGGTTTGGTTTGATTAATCCCAATGGCAAGAATAAGACCACTACCACAATTTGAGCTGAATTTCAAGCAAGCTTGATTTTTATTGGAGTGCACCCAAGAGCTGGCCAGCGACCGCCTCCTAAGTCGGATTAAAGAGAGTAGCCCTGAATTCATTTCTTGGGCCCCTTTTAAGGAGTAAAATCACTAGTAGTTTTACTGAAGAGAGATAAAAGAGCAATAAGGAAATTTTTTAAAAAATTCAAATTCATCATGTGTTCACCCATCCTGTGATGAGGAGGGTCACGGGAGGGCCTGGATGGGTCAAGGTATTCTCAAAAACAAATCAAGGACATAGGCTGGGAAGGTCAGGTTCCAGGAAACAGAGCTACTACACTCTCATAATAAATAGAAACTTATCTTTAAAAACAAGGCATAACAGTTCCTGCTTTACAATGGAGTCAGGCAGGCTCCTCAGGTCCCTCTGTGTAGCCCTGGCTATCCCACATCACACTGTAGACCAGGCTGGCTTTGAACCTGTAGACCTTCCTGTCTCTGTCTCCCGAGTGCACGCGCCACGGCCGCCAGACCTGATTTGTTGGTTTGTTTGAGACAGGGTCTCACTGT
Source organism: Neodon shergylaensis (assembly GCA_025134845.1). Classification (NCBI taxonomy): domain Eukaryota; kingdom Metazoa; phylum Chordata; class Mammalia; order Rodentia; family Cricetidae; genus Neodon; species Neodon shergylaensis. The sequence goes on from JABTXL010000002.1 coordinate 2,416,048, forward strand.
ACAGCCTTGGCTGGCCTGGAATCCACTAAATAGATCGATCTGGCCTCCAACTCACAGAGCTCTTCCTGCCTCTCTGCCAGCTGAGATTAAAGGTGTGAGCCACCATGCCTGATGAGAAGAGACTCCCAAGTTCAGCAGCCCCCACCATTCAACCTCGATTTTAGCTCCAAGATAAGTGACAACCAGTGGTTGACACACTAAGAAGACCGCTGACCTCCAGTGGACCAAGCTTCAGAAAGCCACTAACTACAGTTTGACTTGGGTTCTTGGAACAGTATACAAACCTAGACAGACTTTGTGATAGGTCCCATGGTGTGCAAAAAACACAGCCCACGTGTATTCAATAATTATTTACTAAGAACCACGCAGGCATCCAGGAGAAAGCTGGAAAGTCAGAGAGCTTAGAGAGAGAGGAGAGGAGGTAGGTGAGGAGAGAGTGAGGAAAGGAGAGAGAGAGAGTCCGATTGTCCCCAAAGAGCTCCCAAGAAAGATGAAATAAGGATATAAACAGAAGCTCTAGGTAAGAAACAGAAACTACGCACAGTGCTGGGGGTGCAGAGCGTGGAGGAGGCTTCCACCCCAGAGCACCGCCGGACCGTATGACACACGG
>JABTXL010000002.1:2420902-2434377 GCA_025134845.1 Neodon shergylaensis
GCACCAGGGATGCAGGGCGGCACCAGGGATGCAGGGCGGCACCAGGGGCACAGGACGGCAATGGAGTTTACTGAACTGGGGGATACTGAGGAAGTGACTCTCAACTGTAAGGCATTTCCCACCTGTGGGTTCTGTGTCATCTCACCAATGTCTTACCCGTTCATTTTCATTCACTGTATATTGTATTCCAGGCATTGATGCAGACCCCATGACCTAGCAAATACAGAGACAATGGTGGCTGTTGATAAATGCTAACAAAAGCTGAGCAAGAGTTCAGAGAATAGTGAATGACCACTATCGTGTTATTATAGATATACATTATCTAACAAAAAATTTCTGTTGGTTTTTATATATATATATATTTATTTATTATGTATACAATATTTTGTCTGTGTGTCTGCGCACCAGACCCCATTACAGATGGTTGTGAGCCACCATGTGGTTGCTGGGAATTGAACTCAGGACCTTTGGAAGAGCAGGCAATGCTCTTAACCTCTGAGCCATCTCTCCAGCCCTCTGTTGGTTTTAATATCTTGCAGTTTTTCCAGAACCTTCCACAAAATGCCATATTTCGGAGTTCCAGAGACGTCCTTTAGAAACAATCTTGGTGTATCCATTGCTTTTCTGGTCTGAATCCTCTTTTTGCCTTTCGTCCTCCTTGGATCTCTCAAGTCTGGAATTGTGCTTAGCTTCCTCTTCCTTTTGGTTGACACTTGGCTGGGTACAGAAATCCAGATGGAGGTGGCTCTCTCTTGGGAATTTTGAGAGCATCCTTCCTTGACTTTCAGCTTCTGATGATGCTATTGAAAGCCCAGGCCAGTCTCCATATTTAATATTTTATTTGATGTGTTAGCTACACATGGCTTCAACAACATACCTGGCAAAAGGCAACATCGGTGAAGCAAGGTTTGTTTTGGCACAGTTTGAGAGAACAGCCCACCATGAGGGGAAGGCAGAGCAGCAGGGGCCTGAGGCAGCAGCTCACATTCCAACTGCAGTCAGGAAGCAGCGAGGGATGAACCCTGAGGCTCAGGTCGCTTGTTCCTTTCTATTCAGTGCAGGACTCCAGCCCAAGGGGGGCGCCACAAACATCCTGGTTGGTTCTCCCCTGCTCAGTGTTTCTGGCAACACTCTCGTGGACACGTGAAGAGGTGTGTTAGCAGTGAAAATTAATGATTGCACGTGGGAGCCATTTTCTCCCTGGAAACATGTAAGGGCATCCTTTGGATCTGTTATAGGTTGTTTATGCTGCATCCAAAATGCTGGAGATTCTCTTTATTCATTTATTTTTATATGTGTGTTGGTGTTTTGCCTGCATGTGTGTCTGTATGAAGGTGTCAGACCCCCTGGACCTGGAGCACAGACAGTCGTGAGCTGTCGTATGGGTGCTGGGAATTGAACCCATGTTCTCTGGAAGAGCAGCCAGTGTTTTCAACCACTGAGCCATCTCTCCAGCCCCAATGCTGGAGATCCCTATAATAATGTTTTATTTAAATTAGAAACAGACTGTTTGGATTTGGGGATTACTTTTTATCAGTTTGGAGAATTTGTGTATATAAAATGAGATATCTTAGGGTGGGAATTTTTTAATGTTTCCTATATAATTTATGCACACAATCTGAAAGTAATTTAAATTTATTTATGCATTTATTTTTGATGTGGGGCCTCACTATACAGACCAGGCTAGCCTGGAACTCACAGGTATCCACCTGTCTCTACCTCTTGAGTGTGGAGATTAAAGATGTACATTATCACACCCAGCTCCCTGAAGAGCCATCTCCAGCCCCTGAGAGTCGATATACAGTTATTTTTTACACATTTCCATTCTGACTGCCGCGTGCCACGTGAAGACGGGTGTGGAATTTTCCACTTGCAGCTTTATATCAGCAGCCAAGAATTTTCAGACATTTAAGTGTTTTAGATTTGACGTTTTGGATTAGGGATGCTCAGCCTGTAATTTGAAATTTCATGGTGATGTGTCTGGTGTGTCATTTTTATCCATTATGTTGGGTGTTCATGGAGTCTTGCAAATGAGAGCACATGTCCTTTGATTATCAGAAATTGTGATGATTTTATCTTTAATTTCCTCCCTTCCATTGCCCTGTTTGCTATAGAAGTCTTAACTCAATGTTCTCGCTCCTTGTCCAGCCTCGGGTACTCTTACCCTGCATCAGGTCCTTCTAGTTCCTGCATTCTGTTTTGCTCTGAGATTGCCTCAGCTATGTTCCAGGCTTCCCCATAGATTTTTTTTTTATTTCTGCCATCATGTCTTATAAGGATCTTTTAAATTCTGACTTGAAAGCCGGTTGTGGTGATGCTCACCCATAATGCCAGCCCCTGCAAGGTGGTGGAAGAGGTTCCAAGACTCAACGTCATCTTCATCTATGTGTCTAATCTGAGACTAGCCTGGCCCATAAAACCCTAGATAAATAGATAGGCAGGCAGACAGATAAGAATGAGTAATTTCGGTATTTGGGAGTCAGAGGCAAGAAGATCTCCTCAGTTGAAGGCCAGCCTAGGCTACAAGGTAAGTTCCAGACCATCCCAGGTGATATATCAGGATCCTGTCCCCCAAAAAGGAAAAAAATCCACACACAATAAATTAATAAAACTGAATTGTTTTTCTTTTTTTCTTTTTTTGGTTTTTCGAGACAGGGTTTCTCTGTGGTTTTGGAGCCTGTCCTGGAACTAGCTCTGTAGACCAGGCTGGTCTCGAACTCACAGAGATCCACCTGCCTCTGCCTCCCGAGTGCTGGGATTAAAGGCGTGCGCCACCATCGCCCGGCATAAAACTGAATTGTTATCTGTTACAGTACCTGGTAATATTTCATGGTTGCAACATCTTATAACAGAAACTAACATTTTTACATCTTTCTTCCTGTATAGATTGTTTTCCCCAAACTGCTTTCTTATATCTTTTCTGATGTGCTTGTTCCTAGTATATTTTCCAAACTGTGTATTTCATGAAGTGTTTGAGACAGTTGTCTGCCTGCCAAGAGCTAAGTCGCCAGCTCTAGGTACCGACTCACGTTGTCATTAGGGATTGTAAAGGGATAAACTTTTCCTTACAGAACTTCAAGGGCACTGTTGGTGCTGTGGGGGTCACACTGTAGGTACGGTGTGATGGCTGTTCTTGGTTGTCAACCTGATTACATTCTGTTGGGTACATCTGTGAGAGATTTTTCTTGATTGAATCATCTGAAGCGGAAGATCCACCTTTAATCTGGGCCACACCTTCTGGTGGCAGTCTACATAAAGGACGCGGAAGTAGGCTGCTCTCCTTCTTTGCCTGCTTGCCATATCTGTCACTGGCAAGTTCACTCCTTCCCTGGTGTTAGAGTCCAGGCGGGTGGACCTAGAAAGGCCATGGGAACTACAGAGCCAGGCACCAACAGGGATGGATTGTGGCATTGCCACAACCTGCTTAACAATCAGAGAGACTCAGAATGCTGCAGGGAAAGGACCTGAGAGAGCCAATCTGCGCTGGAGGGGCCTGAGACAGCCAATCTGCGCTGGAGGGGCCTGAGACAGCCAATCAAGGCTGGAGGGGCCTGAGACAGCCAATCTGCCCTGGAGGGATACAGGTCCTAGTCATATAGCTACTTGTCTACTGGAGCCGACTTCAGCATTGAGGTTTCTGATTTTTCAACCGGCCACAAGGGTGTAGGAACAATGAGAGCAAAAGCCGTGAGGGCAGCGTGGAGGAGAAGTGGGGGTCATGACGTCACGGTGGGTATGCCCTTGATGGAGAGAGCCCCTGTGTTCTCCCCTGTATTCTTCCCAGTGCCTCAGATACCACGCTGTCCTAGGACCACTTCCTTCCAGAGAAACTCTGATCAAGTTTCTCATCCTGCTAAGCAGTCGATATTAGCTAGCTTTTGGTTTCTAGGTTAGAACAGTTATCTTTTTTCCCTTTTAATACTATTTTATTTATTTTTTTTTTTTTTGGTTTTTCGAGACAGGGTTTCTCTGTGGTTTTGGAGCCTGTCCTGGAACTAGCTCTTGTAGACCAGGCTGGTCTCGAACTCACAGAGATCCGCCTGCCTCTGCCTCCCAAGTGCTGGGATTAAAGGCGTGCGCCACCACTGCCCGGCTTTAATACTATTTTATTTTAGTTAAAATATAATTACGTCATTTTTCCCCTTCCCTTTTCTCCACTCCAGGGTCCTCCCCCTTTAAACCCCTCTGTCTGAGTCAGTGTTCTTTTGCTGTAAAGAGACTCCATGACCATAGCAACTCTTATAAAAGAAAACATTTAATTGGGACTTACTTACATTGAGAGATTTAGTCCATTGTAATGGTGGGAAGAAGGGCAGCCTGTAGGCAGACATGGTGCTGGAGAAGGAGCTGAGAATTCTACATCAGCAGGCAGCAGGAAGAGAAAGATACTGGAACTGGCTTGAGCATCTGAAACTCCAAAGCCTACACACCCAACCCCATGATACACTTCCTCCAACAAGACCACACCTCCTAATCCCTCTCAAGAAGCACCACTCCCTAAGGACCATGCATTCAAATCTATGAATCTGTGGGGAACATTCTTATCAAACCACGACAGCCCCCAGTTAGTTACTCTAAAACCTATGACCCTTTTATTATTACATATACTATGCATAAATATGTAAATACAACCTGCTGCATCCACTTACTGTTGCTTATACATAGGTGATCTCACAGCTGACCACTTGCTATTGGGTGACCAGTTAGGGGGCTCATCCCTGGGGAAGACAAATTCACCCCCTCTCAGCAGCCCCTTGAGATTACCCCTTCCACATAAACATGCTCATTAGGGTTGACACATCACGAGAGTTGCTTCCCTGTCGTTCTAGAAGGCACAGCCTCACAGCAGACTCTGGTTTCTGAAGTGTTTCTGCCCACCCCACTCCTCACCTTCCCTGAGCCTCAGGTATAGAAGCTGTCCTGTAGATGTAATACAACACATTGTATCATGTGCTGTAGATGGGGCGGAATAAATGCTCACTTGTTCTCTGTCTTTTGGCCAGTGTGGCTTTCTGTAATTGTCTCTACTGCAAACAGAGACTTCTTCGATAAGGGGAGAGCCATGAATATAAGGTAAGTAGAAAGCACTTAGGACAATTTCTTGTTCTCTGGAGACAGGGTCTCACTATGTAGGTCTGGCTGTCTGAAACTCACCATGTAGACCAGGCTGGTCTTGAAATCACAGAGATCACCTGCCTTTGCCTCCCAAGTGTTGAGATTGAAGGGCATGCCTGGCTGGCCTGGCTACTTAGAACAGTCTTAAGGAGCCATAGTAGAAACTGTTTTATTTTAATGGTTTGACTTGAGAGAGGAGTTGGATTTAGATTAGGAGAACATGGCTTCTTTGTGGGACCCATGGGGACCAGGCTTGGCCTTTATTCTTGCCTCTGGTTATCCTACCAAGGGGTCTCTTAACATCACAGATCTCTTTCTGTGATTTGGATGTAGGCTTTGAAAACAAATAAACCTGTGGATGGTGACACACTTCTGCAATGCTAGCATTCCAGAGGCTGAAGTGGGAGGATCACTGTGAGTCCAGGCTAGCTTGGACTGCTCAGCAAGACCTTGTCCCACTCAGTCAATAGATAGACAGATAAGTAGGTAGGTAGGTAGATGATAAATTAGATAGATAAATAATGGATAGATGATAGATAGATAGATGATAGATAGATAGATAGATAGATAGATAGATAGATAGATAGATAGATGATAGATAGATAGATCATTGATAGACAGACAGACAGATAAAAGTGGTCCAGTAAGATGGCTCGGGGGTAGAGGTGTTGACCATTGAACTTGACAACCTGACCTTGACCCCCAGAATCTCTGCAGTGGAGAGAACTGACTCCCAGAAGTTGTCCTCTGACCTCCACACACACAACACACACACGCACACATGCACAAATATATAAAATATTTAAAATGAAGGCTAGCATATTGTTATAACAATTATTAAAACACTTTATTGCATATGACCTAAATCACAAAGTGTTTAGTATTAAAATGAGAGAGATTGAAAATTGGGAAAAAATACTTTACAGTAAAACAAATATCTGATTTCCAGCTAAACTGAGGACTGCAGCAGCCTCGGCCAGCTTTAATCTATGCAACCAACACTTTCAAGGACAGAGGACGAGGAATTACCACACCAGTTCTCCTCCAGAAGGAAGCCACCCACTCTGACCTCTTCGAATAATCAGGGCTTTTGTTCTCATTCTATTGTAAAATAATAATGATGATAATTAGGTAGTGACCTCTGTGAGATGTGAAAAGATTTTTCAATTAAAAGATAAACTTGAGGGTTAGGATTTTTATTGTTGATAATAACCACATTAGCCAAACTAATGAATTCACGGTCAGTAGGAGTCCGAGGAACCGTGTTTCTGTAATGTAAGAATTATCTCAAGTTTCTCACGAATTAGGGTGCTTGGAATTGGGATTTTGAAAGCCAGCCGAGGTGAAGGCTCACGATCACACAGAAGAGGAGATGTAACACCGCTGGCTACCAGCACGGAGCACACCTCACTGGCCCCTTGTGTTAACTCACTCTTCCCACAGGGCCTGGAGTTGGCTAATACCTGGTTTTGCCAATGGAGCTCAGCCAGCGTTTGGACATTCTGCTCTGCATCCTAACGCCTCAAAGGGGTTTTCTCGCCTGTTATTTAAAGCAAATCTAAGGTGTGTTTTTAGGAAGGGTTGCTCAAGTGCAACTCTGGAAGGACCTAGATTATGAAATTGAAGAAAATTGTTAAAAGGAAGCCTTGGACAAAAAGATGGACTCTCCCTACACTGCTGTGTAAAGTAACACAGAGACACGCCTTGCAAAGCTTTCTTGATTTGTTGAAGGACTTTATTTTGGAATGAAGAATTCTAAATTTACATGAACAAATGAACACATAAAAATATGAAGGAGCCTCTTCAGAGCACCAAGGGCTGGAGAGAGTGCACTGCTCCTGCAGAGGACCAGAGTTTGGTTCCTAGCACCCCACACCCAAGCAGGTGGCTCACAGCAGCCTCTCACTCCACTCCACGGGGTCTGACGCCCTCTTCTGGATTCCACGGGCACTGCACCCAAATAAGATTTTTTTTTGAGGCAGGGTCTCTTGCTGTGGAATAATCCTCTTGAACACTGAAAAGAGTTGTCACTCAAATTGGTTTAATAAAATGCTGATTGGCCAGTAGCCAGGCATGAAGTACAGGCAGAGCGGCAAAACCAAGAATGATGGGAAGAAGAAGGGTGGAGTTAGAGAATTTTGAGACCACGCTCCAGTGGGCTGGTATCTCAACGGCTATTAGCTGAAGGAGCTGAAGGAACTCCCGCAACAGAGAATTGCTGGCAGCAGCAGAGAGATCAAGATAGGCAGCCGATCTGAGGAAAGGTGGCAAAGCAGAAATAGAAATATGGATTAATTTAAGTGTAAGAGTTAGCTAGTAACAAGCCTGAGCTATTGGCCGAGCATTAATAATTTATATTAAGCCTTCAAGTCAATTATTTGGAAAGCAACTGCCAGGTATTTGGGAGCAGGCAGGTAGAAGAGAAATGTCCAGTTACAGTCTCTCTATATAGTCCTAGCTGTCCTGGAGCTCACAATGTAGATCAGGCTGGCCTAGAACTCACAGGGATCCAACTGCCTCTGCTTCCAGAGTACTGAGATTAAAAGCATGCACCACCATGCTCAGTTTCTACACATTATTCTAAAATAATAATAAATCTTTTACAATAAAAAAGAAGAGCACCGAGGAAAGACTATTCTGTAAGGTCAAGGACCATGAGGAATTAGGTTAGCCAGCCCCAGTTTTACGGTGCTGGAGGAAGACACCACAGGTGCAGGAAGAGAGGTGCAGGATTGCACTACAGATAGAGGCCTGAAGTCAGGAACCCAGATCTTCCTTAATGAGCATGGCATGCATACTAGATTCATTGCAGAAGGAAGAGACTTCCTCTTTCTTCAAAGCTGTTTGCTGTATCTTCCTTAAAAAATAGGCTGGAACTGAGTGGTAATGGCACACACCTTCAATCCCAGCTCTCAGGAGTCAAAGGCAGGCTCTGTGAATCCGAGGCCAGCCTGGTCTACAAAATGAGTTCCAGGGCAGGCTCCAAAGCTACACAGGAAAGCACTGTCTCAAAAACAAAAAGTCCAGAATGCAGACACTTTCAGCAACTGTGCACACGTGTGAGTGAGACCCAGAGACGACTGTCAGACACAGATAATCAGAGCAGACTCTGGAGGCCAGGCGTGTTGGCGCATGCCTGTAATCCCAGCACTGGGGAGGCTGAGGGTGTGCGGTTTGAGGCCAACCTAGGCTACATGTGAGGTCTTCCTGGGAGGGAGAGGGGGAAGGAGGCCTTAGTTATATGGGCATTTAAAGTGTAGTAAAGATGTCACCTCAAATCAATTGGACAAAACATGGACTTTTCAACAAATGGCGGTAGGATAATAGAGCAACTCTACTTAGAAAAATTAAATTGGATTCAAATGTTACTCAGAATGAGTTCCAAATGAAGCAAAGATTTAAATATTTTGAAAAAGAAGCAATGTGAAATTATACACATCAATGAAGTAATTATATACCCAGTGCCGCTGGAGAACAGTAGAAAAATTTAGCTTGATATAAAATGTCCTAATTTCTTTCCTTTTTCCATTTTTTTTTGTGTGTGCTATGTTCAATATATATATATATATATATATATATTTCACACGTTTGTGGGCACCCATGGTTGTGGGTTCTGCATGTGTACTTTTGTGTATAGGCAGAGACTGCTTGTTTGTTTCCTGGCTGCCCAGACCTGAAATAATTACACAGAAACTGTATTAATTAAAACGCTGCTTGACCAATAGCTTAGGCATATTTCTACCTAGCTCTTACATCTTAAATTAATCCATTCCTATTGTTTTATATTTTACCACAAGGCTCATGGTTTACTGGTACGGGTTTGTGGGGCATCTTTCTTTTTCGGTGGCTACATGGGATCTCCTTGACTCCGCCTACTCTCTCTCTCTATCTCTTCCAGCCTGGCTATATTCTTCCTTGCTATAGGCCAAAGCAGGTTCTTTTATTAACCAATGGTAATAGAACATATTCACAGCATATAGAGGGGAATCCCACATCATGAGTGTGTGTTCATGTAAGGCCCAATGTGCATGTCAGGAATCTTCCTCAATCTCCAATCTCCTTTATTCACAGAGGCAGGGTCTCTCAATCAAACCCAGAGCTCACTGATACAGCTAGTCTGGCTAGCTGGCTTGCTCTGAAATCCCCTATGTATTAGTTACTTTTCTGTTGTTGTGGCAACATACTGTGACCAGAAGCGCCTCACAGAAGTTTATTTGGGCTTGTGGTTCAAGAAGGTTTAAGGGTCCGTCGTGACAGAGGGACAGAGCAGCAAGCCCAGACATGGCAGGAGGAACAAGAAGCTTACGTCATCAAATGCAAGCACAATGAAGGAAACAAACTAAGAGGTGTAAACTCTCAAATGCGGCCCGAGCAGGGCTGTACCGCCCGCGCCTGTGGACGATAGCTTTCTTTCCAACTGCTACCCGCACCCCACCCCGTTTCACTTCCGCCTAGCTTTTCCATAGGTTCTGGGGGGGGGGGGGGTTGAACCCTGGCTCTCGTGCTTGCTTGGTGAGCACTTTAACCACTGAGCCATCTTCCCAGCCCTGAAAGCTAAAAGAACTATGAATAACAAAGCCAAAATCCTTCGCATTCCAAATGCCATCAGGACAGAGATTGATAAGGGCTAAGATGACGGGCAGATGCTAAGACCGCTGGGGAAAGCTTATCTGATGTGATGGCTAATTTGATGCCGCTCAAGATTAACCTTTAGATTGGTGTGGTTTAAAGCCTATCTGCCTCCGTGGGATTGGTGTATGTGCATTCGAGCGCGTGCGTGCGCGTTGTGCAGGATCGCGGGGGGGGGGGGGGGGGGGCTGTGGGGGGGGGGGGGGGGGGGGTACGCATTCAGAGAGTTCAGAGAGTTGGAAGCCTTAAAGATAGGAATCTCCCAAGGAAAAGAATTCTATCCCCAGACTAAATTCACTTTTTGTTTGTTTGAGACTGACTTTTGCATGCCAGCTCAGGCTGGCCTCGGACTTAGGGCAATCCTCCTGATATGAGCAACCATGCTATGGTGGTTTGAATGAGAATGGACCCCCATGGACTCATAGATTTGAATGTTTGGTCACCAGGGAGTGGAACTATTTGAAAAGGATAAGGAGGTGTGGTCTTACTGGGGGGAGTGTGTTACTGGGGGTGGGCTCTGAGGCTACAAAAGCCCATGCCGGGGGCCCAATGTCTCTCTTTCTCTATCTACGCATCAGAACGTAGCTCTCAGTTACTGCCACAGCAACCGCCTCATGCCACCTGCCGCCACGCTGCCCACTGTGATGATAACGGGCCACACATCTGGAGCTGTGAACAGGTGCTCCACTGAGTGCTTTTTTTAAAAAGTAGTATTATGAGTTGCCGTGGTCATGGTGTCTATATTAGGGCTTCTATTGCTATGAAGAGACACCATGACCATAGCAACTCTTTTTTCACCCCAGACATGGTTTCTCTGGCTGTCCTGGAACTCTTATAGACCAGGGTGGCCTTGAACTCACAGAGATCCACCTGCCTTTGCCTCCCAAGTACTGGGATTAAAGGCGTGCATCACTAAGCCCGACCACAATAACTCCTTCTTCTTTCCTTCCTTCCTTCCTTCCTTCCTTCCTTCCTTCCTTCCTTCCTTCCTTCTTTTCTTTCTTTCTTTCTTTCTTTTGGTTTTTTGAGACAAGGTTTCTCTATGTAACAGTCCTGGCTGTCCTGGAACTCACTTTGTAGATCAGGCTGGCCTCAAATTCACAGAAATCCACCAGTCTTTGCCTCCCAAGTGCTGGGATTAAAGGTGTGCACCACCACTGCCAGGCCACAGTAACTCTGATAATAAAGAAAACCCTTAACTGGGGCTGGCTTACTGTTCAGTAAGCACGGTGGTGTGCAGGCAGACATGGTGCTAGAGAGGTGTCTGAGAATTCCACATCTGGATCTACAGGCAGCAGAAAGAGAATGCCACACCTGGCATAGTTTGAGCATCTGCAATCTCAAAGCCCACCCCTCTTCCTCCAACAAGGCCACGCCTACTCCAGCAAGGCCAGACCTCCTAATAATGCCTCTCCTTACTGGCAGGGGTGGGGCATTTTTATTTAAACCACCACCACTCTGTCTCTTCATAGCAATAGACTAAGACGCATACTCAGCTTCTTTCTTTTCTTTTCTTTTTCCTTTTTCTTTTATTTTTGGAGACATGGTCTTACTGTAAAGCCTGTCTCTACCTCATAGCAATCCTCCTGCCTCAGCCTCCAGAGATTACAGACATACACCAGCACATTAGCTTAAGAACTGCTGGTGCCAGTTAATGGTGGCACAGGCCTTTATTTAAGCTCAGCACGCGGGAGGCAGAGGTAGGTTGATCTTTGTGAGCTCGGGGCTAACCTTGTCTACAGAAATAATTCCAAGACAGCTGGGTCTGTTATACAGAGAAACCCTGTCTCAAAAGACCAAAAAACAAACAAAAAAAAATGCTGGTTGTGTTCTTTTTATTACTTATTACCTCTTTTGTGATGGTGGAACTTGAGCCCAGGGCCTTTTGCATGCTAAGGAAGCATGACGCTGAGCTACTCAGTGTGGATTAACCTCAGACTCAGGCTCCAACCCCCTCCCTCACTTGCTCTCTCATTCCCCTGATGCATTTTCAAAGTTCTCCTGGCAACACATTGACTGAATGGAGAGGAAAGGGAACTCTGTAGTAGGGAGACCCTGGGGGCACCCGATAACTGAGCAATTGGCAGTGGTGGGACAGGCCTGTTGCCTCCTGATGTCCTGATGTCAGGCCCTGCTAAGGGTGGCATCCTTTAGGCCGAAATCAAGAGGGCAACCCAGTTCCAATCAAGAGGAATGCAGATTGCAATCATGAGAGATCGAGCTCAGATGGGGAGGCATTTTCACAAAGAAATGGCCCATAGACTTCAAAACATGCCAGTAGCACTACAGGAAAAAGAAAAATCAGGCTGATGAACCAGTCCTAATTAAGGGAAAATAAAAAGGAATGTCAACAAGACCAGATTCTGAATCAAGGGGAAATTGTTACAAATGCCGTCAATGGGAAATCCGTTAGGTGACAGCATGTCATCATTATTATAAAATCCTCTAACTTCTGCTATAGTTAAAAAAAAGTTCTTGTTCTGAGAGAGAAGGGGGGGGTTCTCTTCTTTTTCCAGTGTCAAATGACAAAAATTCAGATGTATCTAGGTATAGAGCATATCTATAATCCTGGCATCCAAAAAGCTAAGGCAGAAGGATTATGAGTTGAAGGCCAGCCTGGGCTACATAGTGAGTTCAAGGCCAGCCCAGGTTATAAAGTAGGCTGGAGGCTAGCCTGATTACCTACCAAGACCATCACACAGACACACACAGACACACACACACACAGAGACGTGTACAGACACACAAAGACATATACAGACACACACAGAGACACACATATACTTTAGCTCCTGAACTGTAGGTATGATAAGCAGGGAGAATGTCAAGTCTTGACAAGATTCAAGAAGCAAGACCACATTGTCTAGGGTATGGACCACATTCTCAGATGTTTTCATTACACCCTGACCTGGAGCATCAGTTTATGTCTGAACTACAGTTCGACACAATAAGTCTGCACAGTGTTCTTTGAATAACTGTTGTTACTACACTCACAATTCACAGTAACCTACATGCACGAAGTCAGTATGTCCCCAGGGATAATGCAGTCAACTGCTTGAGCGTCCAAAGGCGAGCCTGACTTCAAAGCTGACTCACAGACACTCACCAGTCAATCACCAAGGTCATGCTGGACCGGTTGGTCTGTGACCGGATGTTTGCAGGAAGACAGGAGTAGCAGGACTCAGACCTCCTCCAGGTGATGCCTGAGTCCTTTGGATTCCTAGATTCACACCTGGCATTCAGTCCCAACTGTGAGGCCACAGAGTACAGTCTGTCCTATGTCAGCCCCATAGAGAGAGCTGGTTGCTAGTAATTTTCCATTGAAGGAATTATGTACGGTGTGTGAATGAATGTCTGGTAGATTGGGGACCTGCTGGTATTCAGTCATGGGTAGCTTTAAAGGCATCTGCAGTGACCTGTAGGGGACAGGTTTGATTATTCTTTGTTCTCTCTCTCTCTCTCTCTCTCTCTCTCTCTCTCTCTCTCTCTCTCTCTCTCTCTGTGTTTGTATGTGTCTATGTGTGTTTATGTGTCTGTGTATATATATGTGTGTATGTGTATGTTTATGTGTCTGTGTGTGTCTGTGTCTGTGTGTGTCTGTGTGTTTGTGTCTGTGTGTGTTTATATGTGTGTATGTGTCTGTGTGTATGTGTGTGTCTGTGTGTATGTGTATGTATGTGTCTGTGTGTGTGTCTGTGTGTGTGTGTATGTGTCTGTGTGTGTGTGTGTGT
>JABTXL010000002.1:2436371-2457090 GCA_025134845.1 Neodon shergylaensis
CGTGCACATACACACAGATATGCATACACAGACGCACACACACACACACAACACAAACAAATAATAAAGTAACAACGACAACAAAAAGGAGTGCAGTCAGTCTCCTAACCTCTGTGCTCACATCAATCCCTGCAGTTAGAGGGTGAAAGAAAGGCAGGGGTTCCTCCACTCTCTCAAACACATGTGCTTTCTTCTGGTGATAAGCACTCACCAACGTTATGACTCAAACATGTTTCTTCTTAGACTCAGGAGCCACTTCTTTCCAGTGGAATTGTCCAGAAGCCCTGCCCTGTCAATCTGGTTTGCAGTTTCTAGGAAGAGGTGGGCCTGGCTCCACACAGGGAAGCCTGCCTGGTGTGAGGGGCTCCTCCCTAGGCAGGCTGTCCCCGTGCTCAGCACATTCCAGTGGACGAGGAGCTATTCCCTCACTAATCACAGCATCTTTCTCTCTATCCTGAGAGTGAGGCTTCTGCCTTGAGAGTAGAGTCTGACCCCCTCCCTGTGTGTATGTGTGTGCACTTGCATGTTTGAGGTTTGTGACAGCTAGGTTGTGTGTCAATTTATCACAAGTTAGGGTCATCTGAGAGGAAGGAGCTGCAGTTGAGAAATGCCTCCAAGAGATCAGGCTGTAAGCAAGCCTGTAGAACATTTTCTTAATTAACAATTTATGGAGGAGGGCTCAGGACACTGGGGGCAATGCCTCCCCTGGTCCTGGGTTCTATAAGAAAGCAAGTTATGAAGAGCAAGCCAGTAAGCCGCACCCTTCATGACCTCTGCATCAGTTCCCACTTCTGGGTTCCAGTCCTGTTTGAGTTCCTCTCTCAGTTTCCTTCAGTGAGGACCAGTGATACAGAACCCTTTCTTCCCCATATGGTTTCCAGACATGGTGCTTCATCACAGCAATGGCTACCCTAGAACAAGCTTGTCTGTGTATGCACAGGTGTGTGTGTGTACATATGAAAGGTAACATTCGGTACTGTTCCTGGAACTGATTGGACTGGGCTGGCCATCCAGTGAACCCTAGGGATCCACCAGACTCTACCACCCCATTTTTAATCTCATTTCACACAATATTTTTAGGCAGAATGGGCAAGAACTCATGTCAAAGCTAAGGCGTGAGATGCTGAACACATTGATCCACCCCTGTAGCTTCTAGGTCCCCAGATGTTGACAGAGGTTTCTGTCCCACCCGGTCCCACAGCCGTTCAGTCCCAAAGAAACACACAGAGGTCTACATTAATCATAGGTTGGCCTATTATCTCAGGCTTCTTACTAACTCTTACACCCTATATTACACCCATAATTCTTGTCTGTGTAAGCCGCATGGCTTGGTACCTTTATCAGTGAGGCATTCTCATCCTTTTCCTCTGTGTCTGGATTACAATTGTTGACTGCGTCTTTCCTCTTTTCAGAATTCTCCTGTTCTTATTGCCCCACCTCTACTTCCTGCCTGGTCACCCCAACCTATACTTCCTGCCTGGCTACTGGCCAATTAGTGTTTTATTAAAGCAATACAACTGATAAATCTTTACAGGGTACAAGATTATTGTCCCACAGCACTTCCCCCCTTTTGTATTTTTTCAAAACAAAAATTCTCAATTTAATCTCCTTTATTTAGCTTTATTTCTGACCATTATCCATAACAACTTATAACCTACACTGTAAACAAAGAAAAACATCCATAATCCATTTGTGTGTGGGGGGGGGATTGTGGGCTTGGTTTTTCAGGCTACTTCCTAGTGATTAGGAGTACTGATAATCTTATGGGGACCTAAAGAAAATTTTGAATTATGGTCACATACTACTGACTGGAATATTTTGTGAACCTTTTTCATCTCAGCCAGCAGTCTTGAGGCTGTTCTGGATGTAGAACTCAGACGTCTGGGTCATCTGCTCCTATCAGAGATTTATAAGGGGTCTTACTTGATCAAACCTGATTTTTCTTAGCCCAGAATGACTCTACAGCCTCTTATTTCCTGTGGAAACAAAAGCAAAACCTCTTCTCCAAAGTAACATAACTTTTGACTTTAATTCTGAAATCAAGGCATTTTCAAAATATGTATGTTGGATTAACACAGCAGCATTTATAATCAAATGTCTTTTAGCAGCTTTTGCTCCTTCCTCAGCATTCAGACAATTCAAAGACAACACAATAACATACAGTATCCAGATTTCCAGTGTATTTTCCATCTTTACCTGGCTTTATTTTAAACCCTATTTTTTTTATTTTTAACTTTTGGTTTTTTGAGACAGGGTTTCTCTGTGTATCTTTGGCTGTCCTGGAATTCACTCTGTAGAGCAGGCTGTTCTTGACTCACAGAGATCTACCTGCCTCTGCCTCCCAAGTACTGGGATTAAAGGTGTGTGCCAGCACACTCAACTACTCTCTCTCTTTCTTTATTTCTTTTTTATTAGTCCTTTTTCTTTTCTCTCCCAAGCCTACATATATTTTAAAACACACTCTAAACCATTTAGAGGCTTTCTTTATCTTTGAATCAATCTTTACTTTATATCTTTTTTTTGACCACATGAGTCTTTAATTTGCTAAGCAGTATTGCTAGAATTAAAGTCGTGGCTTTGATGACTGGATCCAGCCCATTCCTTAGCTTTTTCAAAGTCTAGACTCATGGCGGAGGTACTGGCCGGAGCCATGTTTATTGCCACAACTCTATGGAGTTTCAAGGTCCCTGCTACCACTAAGAAGCATGCTGTTGGCTATTCATAAACACCATTTAAGTGTTGGTGGTAGGTCCTCTTAAAAGAGCTCCAAGGTTTTGCAGCTAAAGCTGAGTCAGGAAGCCTCTCTTAAATGAGATGCGCTTGCCTCTAGCAAACAGAGCCCACCTGAGAAAAAGCTGCTACCAAGAAGCTGTGCTTAACTTTGTTTTTTTGTGTCTAGAATTTCTTCCCAAATTCTCTCAGGTTTTATGTGGATGTAGTTGTCCACGTTGGCACCATTTGTTAAATGATGCGGGTCAAAGAATACCAGGCTAACTCCAAGATAAACCAATTGTATTTTTCTTATAAGGGGCAAACTCACGAAACAGGAACGAGAAGTTCAAGTTCAGCTGGGTAGCACAGGAACCGCAGAAAGAGCCCAACCCTGGTGGCCCAGTGTTTGTCTCCAGATACCCAAAAGGTCCCACCCTAACCTGGTCCCACCTCCTAACGATGATTGGCTGACAGAGATTCCCGTCACCTAGTCACAGATATTTCCACTGGGGACTTGCTATTGAGGACAGAACATAACCTATGAGCACGAAAACACCAAATTGAAATCCACAAGAACAGAGAGCTTCCTAAGTGACCAAGGGCGATTGTTGCTAGCCCACATGCCTGCTTTTGTCTCTAGCCTATAAAGCCAGGTAGATGGAAAAATCCCAGAGAACTGTGCCACTCTGGGCGGCGTCAGACCCATGAGGTATATTGTCCTATCACCCAGAAAGCCTTGAGACCCCAGTATCACACTTCCCAGAACACCAGCTGAGGGCCACGCGTCCAAACACAGGAGCCTATGGGAGGCATTCTTGTTCAAAGCCCACATCAGGCTTGATGACAAGAACCATTACCAGCTGAATCGTCCCCCTGACCCCTTTCTCTTTCCTTTTATCTCTTTCAAACATCAGTAGAAGGAAACCTCAGCTTGCTTTCCCTGACACACGGCTTCCTCACGGTTTCTTGGAATACCTCCCTATCCTGTCCTTTCCACAGCTGCTTGCCAAACTCCATGACTGACTTTTCCCTCTCTTCTCCGTCTCCTTCTTCCTGGCAGCTCCTGCATGTTTATCTTGCCTGGCCTGTGTTTTCTTCTCAAACGCTACTGTAATTGTTCTCAGGTTTCAAAAAGGAAAGAAAGGAAGGAAGGGAAAACGAAAGAGAGGAAAGCTCTGCCTCCTGGCATCTGGTGGGGATGGGGCTGTATGTTGCCACAGCCCTTCATACTTACAAATTCTGCTCCTTCCTAGTCCAATGTCCTTGGACAAATTGCTTAACCTCCCAGTTCCTCAATTTCCTCATCTGAACAACTGGGATGATGTAAGCGGCTGTCGCCAAAGGTCTGTGAAACACTAGCAACACGGCGATCACGTGTGCAATGCCCAGTCATGTCAGCACGGCTTGCACACCACGCTGAGGCTCAACATTTTCCCATCAGCTAGTAATCCAGAGCTAGCAGAGAGCCCAAGTTTCCCAGTTGCTGTAGAAAGGTCCGGTTGTTTGAAATCGCCGCTGAAGATGTCCTGTCTTCTCTCATCTGGGCCACCCAGTGGATGTCCGGCTGTGTCTATTTCCACGATCTCCACTAGATTGTTTTTCTGTGTGTGTATCTGTAGTGTGCCTGCATGTGTGTGTGTGTGTATACATTGCATGCCTGCCTAGTGCCCACAGAAGCCTGAAGAGGGTGCCAGATTCCAAGGAACTGGATTTACTTATGGCTGAATTTGCCATGTGGATGTTGGGAACTGAACCTGGGTCCTCTGCAAGAGCAACAAGTGCTCTTAACCTGACAAGCCATGTTTTTTAATTATTGATTTTATATTTTGTTTTGATTCTTTATCTACTCAGTTTTTAATATTTGTAAAGGTAAGTATAGTAATAGTAGGGCTGAGAGATAACTCAGCAGCGAGTTTGTCTTACAAGCAGGAGGATCAAAATTCAATCCCCAGCACCCACGCGAGCATCTGGGCATGGTAGTACAGGCCTACAAGTCAGAAGTAGGAAGGTCCTTGGAGTTCACTGGTCGGCCAGTTTAGCCTAATAAGGTGAGCTTGAAACCAATGAAAAATGCTGTTTCAGAGACGTGGATAATATTCCTGAGGGTGACACCTAAGATTGTCCTCTGGTGTACACATACACACCTACACACATCTGTACACATGCAAATACATACATGTGCATATGTAAAGCATATACATGCAATGCATATATACACACCACCTGACATACATATACATGTATGTACAATCCACACATACATTGGCATACGTAACATGTGTTTGTGTGCATCTGTTGGGACCATTTGGAGTCCTGGCCTCCAGCTGCTCTTCCCTGCTAGAGATCTTTACTTTCCTTCTGATTTGAGTTACTGAAAGCTGTGTCAAAGTTGTTTACCAGCTCTGCTTCACGAGCACGGGTTGCCTCGCCTTGAGGATCAGAGGATAAGGTTTTCACCTGTTGGCCCACCTGACTGTGCTGGGTGTGTAAGCCTCCATGGTGCTATTGAATAAGGGGCTTCTTACCAGTGACTAGAGGTCCGTGTCTCTGTCTCTCTGTCTGTGTGTCTTTGTGTGTTTCAATCTCCAGCCCCTTGCCCGAAACTCGTGTACTGTATGGTAGTGCATAGAGCGCAGACAGGAGTTGCGCGCTGCAATTGGAGGTTCCATGGAGAGATCAGGAACTAGGGAACGCTGAGAGGTTGCCCTCAGAAGGTGAGGGTGGACTGGGGTATGTGTTAATCCTGACATCCTTTGCTCGGGTTTCGGTTCCAGGCTGTGCAGGCAGCAAGTGGAAGTCCAACCAAGAAAGAGAAGTAAGCAGACAGGGTCTTTCCCTGCCAGCGGGGACATATTGGGGAATTAAGATGGGAATTGTTAGAGGTATCTTCTCTGCCTTGTTCAGAGAACAGTCAGTCGCTAGGGAGGAATTTGATGATTTCGAGTTTGTAGAGGATAGTGAGGAGTCATTGGAAGATGAGGAAGAAATAATACATAGGGAAATAAGAAATTTAAAAATTTAAAGAACCTGTATTACACTTCCATTGGGTCGCATTACCCCAGGGTGTGTCAAAGAGCCCCACTATATGCCAATCTTATGTGGGAGCAGCACTACATCCTATTAGACAGAAAAATCCCCATCTTTATATAATTCATTATGTGGATGATATTCTATTTGCTGCTGAATGTCTGGAAAAAGTGCGCGATGCATTTGCTGATATGCAACAAGCCCTAGCAGCTGCCGGATTGATTATTGCACCAGAAAAGGTTCAAGCCATGCCTCTGTATTCTTATCTGGGATATATTTTTCAAAAAGGAGAAATTAAACCACAAAAGTTGCAGTTTGATTATGCTCATCTTAAAACCTTACATGATTGGAAATGTGTTTGGGTGATATGCAATGGGTGATTGGACTCTATATTTATTATCAACTGATGCAATAATTGATAGCCATTATCCCCAACATTCATTGTTAAGTTTCTTTAAAAATCATCCTGTTATCTTTCCACGAATAGTAAAATCTAGGCCTCTGGTGGGAGCTCAAACAGTTTTTACAGACAGTTCCCCAAAAGGAAATGCTGTGGTAGTTTCTCAAGGTCTAGTATCCCAAACACCTCTTGGCAATGTCTCTGCTCAAGCAGCTGAAATAACAGCCTGTATTCTAGCATTACAAATGTTTCCTGATAAGTCAACTAATTTATATACTGATAGTATTTACTTGTCTCACATTATTGCTCCTTTAGAAACTGCTCCTTATATTTCTCCTGTGTCCCGTATACAACAACAATTATGTTGTCTACAATATTTAGTATGATCCAGGTGGGATCCTATTTTTGTGAGTCATATTAGAGGACATACTCAATTATCTGGACCACTGACCAAGAGTAATCAACTCGCAGATGCATATACCCGAAGAAAAGACTTCTAAACTCCATAAAAAATATCACTCAAATGCTCGTTCTTTGCAGCACCGTATTGGTTGCTCCAGAGCCACTGCCTTACAAATGACCTCCCAATGCTCCGCCTGTGCTCCTATTAATAATACACCCATTGCTGGAGTTAATCCTCATTGTCTTACACCGAATGACATTTGGCAGATGGACGTTCTGCACCTACCCTCAGCTGGAAAGCTGAAATATATGCACGTTTCAGTTGATACTTGCTCTAAAGTAGTTTTTGCTTCGCTGCATAGTGGAGAGAAAATTAAGGATGTGATAGCTCATTGCCTGCTGGCTTTTGCTTATATGGGCTTACCTAATGTTATTAAAACAGATAATGGTCCTGCATATACTAGTGGAAAATTTCAAACTTTTTGTGTAAATAATGATATTAAACATATTACAGGTATTCCATATAACCCTGCTGGACAAGCTATAGTAGAAAGAATGCACATGGTTATAAAACAGTATTTCGCAAAAATAAATAGGGGGGAGTATATTCTCTTTTCCCATACACAATTGGCTTCTATTTTATTTATTCTAAATGTTTTAACTGTGGATTGTGAGGGTCACTTGGACGTGGAAAGACATTGGAATAAAAGTTCTCAGTCCTTAGGATGGGTACGATGGAAAGACCTTATTACAGGACAGTGGAAGGAGCCCAGGCCCATGTTGGCTAGGGTGAGAGGAGCTGTTTGTAAACAGCCCCAAACTTCTGCATGTACTTCTTAATGTACTCCTTGGTTTTGTGTTTCACACTCTCATTGCACTCCAGGTCCTCAGGTTCTTACAGAACTTCATGTCCTTATTCATGACTCTCTGAGTCAGCTTTCGAGCGAGGTGTTTGAAATGTTCAGCTGTGGCGATTCTGCCCCCCTTGCAGTCAGGTTTGTGGTAAGGATTCAGGCAGTGGACAATGAACTGAGGCATCTCCTTTCTGAATACTTCCTTGCTTTTCTTTGCCAGCTCACTAGAAATGTCTGCTTCTGCTGTCTTGGACATTTTTGATGTCTTCATGGGGTTGTCATCATATGTTGGGGTTCCCAGGTCCATCTCAGCTTCATGCTCAAGGCTTGCATCATCTCCTGGGCTTTCCCAAGTGGGAGGACCCCACTGAGTCTGCCTTGTGATTACATGGTAGTAATAGATCTTTCCCTCAGGATCTCAGGCTGTCTTCCAGTTGGGAAGTAAAACAATGGTTTTGGGTTTTTTTGGGGTGGGAGGGTTAAGTTTTCCTTCTTTCCCAACCTTCTTTGATCCTCCTTCCTGATCAGACATCCTAAATTTTCTTTGAGATTTCCAATTGCCTTTTTATTTAAGAGGTCCTCTCTCTTTTATGTCATTTTTCTCAAAAATTTTTTTAAATCTTTCCTTTCATTCATAACTAAAGAATCCTTAGTTGAATTGCTGCTTATTTCAGGTGTATTGAGCGGTGTGTGATTGGGATCCAGTCCACAAAGTACGTAGGAAAGATGGACAGTACAGCAAGTACATTCCCTGAGGCAGCTCCTTCCTCCGAGTCCGCAGGTGCTTCCTCCCAGTCGGCCGGTCCTCCAGGCTGAACCCAGAGCTTTCACCTACAGAAGAGGCACTCGCGGGATCCAACTTGTTCTAATCACTTTTCTCACCCTGCTCCTGATGTGTGGTTGACGTGGTGGCAGAGCTCAGAGCACCCTTCATTACTGATATGACCTCATCTAGGTTTTTCATCTGCTTCTTAAACCTCTCCATCATTACAGACACACTGGAATGATCCGTGGCAGCCAGTGCCTGGCCGAGAGCTTTGTTCCTCTCTGACATATTCTCATTCAATGTCACAGCTGTCTGCACCTTGGAAGCTACTTCATCCACACAGGACGCCATCCAGAGGCAATTGACACAAATATTCTTCTTTTTGAGAGCAAGTTCAGAATGAACTCAGCACACATCAGGTTTTTTAGCTGGTGGGTCTTTCTTGTTGGGAGAAGTGCCACCTTACGCTTCTGTGCTCTTCTGATGAGTGCAAGCCATCCGTACGGGAAATGTCACAAGAGGAAGAGAAGTTCAGATCTGTGTTTCCTGGTGCAGTCTGTGCTACAATTTTAGTAATGAGAATGTAGGTGTCCTCTGGCGCAGGCCACCAAATAAACTCCCGAGATTATCTCGGGCACCCTGGTGTTGACTCGACGGTTTTATTTATAACCAGCTGTGACCTTACCTTTCGCAGAATGTCCTAACTGACAGCTTTTAGAAGACCATTTTAATCAGGTTTACACACAGCACCAAAATACTGGTTTTGTAGCCTTCTTCCTGCTTCCAAAAGTCATGGAAATTAAGGTGAAGTTTGGCTATGGCAGTAGACTGCCAGTCCTTTTCTGGGGTACCATTTTTTTTTAAAGAACAGGCACATAACACGAGCCAAAGATTATACCTTGATTACGTTCCCAAAAGGCAGATATGCTGCAAACATGCAGAAATTTAATTCATTTAATTTGGCACATGGAACTAAATTTTGTTCCCAATATCTGTGTATTTCAATTTTTGTTTTTTTGTTTTTTGTTTTTTGTTTTTTTCGAGACAGGGTTTCTCCGTAGCTTTTTGGTTCCTGTCCTGGAACTAGCTCTTGTAGATCAGGCTGGTCTCGAACTCACAGAGATCCGCCTGCCTCTGCCTCCCGAGTGCTGGGATTAAAGGCGTGCGCCACCACCGCCCGGCTTGTGTATTTCAATTTGTTGTGCAGATTTTTGTCCAGTTTTACTGAGGGGAGGGCATAACTCTGCAGTTGGTGGAGCTGTCTGTGAATGTGGAGACGTCACACCATAGACAGTTGAGCACGTCTGTCCTCAACAATGTATGGTTGTTTGAGACTGTGCAGGAGAGCACTGCTGCTGTACACTGACAGGCTTGGTTTGAATCCCAGATACCATAATTCTGTCCTTGGATTGGGTCTGGAGCTTGTGCTGGCATTACCGGACATTGGAGTCTTGGTGTGCCACACTTTCATTCTGAGCTCCATACTGTGAACTGGAGACTTCCACAGAAGCTGCCACCTGTGGCAGCACCGGCACTGATAGAGGGGCAGCAAGGGATCCACACACAGGCACATACAAAACAATGTGCGTGTATACTTACACATATGTGCATATTCGTTCTTAAAGTAGCAATAGTGAACATAGTAACGTAAGGAAAATCCTTCAGTAATCCTACTACACCTGGCACAAATTCTTGCTGTGGTTTGATACTGTGAGCAGCACACAGTTCTTTGTTTTTTTGTTTTTCCAGACAGGGTTTCTCTGTGTATCCCTGGCTGTTCTAGAACTTGCTCTGCAGACCAGGTTGGCTCCAAACTCAGAGATCTGCCTGCCTCTGCTCCCTAGTCCTTGTCATGATCTGTCCCATCCTGCGAGTCAGAGAAGCCCGCGGAGAACTCATAAACTCACGTTCCTGGCAACCCAGCTGCTTCAATAGCATCACCTCTGAGCACCATTTGACTGCATTGCGAACATTCTGACCCTGTGCCAGGGCGCATTCTGAATAGGTAGCTTTTTCCTGGTTGCTCTATGAGATGCAAAGCTAGACTGGGGCCTCCACAGTGCGGCTTCCACCCACCGTCATGCTGTGTTCTCCTGCACAAAGCAGTGCTACCTTTCCACTGGCTGTGCTGACCTCAGAAGGGGCAGGGTCTAGCGGGTGAACACTCAGCGAAGGGGTGCCAGTCATTTCCGCTGGTGGAAACTTTAAATCCGCTTAAGCTGTTTAATCCAGGCAAGTCTGAATGTGGTTAAGCCAAGGCAAGGATCCAGAGTGGAGAATTGGACCAAGATCTGAGCAGTCAGTCTCTATGCTCCCAACAAAGGCAAAATCTGGTACATTGAAGTCAAACCTGCAGTGGTTCCAGAATCTGGTGTTCCAAACCACTGCAGGAGAAGCCAGGGTGAAGGCAGTGCTTACAACAGCACAGGGGTTAAAGACTGCTCTGTGGCACTCTGAGAGCGAGCTCCCCTCTGTACACTCAGTGCCCAAAGCACAGGGAGCCACGCTGACCTTGACTGTTAAGAGTCCTTCAATCTTTTTTTTTTTTAAAGACAAGGTCAAGACTAGACTAGAGATCCACCTGCCTGTGACCTGCCAAGCGCTGGGATTAAAGGTGTGCATCACCACACCGTCAGGAAACCAGCCTTATGTGTATTGATTAGCATGCTGGCCCACTTCCATAGTTCAAAAGGTCCTCCCAGCCTGGCAAGAGAGCAGGTGAAAGTACTTGCTGTGTGAGCCTGACTGGCAGCCTGAGGCCAGTTCCACCTCAAGATGGAGGAGAGAACCCGTCCCACAAAGACATCCTCTGACCTCATACACACAGCTTGCACGCACCCTACACACATCCCCCCGACACACAATAATAATGGTTTTCAGGCCCTCTCTTATCTCCTACAAGGTTCCTTATTACTTTACTTCTTCCTTAATTGACTGTCAGAAGTCCTTAGCTGGACTGAGACCAAAGCCCTTCCACTGAGGAGAGAGAAAAGATGCTTAGGCAGCCAGAAGTGCTTCCATCGTCTTTGCAACAATGTTGCTATTGGCTGGGGGTCCGACAAGGTTTTAGAGAGCAAGACCGCTGTGCACATCTGCGTACACACACCCCTTCCCATTGAAACCCTGGTTAAGTGCTTTTTTCTCTAAAAGGGACTCCTGGCAGCTACAAGGTTCCTCCTCTTGCGGAGATTGCCAGAGGCCTCTGGCTGGGATTTCAGAATGCTTAATGTTAAAATTCCGATAACTCAGACTCAAGGGTGAACAGACCTTTCACCCGGATGAGTCTCAACACCGCCCAAAAGTTCTTTTATTCATTTATAATAAAAGCAGTCTGTCTTCATCCTAACATGTCCACAGGAGAGCGCTTTCTCGAAAGAGCTGAGATCAGCACTGCGCCGTTGATATAAGATTAAAGCAAAGAGGCCAGCTGCTGTAAGATACACTCTTGCTGGGCCATGGCCTCCTAACAAGTTCCCGCTTTTCACTATCCAGTAATAGATACTTTGTTTTTGTTTAGAGACAGGATCTCATTACAGCCAGGTCTGGCCCCAAATGCCCTTAAGTAGCCAAGGATGACCTTGAACTCTTAATCCTCCATTTCACAAATGCCCGGATCACAGCAATACACTACCCCCACAGGGCTCAGATGTTATTTTTCCCATTTTATATGAGAAACAAGACCCTCACTCTGTAATATCAGATTCACGAGACTAGAAAAGGCCAATAGTTCTTAATATAAGATTCTGCAGACGAGGACTCCAGCGGGGTGTAAAGGCGGAGGGCTGGTGTGACAGTTTGGCTTCAGACTGGCCTTTAAGGCTCCTAATTCCGTGAAATCCTTGCTCTCCTTTCCCCACAGGCTGATACTTCAGAGAGTTACAGTCCTCACGCTCTTCCAGCCTAGTTCCCTTCCCAATTCCCTGTCCCATGAGATCAGGATGCAAAGCCTTATGGGATAAACGCCCTGAGGCAGCAGACTGCCTGCTCTTTTCTAACTCTTAGACAAGTGGATACCAGCCCGCAGCCAGGAGGGGAGAAGCCCTGGAGTCTCCTGCTTGTCTGTGACTTTGATGAGTTCTAAGCGCACCTCACACCATGGTCCATGGCAACGCATGTTTACATCCAGAATCCCTTCCTGGGACTTTGGCCACTCCCTTGCTCTTTCCCATCACTGTGCTTCAAGCCAAGGCTTAGAATGAAGCTCATGGAAACATCACGTCATGGTGGTTCTTTGGGTGGCCTTTGTGTCCACCTCAGTTGCACTTCCTCCTTACAGCTTGGCCTGCTTCCAGGCCATTTCTGGTAACTTCTCCTGGGACCTGCTGCCAATTTCCCCTTTACCTAGAGCTCAGGCTCTGTCCGGACTGTCGTCTTGCAGCTCTGGGTTCATGATAGTATCAAGGATGAGACTGGGAAGCTAAGGCTGTGCAAACAGAACTCTGATGAGGGTGAGCTGGAGAAACTGGTTTTGTAGAAGCAGGCGTTCTGGAGAGGGATTGACATGAAGCAAGTCCTGAGTGGGAATGCACGCCATGGTAACATTTGGGGGCAAAGTCTGGTTCTTCCTGTAAGGGTGGGCATGTGTGTGCATGTATGTGTGTGTGTGTGTGCAAGCACATGCACGTACGTGTGCTTGAGAGTGGCTGGTCTTCATCCAGATACTACATCTCCAGGAGCTGTTGATGTGGTGGGCAGAGTTGCAAGACTGGCCTGTGTCCTTCATTAGACTTCCTCTGCCCTTTGTAAACAACGCCCTGCAGGACTAGGGAGCGAAGCCTACACCCTGTTTTTGCTTCCCTTATCTGCAAAGTATGGCTTCTCAACGTGACTACTCTGGACATTTGGGGCTGGATAATTCTCTTTGGGGAAAGCCGTTCTTGGTAAACTATGTATCTGATAGAATGCCTCCCCTCTGCCCATTAGCTGCCAATAGCAAACAGTTTCCTCTTAGATGATGACCGTATGTCTGCGGAATTCGAGAGATTCCCCATGGACGGAAGGCATTGGCAGAGAAACCAAAGCTGGGAATCACAAATCTAAGAGTCACTGTGTCAGGAGGAGGTGTGTGTGTGGGGGGGGTTAACAGCAACATGGGACATCAGGTTGTCACTGGGCCACAGAGTGAGGCTGGAGAAAAGCACCTGTCATTGTGAGCAGCCATCTTGACACACAAGGCTCAGGTGATACCCTGCTGTGAAATCTCAAAACGTCATCTGTGTGGCAAATTATTTAATATGCATGTGTAGAATTCAGTCCTTGTTTTTTTTTTTTTTTTGGATTTTTCGAGACAGGGTTTTTTTTTTGGTTCCTGTCCTGGAACTAGCTATTGTAGACCAGGCTGGCCTCGAACTCACAGAGATCTGCCTGCCTCTGCCTCCTGAGTGCTGGGATTAAAGGCGTGCGCCACCATCACCCGGCTTCAGTCCTTGTTTTGTGTTATTCACTCAGCCTAAAGATACTAAAAAACTTTTATATTAATTAATTTTATAATTTTTATATTAATTCAATTTGGCCTTTAATCATTTCACATATATATGCATATACATTTATATACACATACACTAAGATATATAGATATAGATATATACATGCACATATATACATGTATAATACATTCTGATTGCTCTCAATCCCCTCTCTGGTCTCCCTACCACCCAACAGGCCCCCTCCTCCCTACAAATCCATTTCTCACTTTCATCTCTGTTTTATTTTGTACCCTGAGTTTAACCAGGGATATTCTGTGTCACCATGGCTTTGGGACTGTTCACTGGAGGCTGGTGGGCTCAGCAGCAAGTACACAGTGACTTGTCCCTGTCCTAGAATCCATCGGTAGCCAATGGCTTGGAAGGGAGGGGTGAAGTCCCGTGAGCCCCTCCCCCAACCACGACTGACCCTGGTGTGCCGGCAAACTTGATGGCAAGAGTTTTTACCTGTGCTGAATATTTTTAAATTTAAATTGAATGTATATTGGTGTTTTGCTTACTGTGCACCGTTTGTGTGCCTGGTTCTTGGTGCCTGCAGAGGCCAGAAGAGGGCACCAGGCACTGATCGGATCCAGTGGTTAAGAGCCACCAGGAGGGGACTGGGAATCAAACCTGGGTCTTCTGCAAGAGCAGCCAGTGATCTTAACCACTGAGCCATCTCTCCAGCCCTATATGCTTGGAATTCTTTATTCTTGGCTGGAGAAAGACTTCCATTGGACCCTGGAGTGAAGGATTCTTCTCTTCTCATGTCTCCTTGATCTTCTGTGTCCCTCTATGCTATCTCAGTCTAACTATTGTCCAGGCTGGCTGATAAAACTTCCAATCATGCCTCAGGTTCCAAAGTGCTAGAATCGCAGGCGTGTGCCACCACACGCAGCTGGATGTACCATTTTAAAAGCTTCCAAAGCTCTCAGCCCCAGACTCACCACTAGCATCTAACAGAGTGCTCTTGTGACTTGTTACTGCATAAACAATACTAAGGATAATTGAGAAACAAAAGCCTCTTGTGATTCCCCCCAACACCACAATCAAATGTTTTCATTTCTGTCTGGTCTTCACTAAATAAATACGTTTTTCTTATACATGCCATCTCTTCGATCATGTGCCTGCCCCCCCCCCACCAACAGTGAAATACAGTGACCCTCCTGAGGGTCTGGGGATGGTGGAGCACTCAGCTGGTAGAGCGCTTGCCTATAAGCACACAGCCCTGGGCTCCTCTCCAGTCCTGCATAAATCCCAGTACGCAGGCACTAGAGCAGAGGGTCAGGCCTCTGAGTTCATTCCTGACTACGTAGAGAGTTGCAACAGAGACAATCTGAAAAATAAATAAATACATAAATACCTCTGAAGTAGATCTAACCTTACGTTTCTGCCTTCTAACCAGCATTTAGGAGCTGATGTTACCACGAGAAGCTCCTTTGGTAGGTAAGGATGTTCTGAGAGAAACTGCGAAGGATACAGGGATGCAGGGTTCACCCTCGCTAGGGATGATACATAGTGGCAGACCTCCGGGGGTTCACGCCCCCAGCAGATGATACACAGTGGCAGACTTCCGGGGAGACAGCTTCAGTCCTATCTCTCACACACATCCACGTCACTTACTCACCAAAGGACTTTAAACTAGAAGTGTCCTTAGGTACCATCCAGAGTTCGCGCCTTACAGATAAGAGATACGTTGACTTTTCCAGATATCAGGAAGAGTCGATGACGAGGCTGGAAGAACCCCAAGCCTCCAGAGTCCCCGAAGCTGATGGATTTTCAGGGCACTCTTCCTTATTGTACGTCCGTAAAGTTCTCTGAAGCACAATGAAGGAGGAGCTGGAGTGGGACTGTGTCCCCAGAGTTCATAGGTTGCAAACTGGAGTCTCCAATCAGTACATCAATGATGCTTAGGGTGGGGCCTTCGGGGGGGCACTTGAGGATAGATGAGGTCATGAGACAGGATGCCCGTGACCTCACTAAGCTGTAAGAAGAGCAGGGTGGAGAGATGGCTCAGCAGTTAGAAGCACTGGCTACTCTTCCAGAGGACTCAGGTTTGAGTTCCAGCACCTGTATGCGGCTCATAACTCCAGCTACAGTGTCTGTAACTGCAATTCCAGGGGATCCCCTGTCATCTTCAGTCACCAGGCACCAGTACACTGTACAGGCAAAACATCCACACATGCAAATTAAATTAAAAAAATTGAATTAAAAAGAAGTAAATACAGCACTCGGGAGGCAGAGGCAGGCGGATCTCTGTGAGTTCGAGACCAGCCTGGTCTACAGAGCTAGTTCCAGGACAGGCTCCAAAGCCACAGAGAAACCCTGTCTCGAAAAACCAAAAAAAAAAAAAAAAAGAAGAAGTAAATAAGAGAGAGCTGAGCTGCACCCTCACCACTGCCGTGTTGCGATGCGTTGAGAAGGCCCTCATACCATGCTGGCGCCTTGCCGTTGTACTTCCTGGCCTCCAGGACCGCAGAGAATAAACTCTGTGTGAATTACTGAGCATGTGTTATTCTGTCATAACATCAGAATTTGAGACAAGAGGCTCATAGAGTTGATTTACTGCAAAGGATTTTTATTTCTGTTTTCTGTACTGCAAGTGTTTGAGTCTCAGTCTGTAACATTTAATGGAAATTGTTCCCACCAAAAGTAAGAAAATATGGGTTTAATCTGTTCGCTACAGTTTATGAGTGCTGAGCCCTAGGCTAGCTTAATTTCTTTGAGCCTTGGTTCTATTTGAAAAAACCAGCAAAGTCCAAGAGTCAATGAAAACTTGAGAATAGGTATCAAATGTTCTGTCCTTTGACCCAGTAGCCCCTCAATTCTGGAAATCAAAATAACTCTGCGTTGGAGAAACCACATGCTCACCCCCTTGGATTACAGCTCCTGTTTTCTGAGCCTGCCAGTGTGTGTGCCCTAGCTGGTGTGTGCCATTGTGTCGTTAGACACGGGCATTGCGTGGTTACAGGAAAGACTGCTGTCCACAGAAAAATCCGCCTTGTCTGGAAATATGCAAGACGTCAGAGGCAGAAACAGGAGTTAAGCTCCCATCTGCCTCCCCCACAGCCCATTTCTTTCTAATATGCTGGTGTGTGTGTGTGTGTGTGTGTGTGTGTGTGTGTGAGAGAGAGAGAGAGAGAGAGAGAGAGAGAGAGAGAGAGAGAGAGAGAATAAGGTTTAATTTAAGACGTCTGCAGTGATAACTGGGGAGGTGTTTTAGTGGACAAAGCACTTGGCCTATGAGGACTGGAGTTTGAACCCCAGCACCCACATAAAAACCAGACAGTTATCACTGCCATCCTGCAACCCCAGCAGAGATGGGATTTCCAAGACCTGTTGCTAACTAGACTAACCAATCAGCAAGCTCTTGGCTCATTGAGAGGCCTTGTCCCACCCCACAACTGGCAATGGTGTAGTTTTTATTCATTAAAGTATTGATTCTGGTTTTGTTTTATTTTCCCTTTCCTTTCCTTTCAGTTAAGATTTTACTTTGCAGCTCAGGCTGGCCTACAACTCTTGCCTCAGCCTCCCCAGTCTTAAATGATATTTAAGCCTTCTTCTGTGGCTTAAGTACCATTATCTTGAAGGTTTTTAGTGTGGATTACTCAGCTAGTTCTGTTGGGAGGCACCAGGGTAAAAGGAGAGTATCTTCACGCCCAGGACCTGAACACAGATAGCACTAAACATAGCGTTGCTGGGCTTGGGACAGGGTGGGCAGCAGCCACATTCTGTGGATCAAAGAGCTAAAGTCTGTAAGTTCTGGTCTATTCGTGAGGGTTTGATTCAGTTACTCTAAAGTAGAATCTTCTACTTAATAAGTGAAGGTGCAATTTTGTTTGAAACTATTTGCTTCTTGTTCATTAATTTCTGGTTTTTGGTTTTTTTTTTTCTTTAAGATAGGGTCTTACTACGTAGCCCAAGCTGACTTAAAACTCACTATCCTCCTGCCTCAGCTTTCTGAGGTGTACACCATGACACAGCTGGAAATTAGACTTCTTGCAGGACATCCCAGGGTTGTCAGAGCCCCTGTCACCTTCTGTCTGTGGCTTTGGTATCCTCGGCTTCTGTCCCACTGATCGCTCTACCACATACATTCCAGTCAGGCAGATGGGGGAGGAATAAGGGAACACCTCTACTTTTAGGGCCACTACGCGGAAGTTACAATCAGCAGTTCTAGGCATAACATGTTGCCTAGAATTTGGTTACAGAGGATTCTGGGAAATGTAGTCCTTATTGGAGTCACCACACACTGGATAGTTAATCCCAATTCTATCAAATAGGGGAAGGATGGATGTTGAGGGATGTTTTAGTAAGGCCGCTTGTTTATTCCTGGCTGCCTCACAACTCAGTCCTGAAATAATCATACAGAAATGGTATTCTTTTTTAAAAAAAATTTATTATTTATTATGTATACAATATTCTGTCTGTGTGTATGCCTGCAGGCCAAAAGAGGGCACCAGACCTCATTACAGATGGTTGTGAGCCACCATGTGATTGCTGGGAATTGAACTCAGGACTTTTGGAAGAACAGCTCGTGCTCTTAACCTCTGAGCTATCTCTCTAGCTCCAGAAACCATATTCTTTAAAACACTGCTTGGCCTATTAGTTCTAGCTTCTTATTGGCTAGCTCTTACATATTAATTTAACCCATCTCTATTAATCTGTGTATCACCACATGGCTGTGGCTTACCAACAAAGATTCGGCATGTCTGTCTCTGGCAGCGGCTCCATGGCTTCTCCTCACTCCGTCTTCTCCCAGCATTCAGTTTAGTTTTCCCAGCCTAGCTAAGTTCTGCCCTGCTATACATCCAAAGCAGTTTCTTTATTCATTAATGGTAATCACAGCATACAGAAGGGAATCCCACATCAGAGGGACACTTCCCACAGAAGACTGTGGGAAAGCAAGCCAGGGGAGAACCATGGTCCTGGTACAGTCTCTGAGGACCAGGAAGGGAGTGCTGATTGTGGAACCCAACAATACATCCTCAGTCTAACACGTTTCCCGTGCTGAAGACTGAATCCCCGTCTCAGGGATGCTCGGAAAGCCCTCTCACTGAGCAACAGCCTAGCACTTTTTTTTTTTGAGACAGGGTCTTACCATGTAGTCTTGAATTCACCGTATAGCCTAGGCTAGCCCAGAATTCTCAACCTTCCTGCCCCTACCTCATCTCCTATATATTGAGGTGACAGTTGTGTGCCACCTCATCTGGTATGTACCACCTCAACTGGCTTCAGTCCGTCTTACGCTGCAGTACCATACCACTAAGGGCTCTTGTTTACCTGTGTGCCGGTGCCCCTAACACTTCAGGATCCAGGGAGTCAAACTCTGTATTATTTGCCTGGGCCTTTAAAAGTCCTTGTGTGTTTTTTATCAGAGAAGACGCCTGGCTCTAGTGGAGGCTGGAGGGAGTGTACGTTAGATGGTTTGGCATGATCGATCATCAAATATGTCCTTTGACCCTGGCATATTTATTCTACATGTGCAACGTGAATAAAATCTAGCCAAGGTTATTCCTTACAGCCTTTTTCTAATAGCCAAAGAATGGAAACTAGCCAAACCCTATCGGCAAGAGACTAAGTAAATCATGGAAAGAAGCCATCCAATGAACCGCTCCAGAGCTATTAACAAGAGCGATATCCTGCTACGGACACATTTCAATACATAGTCACACGGGAAGTTTGGGCCAACGGAGCACATATATTATAACGCTCCCACAAGATTATATTACCCAGTGTCCTTGTCACCATCCCAGTTTAAGTAAAGATATTTCTGGGCTGACTTTCCACAACAATGACATTTCACAATGACATAATTCTCAGGATAGGCTGCCCCTTTAAGTGATATTTTTTTAAACGAGCCAAAGAAAACGGAATATGTTGTGTAAAAATTTTGTGTAAAAGGCAAAAGGTATAGTGGTGGCACTTGTACCATACAGAGACACCCTAGACTAACGGGCAGCCACACAGTAGGACGAGCAGAAGCTTCCACAGCGAGCAAGAACTGTGCCAAAGTAGCAGGCCTCCTGAGCACAAGAGAGCAGAGGAAAGCAAGGTGGGGAAGGAAAAGACTGGGAGGGAAATGTGAGGTGTGGGACCTCTTTAAGGTTCTGGGAGGATCTAGAACAATGTTACGTCCGGGTTCTCGTCTCTCACATGGAAATATGCAGGTTTGATGGGGTGGCTCAGTGATAACCTGAGGATGGACTCGGGGACCCACATGATGGAAGGAGAGAACCATCGCTCAAGTTGTTCTGTGACCTCCACCAAGTGTCATGGTGCCTGAGTGCTATACATCAGTACCTCGTCAAAAAGGGAAAGGAAGGAGCTGGTGAGAGGGCTCCGAGGGAAAAGGTACCTGCCAGCCTGGCAACCTGAGGAGGAGAAGAGGACCGACTTCCATAGTTGCCTTCTGACTTCCATATACTCGCCGGGGGCTCACACTTACTCCCCTGTAAATAAACAAACATAATTTAAAAATTTAAGGAAGAAGTCTTGGTCTGTGCTATAATAACATGGATGAACCTTGGGGAAATTACACTAAGTGAAATGAGGCGGCCACGAAAGGACACAAATGACAGGATTCAACTTAAGTGAGATGCTTCGTTTGGTCTGGTCCATGGAGATTGAAAACGACAGAACGGGGAGAGAGACTAAAAGGAGAAAGCCCTAAGGATGGTGGGCAGAAAGAGGGATCGGATGAGGAACGAGAACTCATTTCCAGGCCGGCGTGTGATCCACACCTAACAATATATTTTAGGGCTTTTAGAAAAGGACAACAGCGAACTCTCAGTCTCGAGTCAGGGAGCCACCGTTCAGGCAGGCTACAGTGAAAGAAACATGGCGGCAAGGAGAGACCTAGGCTTGTTTTTATTAGTTTATTTATTTATTATGTATTGGGGGTGGCAGGTACATGCTCCACAGTGGAGGGCAGAGGGCAGCTTGGAGGAGTCAGTACCCTCCTTCACCATGTAGGTCCTGAGGATCAAACTCAGGACTTCAGGTTTGGTGGCAAGTGCCTTAGTCAGCTAGTTGTCTTTCTAGTTCTTTTCCTTCCTTCCTTCCTTCCTTCCTTCCTTCCTTCCTTCCTTCCTTC
>JABTXL010000002.1:2462612-2484893 GCA_025134845.1 Neodon shergylaensis
ACCCTATGGGTCTACATCCTACCCTATGGGTCTACATCCTACCCTATAGGTCCACATCCCATCCTATGGGTCCGCATCCCATCCTATGGGTCTGCATCCTGGATGTCTCCATATAAACAAAATCATGCAGCAGGTGGTGCTTGCAAACTGGCTCGTCTCCCTGAGCAGTTGCAAGAATTTTTATCTTTCTGCTAGCTACCCCTGGACAGAACTTTTTGGAAGAGTCTCCTTCAGTCTTTTCTCTGTACTCTGCTTGCTGGGAGCTGGGTTATTTTGTGATTTAAACCAGCATGAACTTTGTTAGTGTTTATCAGCATTCAGCGGAGACATGGCACCATTGGAATAGCATCTGCTTAACATACACGAGGTCCTGGATTTGCTCCTCAGACACATCACTGCTCTGTGGTAGCTACACGCCTGCAGTCCCAGCATTTAGAGGGTGAAAACAGAAGGATAAAACATTTAAGGTTACGGGGAGAGGGATGGCTCATTGGTCAAGAGCACAAAACTGCTCTTGCAGAGGCTCCAAGTCAGGTCCAAGAGTCCGTGTTAGGTGGGGATCCGACACCCTTTTCTGGCCTCCGCGTGTATCTGAACTCAAGTGCACACATTCACACTTATTTAATTCAAGGTTCTAATTGGCTACACACAGAGTTTGAAGCCAGCCTGGGCAACGCGAGACCTTGTCTCTAAAATAAAATCTATAGGGTGACGTGTGGTGGCGCACGTCTTTAATCCCAGCACCTGGGAGACAGAGGCAGGCAGATCTCTGTGAGTTCCAGGCCAGGCCAGTCTACACAGAGAGTTCCGAGCCAGGCATGGCTACAGTGAGATTCTGTCTCAATAAAATAAAGTAGTAAAAGGAAGTTTATCATTTTTCCCTGTGAGCCCAGTGTTCTGTGTAAGGTGCAGACCTGCACTTCTGTTGAATCATGTATTAAAGTTTGTTGGGTGTGAGACAGGAAGACTCCTTGAAGCTCAGGCCAGCTTGGCTTCAGAGCGAGACTTTGTTTCAAAAATACTGGAGGAAAAAAAAGCCCTTCTTTTGATCCCCAGAACTGAAGAAACCAGCAGTAGTGGCACACCGGTAATCCCAGTACCTAGAATGTGGAGGTAGAAGGATTAGTAATTCACAGAGAATCTGCAGCCAGCCTGGGCTATGTGCTTCAAAACCAAAGCAGCAGCAACAACAATTAAACCCCCCAGATTCAGATTCAGTGGTGCTGTTTTTGTTTCGTGAGTTCAGAAGTTCCCGTGACAACAGCTTAGTCTTCCGTGCTGGCACTTGACATGGGAATATGCGGGACATATTTGGTAAGTCAGATGATGGCCTTTTACAGAAGTGGCTTCATGTTTGGGATGGAGTCTCCCTCATAAAAAAAAAAAAAAAAAAAAAAAAAACAAAACAAACAAACAAAAAAACCATTAGAATGAGTTTTCTTTGCTTGCAGCTTTCAGGTCTCCACGTTATTCATCCGAAAGGACGATTCATCGAGTTTGCCAATGGCATTTCACATGTGTTTGCTACATGAAGAAATTATGTGAACTGAAAGTTCTTTTCCAAAGCAAATAGGACATTTACCCTCCCCACCAAACACAGTTTGAGTCAAAGCCTTGTTACAGCTCGAATCAGAAAGCTCCTCCTGTTCCAGGGTTACATGTTGAGCAGCTGCTCCCGAGCTGGTGGTGGCTGTGTGGGAAGTAGGGCTTGACTGGTGTAGGGAAGACGGACCTTTGAAAGACAGAGCCTAGCTCTGCTCTCTGTCCTGTTCTGTTTCTCATCTGTTCCCTGATGGAGCCTCCTGTGTCTTCCCCACAACGATGGATCGAATTCCCTCTGAAACCATGAGCCAAAAGAAAACCTCTTTCCTTAAGCCGTGCCTGTCAGGCCTTTGCTCACAGGTAATTACACAGCATACAATCACTTGTAACTCTGACACTCTTTTCTGGCTTCTCTGGGTACCACACTCTTACGACGTATTCTCTCTCTCTCTCTCTCTCTCTCACACACACACACACACACACACACACAGCTATTAAATATTTTTTGGTCTTAAAAGAGATCCAGTAAAAATGGAAGACAAAAGAACCATAATGTCCTGAACCACTCTCAGAAAATGTTCTTTATTCTAAGAAGAATGGGGAACTGCCAAAGACTTCTGTGTGAGAGCGATGAGGTGTCGGGAGCAGTGAGCCCCCAGATCCTGAATTTCTTGTAAACAACTTGTTTTCCCCTGATCTGAGTGCCTACAGCTGCTCTGAGCACGAGACCCTCAAGGGATTCCTGATGGCAGGAAAGTGGTTTCTGGTGTGTTTGGCTGGGGCGTGGCTATCAGTGAAGGATCCCTATATAAGCTGCCCCTGGACACAATAAAGGGGCATTCTGGCTTCAAGGATGACCTGTGTCTCTGTCTGTCTGTCTGTCTTTGTGAGTCATTGTGTGTGTCACTGTCCAGCCCCTTGCTGGGTTCACAAACTGTATGGCGGTGTATAGAGCTCAGACGGGCATGGTGTGCCGCAGTGAGGCACGGTGGACTGCTGGAAGAGCCAGAGCTGAAGGCCAGGGAGAAAGATTTCGGGGTTTGGAAGTGACACACAATCCTGGTGTGTACCCAGTCAGTCGCCTGCGTCTTCTTAGCCCTGGGCTCTGGTTAGTGGGTTTGGAGTCTGGCTGGAAAATACTGTGTGGGTAACCAGCCCCCAGGGGAATGGATGCTCCTCAAGGTGGGGCACAAAAACAGCAAGGCTTCAGAGCAGGGGCAGCAGATGGGTTAGAAAATAGGCCGATGGAACTGACTCAACAGAAAAAAGGGCAGTGAGGGCCAAGGGTGCATCTCAGGATTCTGAGCAGGTACACGAGTTAGACCAGGCCAAGGACACAAGAGAAGCAAGGTCATGTTATAGTAGCCCCAAATGGACTTCAAAAGATGTCAATGACAGGTCATGCTTCAAGAAGGCAGCAGAGCCGGGCGATGGTGGCGCACGCCTTTAATCCCAGCACTCGAGAGGCAGAGGCAGGCGGATCTCTGTGAGTTCGAGACCAGCTTGGTCTACAGAGCTAGTTCCAGGACAGGCTTCAAAGCCACAGAGAAACCCTGTCTCGAAAAACCAAAAAAAAAAAAAAAAAAAGAAGGCAGCAGAGTCACCCACGTTAGGGTCTTAAGAGAAAGACAGCCAGTTGCCCATGAGCTATGTCTGTGTAGGTCATCAGTGAATGGAACACAGTTTCTGTGGGGTGGTCTGCTGTGCACCGGATTGGATGGGTCTGAGAGTATGGACCAAAAAACCTGCGATGAACAGACCAAGTGATGAACAGATGCTTAAAAGAAATCCCACACTAGCTCAGAAATGAGAAATATTTATTTAGGGGTAAACTCACAAATCAGAATTCTCTGCTTGAAGAATGGACATAGATCGAATCCAGCAATCCAACAATCCGAACGAGCAGCCAGCGAAAAGGAGGGAAAAGGGGCTGGACACAGGCTCTGCATCCCCATATATAGTACAAGAGGCCACGCCCCAGTAGGTGGGTAACCACAAGCTGCAAGCCTTCCTACAGCAAACCTGTATAACTGGAAGTTTCTCTCCCAACCACTAGTTCCCAAATAAACACTTAGAGGCTTTTATTTGAAATTACCTGGTGTGAGTAAGAAAGAAACACAGAACACGCAACAAACCCACTTAGGGGTTTATTAGAGGGGGTGTGCACAGGCCTGGGGAAGTCGGTGTGCAGAGAGGGAGAGAGGGCTGAAGATGGCGCCTCCAGCTTTTAAGGGCTGCCTAGCGCATGTGCACAGGGAGATGGCATGGTTATGTCATCTGCAGATGACGGAGCACACGCATGCACGCAAGGGCTCATGCAGCTGCATCGTACGTAGATGATGCAACGGGGGGGGGGGGTCCTTTAACATTCCCAGGGCCATTAGGCACTTCTGCCTGAGGGCTTGTCTGCACATGCGTGGCCCTGGAACCCAGAAGTGTAAGTCATGTTGTGTGGCTGATTCATTTCAATATTAATAATGAAAATTTGGCTGATGGCTCAGGCTTGTTACTATGTTGCTCTTGCCTTTAAATTAACCCATTTCGCCAGGTGGTGGTGGCGCACGCCTTTAATCCCAGCACTCGGGAGGCAGAGGCAGGCGGATCTCTGTGAGTTCGAGACCAGCCTGGTCTACAAGAGCTAGTTCCGGGACAGGCTCCAAAACCACAGAGAAACCCTGTCTCAAAAAACAAAACAAAACAAAAAATAAATTAATTAATTAATTAACCCATTTCTATTAGTTTATATTTTACTCTGAGGCTCATGGCTTGTTACCTCACATCTTCTCAGGCGGCTGCTGGTGTCTCAACCCCTCTTTCTTTCTCCCTGCCTTCAGTTTGGCTTTTGTGTCCAGCTATATTCTGCCCTGCCATAGGCCAAAGCAGCTTTATTATTAACCAATGAAAGCAACACATATTTGCAGCACACTGAAGGGCGTCCCACAGCAAACATAAGTGTGGCCTGAAGCAGATCAGTTCTCAGCCCTGAAATGCCAGGTACCTGGAGGCCCCTTTGATCCTTTGTGGGTCTGTTTTTATTTTGTTCTTTGTTTTGTTGCCATAACAAGGAGGCAAATCCACAGCCCTGAGATCTTTTCCTTCTCCCTCTGTAGCTCAGTTTCTAATTGGTCTTAATAATAAAGTCAGGTATTAGGGGTGAAAGAAGAAAGATAAGAAAAACAGACCAGCCAGCCACTAGTTCTTATGAGTGAGCTATGACTGCAGGTTTTTCAATTTAAGCGTTTTCTAAATAACATAATTGTAAATTTTTAAACTTACACATGTCCAACTATAAATAAACACGCATTAATTAAGTGATTCGTCTCCTGCCTCATGCCAGAATATTCTTGGATCACAAGGAAACAAAGTAAACCCAGATTTCTACCTTATAGGCTGCATTTTTTTTCATGTGTGTGTGTGCATGCATGTATGCAGGCGTGTGTGTGTACATGTGTGTGTGTGCAGTCTTGGGTGGTGCGTGTGGTCTTGATTGGTGTGGGATACCTCCTGTATCTATTTCTCAAATTCCGAGATTACAGGTCTGTGCCCCACACTTGATTTATGTCACGCTGTAGATTGAACCCAGGGCCTCTTGCATGCTAGGCAATCATTCTACCAATTAAGCTACATTGCCAACCCAGTCCCTCGCAATTCTACTCCTAATACTTGACTGTGTCTAACTTTAAAACATCAGATCTCAGCCAGGGATATGCTTCAGTAACCCCAGCCCTTGGGAGGCAGAAGCAGGGGGAGTGTAACTCCATGGGCAGTCTGCT
Organism: Neodon shergylaensis; assembly: GCA_025134845.1. NCBI lineage: Eukaryota > Metazoa > Chordata > Mammalia > Rodentia > Cricetidae > Neodon > Neodon shergylaensis. The sequence continues at coordinate 2,467,928 of JABTXL010000002.1, forward strand.
ACATAGGGACAACCTCAGAATTACAAGGGCAGGGATGTAGGTCAGAAGTGACACACCCAGCACGCACAGGACCCTGGATTTGGGTCCCAGCATCACAAAGAAGACAGACAAGGAGAACCTGAATCTTTTCAGTTATGTAAGACAATAGTCTTCCTATTAAAGCTGGTTTTGGCAAATTTCCCATCATCTGAAATCAACAGTTTAGAGAAAGAGAAGACTTGGATCAGAAATAGAAGGCATCAGAGAAAGACTGGACTGAGAAACTGGCCTGGGCAATGTGGAAAGCAGCTGGAAGGCCTGGCTGGGAAGCTGGTGTTCCCTGATAACCATGAAACTCTGTCTGAAGCAGGTTGACTTGCATTAGGAGATGAATTGTTTGTAGAGTTTGGACTCTGTAGGTTCAAAAGGTGGGATTTCCTCATAGTGTCTACATACCCACAAAGAGTAGCATAGCATTTGGAAGGCCTGCTGATCTAACAGACAAGGATGCTCCCTGCCAGATGACGGTGCTCCCTATCAGTTGAAGGTGCTCCCTACCAGATAAGGTACTCCCAATCAGAAGAGGGTGTTCCCTGGCAGATGAAGATGCTCCCTACCATATGAAGGTCCTCCCTGCCAGAAAAGGGTGCTCCCAGCCAAAGACAATTGGCCAGGAGCTCTGGAACCTCAGGTGTTGTCCTGTTGCCTGGGACCACGGGCGTGGACACTACTTCCAGTTGTATCACAGCCTGACACTCAGGGCGCTCTTAGTCTCAAAATAGTAAAGTGTGCTGCTTTCTTCAGTGTCCTTGAGTAAATTGCAAAAAGAAACAAACAGCCCTCAGCCAAGTTGGTCATCAGGAAGCTCTGCTGTCTTGGAAGACAGCCACACAGTACCACTCTAGAGGACCTGCAGGTCCATTCCAACAATTCCACATCCGAGGCAGGTCATTTCATGCCTAGAATCTTTTCCCTCTGCAGAATGGCCCCCCACCTTGCAGCATGGCAGGCCATCTGGATCGGGTTCTTCTGTCACTGGTGCTAAGAGTATGTCCCCACAAACTTAGGTTTATCCAGTGAGATTTCATATACGCACCCCACCCCCGCAAAGATACTCTTCTCTCTGGAACTACGAGAACCCCACAGAGTAGCTCTTGACGTCACACGCAGAGAGCAGATGAGGGTTGTACCTGATGAGAACATGAAAGGAGAGAAGAGAAAGGACTCTGCCCTTGCCCCTGAGTCCACCTGTACTAGTTATTGTCTGTGCTACTGAAACCAAAACACCCAATAGCAACAACTGGAGAAAGATTTCTTTCCTTCTCAGTGGATTTCAGTCCTTTACAGACAAAAGGCATGAAGGCAGGGAGGCTCAGCCTGTGGCAGTAGGAGTGTGTGCTAATGGCTGTTCACGTCCACACACAGGAGGCAGAGAGCTACTGGAATCCGGTGAGGATGACCTATAAGTGACCCCAGTGACCTTGCAGCTTCCTAAAGGTGCTTCAAACCTCACAATAGTCACCAGATTAAGGAGAGGTACTGAAAACACGAGCCTGTTTTCTCTGTGGTCCTTGTCTATAAAGCTAACACTTGGGGGTAGAAGCAGGAGGATAAGTAGTTCAGTTACATAATGAGTTCTAGGCCAGCCTAAGCTATGTGAGATCTTATTTTAGAGAGATATTACACTCATAAAAACAAAGCCAAAAAAGGTGGGTCCGGGCCATTCCTTCTTTGCTAACACGGGCAGCACAGTAGTACACACGCTCCTGCAGAAGTCAGAAGTGTGGCTTCTTGCAAGGTCGGAGGCTGGGGAAACAGGAGCAGGGTTTGAAAATTGCATTGTCAGTGGAGAAGACCAGCAAGAGGAAGGCAAGATTCTTGTGGGTGACAGGACAGAGAAGGAGGGGTGTCAGGGTACATCCAAGAAGTCATGTTGCAATCACAAGCTGAAATAGTTAAGTGACCTACTAGTGCGGCCCAGCTGAGGGCCTCGGTAGGTGCAGGGGAGCTGGGGAAGACTTGGAGGATGAAGCCGAGGGAGAATGTGAACAATACAGTAGGGGTGGGAACTGTGTTATCTCTGAGGTTCCTGGTGTTCCAACCGACCAATGAGTCAGGGTAGGTATTTTTAGAATTTGAAAGAGTTGTATCAGCAAGTCGTTGATCTGAATGGAAGGTATTTTGGTAGATGGGCGGTAAAAGTGTGTTTCTAAAGTTCAGTTAAATTCAGGATCTTGGATCTGGCCCAGCAATTTGATTTTAAGAGCTAGCATCCCCTCTAGAGACCCCACGCTAACTGCACTCTGAGCGGTGAGAAGTGTTGCTTCCCTGGCTGTGACACTGAGACTGGATGACCTTTAAGAAGATTTGTTGATGATTCCTCTCTATTTTGTGTTGCTTTTAATTCAGTATAAAAATAGTTGAAAAGATTGTGGGGGCACCAGGAAGTGTTTGCAATGCAAGAATAAGCACTGGTTGCTTTGCCATGTGCACACCTTTAATTCCAACACTAAAAAGGTAGACTTGGGCAGATCTCTGTGAGTTCAAGGCTAGCCTGGTCTATATAGTAAGACCCTGTCTCAAAAGAAAACAAAAACAAAACAAAACAAAAAAACCCCTCCTAAATAAATAAGTAAAAGGACTGGAGTGCAGATCCCCAGAACCTATGGAAAAGCCAGGCAAGCATAGTGGACATATGTAATTCCAGAATTCCAGAGGCTGAGAAAAGGGGATCCCTGGAGCAAACTGACTAGCTAAACTTACTGGAATCAGTGAGCTCTGGGTTTAGTGAGAGACCCTTTTTCAGTAAGGTGAGAACAATTGCAAAAGATGCCTGTTGTCAACTTTGATTTAAAAAAGAAACCTAATGTCAACTTTGGGCAGGCATAACACACACACACACACACACACACACACACACACACACCAAAAACAACCCCAAAATACCAAAAACAACCCAAAGCAAAATAGGTCCCCAAACCAACTAATCATAAAACAATGACAAATGAGCCTGCTGGAAACATTTCAGATTGAAACCATAACATCACTTCAAGTTTGGCTTTGTTTTACTCAAGTGAAAAATTCTCCCTTGTACTTGCTGAGGTTGGAGGGAAGTTCTTGGTACTTGTTATGCAAAGGGCCTCAATAGCATCACTAACCTAACTAGGAAACCAAAAAAAAAAAAAAAGGGCTGGAAAGTCTATATATGCTATAGATGTCTTTTTCGCAGGAGAATCCTTGAAGGCAGGGTCATTTCTGCAATGACGTCAGGCTTACTGAAGTCATTTGTATTCTGACTCTGAAACTGCGACTCCTTGGCACATTTTACTTTGTGTGACTATACAGCGTTCTTTGGGCTCATAATTCTGCAGACCTGATTGAAGTGAAAATTAAAATCATCTTTTTTAAAATTGATTTTTATTGAGCTATACATTTCTCTCTGCTCCCCTCCCTGCTTCTCCCCTCTCCTTCAACCCTCTTCCCAAGGTCCCCACGTCCCCAATTTACTCAGGAGATCTTGTCTTTTTCTACTACCCATGTAGATTAGATCCATGTATATCTCTCTTAGGGTCCTCATTGTTGTCTAGGTTCTCTGGGATTGTGATTTGTGGGCTGGTTTTCTTCGCTTTATGTTTAAAAACCACTTATAAGTGAGTACATATGATATTTGTCTTTCTGGGTCTGGGTTACCTCACTCAAAATGATGTTTTCCAGCTCCATCCATTTGCCTGCAAAATTCAAGATGTCATTAATTAAAATCATCTTCCACAATGTATTTCCCTTGTCAGGAGCCAGGGCCAGGAGGTTTTAAGCAGCGGAGTGGCAGCCTGTTCTTGTAGGATGAATGACATCACGCTTTGGGGGATGATTTTGTTTGTGTCCTTTCTGAGTCTACTGGAGAGCAAACCCAGCCTATTGGAGGGAAACCCACACCCAGCCTTGAGAGGGAGGGAACCCCCCCACACCACAGACACACACACACACACACACACACACACACACGGCACTCCATGAGGCTTTGTGTACTGAAGCCTTTAGAAGTTGATTGGCAGGGTCAAGTGGCCACTGTTCAGAGTGTGACAAGCCTTGTTAATTGGCTCTTTGCTGAGAAAAATCTCACACGAGAATTTTTCTAGTGAGCCTGTTCTAGTAGGCGCGTCTAAACTGCCTACAGTTCTGTAGGGGCTGACCCCCGATGCAACCAAGAGCTTCCCTGCCTGGATAAGGTTTTGAGACTCTGCTCTTCTGGGACATTGCATTTCCAAACCGTAGTCACCCACAGGGACAGAGCCGGAGCTGAGGGGAAAGCTCTTATTTGGACAAGGTGGCCTGAAATCAGTGCCTGGATCCATTAAACTCTTCCCTGGGAGTTCCTGCTGCGCATTCCAAGTGATTTCTTTGCCTTGGGGGCACTCACCAGAGAAACTTTCTAAGTTCCAGGACAGAGGGGTGGTGTCCCAGCTTCCCTGTGTGATAAAACCACTGGACTACACCCTAGGAAAGAAGAAGCAATACCTGCCCACAGGCATGGGGAAGGAGAGTGGAGGCTAGCTCATTCCACCAGCTGAGACTGGGAAAACCCTGGAACAAACTCCAAGTGTGCAAACGGGATTACGTTTGTCCTTCCTTGCAATTCAGAAGTCCTAACCCTCACCAACCAGAAAGCAAGCAGAAATGTGTCTGTTCTTGGAGACAGGGTAGATTAGGGTACCCCTTATCTAATCTGTTCTGATTGCTGTCCTTAAAAAGAGATCAGGACAAAATGCACTCAGAAGACGGGGGAGGGGAGCCAGCCTGGAGCCTCAGAAGAAACCACCTCTGCCAGCACCCTGACCTCAGACCCAGCAGACTAAGGCAGGCTGTAATGAAAAGGTGATCTGGGAGTTGTGTCCTGTGGGAGCCTCCTTGGCCGCTGTATGATGCTTTACTCGTGCCTGCTCCGGTGTAGCTGGTGTCCTTGCTATGTGTCACGGGACAACGATGGCATGTGTTCTTTACATAGATGCTAATCATTTGTCTCCAGGTCCTAGACAAGTGTAAGAATTGCCAAGTAGCTATTGGTTACTTATCAATCTGCTCATCTACTCATATTTCTGTTCTACCTTATCAGGCCAAACAAGCTTCATTATTAACCAATGGTATTCACAGCATACAGCGGGGAATCCCACATCCTCTCGCTCTCTCCCTCTCTCTTTTGGGGGTTTCTCTGTATAGATTTTTGGAGCCTGTCCTGGAACTAGCTCTGTAGACCAGGCTGGCCTTGAACTCACAGAGATCCGCCTGCCTCTGCCTCCCAAGTGCTGATATTAAAGGCATGTGCCACCACGGCCCAGTTCACATTTCTCTCTTAAAGTTCACTGTGTAAGCCCCTTTCTTTCATCTGTGCATTTAAATTGCTAATGACTGGGTTGCCTAGCTGTTCTTTATAAAGGGGCATTTGGGGGTGTTTATCTTTCTGACTCAGAAAGTCAAGAGTGAGAGTTATTGTTGAACTCCTGTTTTATGCCTTGCTCTTCAAGCTTGGCAGAGACTAAAATTGGTTTAGGGGAGACTGATAAACGGGGAGTCCCTTATGTGGAAAAGGTTCCATGTAGGTATGTGGAAGTGTTCTGTGTGGCCCAGAATACATGTCAAGAGCACAATTCATTGCTCAGTTCATGTCTTTAAGTGAACATGAAAGGCAAAGAAAGGGATTAAAATAATTTGATGTATTAGTATCTCCATGGAGACCAGAGCCATGCATAATCTTTATGGAGCCCCTCACAGTCTCTTTTTGGAATTAGGGAAGTGTACAATCGGTCATAATTATGTATTGGAGGTGCAGAGAAAATGATAGGAGGCAGAGATGATGATCACTCCCCCACTTAGCCGCAAAAGCAGCTATTATAACCGAGGTATTGTACACTTCCAAAGTTAGGAACTGGGGAGACTCGGTTTCTAGGATGGCATCAGGGAAGCGCCCAGGGTCCAGGGTTTGCATACCCAGCCCTGGACTGCAGGCTTGACAGGTAGTTCTCATTCACAACAGGTGGGGTGAATGAATGAATGAATGAATGAATATATGCAAGCAATTCGCCGCTGGGCAGGATCTGATTCCGTACGGGGGTCCTGTCAACCTTCTCTGCTCTGGGCAAAGAAGGGAAGGAGCCATCCACTGTCCTGCGGACACTGAGTAACACCTGCAAAGGTTGTATGCGAACCAGCAACTTCCACGTGACTGCCTCTCTTTCCAGGAACATGGTACTCAGTAGTACAATGAGGCCCAAGATCAGCCAGTGAGGGAGTCACAGCCACTGAACGGTCACTGTGCCCAGGTCAGTCAGATTCCATTGTGAGCGACAAGTTCACCCGTGATGGGGTACAAAAGGAGATGTTGATCATGTTCTGTAAATTATGTCGCATTGCACCCCCAGTCTCTTGTGGCCTCTCTGCTGAAACTTAGCCAGCAAAGGCATTTCTAGGTTCTCTACAGTCATTGGTTAGAGCTCTGTAGCGTTCCAACTGTCTCCCTTCTTTCCATCACCGCCATGCTATAGGCCTGAGTGTGCTGACCCTTGGCAAATATTTATTTTAGTACGACGTCTTCATAGGCTGGGGTTAGCAGTGACTGAAGAAATCATTTTCAAGTACAAGGAAAATTGGGTGTATAACTGGGCTTCTCTCTCTGTGTATGTGTGTGTGTAAATATTACCTTTTTATTTTTTTATTTACCTATTTATTATTCTGGTCTCACATAGCCCAGGCTGGTCTGTAGCTCAGTATGTTGGAGAGACTGGCCTTGGACTCCCGATTCCCTGTTTCTACCTCCCAGTGCTGGAGTTTCGGGTTACATACATGTTTTTCTGTGTCCTGTACCTTTCCTGACAATATGTAAGGAAAATATCTATATTATTGTATTAGTTACGGTTTTGTTGCTGTGACAAGACACTACAACTTAGGCAACTTTTATAAGAAAGTGTCTGTTGGGGCTTGTTGTTCCAGAGGGACTCGAGTCTGTCATGGCAGCTGAGGGCAGGGAGTTGAGAGCTCACATTTGGGAAGGGCACCAGGCTCTGACACATGAAAGCCCACTGCCAGTGACTACTTCCTTCAGCAAGGCTGAGCCACCTATACCATTCCCTAACAGTACCCACCACCTGGGGATCAAGCGTATAAACAGACGAGCCTGTAGGGGACATTATCATTCAGCCATCACAATTACGAAACATGGAACCTAATGAAACCTGACTAGCCCTGGCTGTCTTGGCGCTACGTAGACCAGGTTGTCCCTGAACTCACAGAGCTCTGCCTGCCTCTGCCTCCCAAGTGTTGGGATTAAAGGTGTGTGTCACCACACCTGGAACTCTCTTTGTAGACCATGCTGGCCTTGTACTTGCGGAGATCTGCCTGCCTCTGCCTCCCAATTGCTAGGTTTGAAGGCGCGAACTACTCACTACACCCTTGAAACACATCACAAGGTACTTTCCCCAAGGCTGAAGTCTCTTAGCAGAGACTCTCCTGTATTTTCCTTCGAGTTAATCTAGGCAGGCCCCACACCCTGCCCCCCATATTCTTTATGTGCTTTTGTTTTGGTTTTAGGTTCGGACTGTTTGTGTAACACATAAACTCTTGGGTATCGGGGTTCATACTTTCAATGCTTTTTAGTTCACTCTTGAAGGTAGCAAAGCTTCTCAGGTGACCCAGCGTCATCCATCATGAAGACTTTGGGAAGGATACTGGAGGATGCGTAGGCAGTTGCCCGGGTTTCCAAACAGAATCTGGTTGACATTCTCTCCTGATGCAGGGCCCGGAGGGAGCCCGTGCTCTTGGAACACCTTGGAATACAAGGACACCTCAGCCGCGGATTTACGCCTGATCTCCTATTTCTGACCCTTGGGAACTCATTTTGCATGCCTAAGCTTGCACAGCCCAGGTGCAGAATGGCCATTCATGAAGGAGGCCTCAGGGCTCCTAGACTGTGAGACGCAGCGATTCTGAAAGACTCTTCGACCACTTCCTATTTGCCACTTGTAAATAAAGTACTTCCTGGAGGCGCACGGACCCAGTCCATCCTTCCTTGTTGGCTGCAGAAGAGGCAGGCTAGAAGGCGGGCAGAACTGGTGCCCAGAGTGGGCCTGGTGGCTTTAGGAGCAGTGAAGCGAGGGGAGGGCTGGGTTAGAGTCTAGACGCCGTTTCCTTCTATTGTCTACCCTTCCTCCGTCACCCCTCCGCACCCCACTTTCCCCTTCTTGTGCACAGCTCAGAGATGGCAGGGGTGGAGGGGAGTGCGGGGAGCAGCCCTTCCTCCGTCTGGTTAAGTTTCCACACCCGGCGGCCCAGGCGAGGCTGAGTTCAGTAGCCAAGATACCGAACACCAACCCTCTCTATCTACCCTTGGGGTTTCCTTCTTGGTCAGGCTGGAAACTTCGCCCAGACAGAGAAGACGCATCCGCCCGGGTCTTTGGGAACAGGCCCCCGGCTAGGCCACTACGGGGACACCCCGAGTGCAGACTCCGGCCTCTGGATGGCCTGGGAGGGTGCAGAGGGAAGAGCAGGAGGGGGCAGTGCTCTCCGCTCCCCCACTCCGCGAGCGAGGCCCACCCGCTTCTGGGTCCCGAAGACCACCCCCTGCGCGCACTGCCCCGCGCGCGACCCGCGGAGCCCCCGTGGATCTCCGCCCTCCCGGCCGCTCGCTCAGCCGCCCGCAGGGAGGCGCGACTGCGGCCTAGGGCGCCCGGCGGCTCCTCCTCTCCCCCTCCCCCTCCCGGAAGCGCGGGGCGGGGTCCCCGGCCGGGCCGCGGGGGCGGGCGCGGGGGCCGGGCCGGGGCGGGGCGCGGCGGGTTGTGCGCGCCCACTCGGCTCCAGGCGGCCAGCGTTCGCGGGCCCAGGCCGCCCGCCTCTACCCGAGCAGCGGCGGGAGCCCCGGGAGAAGCAGCCGCAGTCGCGCGAGGCTCCCCCTCCACCCCCGCGCGCGCCCCTCGCCGCCCGCCCCGGGCTCCGTGTATGGGGACGCGGCTCGCCAGCCTCCGTTGAGACCGTCCCCCGGGTACGGTGGCCTCGGGCTCCAGAGCCCGCCCCGCCACCCGAGGGCTGCGCGCGGCCCCGGGCCTGCTCGCTGCGCGGCTCCGCGCGTCCCGGGCCAGGAAGTGGCGGCGCTGAGCGCCATGGCCCACTCCCCGGTGCAGTCGGGCCTTCCGGGCATGCAGGTAAGCTGGGGCGTCCGGGGCGGGCGAGCTGCGGCCGGGGCGGAAGCTGGCAACTTGGCGGTGTCAACACGGCCGCCTACTCCCCCCACCCCCCACGCGGCGGGCCCGTTTCCCCCGGGATCTTCGCCAGAGGCTCGGGCGGTGGGGCTCTCCGGTGTGTGTGCACGTGGAGGGGCCGTGGGGTCCGCGGCCTGGGGCCGAGGCGGAGTGCGGGAGGGAGCTTTGCGCTCCCCAACTCCGACGCGCAGGCCGACGGCCCATCCGGGGCAGGAGTGTGAACTAGTGTCCTTGGAGGCCCCGCTTGGGTGCCCGGGCCCTGTGTGGGCCTGGGACGGAGGCAGCGCGACTCCGGGGACCCCAAGAGTCTCCCTCCCCGGACCCCCTCCCCGCCAGACTGGAGACCCGAGCGCAGGGCGGGGAGCGCGCCCCGGCTGCTCCCAGGCCGGGCGCGCCGCAGGGCGGGGTGCAGGAAGGTGTAACCTCGCTGGGGAGCCTGGTGCGGAAAAGTGCGAGGCTGCGAAGCAGGGAGGCGGAATCCACACCTCCGCGTGCGCCCTGGTGTGCAGAGCCCAGGTTCGCCCCCCCCCCCCCCCCCGGTGCCAGGACTCCGCGGCTGGACTTTTCACTCTGAGACCCGTTTGCTCCCCGGCTTGTCCCAGCCCATACTTTGTGTCTTCTTTGCCTGCCCCGTGACTTTTCTGTGGAGGGATGGGGGGGGGGCGTGAGGGAGTTGAATTTCAAATTTACATGAATGCACGGACATTTTTTTTCCCGTCATTGAGGACTGTTTTCGGTTCTTTGAAAAACAATCACTAGTCTGTTCCTAACTTGTGAAGTTTGTAAGCGCACAAATGCTGACAGAATGATTGCGACTGCGACCGCAGGACCAGTCAGAGTTTTGCTTTCCCAAGCGAGTCAACGGAAGACTTTTGCTAAAACCCCGAATATTGACGATTATCGTTTTATAGATGCAACAGGCGCGTTTTCTCTGGTTCAGAATTGAGTTGCAGTGAGTGTCCCAGGCCTTGGCCCTTACCGCTTCTGCTCGCTTCTTCTGAGGTTATTTCTTATCCTCCCTCCTTTAAAGAAAAAAATTTTTTTTATTCATACCTCGAGAAGAAAACTGGAATTCATTGACCAGGTTTGAACTCTAGAAAAATAGAAACTTAAAGTCAGCACTTTAGTGACCACTAGAACCCTAGTCATCTTAATTTTTTTAGGGATAATAAAGTTGGAGTTAAGAGCGATTGGAAAAAGATGGTCGTGGAGCCTCACCTTGTGCTTGTAAAATCCTGATGTTGCCGGCCATTAGTTAAGAGTCAGCTGCGGCCTCCTACAGCTTTGCTTTGGTTTGAATTTAGAGGCAAGAGATGAGGGTGGACTGAATGAGAAACACTTTCTTAACCAGTAGAGCAAGGAACTCTTGGGACATTAACCGTTTCTTCAGTGTTTTTTTTCCTGGCTACTACAGTGTCTTAATGGGGACCCACCATTGGTGCCCACTAACCTCAGACTTTGTAAAAGAAAGTGTTTGAAAAGATGCTTAATCCTGGCACAGTGCTGCGAAGCCGGCTCCCTCCCTTTTGTTTTTAAAGAATGGGTCAAAATTCTTCATCCTAGGAAAAGAAAAAAGTCAATAACTTTATCTCCCCCCCCCCCCCCCGTGTATTTTCTCAGTGGTCTTGTTTTTTGTTTTTCAGTTAAAGATAGTAACTTTTCAGTAGATTAATTTTTTTTTGGTCGGTTTTGGTTCCGTGGAGGAGGAAAAGTGGCTTCCCACAGTCATTCCTGCCCTTGTATACATCTTCAAACCACATGATAATTTTTTGGCGTCCTATTGGAGAAAAAGCATTCCTTCCCCTCCCCCCCCCCCCCCCCCCCCCCCCCACCCCCAGGAAAGTCAAACGAGCAGCCTGGAGTCAGCAGCTGCGGCCTCCCTAGGAGCTCTTAGTAGGATTACATTTAAGGCACACCTGGCCTTGACTCTAGCCCGTATAAAACTGGGGAGAAATAGGCACCCTCTTTGCCATGGTTCTTATGAGTAACCGCGATCTCACCTCTGGGCTAGGACTTAGGAGATGGGTTAAATTCTTTGTCAAGCTGGGTGCAGTATTGGCTGTCTATAATCCCAACCCTCAGAAGGCCAAGGCAGGTGACTCTTGTCAGTTGAAGGCTGGCCTTGTTTACGTTACTGAGTTCCAGGCCAGCTAAGGCTTTGAGTGAGACCCTAGATCAAACAAACAAGACAAAGTTTGGCAAGACCAGGGAGTAGCTTCAGACAGCCCAAGGAAGATGTTAAGAAAATTCACCTGAATTCAGGAATGCTTTAGTATAAGGATTATTTTTATGACATCTGTTGATTATTACAGATGAAGAAAGGTATTATCTCTACCTTTTTATAGCTCTGTGAATCATGAGGTAGGAGTTGAATGGACCAAGGTAAACTGGTGTAGGTGGGTGGCTCTTCATTGCCCTCAAGACAGCACCCATTCCCCATGCTCCGCCTTATTTTTCCTTTGGCAACTGTTACACATCATTTTATTTTAGGTTGTATTTGCTGAAGAAAGGGGAGGTACAGGATGAGTGGTTGATTGACAGCTCTTCCGTGGTCCTTGGTGAGGGGGTGGGTGGTGGCACTCCTGGCTGGTTTTTGTTTATTTACATGCATTGGCTTTTTTTGCCTGCATGTGTGTCCATGCGAGGGCGGCAGATCCCCTGGAATTGGAGTTACAGGCAGTTATAAACTGCTATGTGGGGTGCTGGGAATTGAACCTGGGTCCTCTGAAAGAGCAGCCAGTGCTCATAAGCACTGAGCCATCTCTCCAGCCCCAACCTGACTGTCTTGATGAAACTTTAGGGAATTTTCTTGGTTTTGTGATGGAGGATAATTAGATTACAAGCTGAGGGTGGCAGCTGAGTTGTGGCTGTAAGTCCCCCTGCCGCCATTGTAGCCAGCAGCCCTTGCTTTATGCGTTCCAGTTCCAGTGAACAGAAAGACCTAAACTAGAGGTGGGAGCACCCATTTCATGCTAGAGTTTGCATTAAGTTATGGTGCAAAAAATTAGCTTTTTGCTTATAAAATTCTTTGGTAAAAGATATTTTGTGCCGGGAGTGGGGTAGGGTGGGGGTGAGGATGGTGGCACACGCCTTTAATACTCAGGCGGATCCCTGTGAGTTTGAGGCTAGGCTGGTCTACAGAGTGAGTTCCAGAACAGCCAGGGCTACACAGAGAAACCCTGTCTCAAGAAATGAAATTTGTGTGTATGTAATGTGCACTAGGCGTGGCAGGGGTCCGTTTCTGCGGTACTGTGTATTTGTGTATGGGATTCTGTAGCACTTTTAAGGCTTTCCTGGGCTATGACCCTTGTAAGAGAGAGGCTGGAAGCTAAAGCTTCAGATCCTAGCTCTGTTTCCTTACTCCTTGTGTTAACATGCAGTCTGGCACGTTAAGAAAAAGCTGGTTTTAACAGTGAATTGATTGCACAGCCTACAGGTTCATGACCCCAAGTTTAAAATGTACTGAATTAGGGAAGTGATGTGTATAAGGGGGCTGGTGTGAAGTCAGCATGCTTTGAGGTTTTGAGTTAAGAGACCCTTGTGTTTGCAAGTATAGGTGATTTAAAGGGATAGTTAAGGAATCTTAGGTTCTACTTGCTGATGTTATCCTATGTCCCTTCTGGAGCTCCCGGGTAGCAAGTCCTTGCTGTGAGGAGACCTGTGCACTGGGTAGCCAGGAAGGGTGTTCACTAGCATGTTGGAAGTCTGGGAAATAAGACATCAAGACCATTGCAGTTAATTCTGCCTCTGGCCTCCCCATCCCCTCGTGTGGTGTATTTTACAGGGCTGTGCTCTCGCCTTCTCCCCTAACTGCCCTCCTGGAGATACCTGCTCTTGTTGCCCTGCTCGGAACTGCACCCTGGGGGGTGGTTGGGTGCCTTAGGGACTTTCAGTGAAGTGGTGAGGCCTAGGTTCCAAGAGTTTCATGGGTGAGGCTGCACACAGAAGGAGGTTTAGCACTTTCTGGCCCTCCTGTCGATGAGTCACAGGGAACCAACCATACAAGGGCTCCAGATATGCAGGTCCCTGCCTCAGATGGTCAGCAGCCCTTGCAGGATGATCCCTAAGAAGGTTCCGGTGACTGGGGCCCAGGAGACCAGGCACAGGCTTGGAAAGCGTCAGGCTTCCCGAATGCAGAGACAGGGTGTCTAGGGGCCTGGAGCTGAGGCCTGGGGTTCTTTGTGTTGTCCGTGTTCTCAGGCGTAGGTGATGGGGAGAGTGGGTTCTGGGTGTGTGCCCGGTGTGAGGATGCCCAGGGACGGTGGGAACTTTGGTGTTCCTGAACAGCTAACTAATGCCCTGTAGGATTCTCACAGACCTTGGTGACTTGAATTTGGTGACTTCTGTCACACACTTTGCCTTACTCTGTGGTCTTGTGTGATCGCAGAATAACTGAGGAAAGTCAGGTACATACATCTTCCTGTTACATACGTCTTTTTCTCCCCAAGATGAGTTCTTCATGTTGTCCAGGTTTGCCTTGAACTCAGCCTCCTGCTTCCCTCCCCGTTGGTTGGATGACTTACAGTTTATACAGTGCTTGGCCGGTGCTTGACCCCAGCCCTTGCACCTCTCAGTCTTTCTGTACCTATGTCCATTCTTAACGCTCCCTCATTGCTAAGAAATTGTTTTGCTTGACCCCTTTGTCTATGTTATCCCGCTGAGCCACATACTGTTCCCATCCCTGAAATGTCCTCCCTACCCCCCTGTAGGAAATGGTCAAGGCTTTAAATTATTTTTTAATATTTATTTTATGCGCATGTGTCTGACTGCATGTGCACCATGTGTTTGCTCTGCGGTTATATCCTCGGATCCCCGGAGCTCGAGTTAACAGGCTGTTGTGAGCAGTTCCCTGTGTGTGTTGGGAACCGAACCCTGGTCCTCTGCAAGAGCAGCAAGTGCTCTTTATTGCTGACCCATCCCTCCAGCTCCATGACTAAAACAGTTCTGTGTGTGTGTGTGCAGATGTGCATGTCCTGCAGATGTGCATGTCTTCGTGCCGTGGCCTGTGTGGAGGTCAGAGACCCAGTTTCTGGAGTTGGTTCTTTCCTACTGTGTGCGAGATCCAGGATGATCTCAGGGTGTCAGGCATGGTGGACCCATCTTCATGTTTTTTAAACATTAATAGCTTTTGGTTCTAGTCCCAGACCAGGGAATGTACTTTATTGTTTCTTTTGAGACAGGGTTTCTCTGTGTATCCCTGCTGTCCTGGAACAGGGGAGCCTCCAGCTCGGAGCAGCCTACCTCACCCAGTCTTCCAGGTGCTGGGATTAAAGGTGTGTCACTGCCCCTGACTCAGGGAAGGTTAGTGATAGTGATAGATACAGGCACCTAGTTACCTTCAAGATTGAAGAGCTAATGTCTCTGAAAGTAGTGTTTCTGGGCATGGCAGTCTCCTGGTGTCCTGATTTGGGCGCGTTTTGTCCTCTTGGTCTGGTGCAAGTTGGTGGAGTTCTTCTGTTGGTCCATGGCAAGATGCGGTATGAGCAGCTAGTAAGGGGTGAGCCTGTTCCGTCTTCCTGTGGTTTTATGGGGCACACCCTCCAGGCCCTGGTCCAGGAGTCTGGTCTCTTGCCACACAACTGTGTTTGGGTGATTTTTCCTCGTGATTCAGACTTGCCTGCTTGGAAACGGGTACCTGCAGGAAGTGGGCCCTGCCCGGTCTCCCTGCTAATGCTCTCTGTGCTGCCCTAGCTGGAGTGATTACCACTAATGGAATCCTGTGGCTGGAGTGTGTGCGGGAAGTAGACCTGCATGCGTTACTCCTGCTGTGGAGAGCCTACGCTGGCCTGGCGTCCGGTGGTCATAGTCACTCTCATAACTGATTTTTACAGTGCAATCTACCAACGTGTCTTGGTGTCAAATGGCTTCGGATAAGAAAATGAGGCCATTGGAACATCTGACCGGTAGGGGACTATGCCCAATCCTAAATTGCTCTTGGAACTGGGCATTGGCTCATGCCTGCTGTTGTAGCGTTTGGAAAGCTAGGCGAGAGGTGTGCTGTGAGTTCAAGTCCGGACTTAACGGTCATTTCCAGGCCAGCCTGGACTGGAGTGTAAGACTTTACTCTGGGCAAATCAAGATGTGACCTAGCTTGCTGCAGAGAATACCGGAGCCTCTGCAGAGGCCTAAAGACGTGTGATGGATTCAGAGACTTTCCCTCATGTTTTCTCAAGGCTTATGGTCAGCAGAAGAAACTAGCGTTGAAAGCTACCCAGGTGTCTTGGTGAGTGGCCTGACACGGTAAGTTTTATGTAAACGCTTACCAAAGTGTAGCTAGGTCTTATCCTGGTAGTTTACGTCTCTTCCTGTTTGTACAGAGGAATTTTAGACTCTGAGGTTTGAAGGTCTGGTGGGGCTCCCTGCCCTTTTTGTTTTTAGTTACTCAGGTTTTGCTTAGTCTTTATTGAAAACATAGATTGGGTGCACATGGTTTTGCTGGGAAACATGGCGCTTGCCTGTCCCTGCTGCCAGTTCTTACTCCCCACAGGCCTCCCTCTGAGCCCTGTGCCGTCATTCCTCGGCTGGGGTGGACTCAAGTTGCTGCTTGTTTCTAGTTCTCGGAGTGCTCCCTGGACCCAGGATTCTGCAGATAAGGATTTTGGTCTGGGTCTGTCACCTTCTCCTCACTGCACCTCGGTCCTGGCAGAGCTCCTGTTGTGACCTTGGTCAGCTCTGCCAGCAGCGTCTACGCAGCCCACAGCCTGGGCCGCAGTGGTGAAGTGCTGTCTCGGGGTGTCTCCAGGTCTTCCTCACCAGGTGTCCTGAGCTCTGCTGGGCTGGGGCCCTCCAGCGTGGTCCACTGCTCCCCTCTGGTCTCTTGGCCGTGTTCCCTAGGTTCCTTGGCTGCTGTCTCCTGGTGGACACCTATGTGTACCCTGTGTTTGCTGGCACCCTTGGGTGGGGTGGTGGGGTAGTGCGGCATGCGCTCCCCAGTGAATTAGGGCGTGAGTTTACCTGTTGGTTGGTGGTGTGGCGTGTGTGAAGTTGTAGGTTTTCTTGCAGAATTGTGTTTTCAGTCCCAAGGGATAAGACAGGGTCTCATGTTCTAGGCAAACACTTAGCTACTGAGCTATATCTCCTTGTAGCTATTTTTTTGTTTGTTTTGAGACAGGGTGATGATCTGTAGCCCAGGCTGACCTCCAGCCCACTCTTCTGAACCTGGTGATACAAGCGTGTATGCCAGTGTCCTGCGGCCTCCTCTAGGGAATTTGAAGATTGCTGTGTTCTGGCTGTGTTCTGTTAGAGTGCAGTGTGCACCAGGACTGGTTCCACCCACACAAGCCCTCCTGCCCCTGAGTCAGGAACAGCTCCTTTGTGTTGTGAAGGTCCACGGCTATGTCTTGGTGTGAGTGTTGTCTTTTTTTATTTTTATTATTTATTTTTTTTTTTTTGCAGGCACTCAGGAGGCCTTTAGTCAGACAGCTGGTGTCTTGTGATGAGTGTTTTTTTTTTTTCTCCCTTTTTGAAATCACCATTTGTATGCTGTGCCTTCTCATCTGGTCTTACCCTGTGATCTTACCCTGTTAAAGCTGTTTTCTGTCCCTTGCCTTTGTCACTGGCTTTCTGGGCCATTGTCTCAACTTTTCAAGTCTCCCAGTGAGCATTTCTGCACCTGCTTTCTTTTCTTTTCTTTTCTTTTCTTTTCTTTTCTTTTCTTTTCTTTTTTCCTTTCCTTTCCTTTCCTTTCCTTTCCTTTCCTTTCCTTTCCTTTCCTTTCCTTTCCTTTCCTTTCCTTTCCTTTCCTT
>JABTXL010000002.1:2484903-2498778 GCA_025134845.1 Neodon shergylaensis
TTTCCTTTCCTTTCCTTTCCTTTCCTTTCCTTTCCTTTCCTTTCCTTCTTCCTTTTATTATTTGTTTTACATACCAACCACAGTTCCCCCTCCATCCCCTTCTCCCACTCCTCTCCTCCCTTCCTCCCATGGGGAGTCAACAAAGCCTGGCACATCAAGTTAAGACAGGACCAAGTCCTTTCCCCCTGCATCAAGGCTGAGCAAGGCATCCATCCCACCATAGGGAATGGGCTTCCAAAAAGCCAGCTCAAGCACCAGGGATAGTAGATTCTGGTGCCAGGGGTCCCTCAAATAGACCAAGCTACACGACTGTCTCCTATCTGCAGGGGCCTGGTGTAGTCCCATGGCGGCTCCACAGCTGTCAATTTAGAGTTGTGAGCTCCCACGAGCTTGGGTCAGCTGTCTCTGTGTTTCCTCACCCAGTCATGATCTTGACCTCTCCCACTTGCTCATATGGTCCCCCTTCCTCTTTAAGTGGACTCCTGGAGCTCCGCCCAGTGCTTAGCTGTGGATCTCTGCATCTGCTGCCATCAGTGACTGGATGAAGGTTCTTTGTTGACAATTAGGGTAGTCACCAATCTGATTACAGGAGAAGGTCGGTTCAGGCGCCCTCTCCACCATTGCTATGAGTCTCAGCTGGGGTCATCCTTGTGGATCCCTGGGAATTTCCCTAGCACCAGATTTTTTCCCTAACCCAGTAATGGTTCCCTCTATCAAGATATCTCTTCATTGCTCTCCTTCTCTGTCTCTTCCCTAACTCCACCATTCTTTTCCTTCATGTTTTCATCCCCTATCCCCTCCACCCGTGCACCCCCTCCCAAGCTCCTAGTTTACCTAGGATCTCATCTGTTTCACCTTCCCAGGGTGATCCATGCATCCCTCTAGGGTCCTCCTTGTTACCTAGCTTCTCTGGGGCTGTGGATGATAGCCTGGTTATCCTTTGCTTTACATCTGATACCCACTCATGAGTGAGTACATCCCGTGTTTGTCTTTCTGGATCTGGGTTCCCTCCCTCAGGATGATTTTTTTTTCTAGTTCCATTTGCCTGCAGATGTCATGATGTCGTTACTTTTTACACCTGAGTAATACTCCATTGTGTAAATGTATCACATTTTCCTTATCTATTCTTTGGTTGAGGGCATCTAGGTTGTTACCAGGTTGTGGCTATTATGAATAATGCTGCTATGAACATAGTTGAGCAAGTATCCTTGTAGTATGGTTGAGCATCCATACTAATGCTGGGTCCTGAGGTAGATTGAGTCCCAATTTTCTGAGAAATCGCCATACTGATTTCAAGTGACTGTACAAATTTGTACTCCGACCAGCAATGAAGGAGTGTTCCCCTTACCCCACGTACTCTCCAGCATAAATTGTCATCAGTGTATTTGATCTTAGCCGCTCTGACAGGTATAAGATGGAATCTCAGAGTTGTTTTGATTTGCATTTCCCTGATGACTAAGGATGTTGAGCAATTTCTTAAATGTCTTTTGGCCATTTGAGATTCTTCTGTTGAGAATTCTCTGTTTAGGTCTGTAACCCATTTTTAAATTTGATTGTTGGTATTTTGATGTCTAGTTTCTTGAGTTCTTTATATATTTGGAGAGCAGTCTTCTGTCAGATGTGGGGTTGGTGAAGCTCTTCCCCCATTCTGTAAACTGGGCTGTGTTTACCTGTTTTCCTAGACTCTTGAGAGCTTTTGTGATTCTCATTGTTCCTCATCACAGTTGATTTTCCTTTTTGTTTGAAGTATGTTTTCTGTCCTAGGTATAATTCTTTCCAAATGTCTACTTTTTTCCTTTATTTTTCTCTTCCTCCCTCCCCTTACCCTATAGGGTCTCCACTTTGTATCCTTAAAGTGGGGAATGTTGCCCAGGCTGTGCTTGAACTCACATCTTCTTACGTTCATCTGAGTGCTGCACCACACTGGCTGTGGGGAGTTGACTGTAGTGTTTTCTGTCAGTCACTCCTGCTGGACAAGCGGCAATGGTCTTCTGAAGTTGTTACCTTTTTGACTCAGCCTTCTGAACCTCTGGCCTGTTCTTTTCCTCCACTCACCTCTGTCTCCCTCTGCTGGGAGCCCCACCGTCTTCACCTTAGTGGAGCTGCCTGGGGTACAGGGATAGACACAGGGTCTGCAGTTGTTCCTGGAGGTCTTGGAGGAGGGGCTGTTGAGCTGTTTGACTACTTTTTCATCAGACTTCCCTTGCTGGGTCACTGACTCCAGGCACCTCTGTGGGGAGTCTCTGCGGAGATACCTCTCTGGGGAGTCTCTGGAGAGTCTCTGGAGATACCTCTCTGGGGAGTCTCTGGAGATACCTCTCTGGGGAGTCTCTGGAGATACCTCTCTGGGGAGTCTCTGGAGATACCTCTCTGGGCAGTCTCTGGAGATACCTCTCTGGGGAGTCTCTGTGGAGATATCTCTCTGGGGAGTCTCTGCGGAGATATCTCTGTGGGGATATCTCTTGGGAAGTCTCTGCGGAGAGACTAGGACACAGTCATTGACAGAAGCAGTGTAAGGAAGGAAGGGTTTATACTTGAGAGCGCCCATCATGGACTGGAAACTGGTGGGGGGTGAGAACCAGCTGGCCACCTGTGTCTCCAGACAGGAAGCAAAGGGATGTTGGTGTTCAGCTGGCTTTTTCCTTCTGGTTTCTAATCAGTTCTGGGCCCTGATGGTGCCAGGAGGATCCGTGTGGGCCGGCCTTCAGTTAAACCGCTATGCAAACTCCCTCAGATACACCAGGATGTGCTCTTAGGTGATCATGTCTGCCCACCGAATGGGGTACCTCCGAGAAACCCCCGCCGCCAGTTTCTGGTTGTTGGGGTCAGTGCTTTTTCCACTGGAGCTCCTGCTCCTCTTCTGCTCTGGGTTGGCACTTTCACGAGCTGGGAACTTAGTCTCAGATGCGCGTTTTCATGGTTAGGATGTGTAGCTCCTGGGGAGCAGGGCTTGACGAGATCATAGTACAGCCATTAGGATGGGGTGGATCTGTGGGGAGGAGACTCCTGGGCTGGCATGTCCCCATTATTGCTTTGTGGTCCCTGGCTCTTGGACTTGCCATCCTGGGCTATGAGAGTTAGCTTGTCCTGTAAATGACTGATCTGCAGTGTTCCCTTCAGCGCTCTCTCTGCGCTCCCTAGCAGGAGCAGTCTCCTGGCCCGGGCAGGTGGAACAGTCAAGTCTTGCCTTTGGCTGGATGATAATGAGGATCTGGTTGAAGGGTCCACACTGAACCTGGCCGTGGGGGTGGGGATGGAGAGAGGAAGGGAAGGGAGAGGGAGCTTTGCAAAAATGGCTGAGTTATGTAGGAATCCTGAGCTGGGGGAGGGGAAGGGAGGCCCAGCCTGTGGGGTGGACAGGTGTAGGGTAGGGGTGCGACAAGAAGTGCTGGGCAGAGCCACAGGTACTGAGACCTAGCATTAACCGTGCGGTGCTTATGTCAACCTGGAAATACTAGTCTTCAATGTGTGCTGCCCTTGTAGGAGCCTTGTAGGAGGGGAGGGGTCTGATCTCCTTGAGTGCTGTACTGGTGAGACCTGGGGTGGTGAGTCAGCAGGGCCGCAGCGGGAAGGGCTGCTGGCACCATTCAGTAGGTTCTAGCATGGAGGACTCCTTGGTTCTGCTGTGTGGAGAGCCCTGGCTTTGGGTCCAGTGTTGTGTTTTCCTCTTCTAGGCATTGGATTCCTCTTGCTGTGCTTCCCAGGGTGCCCAGTGCAGAGCTCTTTTTTCAATATGTATATACTTTTCTTTTTAGAGTTTTAGTGATGGGGACCCAGGGCCTTGTAGGGAGCATTCTGCATCAGAGCCACACCCTAGTGTCATTATGCGAATACTTTTAAAGAAGAGGAGGAGTTTTATATGTGGTCATCATTGTTTTCATTACTTTTGAGAAAAAGTCTTCCCCAGTTAGTGATGGGGCCGTCCCTCGCCGTGGTGGTCTTCTGTCTGGGCTGCTGCAAACTTGGTAGTAGTAGTTGTTCTTGTGACTGTTTGCCTGACTGCTGATGACGGGAGCCTGCCAAGGGTGTCCAGCCTTCCTGGAACAGTGCAGGGAGCTTGCTCTCTGCTGCCGCCCTCCAGCCTGTGAGTGAGTGAGTGCCCAGGCTGACTGAGGATCTTCAGGCCCTCAGACAGTGGCCTTGTTCCTCCTGGTTAGGAGTCGAGCTCCAAGTTAGTTTCTTGGAATTATGGATTAAGGGTGTGGTCCTTAGGCCCCTCATCTCCTTTCTGCTGAGCCCTGTAGGTCTCAACCCTTTTTTTGGGGGCGTTGAATAACTTTCACAGGGGGTCACCTAAGACCATCGGAAAACTGATGTTTACATTATGATTCATAACAGTAGCAATGAATGAACACTTATGAAGTAGCAACGAATATAATTTTATGATTGGTGGTGGGGGGTGGGTTTCCACAGCATGAGGAGCTGTATTAAAGGGTCACAGCATTAGGAAGGTGGAGAGCACTGCCATGGGCCCTTCAAAGCTGGCTCCCCGCACTGCCTGTCAGGTATTGTCCAGAATGAGTTGTTGCGGACAGGGAAGAAGCCCTGGCGGAGGTTGCTGGGCTGCTCTCTCCCGACCCTTTGATTCTGAGGTGGGGTCTGTGCTGGTCCCAGGTGTGTTGCTGCCCCGCTGTTGTGCCTGCTTGGAGTCACAGTCACACCGGGAAAGCAGCGCGGTGGCTCCTGTTTGTATGTGATCTGTGCGGTTCCAGGCCGGCCTGTGTGTCAGAGGACAACCAGGTCACCCGGCCTCTGAGTTAAGATCAGTGCCTGTGAGCCGAGGCTTGCATTTTATCTGGGAAAACTGACTTTGGAACCTCTGTTGTAGATTTGGGGCAAAGACACCTTTAGGCTGCAGAGCTTGGCCTTTTCCTCTTGTAGCGTGCACTTCCAAACTGGGCTGCTGCAATGTGTTCATGTCCTTTTGACTCTGGAAACGTCTTTCTTAAGGAGCACATTGTTTGAAAATTGCCTGGATAGCTTATCCCGGCACCTCGTGTAGACTTTCATGTGATTTCCACTGAAGCCACTTTCTGGTTCTTCTAGATCTGGGATAACCCGGCTTCTCCTGGGCTGTTTTGCAGAGTTACCTCTGTGTTGGGTCACCTCAGTCTCCCATACACCAGCCTTTGGTTTCCTGAGTTTGGATCTGTCCCTTTGAGTCCATGGCTGTGCCTCTTAGCTGGTGGCTCCAGATCACACAGATGCACACGCCAGATCCCTGACCTTGTAACCACCTATGTTCTGCCTTGTGGTGATGCCCGTGACAGTGGCTCCCAGGCACTTTTCTCGGTCTGGGATCGAGGGTTCTCTGCCATCAGCATTGACACTTCTCTTGAAGTTCATGTTTAACAGAGCACGTGTTGTGCCTGCAGGACCCCCACCCTGCGTGTGTGCGTGCGTGTGTGTGTGTGTGTGTGTGTGTGTGGTTCCTTAGTACCCTCTAGTTTGTTTATTGAGCTGGAGTTTCTCCTGGCCTGAACTCACACTGAGCAGGCTCGCTGACTGGCCAGCGGAGCCCCAGGTCCCTGTCTACACCACCTGGTGCCAGGATCCACGCACCGCTTCCTTGCCTGCCAGCAGCAGCAGCGGCAATAGCAGCAGCACCTGGGTTCTGGGGAGCGAGCTCAGGTCTGAGCACTTTTCTTGGCTCCATCTGTATTTTAGTCAGTGTCTGCTCTTGCCCCAGTCTGGCCTTGAACTTAATACCCTCTTGCCTGAGCTGGGATCTGCTGTTTTTCCCAGCATTAAATATATTTCTGAACTGAGAAAGAAAAAACAAAACAGTCCAGTGGTTTTTTTTTTTTTTTTAAAAGATTTATTTATTTATTATGTACACAGTGTTCAGCCTCCATGTATGCCCTCAGGCCAGAAGGGGGCACCAGATCTCATTACAGATGGTTGTGAGCCACCATGTGGTTGCTGGGAATCGAACTCAGGACCTCTGGAAGAGCAGTCAGTGCTCTTAACCTCTGAGCCATCTCTCCAGCCCCAGTGGTTTTTTTTTTTTTATTTTTTTTTAACTTTTATTTTTAACTTTTTTTTTTTTTTTTTTTTTTTTTTCGGGTTTCTCTGTGTGACAGTCCTGGCTGTCCTGGAACTCTTATTTTTTAACTGTTTGCACTGTTAAGAGTAGTTCATGTCCAAGTGACTGAAGTAACTGATCGATTGGCTGTTTAGTCCAGAAGTGACAGCTATGCTTGTATTAACTCTTCTGAGCTGGGTAGATTATACTTCCAAACTTGGAGGATTTGGAACTTGATATTTTTTTAATTTTAATTGCAGTGTGACAGTTGTGGAATTTGTTAGAGTTGTTCATTATGTGTGTGTGTTTTTGAGCCCCAGGGCAGACAGCACAGGGGCGAGTCAGTGAATGCCTGCTCCCCAAAGCTGGACGAGCACCCTTGTTACACGGAGTCGGGAATGCCGTCTTCCGTCGTGTATCTGGGCAAAGATGAAGAGCTCACATGACGTGAAGCTGCACGTTTCCCGGCAGTGAGCTGGCAGAGGTGGAGGCGTGGGTGTGTGGACAGAGAGGACGCAGTCAGCGTCTTCCAGATTGGCCTGGGCTGCAGCAGGTGTGCCTGGTGCCAGTTCATTCCCTGAGGCCTGGAGCGGAGGCCTGTTTGTGCTCACATGGCTGGAAACAGTTTTCCCTTCCCTGTATTTGATCCCCGCCTGTTGGGCGTGCGACTGTTTAGATAGAGCACACAATCCTGTTTGTGTACAGGATTGAGATGGCCCTCCCACTTGTGTAAGTTCGGTCTGTTGTGCTCTTACACAGTGTGGGATGTGCCTGTTCTACTGTCCCGTGGGAGGTCTTTGCTGTGGTAGCTCAGAAAACGTGTCTGTAGTTCACCCTCGGCATCTCAGAGTGACTGGTGTGAGAAGTCAAGATGACCTAGGAATGGCAAGCTTTTGGTTGAGACTGGGTCTCTCAGGTGTGTAACTCTTGGTGTCCTGGAGCTTGTGTGTAGACAGACCAAATGCGGGTGGCACACACACCCAGCTCACTTCTCTCTCTTTTATGTGTGGCCTGTTGCACAGATAGTTCTTCAGTGGTAGCTGTCTGGGAGCAGCTCTGGTCCTCCATCTGTGTACAGCAGAGCATGGGTCAGCCCGTCTCTGCTGGGCGACTGATGTTGAGGCCTTTGAGACCTGGTGGAAGGGCCTGCTCTGCTGCTCCTTATCTGCCCGGTCTGCCGGCCCCTTTCCTGCACAGGCCTTGCAGTCTGGGCATAGTCTGTTTTTGAGCAATGTGAACTGGGTGTGGGGCCTGGGAGAGGTCTGGGCACTCCCTTCCCCCAGGAAACACGCAACCCTCAGCCTGTGTGTTCCTGCCCTGAATATAGCAGGTTTCTCTTTGCCCATTTCCCCGTGTACGCGAAACTTTATGTAGTGTCACTCATAACATTGACACCCATCCATGGGACCATAAACACTGTCCTGAATTTCTATAGACTCAGGGTGGAGTAGTTCAGGTCTTAACAGGCTTCCGTCCTCCTCTAATGCAAGACCTACCTTGTCTTCAGGGCAGATTTTTTTTTTTTAAAGAAAATTCTCTCTCTCTCTCGCTCACTCGTGTGTGTGTGTATGTATGTATGTATGTATGTATGTATGTATGTATATGTGTGTGTATGTCTATATGTCTGTGTGGTTGTATGGGGCGGTTCATCCACAACAGACTTGCAGAGGTTATGGTTCGGTGCACGTGAGCGTTTGGGGCTGTGAATGTCTTTCTCAGTCACATTCCATCTTGTTCTTTGAGACAATCTCACTGCTCTTGGAGGTGTGGATTTCTTTAAAATGAACTAGCCAGCTCCAGGGAGCTACCTTTCACCATGACCTCTCTGACCTCTCTGGTACTGGGAGCTTGGGTGCTAGGTATCTTTATGTTTGCATGGCAAACACTTTTCCTGACTGGACCGTCTCCCCAGCCTCCCACCCTCCCTCTTTGGACAGGGCTTTATTTATGCTAGTCTAGGCAGGCCTTGAACTCCCAGATGCTGGGCTTGGAGCAGTGTGTGCCAAGTGCGTGCACACCCAGTGTTAGAATTGTGTTTGAATTTTCTGTCATACGACCATTTGGTGATTAGCGTTCTTGTTTTTAAATAGCCTTTAAAAAAACCAGACTTCTATTTTATGTGTATGGGTCTTTTGCTTGTGTGTGTCTGTGCACCATATCCATACATGTCCAGTGCCAGATCAAAAGAAGGCATTGGGGTCCCTGGAGCTGGAGTAAACAGATGGTTGTAAGCTGCATGTGGGTGCTGAGAACCGATCCTGGACACCCCCCTCCCCCACTGAGTTCTCTTTCCAGTCCATGGTTTTTGTTTTCCAAATTTTGCTCCGATTTGTTTCTTTCCCTTCCTTCCCGACATGATCTTACTGTGTAGTGCAGGATGGTTTGGTCTTGAACTGCCTCCACCTCCACAGTGCTGGGGTTAAAGGTGTGCACCACCGCCGCCCAGCTTTTGTGATTGCTTCTTGAGTTTTCAGAAAGAAGCATCTTTTCCCTCTGGTTTTCTGAGAGTGGGCTAGTCCAGCTGAACCCGAAGCCAGGAAGCCAGTCCCAACAAGAGTTAGGAGGACCAAGTTATTTTATTTTATTATTTTATTTTTTTGTTTGTTTTTTAAAGAACACTTTGGTTCAGGATGGCACTGTGGTGTGTGGATGTTAGTTCCGATTGGTCAGGAGAAGTGTGAGCTTGACCTGCAGGACCTGTCTCTTCTCCTCGCCTCTTCTGTGGCCTCCTGTGTCCATAGCTCTGCGCTGCACTATCTCTTTCGCTAGCTTGAGTTCTTTTGAGATTGGTAGTTCAAGTAAGCTGCAGTCCTTGGTTATTAGAGGAAAGGGCATGCGTTGGTCTCAGTATCACAAATGAAAACTTTGCAGCCTCCTGAGGGCGGGGGAGGGCGGCTGCTGGTGTCCCAGTCCTCGGGCTTTGGGGGAGGAAGCCAGAGGTCTGCACAGAGCATGTTGTTGTTTTCTTTGAGTTGGATCTCACTGTAGTCCAGGATGGCTCAGAATTTGTCCTGGTACAGGAGAGCCTTCTGCTCACAGCGGTTTGTCTGTCTTAGCGTCCTGGTGGCTGAGATGACATGTGTGAGCCACTGTACCTGGCTGCAGAAAGTTTCTCAGAGTTTATTGAAGGCATTTGCCACCAAGTCTGGTGACCTGAGTTCTGTCGAAGAAAGAGAATCATTTCCCTTGAGTTGTTCTCTGAGCCAGCCATGCATGCTGGGGTCCCCCTCCCCCTCCATAAAGAAAGACTTTCTTCCTACTTTAAGAGGGAGTCCAGCCGGGTGGTGGTGATGGTGCACACCTTTAATCCCAGCACTCGGGAGGGAGAGGCAGGCGGATCTCTGGGAGTTCGAGGCCAGCCTGGTCTAGTTCCAGGACAGGAACCAAAAACTACAGAGAAACCCTGTCTCGAAAAACAAAAACAAAACCAAACCAAACCAAAACAAAAAACCAAAAAAAAAAAAAAGGGCGTCCAAGCAGGTTGTACAAAAGTGTAGAGACTTGAAGTGGAATTGAGTACCCGGATACAAACGAGGAGCTGGATTTTCCTGATCTTGGACTGGAAGGAAGGAGGGGACGATGTGAAGTCATAGGTTGTCCTGTTGTGTGGCCCGGTCTGTAGCCTGCGATGGTGGGAAATTCTTGGTCTGTAGCCTGCGATGGTGGGACATTTTTGGGATTTTTTTTTACTTACTCCTTGAATTTTGAGGTGTTTGAATTGATGAGCAGTTGTGGATTGTAACAAGTACCTTGTGGTGGACTGGGCAGGAAGAGTGAGCTGTGCTGTTCCTGTCTTGAAGTAGGAGGCTGGTGGGAGGAGACTTGTGCAGGAAGGCAGGCATGGTGATGGAGTGTGCGTTTGCGGGCTAGCAGACACGGGCCCACTCGCTGGCACAGAGCGTGGAAGGTGAAGAACCCGTGGTGACTAAAGCAGAGGGTGTGGACAGCCAGGTCCAAAAATGGGTTTGGACTTGGGGAAGAGTCCAGGCCAGGGAGTGACTTGCTAAGTAGGTCAGTGGCTTCAAGCAACATAAGAATGGGTGTGACCCCCTGAGTGACTAAGAGGGAGGAGCCCTTGGGGTTGGTCACCAGGCTTTACTTCCCCATCCTGGAGTTGTTCACTGAGACCTCTAGGCTGAGCCCTGCTGCCCCGGCTGACCACAGGGTGCCCAGGTGGATCCTGTAAGGCTGCACTTTCATTTCCTGGCCTTCCAGACCCAAATAATCATACAGAAACTGTGCTAATATTTGATCAATGGCTTAGGATAATCCTAGCTCTCACATCCTAAATTGACCCATTTCTATTAATCTATGTATTGCCATGAGGCTGTGGCTTACCGACAATGTTCTGGCTCCTTTCTCCTTTGGTGGCTACTTGGCGTTTCCTTGACTCTTGTCTACTCTCTTCTCCTTGACTCTGTTTACTCTATCTCTGTTTGGATTTTTACTCTGCTAAGTCATTGGTCAAAACAGCTTTATTCATTAACTAATAAAAGCAATACATATACAGAAGGAATTCCCACATCAGAAATATTTTGGAAGCTTAAAAATTTGTTTTTATGTTGGGAGTGTTTTATTTGCATGCAGTGCCCTTGGAGGCCAGAAGAGGGTATCGGATCCCTCAGAACTGGAGTTAGACTGTAATGAACTGCCATGTTGGAGGTGGGAATCCAGCCAGTGCTCTTAACTGGAGAGCCATCGCTCCAGCCCCCTTTGAGAGGTCTACTGAAGAAAATCCTATGTCAGAGCCCCTCATACCAATTATGTCTATTTCGTTTGGCTCTGAATCTCCTCGGCAGATAGTTTAGTGAATGTCACTCATGGAGGAGGTCACGGTGAGTTGGCGGCAACCCTTAGCCGGGAGGCTGTTTAAAGTCTTGGTCTTGGGTTCATCTTCAGAACTCTGCTGGTGTCTCTTACAGACTGTCAACATAGGCTTTCATTGTGAGTGAAGTGTGTGAGTCTGTGGTCCCTGAGCTGCTGCTTGTAGCTGGGTTTGGTGTTGCCCAGAGCACATGGGGTTTTCTGGTGTTGGATACTCATTACTGGTGATTGTGGTTTGCTGTGGTAAGAGTTTTTCTTGCCCAGTTTGTGCAAAGAGGAGACTAACTTGAACACACCCCTGAAAGGCCAGATTTGATTTCCTGTGTCCTATTCCTGCTCACAGGGACCTGTGGCTCTCCCATGTGTCAAATGGTTCTCGTACCTTTCCTGAAGGGATTCTGGGGACAAGGAGCACTCTGCCAGTACTGCTGGGACAGGATCTTAGGAAAGTGCTTGTTGGCCACACAGTGTCCCTAACCCAGAGCAAACCCTCTGACAAGGTTGGGACCCTGGCCAGTTTCTTCCTTACACCCTTGAAGCCAGGTTACCAACTGTCCCCCAAGATAGGGCAGAGAAGTCCCAACGGAGAGTTCTTTCTCCCTCAGGTTGCATCTTCTCGGGTTGGCTTCCTTCCTCATACGTGGCCAGGGTATGCTGGAAAGGGCCTCACTGAAGAGCTCCGTCTGTAGCAGAGCAAGGCCGGCATATGCAGGGAGTTGTTATTTGGAGAAAATGGCTCAGGGGTTTGCTGCTGGAGGCAGTTTTCAGCCCAGCATCCCGTACTAGAGTTGTGTGTGTATCCTGAACACAGGTGCCAGCTGTGATTGAGGAGGACCCTGGGGTCCACCATGTGGCTGTTGAAGATGGCAGCCGGGGCCACAGTCGTGGGCGTAGTCCCAGGAGAGGAAGGATGAATGGCAAGAGCAGTGTTAGAATGAGTGTATTCTGGATGTTTTTCATATTAAATTATTTGTTGTCACTTCTGTTTAAAGGAAGCATTTTAAAATGCCAGTTTTAATGGGAAAGAGATTTGGGGCATCTCTTAAGTTGATTTCTTGTTTTCTTTGTCCTGCAAGAGGCACTGTGCTGACGGTGATGTGGAGATGACAATGGACAGAACCTGCTGCTCTTAGGAGACGGCCACGCTGCTGTCTCAGGCAAAGAGCAGCGAGCGTGTGGGAAGCTGAGCTCTCCGGGGTTTGGATCGTGGAGATGGGACTGTCTCCTTATCTAGGTGTGCTCATGGAGATCGGGGCTCCTCTCAGCCAGGCCTCTTTGCTTCGGTTTTCCTCATAGGACCTTCCCAGTTGAGTCTTAGGGTGAGCCCTCTCCAGAGTGAGTAAGGCAGGGGACTGGTTCCCCAGGGCTTCTGTACATGGCCTGCCTTCACCTCTCAGTTTGGTGTCTAAACAAATTTCCCAAGGCACTGAATTTGGTGTTCAGGTCCCTGTCTACATGGTGTCTTCTCCCCAAATTGTATGGGCTCTTTTTTAGTGAACCTTTAGCTCCAGAGGCTGGAGCTGGGGGATGAGTTGGTGGTCAGCCTGGGCTGCAAACAATGTTTCAGAACAAGGATGATGGTGTACAGCTCTTGCTTAGGGGGCTAGGCCTTCCATCTACTCTCCAGCTCTCTGTGTGTGTGTGTGTGTGTGTGTGTGTGTGTGTGTGTGTGCGTGCGTGCGTGCGTGCGTGCGTGCACGTGTGTAATGTATGGTCAGTAGTAAAATGAAACCGTTGAGCTGTATGATTTTATCCTAATGCTGAGGGTGAAGTTTCTGTCTTTGCTCTAAGGAAGAAAGTCTAAGAGCTACGGGGAAGGTCATGTGACTTTCTTTTCCTTTCCTGGCAGTTTCCATTTGAGATTCACCGACCTCTGACCCGTACTTAAACCTCTGTCAGTACTTAAAGTGCTTTCTCCATCTTGAGATATGGTTCTTGGACTACTAAGATTTATTGCTTGTCTGCTTTGTGTAACACATGTGCTGGAGCCAGCGAATGCTCACAGGTCACACCCAGTGCTGTGACTGACACGTGTGCTGGAGCTGGAGAATGCTCACAGGCCACACCCAGTGCTGTGACTGACACTTGGCAAGCCGCCCTTGCTGGGGAGCATAGAATGTGTGGGTGGAGTCTGGACTTGGGTGACAGGCACAAAAGAGGACCCCCCCCCCCCCCGTGACCTGGGAAAGAACAGGTGTCAGAAAGGGGTAGAAGTGGTACAAAGTAAATATGGGGTGGGGTGTCGCCTCCTTGGTCGATATGGTGATTTGGTTCAGATCATCCCTGATGTGGCTATGGTGGCTACTTTGCTTATTTCTGATTTGCTTAAGGGGCAGAGAGGAAGCCTAGGTAGGTCTCCATTTATATGTGTGGGTGTGGGTGTTATGCCTGCATGTGTGTCTGTGCATGCCTAGTATCCAGGGAAGCTAGAAGAGGGCCTTGGGTTCTTGGGCATTGGAGTTCCAGGGTGGTTGTGAGCTGCCATATGGGGGCTGGAAATGAAACCCAGGTCCCTGGGAGCAGTCAGTGCAGATATATTTTAAATTGAACTCAATCCTTATTGTAAGTAGGAAATTGAGTGCCTGGTGATGTCTGCTTATTGGTGAGACGTTCGTTGAATGTGACTGAAACAGAAGACTGTTTAAATGGCTCAATTTTACTTGGCCAGAGTCTAGCCTCTGAAATGAAACATTTAATGCAAAAATAATATTAAAAAATATAATTTCAACTCTGAGCCAGGCACAATGCCCCTGAGAAAGACGGGTGGTTCATGGGATACCAGTGTTGGCTCAAGGTTGGTGTGGTGGTGGTGCTGTGTTGTGTGCAGGAACATGAACCTGCAGAGGGACAGAGCTGTTTCTGCTTAAAACAGGAAGTGGAGCCACAGACTTTGACCTCATGTCAAGAATTCTTTCAGTTTTGGGTGACTAGCAGTGGGATTGATGTCCAAACCTAGAATGTAGACCTTTGGAGCGTCTACAGGACGTAGGTGGTCTATAGTGTAGTGTGCAGTCCTAGCGTCTGCA
>JABTXL010000002.1:2510074-2526640 GCA_025134845.1 Neodon shergylaensis
TCATGGGCAGGTGAGCTGGCCTGTGAGAGTGTGGAGGCCGCATCGGGTTTGCACCTGGTGGTGTTCTAGTGTGACATGGGTGTGCTTTGCCAGGCAGGCACCCCGTGAAGTGTGCTGTGTGGCTTACTGCGCTTTGCTGAATTCTGCTCCCAGGTACAGGAGACGCGGCTTCTATCCTGCTCCCTTGAGCCTGAAGTTGTGCAAGATTTGACCTCGGCTTTTCTGGGGCCTGCTGTGAAGTCCGTGTTCCCTTTCTCACAGGATTGTTATGGAGTCTAGACAGGAGTGCTTTTAAGTCAGCCCAGCATGTTGCATTTTTTTAAAAAATTTAAAAACTTATTTTACATCTGGCTGCGGTTTCACCTCCCTCCTCTACTTCCAGTCTCCCCCTGCCCCTTCTGTCTGCACCCCATCCACTTTTCTGCTTTTGTTCAGGAAAGAGGAGGTTCCCCAATGATATCAACAAAGCATGGCATACCAAGTTGCCGTAAGATCTCCTGTGTATTAAGGTTGGACAAGGTGACCCAGTATGAGGAGTAGGGTCCCAAAGCTGTGTAGCATGTTGCTCACCCACCCCCCGACAGGGTTTCTCTGTAGCTTTGGAGCCTATCCTGAAACTTGCTCTGTAGATCAGGCTGGTCTGGAACTCACAGAGATCCGCCTGCCTCTGTCTCCCGAGTGCTGGGATGAAAGGCGTGCGCCACCACCGCCGTCTGGCACGTTGCCTTCATGAGGCAGCGGAGCTGATGTTCGTAGGAATTATGTGCCCAGACTGCATATGCGTGAACGTGGGTCTTTAATAAAAATTGCAACATTCAGTTCCCAGTGAACTATCTAATTCATTTGGAAGTCTGTGGTTTTTCAAACGTTTGCCCAACGTACTAGCCCTGACTTCATCTCTGGGCCTGCTCAGTGCCTAGGCAAAAACCCCGACCTCTATTCTCTCTCTGTCTCTGTCTCTGTTGTGTGTGCAGTATGTACAGAGGCTAGAGGAGAATGTTGTAGCCTGTGCTGTCACCCTCTGTCTTACTCCCTGGTGACTTGAGCTAGGGGGTCCTCTCGTCTCCAGAGCGCCCACTGATGACTACTAGGGGAGCTAGGGAGCTGCAGAGGGTTCATCCTTGGGACTTAGGTGGCAGTGTCCTCTGGGTGGGGATTTTGTTGGAGAATTGTGACCACAGGCTAGTTGAAGGCCAGAGCTTTGGGTCTCATTTGGATTCCCTGGCTAGTTTGGGACCCTAATGAAGCTCAGGCTGGCCTCGAAGTTGGAACTCTCCAATGAAGAAAGGTCTGGTACCTTCTGCTGTCAGATGCTGGGATTTAAGACAAGCACCACCATACCCAGTCCCCCTTAGTTTACTGGGCCTGAGTTTGTCTTGTTCCCAGTCAACGTTTCTTAAGTTATCCCATCTATCTCCTGCCTCTGGTCTCTTACCTCCGGATAGACCTTTCTTGCCGTGTAGCTGGGTGACTGGCCCTCAAGTCCTCCTCTCCTTTTCCTTGTGTTTATCATCTCTGAATACCAGCCCCTCCCGTCTCTCTCCTGCCTAGCTATTGGCCATTCTACTCTTTATTAGGCCAATCAGGTGTTATAGACAGGCAGAGTAACACGGCTTCACGGAGTTAAACAAGAACGCAACACGTCTTTGCATCATTAAACAAATGTTCCACAGCATAAACATTGTAACATTTCCAACAGTCACCTAGTTGTCTGGACATGCAGGCTGGCATTTAAAGTTTCTCTGTCTCACTTTATTATCTGCCGGTTCAGTGGAATGATTACTCGGGTTTCTTTGTAGCCTACATGGTTGTGGTCGATGCTGGGGTGTGGGACTGAGTTTATTAAGCAGAATAATGTGAGACAGCCCAAGGCGGTTTAGGTGGAGAGCCGCTGCTGACGAGAATAGAGCTCACCTCATAGTGGTCCTTGGCCAGCTAGTAGCAGCGCCAGTGACTTTGAGAGAACGTTGATGACCGCAGCCCATTGCCAGCTCTGTGAGCCTCTTTGAGCTGTTTGCTAATGATCAGATTGTGCTGGCTCATTCTTTGTCAACCTGACATAAACTAGAGTCACCTGGGAAGAGATGCTGTCCACTGAGAAGGTGCCTCCATTAGGCTGAGCTCTAGGGAAGTCAGAGGGCAATCATGATTGAGGTGGGAGGGTCCAGCCAGTGTGGGTGATGTTACCCTTGGGGGATTCTTATTCAAATCACAACCCTGGCTTTGGGATGAGCTGAAACCGCAGGTGAGTCTAGAGACTGCAAGATGAGAACTGAGCTGCCAGGCACCTTCCCTCCCTGCTGTCACTCACGTGGGCCTTTTCCAGATGCCCCTGGAGCTGGGCTGGAAGCTATATGTGTCTTATTGTGTAGGCTGCCTGCTGAGGTCAAGTCAGCCTGCTGAGCTAGGCCACTGGGTGCTCTTTGGCCATACCCCGCCATCTTGCAAGAGCACAACCTCATGGCGATGCTGTGTTCATCTCCCCAAAGGTTCAGATTCAGCTGACCAGGCCGAGACACGAAGGCTGCCCAAATGGAGAACCTCTCCCTAGCAGGGAGGCCTGCTTGTCAGGGCATCTCTGTTCAGAGCAGAGAGTCCCACAGCCCTGTGAGGGCCTGTGGCTGTTGGTATCAGCACCTCTCACCGAGACTGAGAACTGTGGAGGAGTGGCAGGCCCTGTGGGGTGCTGGTGGTGATGTCCACCCAAGCCCACTCACGCATTAGCACGTTTGAGTACGAGGTCCAGGTCGGAGGAACCACACAAACCCACTTGCTAGCAGGAGCCCACGGTCGCCAGGGTCAGGGAGGGCGACCGCAGCCAGGAGCTTCCAGTCCTGTGTTCCTGACAGAATGGCCTGACGTGGGTCTGGGCACAGGCACTCAGGTGAGGGTCCCTGTACAGTGGGGCAGCTCTCGTGAAGCTTCCTGGGGCAGCCAGGAGGCTGTGACTGTCTTTGTTAGCTGTGTGTTAGGAGCTGCAGAGACCTCTGTTGGCTGCGGGTTTCCCTGGAAAACTCCCTATAAGAGGATACTTGGCTTTTATTAGGTGTTTTATTGATGTATAAGCTTTATGTTGACTTCTGTGTGTATATGTCTGAGTTCATAAAAAGAACAGCTGTGGGGGAACTGTGTTTGAACTTTAACCCTGGCAGAGTGTGGGAGCTTCCGGTTGGCAGACCCCACGCGTGCAGACTGCCAGGACTACCGTCCCCACTGAGAGCTGACAGAGACTGATGTGCAGCTTAGCCCGCCGAGTGGGCTCAGGGATGTCATTTGCTTGTCAGTTGTCTTGAAGGTTTGTTACCCACGAGGAAAATTACTGTATTAAAAATTAGAAACATAGTATGAAGTTCACCTGGAAAAAGTTCAGCCTAAGGAAATAGCCCAGTTGTGTTGAGTCTGTGCAGTGTGCGTGCATACGTGTGCATGTGTGTGCCTGGTATGCTCATTGTGTTGTTTGTTGCCTGTGTCCTCTTGTTGATCATTTTGACCAGGCCTTTGAAGTAGGCGGAGGAGGCCACTGTAAAGATGGAGGGTTTGGAGAAATCATTTAGAAGAACGGTGGTCATAGTTTTAGGTGTGAGGGTAAGAAAGGAATTGGGAACAGGGTTTCTGGTAGGTAGTCATGAATGTCATTGGCAGTCTTGTGTGGGAGAGCCAGGGACACAGAAATACCCCCCAAAATTTTTTTTGGTGGGGGAGACAAAATTTCTGAGTAACTATGGAATCTAGTTAGGGAGAAGTGTTGGAATATTATTGTCAGGTGTGTGACTTTTGTTTATGCTGCATTTGTTTAACTCTGTGAAGCTGTGATTCTTTTCCTGTCTAAAGGACCTGATGGTCCTAATAAAGAGCTGAATAGCCAATAGTGAGGCAGGAGCAAGGATGGGCGGGGCTGGCGTGCAGAGAGAATAAATAGAAGGGGAACTGAGAGCAAGGAGAGGAGAGCATCAGGGGTCAGCCACCCAGTCACCCAGCCAGCCACAGGGAAAGAAGGAAAGTAAGGGTTACAGAATTAAGAAAGATAAAAGCCCAGAGGCAAAAGGTAGTTGGGGATTATTTAAGAAAAGCTGGCAAGAAACAAGCTAAGCCAAGTCTGAGCATTCATACCTAAGAATAGCTTCCATGTGTGAGTTACTTGGGAGCTGGGTTGTGGCCCCAAGAGGAAAGATCCAAAAGAGTAAAAAACAGCAGCAGTGAAAGGCGGGGATTCTGTGACCCAGTTCACCTTCAGGAGAATGAGCTCTAGGCTGAGGGTTGTTTGCCAGGTTCAGAGCAGTAGGTTGCCATGCCTGCTACCAACTTACTTCCCTGGTCCAGACCCATGAAGCATCCTGTAGTGTCAGGGATGGTGATTGACATATCAGACCTAGGCAGGGGCTTTGTTTTCGTGGAGAGACTAGGGGATGCCTATGGGGACCATTCTTACTCATGCCGCCACACCATTCTCCCACCCCGTCTCTCAGTGTGGGTGTGTGTGGGTATGGGTGTATGCATGCGCCTGTGTACCCTGTGGCTAGTGGCTGTGGTTAGCTGGAGTGCCTGTGCAGCTGCTCTAGGGGCCAGAACAGGCTTCTTTGTGTTGATTCAGGTGCTCAAGAGGCTTCAGTTGAGAACTGTGTGGTCCTGTAAGACTTGACCTTGTCAGTTGTTCAGGATTTGAAGAAATCCCAGGCAGACACAGGTTCTGGGGTGATAGCTTAGTGTTTGCTAGAATAGCAGACACAGGTGCATGAGGTTGAAGGCTTGGGGTTGGTGACTTCTTGGGGCACTCTGCTAGTGTACCTCCTGCTGCTAAGGGCTGTGTTCCACACACACGCACAGTGTGCCCTTCTCCCTGCCCTTGTGGTTCAGCACCAAACTGCATCAGGCTGCAACTTCTGTCTCTTCAGGGGTCTGTGACCTGAGGTGCTGTCATCTCAGCCCTCGGTGGCGAGACAGGAAGGTCTGCATGAGTGTGGGAGATGGTCCCTCTACGGCTTCCATCCTCACTCTGTATTAACTGTTTTGTGGAGTAACAGACAAGCCGGGCAGCTTCCAGTTTCTGCGTCTGTGGGTGCTGGGCAGGAATGAGCTCATGCACGTGCCAGGGCTCCAGGTTGCACCACCGACTACGAGGACACTGGCGCTGCATTCGCCACCATGTGTGCAGGGCAGGCTGGATTCTTAGGCAGGGAACCTAGTAACAGTGGCTTCCACTGGCCTCTTCGGTGTTGGAAGGGTTTTCTGTAAATTATTATTATTTAAAAAAAAAAAAACTCTGCAAAGGAAGTACCAGCGTTTACACATGAGGATTGAGCAGTCAGCAGGCCAGCAGTTGGCGTGCCCAGGCTGGCTTTGCCCTTCTCAGGAGCCCTTCTCTAAGTGCATCAGGGGACGGTCTCAGAGAGAGATTATTCTGTGATTTCAGATGTGGGTCTGGTTGGTGTCTACGTGAACCAGGTTTTCTTACTGCTCAGGGAACATTTACTCTCAGTTTCATGCCACCCTTGGTGTGGCTACTTGGATATAGAGGTAAATGAGGCCTGGCCCCCAAACTTCTCAGCTTATTCTAGAACATAAGACAGTGCAGAAGAGGAGGGTCGTGGGAAGACAGTTCAGTAGGGTGAGTGACAGTGTGTCTGGGAAGATTAGTAGCAGGAGTGGGAGCTGACAGTGTGGTGTTGGTCTATCTACGGTGGTGGAAAGCAGTGCTCAGAATCTTCTGGAATGCTTAAAAAAGTGGCTTGGATGCAGCTCCCCCAACACTCAGTAGGTTGAGTGATTAGTGTCCCAGGTGATTCTGGGTGGGGGAATCGCCAACCCACACGCTGGGCCCCAGAACTGGCTGACGGAAGGATGGGGTTAGGTCTCGGTGGTCTCCTGGACTGAGGGCAGGCCGTGGAGGCCAGGTTACAAGGGGCAGAGGGAGTGGCTGATGAAGCTCTAAGGAGGTTGCTGCATCATTGGTGACCAGCTTGCCAGACTGCGTGGCCAGGGCAGGCGGGCGCAGAGGGCGGTCAGGAACCTTCAGCAGAGAAGCATGTGAAGTGGGGGAACTGATGAGGCCGAATGGGGTGCTTCTCGTCTGTCCGAAGTGGGAGGAACCTGAGCATGCTGCCTGGGGCAAGGAGCCAGTAGACAGGGATAGCTGGAAGGAGAGCGGCCCAAAGGGCTGCTGGTGAACCTTTGCACAGAGATGGATTCCAAAGTCCCGAGATTAGCGTCAGCCTTGAAGAAAAGGAAGGCCACTTCACTGCACCCTGGAGGGAAGGAGGTAAGAGGCTTGGGGCTGCATCTTGGGGCTGCCCGGCTGTTGGAGGAGGGACATGGATGCCCCCACCCAGGTCTTTGCTCCTGGCTCCTTGTGTGATGTGGGTACCAGCTGAGATGGATGCAAGATGCTGCCCCGCCCGCGTTCTCCAGCCTCCTTTGGGGATATTTCCAGAAATGATTTTGAAGAGTGCTTGCCTAGTAAACCTGGCAAGTTTAAAAATGGAGGAAAATGTAAAGTTTCCTACCAGCTTTCAAAACAGCCCCCACTTAGGGAGCCTACCCTCAGATCCAAGCACTTTCTCAGACTGTCTTGGAGAAAGTCGTGAGTGGCAGGACTGGAAACAGCAGCTGTTCAGGTCAGGGCTGCTCTGTCCGTCACCCCGCTAAGCCACGAGTGCTTAGTTTCAAGTGCAAAGGAAGGTGAATGGGGTTGAGTGCATTTAGCTTCCTGTGAGCCTGTGTGTGACAGGGCGGCCCCTTCCATTGTGCTGAGTGACAGCCTTTCTCCATGTGTTCTGTGGAACTCCACGGCACATTTCACATCGTGTGTACCGTGTCCAGCATGTACATACCCTCTGCCTGCGTGTGATTATCAGTGCCTGGTTCTTGTTATACGGTGTAGCTCAGTGAGGCTCCCAAGTTACACACCATTGTAAGCCAGATGCTTGGAACTTCAGCTCTGAAGGCGTGTGAGTGGCTGGCACCCAGTGACAGCAAGGTCATTGTCATTGTGTTGCTGGTGTTGGCATGTCCTGAGCCTTTGACCTACCTTGTCACTGCTCAGTGATAACCTTCTTTCGTGCCTCCTTCTCAGCCCCCCTCCTTGCTCTCTTTCTTGCCCCCCCCAATGCGATTTCTTTGGAGGATTAATAATGGACTTTTAAGGATCAGCGGGCATCCTCTTCTTTCAGTGGGAAAATGTGTTTACCAGACTGGCTTTGGGGCTTCTCACGTCCTTGGGAGTTACAGGTTTTGGGTGTCACTGGTATTTTGCTCTGGGCAGGACTGTGTCCTGTCCCCTGTTTGACACAGAACCGCCCACACTATTTCCAGATGTGACTGCCCCTGCTGAGAGCCCTGGGACAGGGCTGTGTGAGTGCTGCATATAGTGGCACCTTCAGGCTGATTCATGCTCAAGTGCTCTAAATGTATTTTAGTGGTTACGTGCTTGTGGGCAGTGGGATCTGGCTGTAGTTCTGGTGAAGAGAATAGCTGTAAGGGACAAGTAGGGCTGTATTTATTTGGGGTGGAAAGAGACTGTTAGAATTAGACTGTGGTCCCCCCCTCCCCCCTTCGTTAGGTGAGAGCTGATCCACCTGTAGTTCAGCGAATGTTCATCTGTGTTAGGACATGCTGGAGATGGGTTGAGAAAAAAAAATGGATCTTTTTTGCTTGGAGCAGACTAACCTCTTCCCTCCCTTGTCTCCTGAACCCAGGGATTCACAATACTAGGCAGCCTTCTACTGCAGATCAGTGCCAGCCCAGGATCAAGTTTTTAAAGTAGCTAAATATTTACCCTGGTACATTTCAGTATAGATTTCAGGCTTTGTCTTCTTTATTCAAAGTTTGCGTTGTTCTTGTCCCACACTTGCTGTGTTTGTTTAACCCGCACGGGTAGACACGACCCAGGCCTTCTAGATCTTGACTCTGGAGAATGTAGTTGCAGCAGCCTGGTCCTCGTCCCTCCCAGGCCCTGTTCACACCATTCAGGGTAGAGTGAGGGTTCAGCCATTCAGGGTAGAGTGAGGGTTCAGCTGTGGCCCTGGGAACACACACACCATTGTAGGGACCCACTGTGACTCTGGGAATTCTGACATCTCCTTCCTTCTCTTCTGCAGAACCTCAAAGCGGATCCAGAGGAGCTTTTTACCAAGCTGGAGAAAATTGGAAAGGGTTCTTTCGGTGAGGTGTTCAAAGGCATTGACAATCGGACTCAGAAAGTGGTTGCCATAAAGATCATTGATCTGGAAGAAGCTGAAGATGAGATAGAGGACATTCAACAAGAGATCACAGTGCTGAGTCAGTGCGACAGCCCATATGTAACCAAATACTATGGATCCTATCTGAAGGTAAGGCTTAAAAATAACGCTGCTTCCCCTTGTGCCACACTGGGCTGAGCGAGGGAGTGGACATGGAGGACTCTGATAACACAGCAGGTTTCCAGAGCAAGGAGAGATTCTTTGACCTTTGATGGCACCATTATCATTGAAAATGCCACTCACCGGATTTTATTTTTGGTGAAAGCAGTTGGTGTTGACATTCTGTTTCAGAGAAGAAGCTGAGGGGGCTTTGTTGAAACTGTTGATTAATTTATGACAGTAGCCACTGATCACTCATAGGGTGGCCGCGAGTGGCCACAGAACCTCCTGCCACCCTAGCCCGTGTGTCTTCATAGTTAAGTTGTCGGCTGTGCCCTACGGCAGCGGTGCTGTTTTTATGCTGCAGAGAGTTGATGGTGTTGATGAGGTAGCGGAGTAGCTAATGTGTCTACCCTCAGTTTGTAAGAAGCCAGGTGAATCAATAGTCAGGTCAAGCAGAAGGGACAGTAGTGGAACACTATGGAGGGTCCCTGGCCTTCCCCCATTCTTTCAGTGGTGAAGTTGTATTAGTAGTAATATAATGTGGGTCTCAACCCCTTTGGTCGCCTGTGACCATCGGAAAACACAGATATTTACATTAGGATCATTACAGCAAAATTACAGTTGTGAAGTAGCATTGGAAATAATCGTATGGTTGGGGTCACCGCAGCATGAGGAACTGTATTAAGGGCTGCAGCCTTAGGGTTGGGAACCACTGCATTCATGTGGTTTGACCCTGAATAGAAACTCTCATGGTGGATCTCCTAGGATCATCATCCATCACTGAGAGAGCCCAGGGCGACTCCTGTGTTCAGGCCCTGGACAGGCGGCTGTGTCGCTGGGCTCATAGAAGTGGAGTCCTTAAAATGGAGATGTATTTAGAACACATCTCTTGATTTCTGTGGAAGCCAGAATCTCCTATCCTATGTAGAAGCGAGTGTTTGCTAAGGAAGATGGCAGAGGTGAGTCCGTCCCTCCTCTGGCCGTCTGCTGGACACATCTACTCTGGTGTGAAGGGAGAGAAGAGGGTTTGGTTCTTACGGAAATGTGACGGTTATCAGTCTGAGTTAGAAAATTTTGAGATCCCTTGGTTCACCAAAATGAGTATTAGGAAACGAGAATGAGGAGGTAATGCTATTCCCTTGTTGCTGTGAGAGATTTTGGCAGTCAGCTTTTGAACTGAAAACGGTGACTTGTAGGGTTAGTGGCGCCGGGTTTGAACCTCATCAGCATTCATTGGTGTGGCGCTGCTAGAGCTTGTTATCTTTCTGATCCCTGCTTCCTCGTTTGTGAAATGGGAAAAACCAAACCCAAACCATGGTGAGCACGTGGAGGCTGCAAAGACGAAATGGGGATTAGTAAGTGAAAGCTGTCCCTCCGCTTCCTCATCAGAATCACCCTGCCTCACTCCTGCGTGTGTGAGGGTTCACTGAGGGCAAACAATGGCGCCACCGCGAGAGGCGTGCTGTGGGGGACCCATCTCAGCTCTGGGGAATGCCCAGGCCTGTGCAGCCTTAGACGGCCCTGGTTGATCTCATGGAGGTTGCTGTGAGGTGTGGAAGAATCTTACAGAATTTGGGTATTTGCAGCTGGATGGTTATAGGTGGCTGTAAAACCTTGTTTTTTTTTTTTTCCATTCTTTACTACTAATCCAATTAGCTTATATTTGAGCAAATACTTGTCTGAAGTTAGGAAATTTTGGAGATAGGGTCAGGAAAAAGTGGAATTTTTGCTTAGAGTGAACCAATCTCCCTTCTCTTTTTCCTGGGGATTGAATCTAGGGCTTCTCGTATACCAGATAATCTATACTTAAGTCATAGAACTGTAGAATATTTTTTTTCTTCCAAGGTTAAAATTATGGCCATTGGGACTGTTGGTTTTAATTGTCAGCTTGACACGGTTCACCCCAGAGATCCTCACTGAGAATCCTCTACATCAGGTTGGCCTGCAGACACGGGCTCAGTGGGACGGTCTTAGAATAACTGACATGGAAAGATGCACCCCACTGTGGGCAATACATTCTCTAGACAGAAGACCTGTGAAGTTGGTTTCTTTTACTCTCTTTTGGGGGGTGGGGGTGAGGAGAGCTGCCACCAAGCTCCCAGATAAATACACAGGTTTATTCTTACTTACGAATGTCCAGCCTTAGCTTCTTTCTAGCCAGCTTGTCTTAAGTTATCCCGTCTACCTTTGCCTCTGGGCTCTCACCTTCCTCTGGGCTCTGTACCCTTGATGTCCTCTCTCCCTCTCCTCCCAGATTTCTCCTCCTGTTTATTCTCTGCCCGCAACCCCATACATATATCCTTCCTTTCTGCCAAGCTGTTGGCCATTCAGCTCTTTGTTAGGCAAAGCAGCACAGTGGCATAAGGGGAAAGACAGCACGGCATCCAAGCTCTCCCCTTAGGTGAATACGTAAGGCTTGGGAAGGTCTGAAAGGTGACGACATACCATTTCAACAGAATTCACTGCTGTTCAGGTATTTAATTTGGGGGAAAGTAAATCAGCTCAGATGTTAACCAGATGCCTCTGCCTCCTCCTCCCCGGGCCACTGTACTGACCTTTGTACCACAGTGCACGAGGACTAATGGGACGGGGTGGGCGGAGGCAGGACCAGGGGCTGCTGTGGAGTTGTCGATGGTCGGTGTGGTTGGGGTGCAGAGGATCCTGCTGCTGTATTTGGGGGCGTTGGCCAGCCTACCAGATCTCTGTGTTGAGGGTCTCTGCTCCGATCCTCCGCAGTGCTCCCCTGACAGGCAGCCTCTCCGCTGCCCACGTCTAGAGGACTCGGAATTCATGTCTAAGAGCTCTCTGTTAGTGTGCTAAAGTGGGTTGTCCGGCTCTTTTAGAAACATTTCCCTGGTCTCTGCCATCATCCCAGTTCTAAAGCAGGTCACACATGAGACCCTGGTCATTTTCACTGGCTGTGCTTTCTTGTCAGAGTGTCACTATTAAGGACACTTCCCACATGGGGTCATTATCTCATTTTGGGTTCAGATCCTGAGTTTACAGTGAGGGTTTTAATTTTTTTTTTTGAAAATCAGTTCTTAAAAGTTTTTAGGGTGTTTTACCCACAAGATTCACTGAAGTTAATACTGAAAAGGTCCCCGAGGAGTTCTGGGAAGGACCTATTCTGGTGAAGGGTCAGTGTGCTGGGTGCATTCCACACCTCGCTTTAGAGTGGCATTTCTCTGCCATATTCTCCCTTTAAAAAAAAGTTGAGAAACT
The DNA here is from genome assembly GCA_025134845.1 of Neodon shergylaensis. Classification (NCBI taxonomy): domain Eukaryota; kingdom Metazoa; phylum Chordata; class Mammalia; order Rodentia; family Cricetidae; genus Neodon; species Neodon shergylaensis. The sequence continues at coordinate 2,521,633 of JABTXL010000002.1, forward strand.
ACTTTATTTATGAAAGTTGGCCAGAGTCCTCTCAGAACTTGTGAAACTGCTCCTTGGTGGCCTTGAGCACATCAAAGCGCAGGGGCCTGCATGCTCCCATGATGACAGTGTTGCCATCTGCACATCCCTGAAATGGGAACAGGTGCACAGACATGTTCTTGTGGTACTTCTCAAAGCCATTGTACTTGTGGATGTAAGATAGTCCCAGCCGATGACAGTGGGCGTCTGTATCTTCATCCCTGAAATGGGAACAGGTGCACAGACATGTTCTTGTGGTACTTCTCAAAGCCATTGTACTTGTGGATGTAAGATAGTCGCAGCCGATGACAGTGGGCGTCTGTATCTTCGTCTGGGTTACGGCACCAGATGGGGTTCGACCTCGGATGGAGATGTTACCATTGAAAGGACAGTTCTTCTCTATATAGCTGTCCTCCATGGCCTCCTTGGGTGTCTTATAGAGCCGAGACCAATGTTTTTGTAGTACTGAGGGAGCTTCTCCCAGCAGAACACACTTCTTGGTTTGAAAGATTGAGGATTGCTTTTGGTAATCATGCTCGGTCTGAATGCCCATCATCTTCCCGGCAGGAGAGGAAAAGAGGTGTGCCAGCTCCCAGGTTTCCTCCCTCACTGCCTGCCCCAGAGGAAATGAGAAACCAGTCTTTATACTGCCCAGGAAAGAGACAGAAAGACGTTGAGTGGCTAGTGTCTGTGATGGGTGTCTGTCTGTCCAGGTCTGGACTATCCCCTCCAGCATAGTACATGGCCACTTTCTTGACCTTAGATATTCTGAATTAGCACAACAGACTGCACTTAGCTTCTGTGTGTAGCCTGTGTGCTGGCTAGTCTTATGGCACATGGTAGAGCCATTTTGGAAGAGGTAACATCAGTTTGAGGAAATGCCTCTGTCAGATTGGTCCATGGCAGTTGGGCATTTGATTGGTGTGGGAGGGTCCAACTCACTACAGACAGCGCCACCTCTGTGCCATTGGTCTTGGATGCTATAAGAAAGCAGGCTGAGGAAGCCATGAGGAGCAAGCCAGTAAGTGGGACTCCTTCAACGCCTCTGCTTCAGTCCCTGCTTCCAGGCTCCTGCCCTGACTTCCCTGAATGCTGGTCTGCCAGCTGTAAGATGAGATGACCCCCCTCACACACACACACACACAAAGTTGCTTTTGGTCATGGTTTTTATCACAGCAATACAAACCCCAAGACACTCTCTAGGGAGACACCCATAGCACACACTGTGGCTCTCTGCCTTGCCTGTACTGTGTTACAATCAGAGGAACATTAGGTCCTGTTAGAACCGGACAGATATTTTCCCTTCATTCGGACCTCCTTCTAGCTGTTTTTCAGAGAGCCGACCCCTGGTTTTGTCCCAGTTCCAGCACATTTAGGGATCCTGACGGCTGCTCACTAAAGTGTGCGTCTTGGTTCAGATACAGAAATCTACACCTAGTAAGTCTCATCAAAGCGCAGGCTTTCTTACCCTTATTTCTAAAGACAGAATCCCTCCATATTTTACTGGAGTGGAAGAAATAAGATACTGTTTTAATATTGGTACACGAGAAATGATTTGACATTTTGGGACTGGAGTCACTGCACCAGGTTTAAAGGGCCAGGGGAAGTCACAGCTCGCCCGTGTGGAGGGTGTGCGTGAACCGTGGGTGTAGCTTGTAGCCCTGTCCCACAGGCAGTCCTTCTAGGCATTTGCTTTCTGAAAACTGCCAGGAGAATTCCCTGTGTGAAGAAAGCTCCCTCCTGGTAGTTAGAGCTGTGCACAATGTCCGATGTCTGTGTGTTTGGATCCTGAGGCGGTCCTCTGTGACCCTTGGCCCTTGGATGGCTGTCGGGCCCTGCCTCAGGGTTACATGTGGCTACCATGCAGAGAGAACATGAAGTGGTCTTGCTCCCAGAACCTCTTAGGTATAGTGAAGCAAACACAGGCCACCTCAATCTGGACTCTGAACGCTAATGGGCTAGTGGCGGCAAGGGCAGTCAGTTGTGCTTGGTGAACACAGCAAAAGGTCACATCTGGGGCAGGAGGGGAAAGGTCAGGGCTAGTTTCCTGGTCTGCAGAGAGAGTTCCAGGACGCCAGGACTGTTGTGCCAGAGAGACCTTGTCTCGAAAAACAAAAACAAAAAAGAAGGAAACTAAACTGACTCTACCGGGTGGGGGTGGGGAGGTAACGCTAGTTTCCCAGGGCAGTGTTGTAGGGCGAAGTCAAGGTTCTCTGGCTGCTGCTGCTCAGTGCATCAGGGCCACAGTGAGCTCAGCTAGCCGCATCCCCAGGGCCTGAAAGTGGAACTCTTTCTCGTCACTTTGGTGAGTTAGAGACTCGAGTTTGAAATCGCATGGGGTGTGAGTGACAGGATCTAACAGTGGCAGTGTCCTCTCCTTCCTTTCAGAGTTGGAGCACAGTGTGACTGACCAGGTTGGTCTTAGGAAGACTGTGTGGGTGAATCTGATGTGATGTCACTGTGTGCGGAGAGGAAGGGTGGCCGCTGGAGGACATCAGGATGAACTTTAGAGGTCTAGGTGTGTGCGCGGTGTGTGCGTTGTATGTGGCGGTGCTGGTGGTATTCCAAGCCTCTGGAGATGGGCAGGAAGATCCAGACTGGACTCTTGAGAAAGACCCTGTACAAACTCACTCTGGGTGTGTTGTCCTGTGGAGTTTCTGGAGTGACGTGGCGTGTGGCTTATGTACATCGCTGTACTGAGCTAGGCCCAGCACCTGACACTGTCTCCTGGAGGCAGCTGGCTCTGGCCTGGAGTGGGCGCTGGCTGGAAGCTCTGGGCTGCCTTTGGAGACACAGTGCTTCAGAGGAGAAGCAGTAGGTGCTGCCTGATGAAGTAAGTTTGGCGTGTCTGGGCTAGCAGGCTTGATAGCATGTTCTCGAGAGCTTGCCACTCGAAGGAAGGCTCGGTGTGCAGCATTCCTGAAGGATTTAAGGTTCTGGATCACTCTTTTTTTTTTTTTTTTTTTTTTTTTTTAGTTTTTCAAGACAGAGTTTCTCTGTGCTTTGGAGCCTGTCCTGGCACTAGCTCTTGTAGACCAGGCTGGCCTAGAACTCACAGAGATCCGCCTGCCTCTGCCTCCCGAGTGCTGGGATTAAAGGCGTGCGCCACCACCGCCCGGCTTGTTTTGTTTTTAAGCCTTCATTTTGGACCCCAGGTTTTCTGCCTCAGTCTCTCCAGAGCTGGCACTGCAGGTGCGAATCGCCGTGCCCAGTGCTGAGTCTTTGCGAATGAGCTAGGCCTCAGTGAACCAGCTGGTCTTACGTCCAAGGATTGGTGAGAACAGGGTGATCACTTTAACTGAGAACACATGTGGAGCCTGCAAACAGGAGGTTGCGAACATTGGGTCCACACATCAGTCCACAGGGACCTGCTTCACAGAGCAGACCTTAAAGGGCAGGCTGAAGAGTAGTGACTGCCGGAGCTTGGAGAGGTAAGGGGTGGGTGGAGGAGAAACTCCCGGTGTCTCAGTGTAGGGGGGAACTGTGGTTGGCCACAGTTAGTTGGTGTTTTCTGCATTGCTTGCGGAGAAGATTTTGAACCTGATTCCCAACCTGAGGGAGTGATGCAGAGTGAGGTGAAATACCAGTTACCTCGGTGTCACCAGTTTGCCCTGGATGTGCCTTGAGATGCCACACTGCTCCATGAATGCGTGCAGTTATGGCGCGTCAAGGAAAGTAATAAAGACTTTATGGGGGGTGAACAGGTCAAGGATGCGAGGTCCTTATTTGTAGCTGCTTTCAGGGAAACTGCTAGGAACGTCTCCCAATGGAGATAGAAGAGAAACTGGCCACAGCCACAGGACCTCTCCGCATTCCTGGCGGCTTCTCCCTCTCTCCCAGTCCTGTCCTCTCAGTGAGCTCACAGGACGTGTCGGGTAGTGGATAACCCTGCCTAGGGGAGAGAGCTGGAGGGGTGCGCTGACCGAATACTCTTCACCGGTCTCAGGTCTCCTCCGGTAGGCCTCCTCACTCTCACTGGAACTCCGTAGGGTTTGCATGTTGACCTTCATCAGCATGTTCATTCTCAGTGTCTCCATTCCAGCTCATAGGATGCCACTCTCCTAGTCGGTGACCTCACGCAGCACCACAGTCTTGAAGGTTGAGAGCTTGCCTTGTGCTGCAGTCCAGCACGTCACAAGACTGCTGTTGCCTTGATTCTTGAGGCTCAGGGCGCACTGTCCTCAGGCACACCTTACAGCAGTACAGGCTGGCTCTGATAGGCAGGGCTTGCTTTGATCATTTGCTCCTCTGTTCTTTTGTTCAGGCTTTAACCACAGCAGTGGCAGTAAACTGACAGTCATTTGTCCCCTTCTCTCTTAGGAAGTAGCTTAAGAGAGTATCTAATAGTTGATACCTGAGTCCAGAGGGCTAACCTCTGAGAAGCTGGCTGTGCGGAGGCTGTGTGCTGGGTGGTGCTGTGGTGTGCTGGGCGAGGTGGATCTTTGAGCGTCCTTGAGCATCTGTCAGCTTAGGCCAGTTGAGCTCCAGCTTCAGTGAGACACCCTGCCTCAAGAGATAAGGAGAAGGCCATCCAGTTAGCGCAGCAGGCAGCACTTTCTGCTAAGTAGGCCCAGTTCTTGTCTGTTGTTCTCTGACCTGTCTGCTGTTGAGCAAGGACACTTGTATGCACATAGTCCTTCTGTAGACTGTGAATATATATTCCTCTTAGTGGTTATAATAAAACTGAATTTACCTATAGCCGGGCAGAATAAGGCTAGGCAGGAAAGCTAAATGGAGATCAGGGAGAGAGAGCAAAGGGCGGAGTCAAGAGATGGGAGCCAGTCTCCAGAGGAACACATCCTGTGCCTGCAGTGAGCATCAGAGCGGTTCTCTCTTGCACATGGGCTGTGTGGCCTGGAGAGGAGGATGAGCTGGCTCCCCATGTTACTGTGCACTCAGCTGCTTAAAACTGACCAGAGGACCCCCGCCCTCCCCGTGCAGCACTCGGGGCCCCTTCTCTGTGTGGGCGACCAGGGGACCCCGCCCTCCC
>JABTXL010000002.1:2543105-2576356 GCA_025134845.1 Neodon shergylaensis
CCAGGAGATGCGCGCTCTCGGGCAGTACCAGATAAACCAGGAGATGCACGCTCTCGGGCAGTACCACGTAAACCAGGAGATGCGTGCTCCCAGGCAGTACCACATAAACCAGGAGATGCGCGCTCAGGCAGTACCACGTAAACCAGAGTTCTTTTGTGATGTTATGGGTAGGCACGTTCTTTCTTTGGTTGAATGGTTCTGGTAGACCGTTTTTGTTCTTGTTGGAACTCCCTGTCAGGTCTACCTTGTGCGGGTAGGCTCAGGCTTGGGAGTGGTGCAACTTCTTTGGAATAAACCTGCAGAGGAAGCAGACTCAGTAGAACCCAGTGCTGTGTGGTGCAGCGGTCCGACATTTTAGTCCAGAAGCCTGGCTGTTCAGGTGGAACAGAGTAGAATATTTGGGCACGTGTGTTTTCCAGAGACCCACTGCTAAGGAGCTGTTGAAGCACAAGTTCATAATTCGCAATGCAAAGAAGACGTCCTACTTGACGGAGCTCATTGACCGGTACAAGAGGTGGAAGGCGGAACAGAGCCATGACGACTCCAGCTCAGAGGACTCGGATGTGTAAGTTGTCTCCTTGAGGTCTCCATGCTTCTCTGTGGGGGTGTGCATGCCTGTGTGCGGGTAGTTTAGTTCCTCATGCACGCGAGGCCGGCCCTGTGCATGGAGCTGTATCCCGGCCCTCTGGACTGATGCTGAGTTCCATGTTGTACCCATGGCCTTGTTTGGGGTTCTTTGACCCAGTGCACTGCCACGGAGTTTGAGTGACATCTGTATTAATAGGAGCTTGCACAGGACCGTGGCGAGGCTTCTGCTCTTCGTTATCCCCTGCCATTAAGGTCCCGGCAGACAAAGTCCTTGTGTGTAGTTCTGAAGAGAAAAGAAAGATTGCTTTGGGGACTCTCGGTGTTGCCAAGCTTTGTATGGGGCAGTTACTCTCACTGAGTGTGGGTTCACCACTCAGCACCCACATTTGTTGACTGGGGTGTGAAGCGGTTGAGACCACTGACTGGGAGGTCATTGAGATGCTGTTGCTGGGAGACTAGTGTCAGCTGCAGGGTGGGCCAGGCTGCGGCAGGGGTCTGGGTGGAGGCGCCATCCCAGCGCATCTCAGGTGCCAGGGACTTCCAGACTTACAAGCAAGTTAATGAAACCGTCTGAAAATAAAATACACAGAGTGGCGGGGTTGTTGCTCAGTACCTGGCTGGCATGTCAGCGGCCCCGGGTTTCAGCCCCAGTGAAGGAGGCAGGGACGTTGTCCAGGTTTCCGCAGCACAGGGAGTGGTGTCACAGCGCTAAGGGGTCGGAAACAGTTTGAGCTGCTTATGGAGTGTGTAGAAGATGCATAGCTTAAAGCGTTGTTGCACCATGGAGAGCAGGCAGAAGACACAGACGGAGCCATGAGAGCAAATGGTGTTACTCAGGGTATAGGCCTTAGGGAAGGGCCCAGCCCCTGGGTCAGAGTAAAGCTGGGACATGGAAGCCAGACTGAGCAGGCCGGCTCTGTGGGCGGGAAAGGATGGGGCAGCAGGCAGGCCCAGTCATTGCCTTAAGGACTGAGTGGGCACCTTGTCTGGCAGTCTCTAGAGCAGTAGAGCCTTGGTGGTGGCACACAGGGCAGAAGCGGGCTGTGGACTTGGGGACAGTGACAGAGGTAGTGAGAGGAGGCCACTCTCCACCATGAAGCTGTGTGGCTGCAGTAGGGCGAAAGAGGACATTTTGAGCCATGGCCAGAAAGAGGTTCTTGGAAAGAAACCAAGGTTCAGGAGAGACTGACGGAAAAGTGGAGGAGGAGGTGGCCCCAGAATAGTGGCACTGTCTGTTAGTGCAAGGGCAATCCCAGGAGCCATGTTCCTTCCTGTCTGCTGTGCTTTGTGGCGCGGCTGCAGGTGACTTGGTGTGAATGGGCTGTGTCAGTGGGCTGGGCAGTTCAGTTCGTAGCCCAGCCAACGTTGGTGAACTTGGTGGGATTTCTGTGTCAAGGGAAACAGATGGCCAGGCATCTGGAGGCAGCGACTCTGGGGACTGGATCTTCACAATCCGGGAGAAAGATCCCAAGAATCTGGAGAATGGAACTCTTCAGCCATCAGACTTGGAAAGAAATACGGTACGATAGTGGCTCATGCCTGCTCCTGTGCCCGCGCTCACCAGCCAGCGGCACAGCGAGCCTGCTGCGAGAGTGAGGTGTGGGACTGGGAGTGTAGGTGCTGAGCTGTGCCCATCTCCTCCTGACCCTCAGCCGCATGGTGGCCGCATGGTGGAGTTGGATGTGGGTGAAGCTCACACAAGAAAGAAAGTTCTGTGAGCTCCTGCCGGACTTCAACGAACTCTGGTTTTATGCTGGCGTTTTAATTTTGGACCCCTAAAAATGAGTGTTGTATTTAGAGATTTAATTTTGATGGGGTGGTTTTCAGCCCACTTAAATGTACAAGAAGCTGTGTCTTAAAGATCTTGTGGAGCACAGAGGTTCAGTTTGTCAGGCCGTGTGGACCAGTAGCCACCTCTGGGGTCCCACAGGTCTCCTGATGGGGTGGTGGGAACTGGGCCTCCTGTACAGGGACTGCGAGGAGTTCCTGGCACTAGCCTTCCGGAGTGATTTCCTGTGGGTGCCCAGCTTCACAGGTGGCCCCTTGACCATCTCACTCACATAGTGAATTCGAAGGGTTTCCAGGAGGAGACTGCAGAATCCTTACCTGGTCCTGCTTCTAACGATGCCCTCTTCTTTCCCAAGGTGAAGGACATCCCAAAGAGGCCTTTCTCTCAGTGTTTATCCACCATTATTTCCCCTCTCTTTGCTGAGGTAAGATCCCTGGCTGCCTTTCTTGGGGGTGGGGCTAAGGTTAGGAGGGAAGAAGAGGGGACCAGGGCTGTCCTTTGTAGGTGGCTGCCAGTACGAATTGGGGGCAGAGGCAGGCTCAGCTTCTGCCTTGGCATCCATGCTGACCACTGGCCATGGGCCCTGCCTTCCATAAGCCAGGCCGATGAGCAGGGAAGGCTGTGTGGATTTCCTGATCTGTCAGGGGCTGTGCAGGTTTTACTGGACTCAAGCTGCTGAATTATTCCTCAGGGACAATCTCAAATCCACCAGAATGAGGTAATATTCTGGAAGTCAGTGTCATAGGGGTAGTAGGCCATGACTAGAGGTGAGGATTCAGTGCTTATAATAGTCATGAAAGCTCAGTAAACATAGCCTGTTCAGCACATGAGCACAATCCACAGTGGAATGTTCCCATCGCTGCTACTCTGCCTACATCAGGGACGATCGCACACATTAGTGATGCGGCCATTGCATCCAGCACTGTTGTGGTGAAAGGGGGCCAGGGCTCTGATTCTCCTGTCTTTCTTTGCTTCTGCTTTGAGACACAGATCAGAGGCAGGTGAGTGGCAGGGATTGTTAGCTAACACAACGCCACAATGTGCCTCCCCAGCGTGGCCCCTTAGAGACAACATAAGGAATCCCATGCTCTTAGGGCGCCAGTGGTCTGGTTGTTCTCAGCATCCTCAGAGTCAAAGCTGCGTTTTCAGGCACGTTTACAGACGTGGATGAGGGAGACTGGGACTGAGCTGCTGATGTCAGTGCTGGGCTCTGTAATCCTGAGCTGAGCTCAGCCTTGATGTGAGGGGCTCTTGTGCTCGTGTTCCGTGCTGTGAGCACCTCCAGGAGAAGGACTTGGAGTTGGTCTTCATGCTGGGGGGTGTGTCTAAGCACACAGTTGTGACTCTCACGGAGCACAGGACAGTGTTGGCCAAGTCCCAGGGCTCAGGGTTACCACCTGACAGCGCTCTTGACCCCAAAGGCTGTGTGTCTGAGTTCTGCCCCGACCCACAGTAACCCTTAAGGAGTGAACCAGGGTTACGTGTGGTCGGCATTGATAGCACTTTCTGGGGTAAGATGAGGGATGAAACTGAGTTCACCGTCTGAATTGTGTATGGGGGTGGGAGTGTGTGCACGGTCAGGCTCGTGTGTGAAGAGTTGTGTAGAGTTGCTTGCCTACATTCTGGCCTGGAGGTGTCAGGCAAGGGCCTTCTTTTGCTCTCTATATATACGATGTTCACAGAGACCCAAGATGGCCCCAAGTGACTCAGCAGCCACAGAGCTCATGCCTGATTCCTTACCAGCCTGGCTCAGCGGGTGGGGGGTGATGGTGTCAGGGTTGCTGCCCTGTCTGTGCACATGCGTCTCACTGCTCTTGTGTGTGTTTTCAGCTGAAAGAAAAAAGCCAGGCATGCGGAGGAAACTTGGGGTCAATAGAAGAGCTGCGGGGAGCCATCTACTTGGCAGAAGAGGCCTGCCCTGGGATCTCTGACACCATGGTGGCTCAGCTCGTGCAGCGGCTGCAGAGGTAACGGGCTCTGGGCTAGAGCTGGGCTATAGGAGAGCCTGGTGGTGCTGGCATGGCTTCTGGGACTAGACAACTGCCACAGGCTACAGCTGGGTGTCTCCTGGATGCTTCATCCTTGTCTGTTCCTGTTGTCCCCCCAGACCAGGGCTTACAGCAAAACCTCTGGGGAAAGGCTTGTTCTGAACTGCACACAGGAAAGAGGTGGCTCCGGAAAGGACCCCAGAGCCTTGCCTTTATAGTTCTTACCAGAGAAAGGCACGCTGCCTTAACACACCTCTGCAGTGGTCTAGTGAGCAGAGGGGTAAAGCCCAGCCACACTGCTTTGTTCAGATACCAGCGGATTCGGTGCAGTGGACTCTGAGCCAAGCCTGGAGCCTTGCCTATAGGTCTGTGCTCTGGCCTCAGCGAGCTCCCATCCCTGTTCGGTGGCTTTGGGCACATAGCCTTCATGTTGAATAGATCTTACTGTTAGGGCTAAAATATAAAAATGACTTGCTTGATGGCTCCCAGTCTTGAGGCCATTGAAGGAGAGAGAGAGTCTTTTTCAGACTGCCCCTGGTTTGCGTCTGAAGGTAACAGCTCATCACAAAAATAAAGGAAAATACAGCTTAAAACCAGCTGTATCCTCATCCAACAGGTCGTTGTAAGTGCTTAACTATATTTGATAATTTCCTTTGCCAACTTATAGTCATTATAAACAATCATCTAGTGAGATATTTTGCATTGTTTTCTTTGGAATCAAACCTTTGAAATCTGATATGAATTCTGTATGGCTACATCTTTCTCAGTCCAAACTCAGATTTCAAGTAGACACCCATGGCCTTTGTAGTAAGTGGGCCCTCCTAAGTCATCAGATGAGTGGTGGGGTCCTGATCTTGTCTCTGTGAACATGGCCGTGGCTTTCTATTTTTCTCCTTGGTGTTCCTGATGTCCAACCAGCCACAGGGTGGTGCTCGCCGGTGCCCATCATTTGGGCTTCTTCCTAGCTCGTTCCCACATGACTTGTTTCAGACAGTCTCCCCAGAGTGACTTCTGTATGAAGTGTCTTCAGTGAGAGCACTGCGTCCACCACAGGAGGAGCGGCTCAACCATAGCGGGCATCTGTAGTTCTTGATGTTTGAGTCTTAGATGTGGCCCAAGTGTGCTGCTAAGAGCATCCTGTGGACCCGTTTGAGTATGTTCAGTGTATTATAAAGGGACTCTGGGAGTCTCCTGTGATGTGATGTCAGTTTGGAATGACATTATCTTGGCCATGGCACTTATACCATTTAGCATTTAGAAGCAAGACAACACAGACTTTTTTTTTTTTTTTTTAAAAACAAATGGCATGGATCCTATGGTTATAACCCAGTTATTACCATCTCTTCTGATGTTATATGCAAGGTGTTCATGCAGACACACAGACCCTTCTGGGCCATGATTTCGAATGCTCCTAGGACGTGGCTCGCCTGGCCTGCATTTGTAAATTGCTGAGTTTAGACTCAAACTAGCCCGAGTTCTCTGTCCTTGGGAGCACCAGTTTTCAGAAATAGATCCTGGGCTGGAGCAGGCTCAGCATAGCACATTAGGTGCATTCTACAAGCAGGAGTGTAGGCCAACACCATACACTGGCTTCGCATTCTGCTGTGTGGCTGTAACTCCAGCATGGGATGGGGAGTTGGCCACAGAGACACAGGTGGATTCTGGCAGCTTGCTGGCCAGCCAGCCGAGCCAGAAGGGCAAGCTCTAACCAGTGGGACAGGCTGCCTGGAGGATGGTAGAGGGAGAGCCTGCGAGTGGGCCCTTGGTGTCATTGGCTGACTTAGTGACTGTCCTTTTCCACAGAGGCTGAACACAGCCTCTTTTTATGTATTACGAGTTTTTGTGTTAGAACCAGAACTTTCTTGAATGATAGATCTGTTAACCTGTTGATTCTTGTGCTTGGTTCTTGGACATTTTGCCCTGGTGTCAGAACTGATGTTTACTGATGTCTCTCTTTGCTTTCCCTTAGATACTCCTTGAGTGGCGGAGGAACGTCAGCTCACTGAAATGCCTTTTGCATCTGGGTTTGCTCTTTCCTTTCTTCTTCATCTTCCTTCTTTTTAAAAGTCAGTAAGAACCTTTGCTGACTCTGCGAAGAGGTGTCATGGAGGCCCACCCTCCTGTAGCCGCCAGCACCTGCCCAGGGACACAGTCCTCACCGTGCCACACCAGGTGGAGTCCTTCCGATGGGGTGGGGGGCTACTCCTTCAAGCAATTATTTTATTTTTTTATTGTTTTTAATTTTAATCATAGTGCACATATTCAAAGAAAGTATCTTTAACAAACCCTGAAATGTATATTTGGGTTGTGACAAGGCGGTTGAAGACTTGCGACCTCAGGTACCTGCTTTATGTTGCTTGCGCCTCCCCCGGGAGACGAGTTGCTCTGGTGGATCAGTGTACAGATTTGTATATAGCGTCATTTTTACGGAAAAACTTTTGGCGTGCATAAGGAATCACTGTGTACACATTGGCCAAGTGCTTCTGTAGATAATGTCTGTGGAGTAAATATTTGACAGGCCAGAACTTGAGTCTATTGCCTTGCCTTTATTACATGTAAATTTTGAATTTCGTGACCAGTGATTTGGATTTTATTTTGTATTTACAGGGTCTGTCATTAATAATAATTACCCTCCCCCATGGAACACTCCTGATTGTACCTCAGCAGATGCAAACTTCCCCCTGGGTTTCCCTGTGCCCCCTTTGGTACACTTGGAAGTTTTTCTTTCTCATCAATGGTACTGTTTCTTAGTGTTGCAGTTGGAACACATCTTGTCTCACAGAGCTTTAAATTATTCTGATTTCTCCCGGATGAAGTGCGCTTGTCTAATCTTTGTTGAGTTGTGCCATTGTGTCTGCGCCAGATGCACCGTCCTGTCCACTCCTTTCCGTGGAGCCGTGTCGTAGAATCTGCACATCATCCACCCCACCTGGAAGTGTCTGAATGCTCACACAAATAAATTTTATAACTCACTCATTTTGCATACCGTTCTTGAAACATGGCACCGCAGAGCAGACGGGGCACCTGCTCTGCATGTTTGTAGTTGTGTAAGTGTGTATAGACTCCAGGGGAAAGGGCCCAGATGTCCAAAAGCCAAATGTCCAGGTTAGTGCCCTATGCAATTGTGTGTTGGTCACTGAGGTGTGGTCAGTGCTGTGGGTTTGTGGAACTGCTGAAGCTCGTGCTGGGGACGTGAATGGTGGTTTCAGTTCTCTTCAAGGAGCTGGGTCTGCTGGTGATGTCTGCCAGGTTCCCTGTTTCTTCATGTGCTACAAAGCATTGCTTGGCAGGGTGGGAATTCTTGAGTTCTCAGAGCAGTTCTTGCTAGTCTTACTCAGACCGCTATAGTGTTTTTGCTTTGATGCTAATTCTTGTCCTCTTGTTGGAGCGCTAGGTCTCGAGGAAGATAGATAAGTTTTGGAGCAGGACCTTTGGGACATCTGCGTGGCCTTGTGCCTGGTGTATGGTGGCCTCAATGTTACAGGAAGGGCAGGCCAGTGCTAGAGGTGTTGGCTGTGAGACGATTGCTTAAGAATAAGTGGGGGTAGGGTCTAGGTTTTTAGACTATTAAATTGTGATAGTCTAAAAGTAGATTTGGGTTGGATTAATAATTTCAATCAATACATTTTGGGTAGGGGAAATAGAACCACAATTGTTAGTTTTCGGATTTTTTGTTTTGTTTTCGAGCCTATGGGTGTTTTGCCTGTATGTATGTCTGTACATCACATGTGTGCAGTGCCCTTGGAGGCCAGACGAGGGTGTTGGATCCCTTGGGACTAGAGTTGTGAACTGCCATGTGGGTGCTGGGAACAGAATCCGTGTCCTCTGCAAGAGCAGCCAGTGCTCTTAACCTCTGAGCCATCGCTTTGGCCCCAGTACTGTTATTTTGTACCAAGAATGTTACCCTGAACCATGAAGTTTGAGACTATTTGATGTTTTCTAGAGTACTCTGTGCTGCAGTGCCGTGTGCTTTCCTGTATGAGGCTGTTGCAGGAGTCACTCAGAGGGTCAGTCTGTTCTACGGAGGAGCATCCTGATTCTTTGGGAGTTTATTGGAAACTCTGCTGGGGATGTGGGGTTTGACAGTTTGAAAGTGGAGATTGCCTTAGAGTCCCCTCCAGCACAGGATTGGGTGAAGTGTTCCAAGGATACATTGTTTAGCTGAGCTTGTGTTCTCACCTGTCCTTTGTTCAGAGCAGGGCCCATCTTAGATCCACCACCCGTGCCTGCCTTGGCATCACAGGCTGTGGTGGGTAAGCTCAGCATCTCCCAGAAGTCCCTCAGTGCTACATGCAAGCTGTTCATAGCTCACGGGCACAGTCTCTGGTGGTGTTGAGGCCACCAGTCTGGGAGAATGAGTGCCGTGTAGTTTGAGGCTTCAGGTCTGGCTCGTGAGACAGAGGGTCATTTGGGAGCTCAGGATGGCTAGGAACTCAGGATCCTTTTGCCTTGGCCTCCTGAGAGCTGGGATTACAGGTGTGCCCTGCCATGCCAGTTCATTGATGGCTCTGTCCCAGGGGGTAACAGCCTCTTGATTGATCCACCAGTCAATATGGGAGATTGTGGGTTCCTGGCAGCTGGGGTTTCTCTGTGGAAGAAGCCCACTGTTTCTGTTCCCGAGTTGCTCATCAAGGTTCCTGTTTGGTTCTCTGTGTAGTGTTTTATACTTTCTTGGGCAAAACCTGTAATTGGTTTATATGCATTATATTTCTTAAAAAACCTGGCTTCTGTGTTTCTGCTATAAGATGTGGCAATGAAGGTGGAAACACTCTGGAGGTCCAAGTACCATGCTGTCATCAGAGGTCAATAAAGCTCTCAGAAGTGACTGCTGTGTTTGTGTTTTGGGGCCATCAGACTCTTGAGCTTCCCTGCAGCTGTATGGAGGCCAGAAATGCCAGTCACACAGTCTGGAATCACACTGAAGAAGTCATCTTGTCTCCAGCCCTCCAGGAATTTGGTAACTCGGGGAGCCTGTTCCCAGCACTTCTGGTGCCCGGTGATGGGGCCAGGAGGACTCACCGCAGAGTCTGCATGGCCATGTCCTCTAACACCCCCCCCCCCTTCTCACTTGGGTGTGTTTTCATCAATGTGCCAGAGTGTTATATCTCAGTACCATGCCTGGTGGGTGTCCTGTCCCCTTCTCCCACCCACCAGTACCCCCCTTCTCCCACCACACAAAGACAAGACAGAGCTCTTGGTTTTGCCTTCAGACTTCCGTGTGCTGGATTGTGGCATGAGGTATTTTTATTCCCTTTTGTTAGTACTTAGAACCATCTGGTACATTGTAAGGCAAATGATTAACACATCTCACTCCTCATCCATCGTGAGTCATGGACACTAGCCACAGCCCCTTGACTTTGGGGGGGGTCTGCTTCTGGGATGCAGGGCACCGGGTGAGGACTGTGCTGATCTGGCCAGCTTGCACTGTAGAGGGCTCTGCATGAAGGGAATGGCAGCCACCCAGTCACCCTAGGGAACAGGCAAAGTTTTCCACTGGGAGGCTCAGGTAGCGTTTGGCAGCCAGGTCCCCAGAGGAGTCTGTACAGGAAGTGGGCTGTCCTCCTGTCTGTACCCCATGCCCAGAAGGAATGAGTATAGAAGGAAAGACTTGAAGACAGGCACCGTAAGAGACTACTAGAGAGTGTGCAGGTTCAAACCATGGCGTCAGGAGGAACTGGGTCCAGTCACCAGGGCTGGGACTACGTACCATGACCATACAATGCTTCCCCGGGAAGCTCACTCAACGCCCCATAACGTAACAGCACAAATGGCCCCGGTCAACAACATACAGCTTCTCATGCTTGTGAAACAGACAGGAAAACATCACAGCCTAAGAGCCCCCACTGTACACACCACACACGGACAGTGACGCCCAGGTATTGCACTGGAAATCCGCTTAACAGAAAACAACCCCACTACAGTTTGTAAATAGGAATCACAAACAATTTGGTCAGCTTCCACCAAGAAAATGGGTCTGGTAACCAGGTCTCCCTGGAGCCAGCCCCCTCGGTGGAATGGAGTGCGCCGCCATTGGTTATTAGTCGAGGACAGTGAGTCCTACCAGTGTCCTATTATTATAAAAGTAGAAAGACTGGAAAAGAAATGAAATCCGAAAATGATCTCATTTGCTTAAGACTGCGCCATGTGTTGTAGACCCTGGAAAAGTCCATTCTGGAAAACAGCAGTCCGCAGGTGAAAGACAACGCAACCCTTTCCCTAGGAAAAGCGCACTTGTGTCTCAGGTGAACGGATGCGTGGGCCCTGCCCTGGGGTGCACCTGCAGGGCAGAGACGGTCATTTGGCACTCTTGATGACAAGATCTCAATACTGGCACAAGCTAAAGCGCCCCACGAGAATGGCAAGACAAGCCCTCCCATCCCTAGGCCTGGAGGGGGAAAGACTGCTGAAGGAGAGACGAGTACTGGAGAAGACAAGGTTTGGAGAGAGGCCTGTGGAGGGAGGTGGGCGGGAGCCACTGCGCATCTTCAGTGTGTTCAGACCGGTGTGGATTTCGCTAGGCTTCCTTATATCTCCCAAGAGAGCAGCCGTGGCTGGAACAGCCAGTGTGTCCAGCCATCAGTACAGGTGAGATTCTTTGTGACTCAGGATGTGGGCCCGGGAGGCTGAGCTGGTAGCACTTCGTATGACTTCCATCCACCTAAAACAACGGAGGGGACATTTTACCTTGGGCGTTTTTATATGCCTATGTCGGTTTATGATAATGTTTGAGAACCATAGCACATCTTACATGAGGTAATTCCAAGGGCCGTGTAGGGCCACCGTCCCACGCCATCCTGTCCCACATGACAGGACTGTCGTTTGCAACACACAAAGTCTGGCACTGCTCCCAGGGTTTGGGGATATATATCCTCAGAATAATCTATCCCCAGTGTCTTGGGTGTATATATAGAGGAGGTCACTGCTCTTAGGATTCAGCATGGTAAGGCTATGCCTTACAGTTGGTGATGCAGACTGAGAATTGCTGCCTTCTGGGCCCATCTGCAAGCATTCCTAGGGTCTCCTGGTGGATCGAGAAATGCTTTGGGCCAGGGAAGAAACAAGCAGCAAGGCCAGAAGAGAACTCCCAAGGTGGGGAGCTGGCACGCTGGGGCCCCTGGTGGTGCTAGGGGATGTGCTGCCAAGAGTTCACATCTGGCCCCCTGGCTAGATGACCCCTGCACCAACGCTCAACTCACTAGGTCCATGGGGACTGTGTGTGCACTGGCTTCCTGGCATAATGGGCGCATGGTAGAGGACCCGGCAGTGTTGGCACGTGCTCACCATGTGTGGTAAGGACGGAAGTCACTGAGGAGTTGGAATGCCACCCTGTGTAGCCAGGCCTACAGAACACACACTAACTTCCCTAGAGAAATGCCCTGATGTCAGGAAGGGGATCACTGTCCTGAGCACACACAGGAGGGGGCACCTACCTCTCGAATGTGTATTCGCTTTCAGCCCTGAAGTAGTACACATGGGACTTGAAGTGCAGCTTAAACACATAGTCCTTGTGAATGTTCTCGGATTCTGAGGGGATGGTGAGCGAGTAGCCCAGCAGAGGCAGGCTGGCGAGGGGGTGATTGTCCTGCAAACAGAGAGGTGGCTTTGAGGAAGTGGGCTGTAGTTAATCAAGGGTTAATCTTGAAAGCCAGTCTTGGCCAGTGTGCCATGGTCCCACTAGTGAGTCTGTAAAGAACACGGTCTCTATCTAGGAAAAGACATGCTCTTCCTCCTCCCTTCAGGGCCAGACACCTGGCTAGGAGGCCCCCTAGGAGGTGTGTTCACCTCAAGACAATGTCTCCCCATAGTGCCAGTGCCTGGAGTCACCATGAGGTCTTCCTGAGTCCTCGAGGACTCAGAGAAGCAGCATCAGTCCTTTGGGTGTGTTGGCTAGAGCCTAATACACTTTTAAATTCCCTACCAATGCTTTGGGCTCCCTTGCTCTTTGGAAAAATGCCCCGGCCCTCCCAGCTGGTGGCGGGCCCCGGTATTGTCCTTTTCTTCGAGTTCCCACTCTTGGGTCCCTGAACATCTGTTTGTGTCTACTGTTAAATTCAAGAACACCAAGAGGGACCCCGAGTCTTGTGTTTAACACCCCCCCCCCCAGCAGAGGCTGTAAGGGAGAGCGTAGAGGCCATCTGAACAGACGGGCAGTGTCACTGTCTTAGAGCTGAAGATCTCAAAGGACGTGGCTGGCTGGAACCCTGCACTGCCCGACATCTGCGTGTGCTTCATGGAGGCACTGCGCTCTGCTGGAGCAGGCAGACCCCAGGTCAGGGCCAGTTGCCCTGTGGGCACTCACTTGGTGTGATTTGTAGAAGAACAGGCAGAAGTTGGTGAACACGACCCACAACTTCTGCCATCCGTTGCTGTTCTTGAACTTCCTCAGCAAGTTCCCAGACAGCTGGTTCTGAAAGACAAGTGGAGGCGTCGGGAACACGGATCCTTGCCATCCACTGCATCTCAGGAGCCTCTGAGGGTAGGTCCTGAAGACCCAGCACTAAGAGCAGGTTTCTCACGGCAAGGAATCCTTAACTGTAGTCACCCTTGAATATGACTTCTTTAGGGAGTAGGGGGTGGCAGGTATTGTGGTTAGTTACAACTAGTCATGCTAAGAAGGGCCCTAACGAAGTGATTCAGGGGCACCATGCAACAATAGACTGTCAGTGGGCTGGAATGCTGGTCTTTTCCCTGGGAGACCAAGGATTGAAGTAGGCCCTCCTGAGCGGCTCTATGCTGCCACCTAGTGGGAATGTCCAGAAGCCACGCCAAGCCCCTGATTCCTTGAATCCTGTAGGTTCCTGTAACAATTTTACAGGGGGGACAACTTTTCCTCCCTCTGTCAAGGTGCCACGAGCAGAGGGTGGTGAAGCAAGCTGGAAGGGTAATGGTAGTGAAAGCTAATTAGTACTGCCCACAGTGCACAGAAAATGGTTAGGTGGCATTATTGCACATCTTAACCAGGCTGGAAAGAGCTTAGCAGCTCAGAGCACATTCTGCCGAGGACCAGAGTCAGGTTCCCAGCACCCTCTTGGCTTCCACAGGCATGGCACTCACATTCATAGAACCCCATACCCCGCCATACTTCAAAACAAAACCTTGAAGATAACTTCACGTCTGATTTACTCCATTTTCATAAATGCCACTGTCATTAAGACCCCAGCGGCTAGGAATCGGTATGGAAACATTTAGGGGTCCTATCCTTCAGCCGCTCAGCCTGACGGAAGAAGCAGACATGAACAGTATGAGCTGAGGGGGTTCTGCCCACACCACAAAGTGCTTCAGCTATCCCTCCAGATGCCATTGCTACAGGAAGGGCAAGCGGGGGTCCAGGGAGTAGCAAGCCCCTCACAAACCCTTCTGCTGGCCTTCCTCTTAGAACTCTCGCTAAACAGTGTCACTGCTTTGTCCTTGTGGCATCCCTGGTCACCACCCCAGCGAAGGTTCTAGCGATGTCTGGCCTGTCAAATGCCACCATGCTGAGCCCACGTTCATAGGGATGGCTCGGCTCAGCCTCCAGCTGTTTGGGCTGGGATTCTGAAACAACAGGCACCCTAACTTGTTGCCCTTCAGGGACTGATAAAACTTCAAGTTCAGGTCTACCGTCCCCACCTCCAGGGAATGTGGTCCATCACAAGTGACAATCCTACAAGCAGATACCTGGATGCAGGCCAGAAGCAAGGGCAGCAAGCAGCCCCTCATCAGGCAGGGAGCTGGGAATGTGACCACAGGACACCAAGGCTACACACACACACGAAGAAAGAAGGGAATGTATGGGAGAGCTAGGGCCTTGGGTCCCAGCTGGGTCCTCTTGAAAATGTCTTTAGGACACAGCTGCTGTAGGAAACTCAGTGAAGGCCACTTGCAGAAACAATCCCAAGACTAAGAGCTTAAAGCACATCTCCAAACCGCTGTGGTCCTTGGCTCACACTATATGACCCAGGCAAGTCACCCCCGTGACTAGAGGGGACTAGAGCCTCGTGCTGGCAGGTGGCGCTGGCAACACAATGGGACAGCTTTGCCGTTCCCAAGCTTGCCAGATTTGGAAAGGTCTAGAAGTAATCCAGGGGGAAGGCTCACGTTCAAAGCAACTATTTAGGCATGAGTCACAGAGCCCAAGCAGAGGGCCTGTCTTGGGACGTGTCCTGTGAGCTGTAACCTGGCCATTCTAGAACCACCTCATCCGCTTCAGACATGGCTGTCCTCTGGCGTACCCCGTTTCCCAGGGACCCGCAGGTCACAGCTGCTGAGGTAGGTATCGGGCTATTGGTTGGCTTTGGGCTACACTGCTGTACCTGAGCACACTTCCCCGTTCTGAGTCCACGAAACAAAGGGAACCGTGGAGAACGAAGGAGCCTGGCGAGGCTTAGCAGTGGCGGGAAGAACCACACGGCATCTACAAAGGAGTGGTGGAGACGGCTATGACCGGCTCACACGGGATGACTCTCCGCTCGCTCCGTACCTCCACCGCGATGCTGAAGTCCACCATGGAGACGCTGGTGTTGCGGTGCCAGCACACGTGCACCATCGTGTTGCCACGGTGAGGGGCCTGGCGCTCCAGCGAGGTCCGTGAGGCGCTCAGATCATCCTCGGACTCCTGGTCAGCCGCTGTGGCCTCATCTGGGGACTCTGCAGGAAGTCGTGAAAGGTGGTACGGATACCGTCCCCTCCCCTCTGATACAAGCTTGCCATTGTCCTCACACCCCGGAGTGCCGGAGAAGGCGGGGTGGGGGTGGGGGCTCCCAGTACGGCCCACGAGGCCCAATGGGTCGGAATCTAATGAAGCATCCTCCCAGTATCCTCTGCGGTGGCTGGGAATCCTTCCTGCCTGTGGACCACTTGGCATGTAGCCCGCTCCTCTCCATAAATACCGGCTTGAAAGAGATGGCGAACCCATTCTCACAGCCACTTGAACACTGATCCCAAGGGCACGGACAGGAGGCCTACCACTCAGAGGTTCTACCTAGTGTGCTCTGTCCCCTGGGAAGCGGAGCCCCACCTCTCCCCATGTGGGCAGTCCTTGTGGTCTTGGGCACATCCCCACCACTTACTGTTGTCAGGGGGACTGCTAGCCAGGAGCTCAGGGGTGGGCCCATTGCTCTTCTCTGCCAGGGCAATGGCCATCTGGATGTCCTCCGTCCACTTTTCCATCTCCGACCGGGAACTGCGGACAGAGATGGCGTCAGCTTTTCAGACCGCGGAAGGTCAGAGGCAAACAGTACAGGTCGGGTTCAGGAGTTACCTGGCGGCCACGATGATGGACTGCCGCTGGCCGCGGAGGGTCAGGCAGTGGGGCACACCCCACTCCTCTTCGCTCTCCTCGATCTGTGGAAGAGTTGTTAAGTCACTGGTGAGCAGCCAGCCAGGCACCTGCTGCATCTGTGGACACCAGACTGGCTACCAGACAAGGCAGAGCTCAGAGCGGCCTCGGGGCCACAGGAGACCTTCCCACAGTCAGGGAAGGTCTCAGAAAGGCTAAGGGACATTCTGCATTAACTTCTTCTGGCAGCTCACACAATTCCTCTCCACCTTCTGAGAACGTTGGCAGAGCCAGGCGCCCTGTGGACACCTGCTCACCAGGATGTGTGGGGTCTGCCTCAGTGAGGAAAAGTTGGCTTTGTCTTCACTGAAGGGGCGACTAGGGTTAGCCATGAGGCACAGGCGAATTGCTCGAGTTAACTTGCCCTAGAAAGACCGTCCTGTAGCCCATGGGTGCAGAAGAGGTAGTGTTTCTAGAGCCCTCCTTGATAGTGAACACGGAAGTACCCGTTCCTTCACGAGGAGGGCATGCAGGGCTGGACACTTACCGTCATCCCGTACAGCGGGAGCTGTCCATGGACTTTAAACTGATTGGATGCTGTTAGCCCCCGGCTGGTGTACAGCAGGACATCGTTGAACTAGAGGGAAGCAGAAGTGTGTGGGGAAAGGGTCCCTCTGACCTCTCAGTCCTCCCCAGCCGCGGGACCCTCCTCGCCCACTGGCGACATGGTTCTGGGACTGTTGAGGATGCACGGCTCGCCCCACTCACCAGAAAGAACATTCGCTGCTGGAGCCCCTTCCCGGAGAGCTTGCTGAGGCTGCCCAGGCGGATGAACTCCTGTGGAGCACACAGAGCCTCAGTTTACCCAGAGTGTGAGAGGCTGAGCCTGGTGCCTGGATTCTGGCCTCCGAACCCTGACCCCTGATACGTATGGCACTAAGTGGGCAAAAGAGCGAGTTCTGATCGGGCCACACCGCGACAGCACTGGTTACGAGTGGTGGATTTTATGTGCGTTTTACTCCGATCTTAAGCTGTTTTTCAGCGGGACACTAGTGCATGGCTGTAATTCCAGATACTTCAGAGGCTGAGGTAGGAGAATCAGTTAAGCTCACGAGTTGGGGGCCAGCCTGGCAAGACTCCCATCTTAGGCCAGCATGGTTGCACCTCGATTCCAGCATTTGGGAGGCAGAGGCAGGTCAGTCTGTGAGTTCAAGACCAGTCTAGCCGGGCGATGGTGGCGCACGCCTTTAATCCCAGCACTCGGGAGGCAGAGGCAGGCGGATCTCTGTGAGTTCGAGACCAGCCTGGTCTACAGAGCTAGTTCCAGGACAGGCTCCAAAACCACAGAGAAACCCTGTCTCGAAAAACCAAAAAAAAAAAAAAAAAACCAGTCTAGTCTATGTAGCTGCACAGTCTCTAAGGGCTTCTCAGTTGACTGAACAGTTTGGGGCGGCAGCTTGACGAGCCAATGACCACACTCGTAAGGGCGCTGAAGTTGGTGGGGCCATGCCGATTCTACCCTCACACGTAAATGCGTTCCCTCTGCTGAGTCGGTGGCACAAGTCAGGCACACACCGTGTGTCCCTGTTAGCGCCGAAGTTCCGTGCTATTCCCATGTCCAGACACATGAGCAAAATGCTTGCCCAAGAGCACCTTAGTGGCTCTGTCACCCATGACAAAGCCTTGTGACGCTTGGCTATATGGTTGCCATTCCAGGCTCACTCAGAGCATGGCTGTTACTGCCATGGGGCCGGCTGGGCTCAGAGCATGGCTGCTGAGACCTCCAAACAAGTAGGAGAATCCTAATTTAATGAGCATCTGGGGTCTGTCCCTTAGTGAGCAGACTGCCAATCTCAAAAAGAACCCAGTAAAACAGAGCTGTCTGCCCCACAGGGGAAGCCCACCTGACAGGATCTAACCTAACTCCTGAAGCCACAGGAGACTGCGATCCAGTGCTCTCTCCACAGTGAGCAACTTTATAGACTCTGCACCGGGCAGCATAGTATGGTATGTATTTTATAATGTTCAGACAATATAAATGATACCAAGTCCACTGGGCTGCCCCTACGTACTCCATAAAGACTGCAGATAAGGCTGGTGTGTGCTCGGCCTTGGTAGAACAAGAGCGGGGACCACGTAACTCACGGTCTCTCAACTTTCTTGGCGAGGTTTGCCGACAGAAATACCTAAGGCGTCTCCCATGGGTCACATGGATTAAAAGCCGCCTAGGCAGGGGGCTAGGGGACTCTCTGGGTACAGTGTCTGCTGTGCATGCTGGGGGACCTGAGCGTGGACCTTAGAATCCATGTAAGCAGGCAGGCGTGGTGAGGTGCACCTGTGATTCCAGTGCTGAAGGGGTGGGGAGGGAGTGGAGTGGGGGTAAGGTATCCCTAGGCCACCGAACCTAGCCTACCCTGTAAGGCCCAGGCTAGTAAAAGGTGTCTCAAAAACACAAAAATAGCCAAGGTGAGCCACACTGGAGAAAGCTCTTTAGCGATGAACTCTGGCTTACATATACACACACACACACTCACTCGCGTGTGCACTTGCCCTGACAGAGCTGAGTGTGGCAGATCATACCCTAGTACTCAGGACTAAGAGTTTGAGAGCAGCCTGGGCTAGATTAATATTTCTGTCAAATATAAAAAAAGGCAACTAGCAAACTCGTTTGCAGGAGAGCAACAGGACATGGCTAGATAAGCCCGAAAGACCCCAGCTGTCTGGAGCTCTGTCTGCAGGCAGGAAGGACAGCCAGTCATCCCACAGAGCAATCAGGTGAGACAACGGCTGAGCAATTGTGTTCCCCGCTTCCCGCCTTTCTGTAGGCGCTGGGCTGGAAGCAAAGTCTAAGCAACATTAGCCGTATGAAGCCCATGTGCCCGCTTCTGACTCGGGGACAGCAGGGCAAGGTGGTAACAGCAAGGACGAGCGGGACTTGCCCAGAATCATTTACCCCATGTAGCTCGGACCATGACGAGTGTCACCTGTCTCTGGCATTTTCCCGCCATATGCCAGTGAGAAATTTCCGTTTTCACTTACATAAATTTAAAAATCACAAAAGCTTTCTTAAACCCTCTTTACAATGTGTGTGTGGGTGGGGGAGGACAGGGATGTAAATAACTGACCAATCAGGAGGCCAGAGCGCCCCCCCCCCCATGGCTACACTAGAACACACAAGCATTCCCCCTTTCTTCCCCCCTCCTCTGCTCCCTCAGGGGCTGGAGGAGACTGAGCCCTCTGACATTACTCCAACACCTTGAGCTTACCCTTCCTGGGATCACAAGATTGTCGATGCCAATCAAATCTTTCTTGAGCTCGTGCAGCTTCTGGAAGTTCTCCATCTTGATCATTGTCCCGTGCAGTTGTGCCACCATCTCTGTGATCTCTGCCAGTGCAGCTGAGGAAGGGAGACAGGCTGCAGGTTAGCCCAGGCTGGACCTGCGGCCCTGTGCTCCAGGATGGCCTTGTCACGGGATGCTTTGTCTCAGCCGGTTGTGACAAACTCCAGGCCTGCTCTATCCTCAGCCATGACTGCCCAGTTTGGTCCAACAGACATTTCCTGGGAATCCAGTGGTCAGCAGGATGGGAAGAGGCTGTGGTTACAATGATGATGTCATGGCTCCATGGTGCTCACGCACAGGGAGAATCTCATCATGGGATTCTGCATCCCAGTCCCTCAGCAAGGCCACCTATGTCTCAAGTCAGGTAGCACTTTAGTCCACTTAACTGCTAAGGGTAGCACAGTCTTCTCCCCTTGTGGGCGACACCCTCGAAGTTGGGAGGGGCCTTTATCCATCTCACGTTGGCACAGCTGACTGGTAATACCGGTGCCACAAGACAATGAGGAAGAGAGAGCAAGAGCAGCCCAACACAGGGTCAGGCAGAGGTTAAGGCTCTTGGAGGAAGATTCCATCAGAAGGGTTAATGAAGGGGAGGCATGGACCCAGGAGGCTGGAATCACACACCTCACAGGCAACAGCAGTCAGCTCCTTTCAAAGCCTGGGGCACAGGACGGCACTGTGCCTGGAGCATCTTCTCCTTCCACAGATTAACAACCCCTAGCTTTACTTTGTCAAGTGTAGAGCCAGGAGTGCAGTGCACACGTAATCCCAGCCTTAGGGAAGTAGAGACTGCACTTCTGTGGATGTGAGTTCTAAGCCAGCCTGGCTTTCATAGCGAGTTCCCGGATAGCTGCGGCTAATAGTGAGACCCTATCTCAAAAAACCAAACCTCTGTGTCGGATAAAGTCTCAGGTCCACATTCCTCTGCTCCTCGGCAAGGCCCTGCAGGGTTCGAGACAGCTGTGTGGTCTGTGTTCACTGCCTCAGCCTCACACCGCCCCCCTCCAACCGCCTTCCATACCAGAGCTCACGGAGCATCCACTCTCTGGAATGAGCACTGAGCCTTGGGATAAAGCACCTCAGGCAGGTGTTCTGTGTAGGTGATTGCTTTGAGACAGGCTCTTGTGTGTCTGTGGTAGTTTTCAATGTATTTGTCTCCTGTAATCTCACAGGGAGTGGCACTATTAGGAGGTGTGGCCTTGTTGGAGTGGGTGTGGTCTTGCTGGAGGAAGTGTGTCACTGTGGGGGCGGGCTCTGCGGTCTCACATGCTCAAGATATGGCTGAGCCTATCTGTATGCAGTCTGGCTGGCCTGTGCCACCATGCCTGGCTCTGTAACACTTTAGGTAAGAGCCAGGGCCCTGGCATGATGGTGGATGCACACATTCATATAATGCGTTCAGGAGCCGCCTGCACAGGGCCCATGCTGTGCACAGTCCTAGCCTGATACCTGAGGGGACTGAGTAGACCTGGCCCTTGACAGGACTTAGGGTGAGCCCAGGGCATGCAAACTTCAACCATCTATACATAACATGGGACAAAACCAGCTTGGGTCAGAGAACCCTGGCTCAGTGAGACAAACGTGTGTGGGATTCTAGCTCTGACCTTGTCCTGAATGACACTTGCAAGTCCCCAAGCCTCAGTTTCCTTCAAAATGGGCAACCCCAGTGATCTCCTAGCACCGTGAAAGGAGAAAGGTGAGAGGCTTGGTACAAGGCTACTGTGCCAGGCAGGGAGCTGAGCAAGCTCAGGTAGAAAAAACGAGGGGCTGGACTGCGTGAACAGGGCGCTAGGTCTGGGCTCCAATTGTTTGCTTCCCCACTGTGTGACCCTGCAAGGGTTTCTTAGTCTTTCTGGTCTCACCTGTTACTGTCTATAAAATGAGCTATCCCGAGACTCACGCTGTGGCCATTGCCCAGAAATAACAAGCAACCTGAGTCCATCAGCTATTTCCTTGGCAGGCCTAAGGTGGGAGTCTAAGACAGGTGGAGGCCGGCCTCTGGGAAGGGGCTGGCTAGAGATGAAGTTCTCCCAGGGTCTTTTGTCCCTGACCACCTGGCTGCGAAGGAGAGGATGCGTGCAAACAGGGAAGGAAAGAAATTCCAACTACCAGTATCCCCTTCCCAAGATGCAACGCTCCCATGACAGAAACCTGACCCGCTAAACAGCAGGTGGTCCAGAGACCCCAGTGGGCACAGCATCCTGTCTGCACACTCACTGCGGCGGTGTGGGTGGTCAGGCCTGCGCACGCGTCCTTACCTCGGCAGTCCCTAAAGTCAGCGTGGCTCGGAGGGTGGTGCTTGCAGAGCCGCTCCAGGACCTGCTTGTAGTGCATGAGCCGGTGCAGCGGGCGCAGGAGGAAGGTGTTGAGTGGCAGGTAACACACCTTCTGCAGCTCGAAGTCTCGGCAGAAATGCTCCAGCCGCCGGGAGCCCTTGATGGACGTCTCCAGCGCCTCCAAGGCTTCGCTGTGCTTCCACAGGTGTGCTGCCAGGTGCTTGGGAAGGAAGGGGAGGTCGTTCTGGTCAGCACGTTCACACCAGTGCAACTCACGGAGACGGGCAAACCTTTGTGCTCATTATTTTATTGCAGTTCATTTCTTTTCCAGATGGGGATGCGACCACAGGTCAAGCTCTCCTGGTCATGTCATGAAGAGGACCCCAACTTGTGCCAGGACTGTACAGAGCTGAATGCACACAGTGAGGGCACTTGTGATGGATTCCATTTGGACATGTGTCCCTGCGAGCTGGCCAAACGAACCAGCTGAGCATGCTTAAGCATGCACAGATGCATTTAGTGCCTGGGCTGGGGGTGGGGCAGGAAAGGCCCTGCAGGCAGGCATTGCGCTAACCCAGGATACTGCATTTCTGGAAATTGCTGCCCTCCACACTGTATAAAGTAATGCCAACAATAAAACAAAATGAGCAAACTAACAAATGTAAAGTGTAACTCAATTCACTCCTCAGAGAAAGGCGGCAGTGCCCTCCCTAACCTGTTTTGCCTTCGCAGAGCCCCAGGCTGCAAACCCGTGCGGTGCTGGCGTGGTGCTGCAATGCCAGAGCAGCTGAGGAGGGTGGCAGAGCACAGAATGCCAGCCTGCAGAAAGTGGGGAGAGGCACTCAGAAGAGAGGCGCAAGAAGGTGTATTTTTAGGTCTTCCACGCTGGTTAATGGGGGAAGGCAGTGGGGTACTTGCAGTCAGGCATGAGAAGGACACATGGTGGCTGGTGACCAGT
Organism: Neodon shergylaensis; assembly: GCA_025134845.1. Classification (NCBI taxonomy): domain Eukaryota; kingdom Metazoa; phylum Chordata; class Mammalia; order Rodentia; family Cricetidae; genus Neodon; species Neodon shergylaensis. The sequence continues at coordinate 2,565,303 of JABTXL010000002.1, forward strand.
AAGTCAAGGAGACGTCCCTGGGGTGGGCGAAGGGCCAGACGCGTCTCCCGCCACTCCCAAGGCCCACGGTAGGGTCTTGCAGGCTGTGCTCCCAAATAAGGGGAATTTGATTTTATTGTTTTTCTGAAAAGTGTAAACTAGAATGGACTGAGAAAACCAAGTGGCAGGAGAAGAGGCATCTAGGAATGGGCAATGACCGGAAGTACCATGGTAATCAAATCACACCATGGAAGAAATGAAAAGCCCACGGGATCAGCAAGAATGAGCTACACGCTCACCATCCTGGGAAGGATAGACTACAGAGGTGGTGGGATCAGTGTGGGGACAGAGAGGGGAGCAGGGGGCCTAGGTGGGGTCTCGGGGTCTCATGACCACAGCCCAGACTGGTCTTGAACTTGAGGACTTCCTGCCTCAGCCTCCTGAGCAGCTGGGATCACAGGCCTCTGCCACCAGGCCCAGCTACTTACAATGATTCCGTATGGTACTCTTACGGTGGATGCTTGTCTTCCCACTCAGAGTGTCCAATACCAAGAGTGAGGCTCCAGCACGGACAGGAGGCTTTGGACAATGGTTACACAGCAATCCTGGGTCCTCAGCCTTATTAGCTGAATTATACCCATGAGAAACGTTAAGATTTGTGGAAACCATTAGTGTTGGGTGTGTGGGTGGGCACCCTACACACTGATTAAAACTTAACATTTTAAAAAGGCTCTCAAGACGCCTGTTACTACACCCCTGAGTTTGGTGCAGCTGCCTCACTGTGCAGAGACTTGGCTGTGGCGCCCGCCAGGCTATTCTTGCTGTGCTGGATCTGCACCTAACTTCACCGTTTGCCACGGATGCTCGCCCATGCTGCCCCACACTGCCGCAGGGTGTGCCTTGGACGTGGTGAGGCAGGGAGGGATGCCTAGGATCCAGGAAGTTACATTTCGGTCTTAGTTAAGGAACTGGGGAGAGCCAGGCGGTGCTGGGGTGCACCTTTAATCCCAGCACCTGGGAGTCAGAGATAGGCAGTTCATAGAGTGAGTTCCAGGACAGCCAAAGGAAACTGTATCTCAAAAAAAACAAAAAAAAAAAAAAAAGGAAGGAAGGAAGGAAGGAACTGGGGAGGGCTGGAGATGTGGCTGACAGGTAGAATGCTTGCCGGATATCTGTGGGGCCCTAGGCTCAGTCTCCCAACACATAAACTGATACCACACACACACACACCTCCACAGATACGACACGCCCCCCACACCCACACACCACATACACCCACACACCACATACACACACCCCATACATACCATCCCCACCCCAACCCCTGCACATCCACCATACACATCCACACCCACACAGACACTCCACAGCAAGGTGCTGACAAGACTTGAGTTCATCGTAACACAGCAACCTAGCCAAATGGATGATGGGAATGAAGGACCCCCAATTCTGTGAGAGCCCTGCTACATAGTAGGTTCTTGTTTACGCTGGACATACATCATGGTAGTAGCATGAATGGCTGCCTTCTTAGGGATCACCCCTTTTTATATCCTGAGGTCCTAACATGCCCCAGCAGCTGAGACTTAACAAGCCCTCTTAGGAACGCAGACAGAGATGTGTTCAACAGATGAGCAGTGTGGATCAAAGCCTTCTGTATCGCAGGCACTGCTAAATGCGTCCAAATGAACAAGAATCTCAGACATTTGTAGGAGAGGCTTGTGGGCTAGAACTCCTTAGCTCCCTTAGGAGGAGGGAGTTTTCATTGTTTGCTCCTATTTAAAGAGAGATTTGCCTTTGATGGGTTTAAAGACACAGGATTTACTGGAATGCTCAGATACTTCGGCAACTACGATTTTGTTATGCACAAAGGAACCCAAAACAACGGACCGAAAATGAAACGTACAGTTTTGTGTATGTCGTTTTTAAGGTCAGGAATGACCTGTGTATAAACTCCTGCTGCTTGTCTGCAAGGTGGAGCTTTTAAATCAGACAGCTATTATGCTCTGTCCAGTAACATTCCTTAGAATGGTGGAGGACAGTCTGACCACACGCTCATCCTTGACGCTTCCTGCAGGTTGACAGGCCGGCAGTGCACGCCCCAAAGAAGGGGATCCTACCCCTTCCCTCCTCCCCAACCGGCTCACCTTCATGCCCTGGATGTTCTTAAGCATGACATCCCCGATTCTTTGGTAATCTCCTCTGATGTGGGCATTTGAGCGGCCTTCCCTGGGGCAGCAAAGGGAGAAACAAAAGTGTTAGCAATGTAACACCCACTTCGTTATCTCCCTTCTGATCACCCATCTGGACCCCCGCACCAGTGACTCCTGGTGCTGGAAAGAAGAATTCCTTTTGCATGCACTGGGGAGGCTGTGGCAGGAAAACCTGTCTCAGAAAACAAACCAACAGAACTCCACATGTGTGAAGGAGAACTGTTGGGTCCGGTAGAACTGTTTACCTTCTATACACGGGTTTGGGAGATCGGTCAGCATAAAGGTCACTTACACCAATTGGTTTTTGAACTGGTTCAATCCTTGAGACTAGCAGATACTGGCAGAGAGCAAGGCACGACTCCTAAATCAGGGCTTCTGTCCCAAGAGCCCTCAGCCTGAACAAACAGTGACTGAGGACAGTCGGGACAGCCATTCCTGGAGGGGAGGGGCAGATGACATGGAGCGGGCAGGACGGGCGGCCAGCTGCAGAAAGGTGGTGAGGGGCCACCCTCACATGGAGTACTAGGGCACCGCCTCGGCACCTCAATGCCTGCCTCAGCACCTCAGTGGGCATACCTAACTCAGGGTTCAACCAGCAAAGAGATAAGGTGCCAGTATTTACTGACCATCCCCACACGCCCAATGATAAGATGACCATGACCTAGGTGCTGGCTCAATGCAGTCCTCAAAGCAAACTTGGGAGGCAAGCACGGACCTTTTGCCTTTTATTGCCAGGGAGGCTGAGATCCACGCCTCCCCTGCAACGAGGCAATGAGCTTGCCCCTGGCCACGCTAGCTCAGTCTCTAGGGCGGCACCTGAACCGCCACGCCAGTACATCTCCTAATCTAGTGGGAAGAATGGAGTAATACATGAGGCTTGTACTGACACCCATTGCTAAGGCTACCCCGAGGCCAACTTACAGCGAAGAGATGGGCTAACAAACGAAACGGTAAGAGCCAGGCACGGGGTGTCAAGTTGAATATACCAGGTGCCCAGGGAGCAATAAATGAGCCCGTGGCTGAAGTGACAGAGACGGGAGCTCCTGATCCCCCAGCACCGAGAAGGGACTTCTGGGGCCGCATGTGACACTTTCTCTAGTTGGTGCTTCTGTCTGTGGCTCACCAGAGAGCTGCAGGGAACCAAAGTCGGGGTGGGCAGGGCCTGTGCACAGGTCTCATAAGTTAAGTCCAGGAGCGGTCGTGCCAGTGGACTGGTGACTGCCTCCACCCTGAACCCCGGGTTTCTGCACTGTGCACTCATGGACACTGTTTTACCCGCACACATGTGACATGGAGCATGAATGATGCTGACAAGGACCAGGAACATCCGGTCTCTGAGGGAGCAAGAGAGTGTACCTACTGTGCCCCCAGGAGGCTGTACCCCCCCCCAGGAGGCTGCACCTGCGGTGCCCCCAGCCACCTCCCTCCCATCCTGACAAGACTCTGGAAAGATGTCTGTTAATCCCTCTGCTGCCTCTCTGCTCCCCAGGCTGCTCCCAAGATGCCTGCGTCCTTTGGGACTCCCTTCCTGCCTCTTCTCCTGCTCCGAATGGTTTTAATCCGCGAGCCATCTCTACACTTCACTTTTTTTCAGACCTAGCGACTCAGGGCCCTTGTTTCTCAGACCTTCGGATGGCTTTCCAAGGGCCACTGGGGATGGACGACTCCTGCCCCTGACTCAGACCCAGGCTCTTCCCCAGGAAGCCTTGGCCAACAGCTAAATCCTGCTTATAATTCCATCCCTCAGATGCAAGTCCATCGTGTCCCTGGCGTTTCTGGTTGTTAAATGCTCACTGAGTATTCGGGTCATTTTGTTGATCCAGGCTTGGTTGGTCATTTAATGGCTGCTCCACATAAACACTTGACATAGAGAAGAAATTAAATTCACAGGACATCTAGCCTAGAGGATGCCCTCCGTTGTTCAGAGCATCCTGTTGCTCCTTCATCTGGGTGCCCCTCATCATGAGGTTCTGGTCAGAGCTGGGAAGTTCTTTCCTCTCCTGCTACCCTCCGTACCAGACCGAGAAGAAATTCCACTCAGAGGAAGACCCTTCTCTAAGCCGGATGTTCAAGTTTTTGACAAAATGGCATACGCTCAGACAGAAGCAAGCTTGGCTTACACATGGAGATGTCCTGGAATCTGCCTGCATAGATGACCCAGAATTTACAAATGGGTGTGCCATTTGGTAGCACACGTATGAAGTCTCCTCAGTTCAAAGAATGCAATTTAGTACGAGCTTAAATACCCTTGTTCAAGACAAAATCAAATTCAAATACGTAGAGGGCAAAGAACAAGAGTGGAAGCCAAACTTAATTATTTCATGCCCTCCATTTTGAGGTGTGATCTCAAACTTGTGGTGACCCTTCTGCCTCAGCTTTCCGAGACCGCCAAAGATTACAGGCATGCACCCATGGCCTCCCATGTCTGCCAACTGCTTACTTTAAAAAATCTACCACTCTTAAAACTTTCAGCAGAGGACTTTCCTTCTTATGTCTACTTGTTATCAGAGCTCTTCCCCCCCCCCCCCCCCCGCGCAATATGGACTCTTGCTGTACAGAGAACACTAGGTGGGAAGCAGTGATCAGTCCTCATGCAACACGGAGCCACTGATACCCCCCCTTTACTGGGCGTCAGCTCGGGGTGATGTCATGGGAACAGGCTGCAGCGTCTGCCCCGCCCTCCCACAGCAGACAAAGCCCCCGGGCAGTGGGTTCAAACACAGGACAAACCCCTGGGACCGGGGACAAGCCCCAAAGTCTTGCTGCCCCATGTGAGACTCATGTGTGACCACTCTCCTCCACTGGCTGCCTCTAAGTCTACAAATCTAAGGCATGTGTCTTACTAAGAACAGTCCAAAGGTCACTTGATTATCAAGATCATGAAAAAGTCATTATAACTTGCCCAGAACATCCTCCGGATGTCAACCCCACAAGAAAAGGGTCCTTGTTCGGAAGGCAGGGCCACATAGCTGTTGGCTGGACAATTACCACACACTAACAGAGTTGAAAATTCTTTTGACAATTTCGCTAGGAAAACCAAGACTCACACAATGTAATTAATTTACTTCCAAGAGCAGCTACATATGACCTCGGCAAAGGACCTTGCATGCAGACACACGGGGACAAATGTCACACATTTCTGAGGCCTTCTGGTCCCGAAGGGACACTTCTTTCACCGGTGTGAGCTGGTCAGTCCTTTGGCAGCAGACTGACCAGGAAGGGGCTCGTGGACATCTCATCTGATCCTCTTGCACTGTTTTCAGGGGGACCCTACCCAGGTTTCTACCCAGCTGCCCCTTCTTGGTAACTGTGTGTGGCACGCACAGCCTAGCATGATGGTGTTCATATGATCACCCACGGCTCTCAGTTCCCTTCTGCCTGTCCGCACACCGGCAGGATCTGCCCACTGAGCCCCTCGGCACCAAAGAGTCCCCGTCTACCTTGGGGGTGGGGAAGCCTGCGTGCAACGTTTTCCAAGTCATCTCCAACATGAAATCTCAAAGTTGGATGGAATGCCCACCCATCCGAAGGCTGAGTGGCTGTCTCTGAGTGGGTTTGAGCAGCCGAGTGAACAGTCCCTAGTGTTCAACAGGAAAAAGCATTCCAGCCAGTTTTCAGAGCTCAACAAACCAGTTGGGGACGGTGTAAGTTGGTTTTTGCCAGCCTAAAGCAGGCCTTGGTCCTCCACTTCTGCTCAGGTGTGTTTGTACGGCAGTGACATTTGGAGAGGGACAGGAGTGTTGTCCAACTGTGTGGCCTACACATTCCAGAACATTTCCTGGTATTGGTTCTGCCTGGGAAAATCACGGTGACCACCACACATGCACCAACTCTGAGGAACTTTTGATGCAGGGAAAACTCTAGACTTCTTTAACAGTAGTAATTGAAAATGGCAGTGGGCTGGGTGTGGTGGCACATGATTCAATCCCAACACACAGGAGGCAGAGGCAGGGGGAATGCTTTGAGTTTCAGGCCAGGATGGCCTGATCTACAAAGCAAGTTCCAGGAAAAACCAAAACCAAACCAAAAAAAAAATCCCAAACCTAGAAAATAGCACAGAATAAAGTCTAGAGTTTAATACCAGCAACACGACACCATTGCTTTCCTTGTTTGTGACCTCCATGGACACAAATAGAATGCTCGCTGAAGGAGAAAAGAAGGGAAGAGGTCTGTGCAGGAAGTCTACCACATCAGCAAATCTAAAAGTATTCCAGATTTAGTTAACGTTTTATAAAACTTAGTTTGGGCCCAGGAGACGGCTCAGTGGCAAGTTCAGAAGCTTCCAAAGCCTGAAGACCCAAGTTCAATTCCTGGGACCCATGTTAAAATACTGGGTGTGGCTGCCTGCATGTGTTAGTCCCAGACAGAAGGTGGGGGCAGCAGCATCACCCAGAAGCACGGGGGCCAGTTAGCCCGGAGTGCACTGCACAACAGAAACAAGAGACCCCATTACAGTCAGACAGAGGGCAAGAACCAACTCCCAAACGTTATCCTCTGTCCTCCATATATCCACCACGGCAGGAACCCACCCACGCCTACGTATCACGCATACATATACAAAATAACAAATTCAGAACGCCAGCTGTCCTCTGTGTGGAGCACAGGTCTTCTCATGTATGAAACAGTCCTAGGAGGACCAGACCCCAACGCATAGTTTAGACGTGAGCTAATACTGCTCTGCCATGGACGGCGAACCGTCTACCTGATTCCGCTGTGAGCGTCAAGCAGCGCCGGGAGTTGAACTCAGGGCCTCTTTCTGTGTGTGCTAGCAAAGTGTTCCTGGTCCCCACGTTTGTTCCTTAACTATCTTAGTTAACACGAGCCAACCTGTGTTTCCCATGTCACAATAAGTAAAAGTATAAACCCCGACCTAAGTCAGTCAGTCTCTCTCTCTCTCTCTCTGTGTGTGTGTGTGTGTGTGTGAATAACTGTGCAAACTGGCCTCCATAAGAAACTTGTCTGTGCCTCGTTCTTATCGACTGTATTCAGTCTGTGGTTGCCTGTTTTATGCAGGCATTACTGTCTTCCATGAACTCAAAAGCCAAGCTGGCAGGAGATGGTTACAGAGCAGTTCATGTAGGTTCCTGGCTTTGGGCCTTGGGTAGGAACACATAGAAATGATGGGAATGCCTGTTCTAACACCTCAAGCCAGGAGGCTGACTGGACAGGCCCTGGGGGCCCACAGGGTGCATGTACCCAATGACCTAAGAAGCTCCACAGACTCCACCTCCCGGAGTCCTTTGGGGATCAATCCTTTAACAAGCAAATCCAAAGTGTTCAGTCATTCCTGAACTCATACATTTTGTCATGCTTGTAGACAGAAGGAAGAAAAATAATTCAATCCACTCTGAAATGCATACCAAAGAATCCCAGATTCAGCATCTGCCAGAGGCACTGGGTAGGGGTGCCAACTGTTCCCCAAATACAAATCTCATCCCCAAAGCTCACACTAAGCAGGGCTGACAGGAGCCCAGAAATCTCCACTTTTCAAATCCCCCCATGGTCTTCAAGTATGGCCTGTGATGGAGTTTGCATCCTGGATAACTACTCTCCGGAAATGGACAGGCGCCCTCTACTGGAGAGCCAGAGTGGTGGTGTGCACTGCGCACTGCTGAGTAGTTTTGTGGGCTGTGTCTCAACTCTGTCCTCTGGTACAGAAAGAACTACATTCACGCTTCTCACAGGACTAGCCTACAGGTACTAGAAAAGTTGTCATGGATTCGAGGCTGAGGCCCCCATTCTTCCAGTCATTTCATTCTGGATGGGATACAACCTCACTACTTCCTTTTTGGGGGGACAGGGTCTCTCTGTGGTCCAGGAACTCACTCTGTAGACCAGGCTGGCCTTGAACTCACAGAGATCCATCCCTGACTCCGGAATGCTGGGATTAAAGGCCTGCGCCACCACCGCCTAGCACTGCCTCATTTTGAATGTGAGCCTCAGGTTGAACGTTTTGGCTTCAGACTGTCAGCAATCCTCCTGCCTCCGTCTGACGAGTGCTGGGATGACAGGGCGGAGCCCCTACCGTTCCCACTCCCCATCTGCCTTCACTGGAGGCAGCAATGAAGTCTAGGAATGCCTCAGCCGAATGCGCCCTGCTGAGTGGCGTTCTACATTCCTTGTTCTCAGCAAGGCCAATGTTGTACTCTTTGTGTTCATTCTGATTGTACTCTGCCCATCCCACCAACACCACCTGGGGCCTCTTAGCAAAGCCTGCCACCTCCTTCTCAAGGGAAGGCCATTTTATACCACCCAGATATAAAATGCTACAAAGCCAGGCACCTCTTAGGTAATGCTGGACCTGCCCGCTGGTCTCATGAAGCAGGGGTGAGGCTTTGCTTCTCTCTTAAAGGAACATTCGAAGGCCCCAGTCTAGCACCATGAGAGGGACGAGCCACAGAGCAGGCTCCTTCAGGACTCACAGTCACCAAGTGCCCCCTCCCCACCCATCACTTCCAATCAGAAAGCAAGGAGGGCAGAGCACACAATGCCTCTGTCGCTGTACATCACACAGCGGCTCTACTGCAACAGGAGCAGCCCAGTGCCTGTGGCTACACATCACACAGCGGCTCTACTGCAGCAGGAGCAGCCCAGTGCCTGTTGCTATACATCACACAGCGGCTCTACTGCAGCAGGAGCAGCCCAATGCCTGTCGCTGCATATCACACAGCGGCTCTACTGCAGCAGGAACAGCCCTTTGCTATCTTTTCTGCATGTTCAAATGCATGCTTGGCAGACAATCAACTCTCCCCACCCCCATGCATAAGCCTGCATATAACTTATCCTTAAAAAGCTTCATAATTTTTTTTCTGTGAAAGGCTCTATTTTAGGTAAAGTTTTATCAGATTTTTCCATTCTGTAGTATGCAAGAAATTTCCAGTTTATATATATTCATCTTCATCTCCCAGGTCAGGATTTTATTTGGTATTTAGTGGAGAGCCTCAGTATTATTTTTAACTGCTTTTTTATTGGTGATATTTAGGTCACGCTAATGTTTTAATTTTGTGATGATGTCTTCACTCATGTCATGATATTAAAATATATCCTTATGGGGTTGCAGAGATGGATCAGCAGGACAGGGTGCTGCTGGACAGCCACGAGGACTGGAGTTCAGGTCCCAGCACCCATGTAATGTCGGGTTGTTTCCTGTAACTCCCAGCTCCCAGGCATCCACTGCCATCTTCCGTCCTCCCTCTGCTCACATGTGACCTTCACCTGCACACAGGCATGCATGTAGACTTACACACACGCATGCGCGCACACGCACACACACATACACACACACACCTAAAAACATTATACCCTGTGCTGTTAAGTTGGCTCAGTGGATAAAGTGCTTTTCACGTTTCTGGTGACCTGCATTTGACCTCCAGAACCCACAAAAAGGTGGGAGAAGCAGTTCTGCAGGGCTGTCTCTGAACTCCGCCTGCACACGGTAGCCTGTCTACACACAGAAACATGTACATCTACAATAACAATAAAACAAAAATATTTATATCCTTATGATAATTAAAACTGTGTGTATGTGTGTGGCACAGACTTTGTATTTTCAAAGTATTTTTTAAACTCTTAGATACAGTACAGCATTTTCTATGAATATGTATGTATACAACATATACGCAACATATAAAGCACGCAGCAGTGACAGACACGCCAGCTCACAAATCCTTTGCATCCCTGCCCATCCCACGGCCGCCTAAAAGCAAGCACCCCTGACTTCCAGATAACTACGGGATTAGCAGAAGAAAATGTAGTGATATTTCATCTGTATTTTAATAAATACAGCTTGCCTGAAGATCAGAGAGTAAAACAGCCCCACAGGTCAGCCTTACAGGCAGTGGTGGCACACACCTTTAATCCCAGCACCAGAGAGGAATATAAGACGGGAGGAGACAGCTCTCACTCACAGTCTCTTTCTGAGATTCTTGGAGGCAGGATCGCCATTTCGGACTGAGGTAGAAGTAAGAGCTAGTGGCTGTTTTGCTTTTCTGACCTTTAAGTTGAACCCCAATATCTATCTCTGGATTTTTATTATTGTGCTAAAAGAACATGTGGTTTGAAGAGTTTGCAATCAAAGGTATTTGTTGTTGTTGATGTTTATTTGATTTTTGAGACAAGGTTTCTCTGTGTAGCCCTGGCTGTCCTGGAACTCACTCTGAAGACCAGGGTGCCCTGAAACTCAGAGATCCTCCTGCTTCTGCCTTCCGAGCGAGCGCTGGGACTAAAGGCAGCACCACCACTCTTGGTGGCTGTTACTGTTTCCCATTGGAGATACTTTAAGGATGGCTTGCTTCAGGCCTGTTTGACTTCATCTCTGCTGCACACATGGGACAAAGTGGAACACAGGGAGGACAGAGGGAGCGGGGTGCAGACGGGACACACAGACTTCAGACTGGTCAGTACTCACCACAGGGCAAGTCGCTGCTCGATTTCCTTGAGAAAATTGGTATGAAACTTGTGCAAAGGTTCAAAATTCGGGAAAATGAGACTTTTCAAGGCTTCAGGCATGGAGTCGTCTTTGCTGACCGTGCTCTGAAACCACTGGGGATAAAAGGGGGAACAACTCAGACGCATGCAGAGGGGTGAATGTTTGCGGCGAGCAGGAGGCCATGAACCTTCCCACGGGATCCTGAGCATTTCAGGACTGTCACAGGCGGGGGCAGGTCTTCCTGATCCCCCTCCACTCCAGGACTGTCACAGGCGGGGGCAGGTTTTTCTGATCCTCCTCCACTCCAGGACTGTCACAGGTGGACATAGGCCTTCCTGAACCCCCCTCCACTACAGGACTGTCACAGGGAGGCAGGCCTTCCTGATCCCCCCCCTCCACTCCAGGACTGTCACAGGCGGGGGCAGGCCTTCCTGATT
>JABTXL010000002.1:2576366-2591556 GCA_025134845.1 Neodon shergylaensis
CCCCTCCACTCCAGGACTGTCACAGGCGGGGGCAGGCCTTCCTGATTCCCCACAGCCCCCTCTGACGGGAAAAGAGTCTCTTTCTGACTGTTCTCTCCAATGGTTCCCCAAGGCTTGTTCAAGCGGGGCTGAATTCCTCAATGAGCAACTACTTGAACCAAGTCCCCTCTCAGGCCAGCTTACTAGGGAACCGTGAGTTCGGGGTCATAGGTTACTCTTTGTTCATCCCGTAAGGAGCTGCCCTGCCTACCCCTTCATAAAAATGTTGGACATGGGGTGGCACAAACTACTGTCCACAGTCACACATGTCACCAACATGAGTGGGAACCGGGTCCCAGTATTTGCAAAGCACCAAACACAAACCTCATCCCAACCGTGTGGGTGTCCCTCTTTATGGGCTATAAAATCATGGGGGTCCAAGTGCCCAGGAGCCCCCAGCTTGGCTCCTGAGACTGGACAGGCCAGATGACAGCAGTCAAGGCACAACTTACTATAAAGACAACCCGAAGTCTCCCTCAAGCAAACATGATCAGTTACAGACGATGAGCAAAACCCAGAAGACAGCAGACTGTCTACTTCTCAGTTTCCCCTGCCTCAGGAGCATCTTTCCTGTGCGCTCACAACCACCATCACAATATTTTAAAGAGATAATTCCAAATTAAATACATAATTGGCATTAATTGACATGACCCATGATCAGGATCTGCAATCCTTGCGATCGTCAGGCAGCCTAACTCTTCGGCGCCCCCCCCCCCCAGCAGGGGAGCTGAGAACTAGTTTAACTGCGATAGAAGAGCTGTACACACCGAAGCGATGACCTCAAGGTCCTTCAGGTACGTTCGCTCAGTGGTGGACACTTCCTTAGCAATGAAGTAGGCCTTGTCGGTCGGGAATCTCTGCAAAATCCAGAAGAGAACAAGACTGAGCAGTCACGTTTGGGTGGCAGTCTCTGACAATGCCCTGATTGAAGACGGTGGTTCACTGATAGGTAAATAACGGGTAGGTCCCTTGTTAGCTACGATCAAGTCTAAAGCTTACTTCCCTGTGTGTGTGAGATGTGGGATGTCCTTCTGTATGTGTGTTGCTTTTATTAGTTAATGAATGAAGCTCCTTTGGCCCATGGCAGGGCAGAATATAGCCAGGCTGGAAGAGATATAGAGAGAGTAGGCGGAGTCAAAGCAGATGCAGAAGGATGCAGAGGCCATGTAGCTTCCCAAAAAGCAAGAGGTAACAAACCACGAGCCTCGTGTCAAAATATAAAATACTAGAAATGGGTAACTGTGATATGTAAGAGTTAGCTAGAAACACACCTAAGCTATTGGCCAAACAGTGTTGTAATTAACATAGTCTCTGTGTGATTATTTGGGTCTGTGCAGCTGGGAAATTAACAAACAGTCTCTGTTTACATGGGCGTGTGCTGGGGGAGCAGTCTAAAAGATGGCTTTCGATATATAAATAGTAGCATCAGCTAGAGGACCCTAACTAACTAGGCAAGGGTTACACAATCTCCAAGGAAACTCGGTCATGAGAAATCAGCATCCTGGTGCCATGAGCTGCAGTTGAGGTGTTACAAGGAGGCATCTGCAGTGAGTGTCAGTGGCTGGGTCAGAAGGAGATGGGGATGGCAGCGAGTCCTGGCTCCCTGGTGCCTGGGACTCAGACGGGCAGAGCAACCCAAAGCGGGCCACTATTCATGTCTTGTTCTTTTCCTTAAGCAGTAAGTAAAAGGAAACCTTGGCAAGTGTCGTGATATTTTGTTTGTAATCTAATAAGTCTTGCCTGAAGATCAGAGAAGCCGAGTCGTCAATCACTGGAGAGTTCTTACCTCTACCAATGCTCAGACCGAAGGGATGATCCTCTCTCTACTAATCCCCAGACTGCATCTGTCGAGCTCCTGTCTCTTCCTGCCTTATATTCCCCTCTCTGCCCAGCCACATCCCTCCTCTCCACCTTCCTAGTGCTGGGATTCAAGGCGTGGGATGCCAAGTGCTGGGATCACCTTTGTGTAAGCTCCATTTCTCTTTCAGACAAATTCAATCTCGTGTAGCCCAGGGTGGCCTTGAACTCACAGAGATCCATCTGCCCGACTCCCAAGTGCTGGGATTAAAGGTGTGCGCCACAACTGCCCGACCTCTATGGCTAACTAGTGGCTTAGCTCTGCACTCTGATCTTCAGGCAAGCTTTATTTGTTAGAGCACAAATACCACTGCAGGCAAGTCTGGGGGTATTCATGTTCACAGCAGTGTCATACACAATAGCAACACACGAGATGAATAAAACCTGCACCCCGAGGGCTGGGTCAACAAAGTGTGCTCCATCGGCACGATAGCTCCAGCCACGTGGAAGGAGGCATTCTGATCCACGCCACAGAACAGGGATGGACCCCAAGGACGTGAAAGAAGCCGGCCAGAAACAGACAGCTGCGATGAGCAGTCCAGGTGGATTGTCAAGGAATGGGGAATTATTAGTTGACAAGACAGAGGTTTTTTTGGGGGCTATGAAAAGGCGTGGTCCTGGGGCAGCTGTATATTGAAAGCCGGCATGGTTTACATTGTGGTTATTGTCCTATCCCTCCTCCCCCACGGATCTGCACCTTTCGCCGGCCCTCTTCCTCGTCATCGGTCCTCGGGCACGCTTGGTCATTCAGGAGCGGGCTGACCAAGGGGGAGGCCTGCTTGGTGTCGGGACTCAGGTTGGGAGACAAGGTTGCGTTGGTCGGGGCAACTCCTCCCTGTGAGTTGATGGACAGCTCTGAAAGGTGGGGACTGCCAGTCAGGGAGCCTGTTCGGGGGGAGAAGTTTTAAAAGAAAAAGAGTAATTCCTTCTGGGCTTAGAGGGTCCTTTCCAACCGTCACTTCTGTAAATCTCAGAACATGGCTACCACATGACAAACGTAAGGCACTGCTAAGTTTCCCGCCCTCTATGTTGTAGCTGCCTTGAGAGGAAGGGTACCCGGAGTCCGCCTCACTCAATGCAGCCCCAGTTACGTAATTAAAGGTAAGACAGAGACCTGTGCACAGGTCACAATTAAGGGCGCTTAACAGCATAGCACAATCCTATTTTTATCTCGTAACTACCACTTCTGCTTCTAGAAACTACTCCAGGGAGTCGTGGGATCTACGTCACAGGGAGACACAGAAAGAATGCTTAGCACTAAGCTAACAGGCATCTAAGCAGCTGGTACTCAGGACAGGGCCACATCTGGTGACAAGGCGTCACAGCTAACAGAGGTCAAGCAGCTAAATTCCCCACGCTACAGAGAACAGAAGCAAGCTTGGTGTACCTGCTTGTGATGTCACTCCATGTCTGCTACTGATTGGGACAGAAACACTAGCATTACACGCAACGGTGGTCATTTAAAGACGCAAGCTGGAGATGCCATTAGCACAGTTCCCCTTTGTGAATCAGAAGTGACAGGCCGTAAGTTAGTCCTCTAGAAAGGATACCGTGTTAAACAACAGGAAAACGCAGGTTACCTAGTCAGACAGTCGCAGAAGTTACACACGGGACGCTCAACCCTTTGGGGCTACGTGAGGTGTTTCAGAGCACACTTCTAAGTTGTGTATCCAGACCTGATGGATTGGTAATTCTGATGCAGAGTCGACACTGGGTGAATGGTTTTCCATGATAAGGAAATGAAGGCAGTGCCTGCCCCCACCTTCAGTTCTGATCCATCGCTCCTTGCTACCCACTATTTGGTTAAGGATCTCCACAGGAAAGAGTTTTCTGGGAATATCCTCATGCCCCTGACACCATTTTCTCTCTCTTTAGTTGTTCATGTGGATTCTGGAAGTACAGGATACAGCAGCCTAGAGCGGCTACCGCAGGGCGACAGTGACTGTGGTCCCAGCAGGCACAAATCATGAGGAAGTCACCGCATCTCCCCTGCTCCCAGGTTGCTCCGTGAATGACATCACCCACACAGAGGTGAGGAGCCACTGCACCCAGAACACAACAAAAAGCAGCTGCCATGGCTACCGACAGTTGGTCAGTGATCCTTGGAAAACAGGATTAGAGAAGGTGAAGGCTTGCAGAAGTCTGAATTAAAAAAAAAAAAACCTCACATTTTGAATAAACCTCACTGAAATAAAGTCCTGGTGTTAGATAAAGGCCCCATCACCCCCACACACCACCAGATCCCAGAAATCCCGGAGAAAAAGGCCAGAAATCACTTCACAAATGTCAATTTTATTGACACTAGTGCACAACTGCATACAATGGTTAGGAAAGAATGGAACTTGTTAAATAGAAATAGTGACACACTGGAACTGCAATTGTTTCAAGATACTACACTACTCTCTTTTAAAAAATTCACAGAAAAACGTTACCACTATAAATAGAAGTTAGAAAAGCAAAAATTATGGCAGTTTGTGTCAGATCGAAACATCGCATGCATTTGTGAGCGGCCGAGAGTCACTGAATTGTCCACCAGTCACCTAGTTACATGTGGGGCTTACCGTCAGCTCGCACGAGATCGGGTGGGCCGGGCATAAGGGACAGCATGCTGGGCCTGGGGCTGCAGTGATGCGTACAGAGAGAGGTGGAGCCAAGGATAAAGAGTTGTTAGAAAGCTGGCTTCAGATGGGGCAGGCTGCGAGGAGACGGTTACCAGCAGGCTGTGGACAGCTTCCAGTGACAGAGAGCAAGCTGCCACGCGGAGGAGATAAGGTGCACACATTCAGAGACAACCACATCCACCCTCCACAGGTGAAAGGGGCGTCCCCTGGCCAACCTCCCCCTTGAACACTTGCAAGTTAGCTGACTGGGCAGATTGGAAGCCTAAGGCCACAGACGGGTTCCTGGAGAGGTGACCTGACAACTTTTAAAGAAGAGAGTTGGTTAGATCTGGAAGAATTGGGAATTTCAAATGGGTTTGATAGGATGATGGAAGGCCGGACATGGATGCTCTGGTCACCCAAGGTACAGATAAAGTTGGCACAGCTCAGGTCTGCCCACAGGGTTCTACACACGCAGCCTAACCACGTCTGATTATCTGATTTATAGGTGCCGTCTGGGGTAGTTAGTTCCCTTTTCCCAAGAGGAAGAGTGCGGGGTGTGTAAGCCGCCAGACTAAGACGTGGAGGAACACGGACACTCTGACCTAGGAATCCACCAGCAAGGCTAGGAAGGAGAAGGCCCAAGTTTCTGCAGTTCAGCTTCACAAATAGCAGCTGGACCTATGGAGACGAGAGGTTTTGAAACTTTCCAAGTGTCTTAGGGCCCCAAGAAGAAGTCACTGCTCGCCACTCGGCAACCAATGAGATATGCTGGACAAGAGCAATTGGTGAGTCATTACAATTCCCTTATTGACCTCGGGACGGGATGCTGACAACCCTCTGTGTCCAGAAGCAGGCGTGAAGGGTTTGTCTAAAGCAAGCCATAGTTCAAGGTTACACAGAGCTAGTGCTGCGGCTACACAGAATTGATTTTTGGATGAAGTTGCCCACGTTTCCTGGGGAAGGATTAACAAAGCTTGTTCAGCCTGCCGTCTGTTTGGAAGGCACAGTCCCAGGGGGTGGGATCAGGGAGAAGAAAAACAGGAGCCATCTTCACCCTTCCTTGCTCAGTGCAATGACTGAGCTTGGGCTTATTTTTTTCTCCCAAATGACTTTTCTCTGATAACAAATGGACATAAGGTAAATTTCTTATCAGTGAGCTACAGGCAAATACATCCACAGGGCCCTCTGAGGAAGTGCCTGGACATTAAGGCAAAAGGTGGGAAGAAGTTTAAATATATTAGGGAAAAGATCAATTGCTCACTAAACCTCTGGAAATTTTGAATGGCTTAAGAACGATTTTTTTTCTTACTTCTAAAAGTTGCCCTGCATTATCTTAGGCACCAGGGCCAGTAACTCTCAAGCCCCTGTATCTCCCAACCATTTCATTTCTCCTCGCACTCATCTGGATGAAGAGGTCCGAGTTTATGTCATCCCCAGTGGACAGCAACCCCAGCCAAAAGTGCTCTTGAGGCGTGCAGTTCCGGCAATTGCCTTTTCAAATCTCCTTAAATGGACACTTCGCCGCCCCACAAATAATTATGTGACTTCAAATTAGCCCTGCTATATTTATGGATTTCAATCTATCACCCAGCTCACAGCCTGCCTTTATAGCTTTATCGTTTTCATTTAGAATACATTTATAATTCTTTTCCTGGCCTACGGGGAGGCTGAGCTCAGAGTCTCGGGACAGGCTCTTCATCAGAAGAGATGAAATGGCCGTGGGCAGAAGAGGGGTAGAGGCTTCTAGAAGTGAGCCAGCTTCCTGCCTGTCCCCTCTGAGGACTGGGCACAAGCTTCCCTTTGACCATCGACATCTTCAGCTGTGCCAAGGCCTTGTAAACAAACTTACCCGATTCTGGGGGGGGGGGGCAGGTAGTTTAAAAATGGCATTTCAAATACTTGTAGACCTGTCCTGTCTTGTAAATGGTCAATAAGCTGATTAATGTCTAAGTTTTAACTTGATAGGGTTTTGTGTGTTTTTCCTGTAAAAGAGAAGTAGAAAATCTCACAATTTAAAAACTAGAACTTCACCATTTGTTAGGCACCGAAAATGAGAACGTGAATGGCCATATAATTTCTACTTTCAATTTTCCCACTATTCCCTCAGATAAACTTACTTCTTTTCCAAGTTTCTAGATCCTACGATTCTTCCTCTTGTTCATGACTCTAAAATAGTTTACCTAGGTACCCAGAGTATGTCAGACGCATGCGTAGGAAAGACAGCAAAAAATTCAGGGCTCTTTTAAAATCCACAACCTCTTGCTAAAAGAGAAGATAACAGAACCTCACTGGAGGTGGCCGATTCAGAGAGCTCACCGTCACACAGAATCAGAGATGGCTTGAGGTGACATCGCGTCCCTCCATGGAAATAGCTAGCAGTATCCGCCTGAAACAAGGTTCCCACATGAAAAATCAGAGCAGCTGATTAAGGCTAGAGATGGTATCCTCTTCTTGATACCTTAGGTGGCTGGGGTAAGTGACATGTGCCACTCAGACCCAGTGTCTTAAGGAAAACAGCTAAGCGTCTTTTCACACTTCACTGTCAAGCCATTCAGAAAAGCAACAGGGACGCAGTGATGCCTGACTCGCAGAAAAATCGAGAGAAATGTCACTAAGGGTCAAATGGTAGCGGATGCACATGGCTGTTCTTACTTATACGGCAAAGACATAGGAGAAGTCCTGCTTTGTTTCAAGATGGCAGGGAACTGGTGAACTTAGTGGCGCTGTTTGGGATGAGGAACACGGAGCCTCGTACCAATAAAAAAAATTACCATCGTGTATGAAGGACAAAGATTCAGCCATCAGTGGGAAGGAACAATTACAGTTTTTTGTTTTTGTTTTTACAGCAAGATGCCTGTTAGAACAAGGTTATAAGGCCTCGAGTTTAGATTAACATGAGATATTAATACCATGCAAACAGTTTACATGAGTTTGGCCTTCCATGCTTGGTCACCAAACTCATGCTTCTCAGAGCCAACAGAGAGCTTCCTGGTGATAGAATCCATGCTTTGCCGAGGCAGTGCACTGGCCCGCAGCGTGGAGGGCAAGCAGAGCGCATCCGTGCGAGCATGCAGTGAGGGTGCCCGCTGACAGGACGAGGGGCTTACCCGCTGGAGAAGCCGCAGCCCACACTCTACTCCCTCCCGACAAAGTCGGTCCACATACACACTCCTCCCTCCCATCAAAGTCGGTCCACACAAGGGTCTCACTCCCATTGAGAACACGAAAGTCCGTCCTCTGTCGGTCAGTTGTGTGAGCCCCCAGTGCAAGCCGCTGTCAGGGATGCGCTCTGCTCCAGTGACATCCATCCCCCCTTTACAGCAATCCTGCTCTCTTCCAAGGGCTGGCCCCACCCCCACAGCTACCCCTGTAGGGAGAGGAGGAGGCCACAAGTCTGCCTGCCTTCTCCCAGCACCCTGATGAACATGTTTCTGTCTGCCATCGAGTGAGCAGGATTGCTGTGTTCTAGAAGAAATGGGTATTCCAGGTACAAACTGGTATTTAAGCAGGGTTTTGGGCTGTTTTAAAGAAAGGACATCAAACAGTGCTCCAACAATGCAAGGGACAGAAGGTACGCCATGCTCCGAGGATCAAGACAGAATGTTGAAGAGAAAGGTTTCTCCCCCAGGTAGGTACATGCCGGCAAAACACTGTGTACAATGGACAATGGAAAGAAGGTTTTCTCAGATTTATTAAACAAATGACAAAAATGAGAATGAAGTCCCCAGCCTTTCTACTTGAGGATTGATTCAGTGTATTAGAAAATTTTAATACAGCATATCATTAGCTCGAGGATTAAGTGCACATACAGAGAGAACAGGAGGAAACTGGGTTAAAAACACGGGCCAAGCTCGTGAGAGTTGGTTAGTTAGGCCTGCAGCAGCTTCCCAAGGCAGGAGGAGGTGAGAGCAAGGGGTGGCCCCTTATCCACTCTGGGTGCTTCTGGAGAGAGAGGCTGCTCATCCTTAATAACTGAAGGACTAAGTGTGGCCTTCCTGGAACCCCGCAGGCAGAGGGGTCAAAGGAGCTACATACGGGTGCCGGTGCTCATCTGTGAGTGACGACAGACGGGCCAGCACTGCACCACACACTCCTAAGTGACCTTCTAATGTGTGCTACTTGAGAGCCAGCTGACCCAACGCAGACTCGATGCCTCAGAGCTCCCTGTACCCTGTGTGCCCCATGCCCACTCCAGTCTCTGTACGCGCGCTGCTCCAAGCTCTCTGCGTTCTGCAGTTTCCCACTGCCCTTCTGTATCCTGAACTGGCTCCGCCTGGCCCCAGCAGGAGGCTCAAGCATCTCCTGGCACCAGCTCCTGCAAGCATCACTAGCTTGGCTCTGTCAAGCTAACCTTTCCAACCCCATCCCAATCACGCTAGATCAGGTTTCCCAAGCCAACAGCTGAGCTTCAATCCTCCTGTCATCTGGAGCCATAGCAGAGCAACCAACCTGACCGAGAGCCCTCATGAAGAAATGTAAGCGCTGCCTTCCATGGGGAGGTACCATCCAATACCACAAGATGGATGCAGGGAAGCCCCCTTTCAGGCTATGCTGGGAGGCCATCATGGGCTCAGTGTAGTCATCCTGAACAAAGGAAAGCCTAGGCTCTTTGGAGAGTTTGCCTCCCTGGCTTCTGGTCAGGGGTTTAATTGTTTGCATGGAGAGAAACAGTTCCTGTGTGACAGGCTTCACTGATGGTCTTCTGGGAGTGCTATGCTGCTCATGCCTAAGGACCCACACCCTTCCCTGCCCCTGCCACAGCTGGCCCATGTACAAACCCACACTTTCAACCCTTGCTGCCAGGAGACACACGGAAGTCTCCCTAGGTTCCTAAAGGAAGAACCACACAGCTTTCTGTCCAATCAGTGGCAACCAGGCCATAAGGATCTTTGCTCTAGACTCCGTGTCTGAACTATTATGAAACTTTAAAAATGCTTTTCACTGTTACCTCTTTAAGAGAAAACTGATACTAAGTGGCGTGCTAACTGTGGCCAGAATGTCAGGACTTCCTGCTAACAACCAGCACCTGGTAGTCGGTCTCCAGTGAACTCATTTCCCTGTCTGATGTTTCAGCTGATCCCACGGAAAGGGGCGGATTAAACTAACAAGAGCAGTGCCAGTCAGTGCTTCGATGCCACGGAAGTGATCATGCCTTTCCCTCTGTGTGTTCATCTGGGTTTGGCCAACGTGAAGCTCTTCAAAGATCAAAGGGACTGGCTCAATTATCAGGACGTTTATGAAAACTCCTGCATTTCATTTTCAGAATGTGCAGCAACATCAGACAGACTGGAGCCAGGCCATGGGGTGAAGGCCAGCCCTGAGGGATACAGAGGAACAATGAGAGAGGGAGAGAGGGAGAGAGAGGGGGGGAGGAAGGGAAAGAGAGAGAGAGAGACAGAGAGAGGGAAGGAGGGAGGGAGGGGGAGCGAGAGAGAGAAAGAGAGAGAGAGAGAGAGGGAGGGAGGGGGGGATCAGGAAACAAGTTTCTTTGGGAATGTCACAGCGAGGACTGGAAATTCTGGCTAACCAAAGTACAGGGCCCAGGCAAAGCCAAGCCATCAAGACAAGAACACAGAAAGCAAACTACACCTGCCTGGTTCATTCCTGCTCAGTCTGCCTGAACTCAGAGGCTCCACACTGAGAGTTACGGCTGCCCATTTTAAGTGGGAAGGCCAACCACAAGCACATGGTCGGCGAGTCCAGACAGAGCAACGACAAAACAGACCTCTCGGCACATTTGATATCATTTTACCAATGCTAAGAATGTTACCTGTCTGGATTTTATCCCTTCTTCAGAAAAGGGCTGACGACACCTGGTCAGGATGACTCCAAGGTTAATGCGACCCCTCCAACTCCAGGGGACCAGAGAGGCTGACTCCACATTTTTGTTATTCAGGCCTGGCTTTTTTTAAAGCGTGACACAGTTTAAACCATCAGCGATGTTCTCGAGCAGAGAGTGGTTATTATTCACATCTGAAGTGCAGGCCGAGCAGCACTGCGTGAGGAACTCCTGGAATCCACTCCACAGACTTCCTCGTCTAATAAAACCCCACCGATGGCACCCAGATGACCGTTCGAGGGGGCTGGGACAGTTCGGGTTCTGGATCTCATTAAATGCATCTCCTCATGCTGAAGGAATCTCTTGCCTTTTCAGTTTGCTCTTAAGGAGGATCAACTCAGGAAACCACAAACACGTCTATACATATTTCACAATAAAATCCTACAGAATACAGTAATCTAAAGGGGCCCTAGCATAGGGGGCCCCCTGGAAATCCAAATGATCCTCCATCGCTAGTCCATCCTATGTATTTTTCACAGCCAACCTTATTATTGGATTTCCTCGCTTTAGTTCACTTGACACAAAGGTAGGTCCTTTTTAAGTCCCAGGTTGAGACTTTGTGGGTTTGGGAAAGCTTTGGAGCCCAATCTACAGTGGCTGGGAAGGCGTCTGACTTTGCTGTGCTTCGCACGGGGACAGTGGGGAGGGTGCGTGACCCTGCAACCCCGCTACACTCAGCGCACCGCAGGCACGCATTCCCTGACTCGTGTTCTGGAGTCTTTATGAGCAGAGGATAAGCTCCATTCTCAGCATGACAGGGTACGTGGCCTTGGGACAAACCTGTCCCCAGTTCTCTTAGGCACTAATAACTTGCTGGGACTGTCGCCTTCACAAATTCTAGCCAAGGAACAGAACTGAAATTGCTCAGCTGGTACGAAACCAGTGAAGAGAAAACTCTGCCGCACACAAGCGAAAGGTGACGCCAGTCACCTGGGCACACAAGGATGGGTCAGCCGCTTGAAAACACGGAGGTAAAGCCACTTCTGTAGGAAAAGGCAAAGCAAAAAACTGCAAGAACATGCTTGGCTCTCCAGGGTCACAGGTACGATTTCTGCTATGTTCACACGACAAGATCAACAGCACGCATCCTTGTTTCAGTAGACTTCTGTCTATGGAGAATAAGGACAAGCCCTCTAGAGAAATCACTGTCACAGTTAAACCAATCAAATGACTGACTCGGCTCAACTCCTAACGGACTCAAGTTTTCCTATGGCAAATTGATAGCTTTCCTTAAGACCAGACAGAATATACAAAAACAAGTTAAATCTGACAGCACCCTATAGTAGGAAGAGCGGCTATTTGCATATAACTATCCTTGTCATTCAGGATTTTCACATCTAATTTTAATGAGAAATGCAGACAAGTGTCTCCAAAATTAAAATGTGGAGTCTGGAAAGTCTGAGGGCATTAGGAAATCACGAGAGAGAAGAGCAACGCCAGGTGACTAAGGGGATGGTCACAGTTCTGAGGCACAACACTTGGTGCCTTGCGAAGTCGCCTAACCCCCGGGAATGAGCTTGCTCACCTACAGTGAAGGTTTCCCTAGGTGAATGCCGAAGCCTCCACCCGGCTCTGCAAGCCTTCTGAACATACAGGTTATCTACAGTAAGGTCGGGGGAGAGTGCCTCCGTGAACAACTGCCGACCCCTCTCCAGTTAACTGGATCAGCTGAACAAGGAAAAAGCAAAAATGCTTGCATAAAAAAGAAGTCTTCTGAATATTTAAAACTTGGCTTCTCAGTATTCCTGCTGACAAGATTCTGAGATCCACAAGCCAAGCTTGACTTCACTTCCTGAACAAGCTCAGCTTTCCCCCTGCGATGCAGCCACCGGAGAGGGGGGCCCATCATGCCAGCAGCCTGGCGGCTCACGGAGGATGTTACAACTCTTCTCAAAAGTTTGTCATTACTTCAGATCTAAAATGTTTTTCTATGATTAAAAAATTATCAAAGACTGAAAAATACAAACGGAAGCATTTTAAGACAGCAGTGACCGCGCTAACATTCTCACTCCACCCTAGGAGAGTCTCCAGGGTCGTCAGGTCTGACAGAGAACAGACCCTGGCTGTCCCCACAGAGCCATCTGGGAAGTCCAAGCTGGAACCCTGGCCAGCAGATCCAGTCTCTTGGGCGAGAATCAGGCACTACTTATCTGAGAATGGCTCAGGGGACGCCACAGGACAGTCAAGGAAAACCAACGAGAGAGTTGAAGCCCCAGCCCCTCGATCTACAGCGCAGAAAGGCCGGGTGCCAGGCAGGGGCCTGCACGGTTTTGAGGAAGTCATAGAAATATCCAGGTGTCAGTGTTCCCAGTGGGGTGGCTGTTCATCGGAGCACAAAAGCCAAGGGCAGTGATGAGGCTGGGCAGTGTGTGACAAACAGGCGGGCAGGCACGCGGCTGGCTAACCTGTTGGAGACAACAGTGCCCATGGCGAGGTACTGATTTTCTCTGCCTTACCACTCAGGAGTATTTCTGGTTCACCAAGAGGTTCTGAGAGTCAGAGAGCCATTTTCTAAAAAGAAGCCTAATGATTTGACCCAGTAATGTAAACCCCAACCAAAGGAGCAAACCCAGGTAAATAAATGGCCGTGTCTGGGGATCTGACAACATCCACAGCATTTCACAGGAGACCAAAAGGACCCCACGGTCTTCCCATTAAGATATCCCCTTTCTCTCCAGGATGATTTGACCAACACAATCTCAGCTACCAACCAACTTTCACTTGGCCTCAGATTTGTCCGTGCCTCCTTACAGGTCCCAGAAGACGGCCCCCCTTTTACAGAGGGCAAAGACATGTGAAGGTCAACACTTTTCTGTGACCTCAGTGACATCTCAAAACTCGCAGCCAACAGGAGGGGAACCTGCACACACAACTGAACACACAGAGAAAACGACCAAAGTCAACACGATACACTGTTCACACTATCTGACCCATCCTAAGCTAATTCCTACTCCCTTCGGCCAGCAATGCAAACCTTCAGCAACTCGCTGTTAGTCTTCCTGGACACCTTGCACCACGCTTTCTAGAAAGCAAGTCACGCGTGTGACGTTTGTGCTCCTTAAAAGTAGGGGGAGTCAGGCATAACCCATAGATGTGTGCCTATCCCAAACTTCGTCTAACAAATGTTCACTAGAAACGAACAAGTCACTGAGACGGACCCTCTGTGTGGTAACCCCGGATTCTACGACTATTTAATCAGCAGCTGGCCGCCTGCCTCCCAGTCTTCCTCACTCGTCCTCCCCCTCCTCCTCACTCAGCCGCAAGCCATGCAAGCCCTTCTGACTTGTCCTCTTGGATGCAGAACTCGGACTGGTTGGGGAGCCAAACGCCAGGGACTTCCTTGAAGGGCTCACCATGGCAGAGTCCGAATCACTGGATTCAGTCCCGCTGCCGGTGGAACACTCGGTCACCTGCAGGGGCGCCAGCTGACCTACCACACTGCTGGCGCACACAGCCTGCGTGAGGGAAACCTCTGCGGTGGGGCCTGTCCCAGAGGTACCATTGGCTAGCATCCTACGCTGGGGAGCAGCCACGTTGGTCAACCCTTCCTCTTCCTGGTCACCAAGCCTTTCCATGGCCTCTGGGGTGGGGGCTGCCTGACTAAGGATGAGAGGATCTGTCTCTGACTTGTTATACCTACTGGGAAGATTCCGCAGGTAGGGCCTTTGCAGGGCGGGGGAACAGTCTTCATAGGGAGGACCCTGCTTTGGGGTGGTATCTTCTCCCATACTCTTTCCCCTAAGGTCATGTCCGTTTTCAGACACATAGCCTTGGGACCCAGTTCTGTCCCAGCTCATATCTGGGCTTGAACTTCTGCTGCAGGGGGACAGTGGGGTGGCCAGGGGGCTGTGGCCAGCGGAGGCCCTGAACATTTCATCTATCAGGGAACTATGTCTCGGGAGCCCAGGGCTCCCACTCAGATCAAAGGTAATATCGGCTGAGTCGTCATCAAGGAACTCTCTAGAAGGAGGCCGGGAAGACTTCGTGGAGGGAGGGGAAGTCCTGTGCCTAGCCTCTGCTCGCCTCTCGTCCCTGGACAGCAGGTAAACACCACTGGTCAAATCACCCTCATTGTTGTCATTTGTTTGGGAGCGTGACTGGGACCCTGGTTCTCTGAGAAGGTCGTATTCACTATCTACATCACTACAGTCAATGAAGGGAATGGAAGCACTGCTGCCTCCGGCAGCCCGGGATGCTGGACCTGTGCTTGGCTGTGGGGGCTGACGTTGACTTGGCTGGGCGCCCTCCTTGCCACCCTCCTCCTCTTCCTCTTCTTCGGGCGGCACCACGGTGGGTCCGTCTACAGCTCTGCTCCCCGGAGAGCTCTTGGACGGAGGAGCGAGGCTTTGGTGTGGTCCCGACTCCAAGGTAGAGACTTTCACTTCCTTGGCTTGCTGGCAGCTCTGGCCACCGGGAGACTCAGACCCTTCTCCAAATGTAAGGCTGGTGTTCTGTGAAGACTGGGCAGAGAGAACAGGGGAAGGGCAGAGGGAGATGGTTACACCAGAGCGGAGGGCAGAGAGAACAGGGGAAGGGCGGAGGGAGATGGTTACACCGGAGCGGAGGGCAGAGAGAACAGGGAAGGGCGGAGGGACATGGTTACACCAGAGCGGAGGGCAGAGAGAACAGGGGAAGGACGGAGGGACATGGTTACACAACTGAGCATAGGGCAGAGAGAACAGGGAAGGGCGGAGGGAGATGGTTACACCAGAGTGGAGGGCAGAGAGAACAGGGGAAGGACGGAGGGACATGGTTACACAACTGAGTGTAGGGCAGAGAGAACAGGGAAGGGCGGAGGGAGATGGTTACACAACTGAGCGGAGGGCAGAGAGAACAGGGAAGGGCGGAGGGA
>JABTXL010000002.1:2591566-2609662 GCA_025134845.1 Neodon shergylaensis
AGCGGAGGGCAGAGAGAACAGGGGAAGGACGGAGGGACATGGTTACATGGGAGCGGACAAAGAGCGAGGAAGTGTGGTTTAATTTAAAAGTCTCTCCTTCGAATTCCAGAATCTGGAAGGAAAGGCACGGAGAGACCAGCGTGGCCTCCTCAGAGCAGGAACTGTGTGCTCAGGCAGAAAGTGAAACTCATGACCTTCGGGGTGGAGATGCGCTCCAGGCTGGGTCCCCAGCACACGAGCTATACACTGCTTTCCAGGACCCTGATCTCAAGCGGATGGCTCTTTCAGCCTATGAAAGCCTTCCTAGAAGGGCCAATGGGACAGCAGAGAAAGCCGTGACGAAGACCCTAGGAAAGTCACAGGCAACTGCACTTGAGAGAAAGACTAATATGACAGGTGAAAGTTTGATGTCAGAGTCACACAATGAGAACACCTTCTCATGTTCTTTCTCAAACAAACTGCTAGTCTCTTTGAGAGAAAATCCTGAAAACAGTGTACGGAGACACCAGCGCTGGGGTCAGTGAGCACTTGCCACACTCAGAGTAAAGGTGACAATTTTTCCTGCCGTTGCCTGGTCACTAACACAAGTCCTTGGGATTCTGTCGGCAGAGTCTTCTCAGCAGGAACTATACCCAGCATGAGCTCAACAAGTTCCTATCAGTCACAAAACATTTAGCTGGTAGGTAGGCTTGGTCTCATGAACTGCCATGTGTGTTTCAAGCCTCAAGCTCAGAAGATAAACCAGCAGCTGAGAAGCCGCACGACAGGCTTGCTGTGCACAACCAGGCTCGGTTCAGAGCCCAAAGCCGTCTCAGGACCAGCTGAGCCAAATCCCAGAGCAAAGAAAGGAGACAGGACCAGAAAATACAATCGGCAAAGAGCTCCGGTTGTCCACGACTACCCACTGACCTGTTTTGGCACTTCTGAGTTCGATGCTGTGGGCTGTGAAGAAAGGCTCCTGGTGGAATGGATCTTGCTGTGTTTTCTGAGGGAAATCATACAAGGTAGCCAAAGTTAGGACAGCTCTGATCAAATGAAGCAAACACCATCTGTTTGAGACACCAGGTTCTTTTTCGATCAGGAAGGTACCCAAAGCTACCTTTGTGTGTATGACATACGCACAGTACCTCAGAACACCTGTGTCACTGGGGATTATATGTCACTCCTCCTGAGCATCCTGTCCTAGCTGCTGAAGGACCACGGATGCCTGAGCTCTGCCTGTTAGCCATGGGGAAAGTCAAGGGATAGGAGTAGCCAGCCACCAGGCATCTGGGACGGAACTGCAAGCTAACAACACGAGCATCCTTGTGCCTTTGGTTCACTATTTTCTAGATCAGATCTATGACAGGGGTAAGGACCACATAACATCTTATTCTTAGAAAACGTAAACCCAGGAGACAAAGGCCTGTAGGGAAATGGAGACTCAAGGGAGGGCCTAGAGGGTCCCCAGCACAAGCCCTCGATCTTGTCCTCTGTATCCACTGAACAACTCATGGGATGGTTTAAATACACCCCAGTGTACACTAGTCTCTTCTTCACAAGGGAAGGCCCCAGGGCGTCTATGGACCGTCAGAGCTACCTCCTGCATGGTCATCAGCATCGCAACTGCTAACATTTAGGAAAATGATGGGAGTATTATCCTTGGATACATCAACAAGGCTGTTTCTGGTGAGCTAGTGGCTTGGATACACAGAGGCAAAAGCTTCCTGACATCCTGAAACATCATGAGGGATTCATGGCTTATTTTAGCAAAATTAGACGAAAGCATCAAAATGACTTGAACATCTGTTAATAGTGAGATCAATAAGAAGTAAGCACCCTAATTCTCTAGAGCTCAAAGACAACAAGTTAACAAAGCAAATGAGCGTTGCATGTATTCTATGCATGCGTTTATATAAAATGACAGCATGTATATAAACGAGGTGCCACACACCCAGGGCAATCCTCCATTTTTTTTAAATTAATAAGTATTGAAACCCAGAAGGAACATAAATCTAGAG
Organism: Neodon shergylaensis; assembly: GCA_025134845.1. Classification (NCBI taxonomy): domain Eukaryota; kingdom Metazoa; phylum Chordata; class Mammalia; order Rodentia; family Cricetidae; genus Neodon; species Neodon shergylaensis. The sequence continues at coordinate 2,593,567 of JABTXL010000002.1, forward strand.
GTTTCTTTTCGAAAAGAGAGGTAGGAAGTAAAAAAGGTTGCGACCCAAGGTAGTTTTATCTACTTCTGTTAGCTATAGTAGCAACAAACAAAAAGAACTAAATATATCAAATACTAACACATGTTAGCATCCTGTCCTCTGCAGTTTAGGAGCAGAAGTATTTGGATTTTGGAATATTTGCACTTATACAATGAGATGGCATAGAAACAGCATCCTAGTCTGAACGTGAAATTAATTTGTTTCTTATGCACTTTATACACACAGCTTGAAGGTTATTTCATATAATACTTATAATTTTGTGTATTTTTGACTGGGATCAAGGTGTGGAATTTTCCATGCAGGAGTTTTAGGGTGGAGCTCAAAGTTCAGATTCCTCCAGCTCTTGTCAATGCGAAGTTGTAAGAACTCGAGTATCTGCTACGTCCTGTCTATATGCTAGGGTGAATATCCAATGCACTAACACGGGAAACAGAAGGAGACTAAGAACAGACACTCACAGGCAGCGGAGAGGGCTGAGGCCATGATGTCACTCCTTGCCCTTCACCTTAGTCTCCCTTGGGAGGCCGAGAAGCACGGACAGGCTCTAGGCTCTGGAGCTCAGGAGACCTGTGCTACTCGCTCTGTGTGTTAATCTCAGGGTCTCCATGTTTAATCAGAGAATAAATGACCACTGACCATGCAGGGCCAGCATGAAGCCAGGAGCCCTGAGCAGAGCTGGTGAACACCTGAAGCCACGAGCGTCTGCTGCAAACAGCGACAGCCATAAATCCTGCGGGTTCTCTCCCGACCTTACCTGACTAAAGTTAACAGAAACCTTCTCAAGCTGCATCCTTAAGTGTGTCCTCTTGACCAGGACAGGCCTGGAAGACACTGTCATCTCTACAATAGGCCCACTCGGCTCTCTATCAGCTCTCCCCCATCACCTGCTACTGTATTCTCTCCTCACCCTACCTTGAGGGAGCACCCAGGGTCCTAAAATGTGGTCCAACCCTCGACCTGCTGAGGCTGACTGTGTGGCTGACTGACTCACCCCAGGCTGGATGAAGGAGCATTAGCTCCTCAGAGAGAACAGCACTGGCTAGAAAGGGCTCCTTACCTTTCAAACTGCACCTTCTTGTGGCCTCCTTCTTTAACATAGTCGAGAACTTGCTTCTGAGTCCGACCACTGAAACAAAGACCAGGAAAGCAAAGGGAGATGACTCGGAGGCATTTGCACTTAAACACATCTTCTTGCCGGGATGGGAACCTTTAATCCCAGCAGGGGCAGACAGATCTCTTAGAGTTCGAGGCCAGCCTGGTCTACAGAGTGAGTCCCAGGACAGCCAGAGCCATACAGAGAAACCCTGCCTTGAAAAGAGAAAACCAAAACCAAAACCACATCTTCTCAGGCAGGTAAGAGTAAGAGCAATTCTAAGAACCTTCGGGTTTCTGTCCATTTGACCTCTTGCTATTTTCCTAATAGCAAGATAATAAGACAAAACATTCAACTAAATAAACCCACGCAACCACGGTGAGTTGTGAGACTGCCGTCCCGGGAGTCTGCATCTGTGAGGGTGGAGAAAAGGAACGCTGCTTAGACCAGTGTTCCTCACAGAACAGTGTCAGTATTGTTTGAAAAATAAACAAAAATGTGAACCTAAGATGGCTAAGTCTTTGCCCCGTCTATGACGCAATGCCTGAGCCAATGACATTCTTGCCGATATAAATAAACTCCTTTCTGGCTAGGGATTTGACTCAGTGGTAAATGCTTGCCTGGAATGCACAAGACCACTGGATTGAAGCCCCCAGAACGGTTAAAAACCACACTCACACAGGGAGCTACAGGCAATGGGCGGAGGAAGAGTCAGTTTTCCTCGGGTACAGGCTCTTACAGGCTGTCCTTGTTCCAGTGGACGGTCCTACACCCAACCACACAGGGGCAGCACGAAGTGGACACAGTGGGCTTAAGAGAGAAATGAGAAGCTGGGAAGGGAACTGTAGGGGAAAGAGTGGGCATGGGTTCGAACAAAACATGTTGTATTCATGTGTGAGATTCTTAAATGATATAAAAAGTTCATCTCGAGACTCATGCTGGGATTTGACGGTGAACGGAAGATGGCTAAGTCATCCCCAAAAGCTCAAACAGAACCTCGAAAGCCACAGAGCAGGCTGGCATAAGCAAGCCAGTGCCTCCACTGGCCGTAGACCCAACCGTGGTTTGCCTTATTCATCTGCTGTGAACCGCAATAGCCATGATGGGTGGAGTCTCGGGAAAACGTCCACATGGCGATTACACGGGCTCGTGAAGCGGCGCCCTCACCTGAACCGGAACGATGACCCTCGGCTGAAGAGAACTGGCTTTGGTTTCGGCTTGGGTTCTTCAAAGAGTCTGAAAAAGGCGTGATGCTCCACACAGATTTTCCAGAAGGCCTTGCAGAAGTCTCGGCCGGCCATCAGGAATTCCAGGGTGTCTTGGTATGAGCTCTGAAAAGAAATATAGCTTTTATTTTCCCTGTACCACTCATAAGCATTCTGCTGAAATGTGAAAAAAAAAAACAACAGAAATGAATTTGTCCAATAAAATAGGAACTGTGTATTTAATGACAAGATCATTAATCCAAAGATTGAGGAAAATATGCTCGTTCGCAATGACGAGGCAGGTCCCTTTCCTGCCACCTTCTCTGCAGACTCTTACAGGAACTAATGGAAACAGTAGTGGACTCCATAAACTGCATTTTCTTGGCTTCTGCTGCCTCCTTAAAAATAGTTCAAGTATAAACACACATCCCTTCCTTAAAATATCTGACCCGTGTCTCTTTCTTCTGTTTTCTTCCTTATGGCTCCTATCCAGGTTGACCTTTTTCCTCATTTTATAAAATGGTGGATGTCACAGGCCTCCAAGTGACCCCAAGAACCACAAAGGAAATGAAGCCCCTACTTGTCCAGTACAAAAGTATTAATGACTCTCAGGTGACGAACTTATGTCTTTTGATTCTGGAAGGAATATGGCAATTTTCTACCCCTACGCTCAATGTTTCCAACTTCAATGGCCATGTTACATAAACAAAAGCTCCCAGAGTCCTCAGCATTCCCAGCAGCTCTGGCTATTTTGGGGGTTCTCAGAGTTTGCACAAACCCAACTTCAGTGTATGCTGTGGCCGTTCCCACATAAATGGGTTTCTGGAACTGTAACTGCATTTTCCCACAGAGAATCACTTATTGGGGGGTTTGCTTCCCAGTCAGGCCTATGAATCCACTCCACACAGTGTATCTGAATTCTGAACCTAGACTGCCCCGGTCAGGCCTGCCTCATGGGATAAAGGATCAGTTTCGGATGGGGTCATACATCAGGAATGTATTATGTATGCATCTCCTGTGTGGCTTTTGGCAGATGAAGAAGACACTCTTCTCTTTCTGGAACCCACCCCAGGGTAGGTGGTAGTTTTGGGGATTCTGGGGGAACTGAAAGAGATAATTCAGTCCACAAGAACGTGCTTCCCAAAAGTGCAAGGCAACAACAGGAACGAGCAAGTCAGGACTGCTTCTAAGCAGGGGAGGATAGCCAGGACGTGGCAGACCGCTGACTGGGGTCCCAGGTGGATGTGCAGCCACAGCCTGGCTCAAGCTGTTTGTCAGGAAGGTGAAGGGTCTTCTCCTTAAGTATGCATCCTTTTATCCCTCCTCGCAGAACTCAAGCTCTCGGATACACAGTTCTCCCCAGCCCATCCTTACAGGCCAGCCGCCAGGAAAGCCTGCCTCATTCACAGCTCGGCTGGTCCCACCTTTATGTTCCTGAGTGACTTACGTTCACATCCGGTCGGAGCTTGATAAGAAAGCGCTTCCTCTTGAAGCTCAGTTTCCGCACCTTGGCCCAGTTAAAAGCATTGATTTTCGTGAAACCCTAAGAAGGAAGAGCAACCTGTGAGCCTGGTCATACACACGAGGCCCATGGGAACCCCAGGCGGAGAGAGGGCCGGGGGCCAGGTCAATAGCTCAGGAAAAGCCTTTGATGGATGATTCCCAGGCTCGGTGTCTACTGGCTGCCATACTCTCTTATACTGTTATTGCTCACTAATTATAGAGTTTGGCATTCAAATCATGTCTGCCTTCATGCAGGGAAGGCACTGGTCAAGGTGATGAAGATAAATAAAAATGAAACCATGACAACCACCATACCCATAACAACCGTCTCTCATGGAGGTGGAGGACCAGGTATTGTATCTCATCAGACCACACACAAAACTCAGCGAGACAGATTTATTATTTTCATTTCGCAGAAAAAGCGAAACTGAAAAATGTCTCTGTGAATGTAAACAGAGTCCTAAGAACGCCATGCCCAGCCATCAGAAGTGGTGGGAACAGAGCAGCAGGCGCAGGCCAGGGGATCCACCCCACAAGAGTCCCTTCCGCACACAACTTAACTGCCCAGCAGTGTTCAATATTTAGATCATATCAAACAGACCCAAAGCACAGGAATTAAATCACGGTACTTCTTTCCTCTCTCCGTGACCTCTGGAAATGCTTAAAAGCTTGGTTTTGAAATTTAACGGTCATGACAGAACACTAGGTTTTACTGTTCTTTTATCTTTCTTTCTTTTTCCTTTTTTTTAAAAAATTTTGTTTTTCATGACAGGGTTTCTCTATGTAGCCCTGGCTGTCCTAGAACTCACTCTTAGACCAGGCTGGCCTCAAACTGACAGAGATCCACCTGCCTCTGCCTCCTGAGTGCTGGGGTTAACGGTGTACACTTGTTAAAAGTTTGTTTTATTGCTCTTTAAAATCAGGTATTCGTGGATGATCTGTGCGGGCGAAAACTACTTCCTCAGATACCATCTTACTTTTCAAAACATCCTTCCTACGATACCCAAGCTCCAACTGTTAAGGATGTGGCCGTGTGATATTTAGTGTGTGCCGTGAACAGATTCTATTCACGAGCAGGAGGCTGCTACAACTCATGTGTGTAAGTTTGTGTGTGAGTTCGTGAGTGTGTATTTGTGAATTTATGAGAATATGTGTGAGTGTATGTGTGAGTACGTGTGTGGTATATGAGAGGGGGAAGGAGGAAGGGAGGGAGAGAGCGTGTGTGCGCGCTTGCACATGCAGGCCAAAGGTCACAGAGACAGGGTTCTATTGAACCTGTAAGCTCATTGACTGGGATGGCTCCAGCAACCCACTCCTATCTCCTCCCCAGGGCTAGGATTTCAGCTGCATGACACCAGGCTCAGCCTTTTAAGTACATGCTTGCGACCTCAGGTCTCCATGCTTTCCTGACTGAGCCGCCTCCCTCTCCAGCTCCTTTTGTAGCTCAGGAAATAAGCAGAGCTGTCCCAGCTCACAAAGGCATTTATGCTGCGTGCACCCTTACAACTTTAAACCTGGGCAGACTCTGAGCAACTTCATAAAAACAGGTATCACTGTCTAAACAACCACTCACAAATAGACTACCTACTTATGCTTATTTTTAATTTTAAAATTGCATTTATTTACTCATGTGTGGGAGGACACACAGATGTGGAGGCCAGCAGACAACGCCGGGAGTTAGGTGGTTTGCTACTGGATCCCAGGGATTGAACTCTGGGCCTTAGGCTGGAGAGCAGGTGCCTTTACCTAAGGACTGATCTCACTGCTCCTGTCCTCTCTGCTTAAAGAAAGCACTGTGGAAGGATTGAGGGGGGGAGGTTGTGGTTTGGATACAGTCTAAAGTCTAAAGGTTCACATGTTAAGGGTTTGGTCACCAGGCGACATTAAGAGGTAACAGGATATAGAGAAAGGAGTTGGGGCTGTGGGGTGTGCTTTAGCCTGTGAGAGAGAGAGGGGTCGGGATGGTGGTGTGCTGTGTGGAACTTTAGTTCTCCACCCTGTAAACTTTGTTCTTTTCTGCTAGGTAGCTCGGTGGTTTTGCATAACAGAAAAGGGGTTACCAATACAAGGGTGGTCATCATTGTGTTTTTATAAGATTCAAATTCTAGATAAATGAATTCGCGAAGCTGCATGCTAACTATGGGCAGGCATGCAAATCATACCTGAAGGAAGGTAGGCAGAGAAAAGCGCTGCTCAGAGAAAGCCATCCCACGGTGCAGGCAAGGGATGAAGACCGCGCACATCGACGAGCAAAGGGTCACAACGCCTTTAAGGACAGGACGGGCTAAGAATGCAGGGGCAGAGTCTGTCTCGCTGAAAAATTATTGTGGTGCTATTCTTTCCCAAAAGCACATCAGCTTTTAAAACTGGGCATATTAAAGTCCCGAATAAGCTGATCGAACACAAATTAATGTGAAAGGGAAAAAAAGGATCAATTTTTAACTAAGTGTGAAGATGTCACCTCTGAGTATGGGAGGCGATTGTTCCTGTACACTGTGTTCTCAGCACAGGCCTACTGGGAGTCATTAGGGTCTATGTTCTGAAAGATCTATTAAACCCAAACAAATCTCTAGTGTGGAGTCTCCAAGCAGGACAAGGAGGAATGCAGAAACAAGCGGACAAATGCACAGTCTAGAAGCCGAAGGCTTTCTTGTTCACTTGGAAGTAACTACCAGAGGCCTGAGCCTGGCCACCTGCACGAACCTGCGGGGAAGAACCCACTCCCCTCTCTCCCTCCCTCCCTCCCTCCCTCCGCAAGGGAAAGGCGCTGTGTTCTCCACACCTGAAACACTAGAATTCCCGTGTTGGCGACAGCCAGGTTGATCTTGGTGCCTTCCCTGTCCTTGGCAGGGTGCAACCGGATTCCGTACATCTCCAGCCGCCGGGCCACCTCCAGGAGCTGGAAATCTGACTCTGCCGGGGTTTGTCCACTGACAAAGCAAGGAAGGAAGAGAAAGGCTGGGGGATTTGAATTCCCCGTGTCTATTAATTTCAGATTAAGCGCTCCTCCTGAGAAATAAAAGGCACTTCGTGGCGAGCCGCAGGGCTGCCCGATCGGATGGCACCCAGCTTCCACCCGCTAACCCCAAAGCCTCACGGTGAGGACAAAAGCCCCATTGCCAGGGTAACACGAAACCCACAGTCCATCTCCACGCCAGGTAGTTTTTTAGGATCTCAGTTTCCTCTAGGTCACGCAAAAGTGAACCGCTACTGTGTTAATCAAGTTGAACTTGGAGCAGAATGCAAGGCCCCTCCTAACTCTCTGGGTGCAAAGGCCTCGGAGCCACAGGGGGAAAGGTGTTCAGTGTCCTTTGAGAACGTTCTCCTGACCAGACCAAAAAACGGGCGTGTGAGGAACATTCTGCAGCTTCCCCACATTTAGCACGATGCCTGGCTTGACACACACGTCCCTGGGCTCTGTTGAGATGATTATCCGAGCTCCTCAAGTCTTACACACTCCCCCACGTTCAAGGGTCATTCTGTCTCAGAGCAAGGGTCTCAAACACTCGACTGTATTTTTTTTTGGTTTTTCGAGACAGGGTTTCTCTGTGGTTTTGGAGCCTGTCCTGGAACTAGATCTTGTAGACCAGGCTGGTCTCGAACTCACAGAGATCCGCCTGCCTCTGCCTCCCAAGTGCTGGGATTAAAGGCGTGCGCCACCACCGCCCGGCTTCGACTGTATTTTTTGAGCGTCCAGAATGGACCACAACACCACAGTGAAACTCTATACTCCTTCCTTCAGTCTTTGGTATATGTCACTCAACGTGTGTGCGTGCGTGCATGCATGTGTGTATGTGCGTGCGGGCATATGTGCACACATGCACACCCATGTGCCAGGAGGCGGAAAGCAAGAACTGGAGGGCAACAGAAACCCAAGCACGCAACTCACATGTGGCTGTGGTGGAACTCCACAATTTTGTCTTCGAGTGCATCCTGCTGAGGTACATACTTATTTTTTGCTAAGTGTTCTCTGTCCAAGGCTTCATCAAAATCCCCAATCTCGGCTACAAAGAAACAGAAAAGAAAATGGGCCACATAGGACAAACCGTTCAGAATGTGTTACAGTCCCGGACTGGCAAACCCAAAGGTGACCCTGGATGAGCACAGCTGGTGGGGACCGTGAGGAGAACAACCTCGGAGCGGGGATGGAGCGCATCTCACAGGTAGAGCAACACGGAAGGTGACTGCCGCTCCTCCTTGATGCTAGGAGTTGTGAAGAAAACTTCACGATTTTCCATTTCATATGCTGGTTTCTTCTTTGTTCTAATGCTATCCTCACACACCGTGACTGCACACATCAACAGGGCACGGTGTGGCCTCACACACGGTAACTGCACACACCAACAGGGCACCGTGTGGCCTCACACACAGCAACTGCACACACCAACAGGGCACCGTGTGGCATCATGAAACAAATGCACAATGAGAGGTGGGATCCTCGGGGTCACTGCTGAACCATCAGCTTAGACATTCATCATTCTTTTCCGAGAAAATCCTATCTCATAGTGACTCTGAAGGATTCCGCTGTCAACACATCTACCCAGCTGCGCTATGGGAAACTGGGAGTTCTTTCTTTCTCCCTATTCATCCTATACATGTGGACGATTGTTGAGTGATTCAGTGTAAACAGACCTAGGAGCTTCAGGACTTACAAAACAAATTGTTGAAATTCTCACATGTGACAGCCCAAATCCATTGCTACAGAAGAGATGTCACTGGGAGGAAAAGTAAACATTATGGTTTTTGTTGTCATTGTTGTTTTACCTTAAGAGTTTACCAAATTTCTTACACTGTCAGAAGTAACAGGTCGGAGTGCAACTGTGTAGACTTTTCACCCACAGGCAACACAATGGGTTTTCTTGGGCAACCTCAACATTGTCTGGAAATCGCTGTACCATAGACACTTGGGCAACCTCAACAGTGTCTGGAAATCGCTGTACCATAGACACTTGGGCAACCTCAACATTGTCTGGAAATCGCTGTACCATAGACACGCCTGGCCCTGGGCCTTAAAGGACAATTGCGCTCAAGCACCACCAAGCAAATGCCTGTCGGACTCTGGGAGGCACGCCTCTCCTGTGCACCCTATTACCGGTGTAACAGACTACTAGACTGTGGAGTAATGACCAGGGCCCTGAACTAATGGAGCAAGAGTGTGGTCACTATGACAGCTACCTTTTGTTCCAACGTGAAGCAGCCTGCCACATCCAGCCCATTCACCCACTGTCACCACGCACGGCCTGCACGCTGGTCACATGGCTCTACTGAGACTACTTGTCCTGCGCTAAGCCGTGCCGACTCACCCAGCAACACTTACCGGCTGCCTCTGCCACAACAGGTGACCTTGTTCCCTAACTACCTCTTCTGGATTAAATCTCCATTCCATCACAGAAAACGGTGCCCAGAACTGAAGGGCGCCCTGGCCTGCAGACACGGTTATCAGTGCCCTGCACGGGAGCTTTGATCTCTTGCTATGGCTTCTTCTGTCTGGTTAGAAAGCACAGCTGATTCCCAATATTCAAGATAGATCCAGGGGCTGGACAGATGGCTCAGTGGTTAAGAGCACTTACTGCTTTTCCCAGAACCCCTATGGTAGCTCCCAACCACCCGTAACTCCAGGGAACCCTCTGCAGTCTTGGTACCTCTGTGTGTACCTGGCACACGTATGGCCCACATACACACATGGAGGCAAACACTCCTAAAATAAATGAGGGGGATGGCTCAGTGGTTAAGAGCACCTGCTGCTCTTTCAGAGGATCCGAGTTCAGATCCCACATCGGAAGGCTCACAAGCACCTGTAACTATAGCAGACTTTATGCTCTTTGGCCTCTAAGGGCACCTACATAATGCTACATATACATAAATACATATAAAGTAAAAAATCCAATCTTCAGAAAAATTAATCATGAGTTATAAAGTCTCTGTGAACGATGAATTAGCAATCACTGCATGTTGTTCTGAAGGGAAATCTGGGGTCAGATTTCTGAAAAATCTCAACACGTTGGCATGAACTGACTTTGGTGTTTCTGTGTGGCTCTATTAAGAAAGTGCTGTCTAATACACACTTTTGACTCATCCATGCAGAACTCATGCCCAAATGAAGCTTATTCAGTACACATATGTTCTCTACAACATATATCACGTGCACAAGGCAACCAGATTTCCACCGTCCTACGTGTGTCCACAAAGGATGCTGAAGGTACAAATGTATTGGTTTGAGGATATATTTCTGTATCCAGGCTGCTCTGAAATGAGGCTGTGCAGTGAAGACAAAGTCTAAACTTTGTAGGGGACTAAGTTTGGGCTTCTCAGCTCTGAGCAAATGCTTTTCCATCCTGAGGATAGCAATGAGGTCGGTTAAGGGTTCAGCTTTTGCTTTGGCGTCAGGGTTAACACGCACCCTGGTCTCTTCCAGGTCACCTGTTTGTGGTCCTCCTCAAATGCAATCGCTGCATGGATGTGAAATAAACTCACTTCTGGAGTGTTCCCCTCTGCGAATTACTTGGGACGGAAGTGAAGTCCGCAGCAGTCTTGTGTCCTAACACTAATGACAAATATTGGAACACTAGATACAAGGACAGGACAGAGTGGATTTGGTGCACTTGTCCACTGTCCATCCACCCTTGTCCTTTAAGACAACTGAGATAACACTGTATATCTGTCCTTAAAACAATCAAGCCGGGCAGTTGAAGTGCACGCCTTTAAGCTCAGCACTCAGGAAGCAGAGGCAGGCGGATCTCCATGAGTTCGAAATCAGCCTCTGTACAGAGGTCTACAGAGTGAGTTCCAGGACAGCCAGGGCTATTATACTGAGAAACCTTGCCTCAAAAAAACCAAAATAAATAAATAAATAAATAAAAATCGTTGAGTGCACTTAGTGTCTCTGCTCTACTGAAGGCATCCATGGTAACACAAAGACAACACAGATATTCTTGACTGTGCTTCTGTGTGCCTTGGACTCCTCCTCCATCAGACCACCGTCGGTCCAAGAGGGTTCTCAAAGGGATTCCGAAGAACTTACACTGTACGATGTGTGAGATCAGGAGGGCAGCGCTGGTGTCGTTACACGTCAGCCTGCCCTGAGCCAAGTCCTGCTTCACCTGCAGAGCGAACAGGTACCTGTGAAAGTCAACAGAGACGTGGGTTACATGGGCAAAGCCAACGGGAGGGCAAAGCCAACGGGAGGGCCGGCGTCCAGAGGCAGCTTCCTCCTGGCAATCTGAACACACAGTAAGAAATTAGAGAAAGGTACACAAAACCAGGTAAAGAAACAGCTTAGAGACACTGAGGGGCAGTGAAGGGAGCGTGAGCTCAGAATCACTGGTTTTCCATGGAGGCACGCCCTCCTAAGTATGGTGTATCGAAGATACCTCCAAAGCCAGATCTGTGACAATCTGACCAGAACAAGAATGATTAATATAGATTAAAACATACTGAGTTTATGAATTAGTAAATTATGAATTAATGAAAATTCATGAGTCCACAGTGACTGGGGGGTTGGTGAAAGAACAAAAAAAATTAATATATCATATTCCACAGTCCATGTTAACATGCTACACAAGAGGGAAGAGGTATTTCTAGGGTTTTAGTGTTATTAATAGTTCTAACTTTCTATAGTGTACACCTACTTTGTAAAACAAAAGACTGCTTTGTTACATTTTAGAGTACTGCAGTGGAACCTCAGGTCTCACACACGTGAGGTGTGGTGGTCTGGACAACAACATCCCCCACAGGCCCAGATGTTTGAATCTCGGTCACCAGTTCATGGTGACGCTGGGGAGGTTTAGGAGGTGCGGCCTTTGGAGGAAGTGTGTCACTGGGGGTGGGATTTGATATTTCGAGTTTAGCATTTTGGCCTCCTGCTTGTGCTTCAAGATGTGAGCTCTCAGCTTGCTGTTCAGCCACCATCTGCCCCCGGTAACCTCTGCTCGGCCATCCTGGCCTCTAACTGTCTGGAACCATAGAGACTTTCCTCTGAGTTTCCTTGGTCATGGTTCTGTATCAGAGTCACAGAGAGGCGCCTGAAACACAGGCCGGTGCTCGGCTGCTGAACCACATGCTAATTAATTCTAAAAGAAGAAAAAGGCCCTTAACAGTATCAGCCACATAGACTTCCATAAGAACTAAAGGGGGTACAGTGGGGAGCTCACCAGGTTCGCCATGCAGATGGAGTGCTCCAAACCCATAGTTACGTGGACAACCCTTGGTTAGACTCGGTGTGTGTCGTGGTGGGGGAGGGGGGTCTCTCACTCACTCACACACACACACACACACATACACACACAGGAATGCCCCAAATGACACAAATATGGAACAGGGACTTGGGGTGCTGAACTGACAGGAGTAGGAGGGACATAGGGAGGAGGGGGAAGAAGTCACAATATGTATTATATACAAGTATGAATCTGCCAAAGAACAAATTTATCAGATAGGATAACCCATGGGGAGAAAGTAGTTGTAACAATTCAACAAATATTAACTTAAAAAAGTAACAACCAATCTTCTTTAAATTGTTTAGGGCATTTCATGGTTAACAACTAAAAATGCAAAGGATAAAATAAAAAAATACAAAAAGGGTGACCATCGCATAGGCAGAAAACAAAATCACCAGCAGCCGACAGAGGGGCTTCCCAAACTTCCTTCCTGCACGTGTGTCCTGTCCTGTGTGTGCCCCCACTACCTGCTGTCCTGCCTCAAAAGCCACAGGGAAGAAAAGTGGGGAACAACCCGCTCGTGAGCACGGGGCTCCTGGAGGAAGGGTCGGCCTCATCTTTCCGGATCGGGCGGTGGTGACGGCACACGGAACCCGATACTTCACAGACCCATCCTGTAGTTAATTTTCAGACCACCAAGAGGGTTTTATGTTTTAAAAGCATTGCACTTTGAATAACTTATCAATGCAGACACAAAGTCCTGTGTCTGCAGAGAAGTGTTCTGGGACTATTTCTGGCCAGAGTCTAGCAGGCTTTGTGGGTGTTGGTGACAACAGAGGACCTTGGACGTGTCTACACGTGTGTGGTGGGTACATGTTTTCTGAAGGCCGCAGGAGCTTGTCACCTCCAGCTATGCTCAGTCTCTGTTCTCAGGCCGGGGTAACATGAGAAACAGCTTCCTGGGCCTGACTCCATGGCTTCTGCTAACCGCATGGGCTGAAAGTGGAAGGCATTGACTGTTCCTGCTTTCAGAACTTAGCAACACCTCCGGGGCTATAAATGGAAGCAATCCAGGCAGGCCCAGGGAGCCAGGCTCACTCTTTCTCAGTAGGCACTGAATACAGCTAAACGGTGACAACAGAAAATGCTTCCCACAGATGGGCTATGTCTGGGACAGTGAGTCAGGAATGGCCAAAGCCTTTGCTTCTGGAGATGGCATGCCCACATCACACACACAATCCCCCTGCTTCATACCCTGTTGGCAGCACACTGATGCTGTGATTCGTTTCATTTGGAAAGTCTTAATAGTGTTCCTATTCGTACTAAGTAAGATTAATTCAGCTTTCCTGGCGGTTAGCGGGAACCTCTGCAGGCAGTCTACGGCAGGATTCTGGTAGAATCTATTCTGCTGGATGAAGACAGACAGAGGAAAAGGGAAAGGCAAAGTGGCTCTGTGCATCGGCACAAGGGACAAGTCTGAGCTCGGCCACGAGAAAAGCTGGGAGTGGGGTGGGGCTGGAGAGACGGCTCAGTGGCTAAGAGCGCTTCTCAGCACTTTTGCTGCTTCATCTCATGGGTAGACATAGTAACTGCTTGCTCACCTGGATCCCACGAGACTTCCAGCCCCACACTCCACCATCCCCAGGGCAGACAGTTTTCAACATTACCTATCACTGAGATGCTTTCTCATCTTGATGTGTATTCCCCACACCCCGGCCTCTGTGGCCTTCTGCAAGTGTTTGGATATACGGTGTTTGTTCCTGCCGTGGACACTGTCAAATTCACCTACCTAGGGCAGCAAGGAAGATGCAGTCTTTATTTTAAAATCCCCCATACCATGTGTGTGTTTGTGTGTGTGCGCGCGCGTGCGTGTGTGTGTGTGTGTGTGTGTGTGAAGCTATCCAGAGAAGCCAGAAGAGGGTATCAGATCTCCTGGAACTGGAGTTCCAGATGGTTGTGAACTGCCCAATTTTGTGTGCTGGGAACTGAATTCAGATCCTCTCAGGCACTCTTAACAGAATTCAGAATGGCTTCACAAAAGAGAGCCCTAAAACTGACTCGGGTTATAACAGATTGGGCATGGGCGGGGGCGGGGGATTGACGCTGACTGGGGCTAAGATCACTTTCCTTCGTGGTCAGTCACAAAGAAACCAGGTTGCAGGAAGAGCATGGCCTCCTTCATCTTGTAGGCAGAGATGGAAGAGAGGAGCGTTAAACATCTAAGTGCTGAAGAGACACGGTCAAATAAACATTATGGAAAATATTTGGCCAATAGAAACTAGTTCGCTTTTCCTCTTTACACTACAGTGAAAAATGTCCAGTTGACAGCTACTAACCTTGTGAGTTCCTCTTGGAGTTGTGTGTGGTCAGGTGGGAAGAATTTCACCACAAACTTAAGAACAACATGCTTTGGCCCTGAAAAGAACAAAAAACATCATTAAGGTGTGTAGTGATGACCGTTTCCCAGATCACCAAAGAACGAGACTTTCCGAAGCTCATCATTGCCCCTCCCAGGTTCCCAGAGTCTAGCCATAGCTGCTAACACACATCTTCAGGTAACAGGAATTCAGCTTTCTAAGACAGGACTCTGACGAGAACTCTACACACGGTTGATGGTTCCACTGATCCCTCTGGAGCTGAGTTACACTTGGGTTTTTAAATCAGCCAGCTGTATTTCACCGGATACTTTTGTTTTGTTGCTTGTTTTAAACAGGATCTTAGTATGTGGTTCCAGCCAGCTTCACACTCGCGGAGAGCTGCCTGCTCTGAGTCCTGAGGGCTGGGATTAAAGGCAAATGCCACCACACTTCACAGACCAGCCTCAAACTGTCTGAAGGGGAGACAATGAAAATGTAGAACACAGTTGAGGGTATGCAGCTGTCTACAAAGCCTGGTTGCTACTGCTTTATCCAGCGTGCTGCTAGCTCCTGAGCCCCGAGGTGGAAATAAAAAAGGGTGGGTTCTGTCTACGTCAGCCGGTCAAGGGCTTTACTGTCTCGTGCCTATTTCTAAGGAGTTGGGACAAAATCAGGAAGTAGCTGGGGATTGCAGGGAGAAAGTGACGGAAAACTTCGGGATTAAAGCATTGGGCGTTGCACGCAAGGAGTGCACAGATAGAGGAAACACACTCTGTATACACTTTTTATTTAAGTCAAAACAGAAAAACCGACGCTAAGGATCTTGAAATATTCCCCACTTAACTCTAAAAATGAGGGGAATGGCGGCACAAGCTGCAAGTCTCCGGCCAGCCTGGAGACAGGGAGAGGGAGGGAGGACGTCTACCCTTTCATGTCGGTCAGTCACTGACTGAACACAAAACAACCACGGTCGGATGAGTCAGACAGAGGCCATTGCCATTTCCACACCCACGGGGCCATTCAGGTCCAAAGGAGCCCAAAGCTGGGAAAATCTTTATGTCAATGCCAAGTGATGGTTTTGTCACACAGAGCCAGGATCCAGTTATGACCTCACGACTGCGAATGCTGTGCCACCACAAGGGGGTGCCTCACGCATCACTACAAAGACAGGGGACACTCTAGGGCCTGCCAGTCGTGGGGGCTGCTCTCGGTAGTGTGTCCCCCAGCTCCGCTAGCTATATCACAGAAACATGAGGGAACAGAACCTCTCGTTACTTAGCGTGAGTCATTGCTTACTTTAAATACCTGGAGAAGAGCATCAATTCCAACTGCAGGAGCCCCCTCTCCCCCACCGCTTCGGTCTTTACCTCCACAGCAATGCCTAGGAGTGGCCCAGAGGGGTTTCCCTAATCAGAGATAGTGAGTTAGGGTGTGGGGTGAGCTTCAGGTGCAGCCAAAGCCTGTGGCTCTGGTCTCACCGACTTGATCTGGGCCCTTTGGGCTGACTTTAAGATCACAGCTTATCTCAAAGCAGTGAGAACGATAGCAGGAGATGGAGAGGGGAAAACAAGCTTCCTCTCTCCCAGTGTTTTCAGGGCCCTACTGATCTCTTCAAATATGCAGGCTGCACTCGCATAGAGCTCTGCTTGACAATCACACACACACACGCACATGCCCCACTAACACACACCCTTACATACCCCACACACCCCACTAACACACACCCTCACACATCACACACACACA
>JABTXL010000002.1:2609672-2624262 GCA_025134845.1 Neodon shergylaensis
CACACACACCATACACAGCACACATATCACACACACTCCATACATACCCTCACATGTATACTACCCCCCCACACTTACACACACACAGCACACACTCTATACACACACCACACACCCCCTCAACACACATACCAACTCCACACTTACACACACACACTACACACCTCCTCACATAATACCCCCCACACACAATTAAGCACTTTCTCCTCAGTCAAAACCAGCATCTGATTTCATAGGCTTTGCAGAGGGAGATTAGAAACCCTCAAATCTATTTTATGAATACACGGCTCCACCCTTCCCCGGGGAACACAACAGTAACAGAAACCAGCATAGAGCAGACAAGCTCAATTATTCCGAGGCTTCATAGCAAGCATTAGTCACGAATCAAGTTTATTACGAAGTAGGATGTATGAAAACGGCAGACGTCCCATACTTCAACACGTGTGGGTTAGCGGTACGATGTATGAAAACGGCAGACGCCCCACACTTTAACACGTGTGGGTTAGCGGGTGACGACAGGCTGTCACAAGAGAAAGACAAATCTGCATCTCTAGTGTTTCATGTCACAGGCAGACACCCCCATGGGAGTCACCTGGCCTTATGTCTGCCACAGCGGCGAGCACAAAGGATATACTTACTTCGGATCTGTTTCGCAATGGGCTTCAGGAGGTCCAGCCACACCTAAGGAGAGGAAGAGCAAAAGGAGGCTTCAGTGGGAGTGCAAAGATCTGAGACCACGCCAAGCTACTGAAATGAAGACACTTTCGAGAATCTCAGGTTGTGAGCATTGGTTTTCCCTTTATTTCCTTTAAAATGTTTCTATTTTATAATCTTCTGTGTACGGGCATGCTGCCTGCACGGATGTCTGTGCACCACATACACACAGTGCTCCTAGAAGTCAGCAGGGGGCGTCGGATGCCCTAGAACTGGAGTTACAGATGGCTGTGAGCCACCGCAGGTCTGCTGGATACTGAACCCAGGTCCTCTGGAAGAGGACGGTCATTCCAGTCTCTGCTAGCTTCTTTTGTATAATCCGCAGAATCTATGCCTGAATCTGACAATTAAAACCGTTTTAAGGGGATGGGGAGTGGCAGAGGTTAAGAGCCCTGACTGTTCTTCTAGAGGCCCTAGGTTCAACCAACACCCACATGGCAGGTCACAACAGCCAGTAACTCCAGCTCTAGGGGACCCAACACCCTCTACTGGCCTGTGTGTAATACATGGATGTGGTACACTAATACATGTAGGTAAAACACATATAGAACACACACACAAAACACTTACATAAAACATATATATAAAAGCACCTTTCTCTAAGTTCAGGTGAATAGCTAACGGGGATAGACAGTGCCTTCCACAGCAGCCCGCTTAGCAGATATGAGGCCTCGGGCAGTGCAAAAAAGTTAAAACACTAAAAACTAAGAAAGTTTTGGGGCTGCTGAGATGCTCAGCAGCTAAGAGCTCAGAGGACCCAAGTACAGTGCCCGGCACCCATGTCAGACAGCTCACGACCATCTGCAACTCCAGCTCCAGGGGCTCTGATATTCTGAGCCTCTATGGGCATCTCCACTCCTGTGCACATACCAACATGTACACACACACCTACAAAAACGGAAAAGCCTAATAAAAATAAAGATTTTAGAAAACGAAGACATTTCCTACTCTTATTTGTGCTTTTTCATATTTCCCGTTGAGAAAATATTAATGAGTGAGTGATAATGATCTGTGTTCCTAGCCAAGTGTAACAGGCACACTTTTTTTGGTTACATATACAGAGTAGGAAATCCTTGAGGGACAAGAGAGGGGAGTAAGCACTTAGAGACTATCATACCTCGCATGTTCCCAAAACCTCGCCAAACGAGCCAATGGGATTCCTGATATCCAGGAGAGAAACCCGAGCCGTGTGTGGTGCAGAATGTGTCCCAAGTGCCCCATCCAGAACTCAGAGGCAGACTGAGCTGGGTTCACCCACCCCCAAGTCCTAGCCCTCTTCTGCCCACATGCCCACTCCCTGTGTAAAGTTCAAATCAGAAAAAAACAGCTGCTGCGTTAATAAAACATAAGTTAAGCAGACAAGTCCGTTTTATGGATTCCTTTTAAAAAGCTCTCCTTGAACTGACAGGGATTCTCTTTGCATGTCGAATAGAAACAAGGTTGACATCCTCATGGTGAGAGGAAAGGTTAGAGAAGGGAGTCACGCGGAGAAAAGCCATGTCAGGAATGATAGATATTTGCAAAGAGAAAATTTCAAAGGCAAAGAAGAAAATGCTGACTTTAGGGAACAATTTGTGCTAGAAATGCAAACTGAAACAATGAAATGCCACCTCAAACAACTAGATACACACATGTGCTAACCGTGTGTGTGCGTGCCCATGCGTGTATGTGTCTGTATGCGCGGTGGTCGTGGAGGATAGCCAGGGCACAGGGGGCATCCCCTTACTCTTATGGCCAGGCGGATGTATGGGTATGTATGTATGTATGTATGTATGTATATACTGGAGCTGTTCCAGAAGGTGACCCTTCGAACCTTACTCCGTTGAGTCCTCCTCCGCTTCTGGAAACTGTGCATTTATGCATACAGAAATGCATACCTAGAAGAGTGCTAATTTTAACATTTTTATGAATGAAAATTTTTTTTTACAATAGCCTAACTAAAGCAAGTAAACGGAATAAGGTGCATGATGCATTAACAGGCAGGCACTAAGAATTATGGTCTTGATTATCTCTGTTTGTTTGAGACAGTCTCACTTTGGGGTCTCGCCAGCTTTCACTACTCAGCCTCAGGTGGGCACACGAGAGAACAAGGCTGACAGAAAGAAGGGAATCTGGTTCCTGTTCCATCAGGCAGGCAGGCAGTCTCCTTATGTAAGAACCAACGGGACTTATTGATAAGCTGCAGATGACGGGTAAAGGAAAAGACAATGATCAGAATGACACCAAGGTTTCTGCTATGAGCATCTGGCTAGTCGCTGCCGTCATTCCTAGTCAGTAAGTCTTGGGAAAAGACCAGGGACTGAAGGACCGAGAGACGCTCCTAGATCAGCCGAGAAAGGGTGGGAAATGGGAGGGTGGGTGTGTCTGGAGCTCAGGAGATGCTGACAAGTAATTTTTCATTTGGGATTTGTTCTGTGTTGACTCTACACCTGTTGAGCCCTGACAGCGACACCACACACACGGGTGGTGACACACCACCACACACCTTTGAGACCTGTCTTAAGCCACCTGGGCTGCTGTAACAAAATGCCACAGGCTTGTCGGCTTATAAACAATAGGAACTGATATCTCATAATCCTAGAGTCTGGAAGTCCCAGAGAAGGCCCAGGTCCTGGTTCAAGGCATCTTTCAGTTGTACGCTCCCACGAAAGAAAGGGTGAAACGAAACAGTCCAGCGCCCTTGGTCCTCCCTCACGCTCCGTCTTTCTGAGGTAGGATATTACCATGGTTCTCTCTCACGCTCTATCCCTTTCTGAGATATTTTTTTCTGAGATATTACCTTGTAGCTTTATCAGGCCTGGAACTCGATCTGCTGACCAGGTTGGTCTTGAGCTTAGAGATCTGTCCAGCCTCTGGCTTCTGAGTGCCAGGATTAAAGGCATGAGTCACTAACACAAGACTCCTCTGACCTCTTTTTTGTTTTTTTTTCGAGACAGGGTTTCTCTGTAGCTTTGGAGCCTGCCCTGGAACTAGCTCTTGTAGACCAGGCTGGTCTCGAACTCACAGAGATCCGCCTGTCTCTGCCTCCGAGTGCAGGGATTAAAGGCGTGCGCCACCACCGCCCGGCTCCTCTGACCTCTTTTAAATGGACCCTATACCATCCACAAGGGGCTCTGCCCACGTGATCCAATCACCTCGCAAATACCCTGGCTCCTAACACTGTCGACTTGTGGCTTAGGCTTGTGACACACGAATTCTGCAGCCATGTAAACACTCATGGGACAGTCAGGAGCAGGTCTTGTGAACCAGGGAATGGCAGTGCTTTCAGAAGGACGAACATGGCAGCTGTCAAGCCAGAGGCGTTTGCCAGTCCATGTGGGAGACTCTTAGTTCAGCAGTGGCCTGGAAGTTCAGTGGGCAGTGAAGGGGTGTGAGCATTCCTGAGTGTCTCTGCTGAGAGGGAAGAGAATGGAGGCGAGGGCGACCTGTAGTTTGTAACGCAGAAAACACTCAGGTAAGATGCTCGGATGAGGGGTCGAACATACAGACAAGATGAGCTGGGAGCCCGCGGGTGTGAGGAGACACTGGCACGGACCAGAAAGAATGTTTTCCATGCCGTAAGAGAGGAAAACACATCTAAGGCAGACCCAGGGAGGTGACATTGCTAATCTATGTGTCACTCTGCTTCCCTACGACGTCAGAGGACCCAAGGCTCATGGGTGAATGTTCCCACAGCCACAGTGTGAGAGAGGGCTTTTCTGGGACCCTTCTGTGAACCCTGTGACCCTCAGTCCCTATAGCTCCACGGAGGACCCATCACCAAGAGCTCTCTTGCTGCTGACACTCAGAGAACTCGCCTACCAGACTTCTGCAAAGGGCAGAGCTACCATGTGCTGGCAACAGAGTCTCCAATTTTATGAATTGTTTTTAAACATCCCTCCCTCTGTTTTTGGCATTTCTCTGGAAGCATCAAATTCACATGGTGGTTTGAGCCAAACCGAGCATGTGGCTTTACAGCACACAGGTCTGTGAACATGAGCTCCGTGTGAGTTAAGCAGGCTTGAGCTGAGGAGCCCTGCGGTGATGGCACCCAAGGCATCAATCATACCCCAGCTGAGTTGAGCCAGGGGAGAGGTGCCCAGCCAGCCTCGCAAGCAACAGCTGAGGGAGATGGGCTCGCCTACTGTCTTAGGGTTTCTACTGCTGCGAAGAGACACCATGACAACAGCATCTTTTATAAAGGAAAACATTTAATCCGGCTGACTTACAGTTCAGAGGTTTAGTCTATTATTGCCATGGCGGGAAGCACGGTGGCCTGCAGGCGTTCATGGTGCTAGAGAAGGAGCTGAGAGTTCTACATCTTGATCCCCAAGCAGCAGGAGAGACTGTGAGACTCTGAGCCTAGCTTGAACATCTGAAACCTCAAATCCCGCCCCCAGTGACACACTTCCTCCAACAAAACCACACCTCCTAATAGTGCTACTTCCTATGAGCCTGTGGGACCATTTTCTTTCAAACCATCACACCTGTGATGCAGGACCTGCGCCTCAGTGATTGAATGAGTGTGGAACAGTTGGATGTTCTGGGCACTCTCCACCAAAGCAAAGCGACCTAGACTCCGTCCCGGACAGGTCCCAGGAGCCCACACAGAGCGGAGCCAACTGCGCTGCCGGTGGGTCTCTGGAGGTGGATGCCTGGAATTCTCTGACCTCTCTGAAATCAGTCCTGCTGTCTCCTGGGCATGTGGCTCCAACCAGCCTGTGGGGCTCAAGGAGGAACTTACGGAGTTGAACATCTTTGCTTGTTGAGATCTGAGGTCCTGTTGCTTTAGTTTATCCAGGCTGTGGTAAGAACCCAAACTACTCCTGATGCCCAGAAAGACAGGGCCAGGATGGTGATGCGCCTCCCCTCCCCTCCCCCCCCTCCCCTCCCCCCCCCCTTCCCCCACTCCACCTCATCACACCCCCCCCCCCGCTTGACACTTGAGTGTGAAATCACTTCCTACCACAGTCTATGCATTCAGTGCACACTCTCCAAAGTGGGAAAGGAACCTTAGAGACAAAACAGATTTGGATAGAGACTGAGAACTGACTGAAATATAGGCAAGCCAGGGAAGATGGGCTGGGAAGCCATGTTGAACTGACCTGCAGAAACACACTCTTAGCTGCATCTGTTTGCTGACATTCCAGAGCCCAACACCCAGGACCTCGGCATGGAAGTGCCATTTGGAGACGTAATCTTTAAAAAGGTGGCTGGGTTAAATTGAGGGCATTAGTGTAGACCCTAATCCGGTCTGTCTCTAGTCCTAAGAAGAGACCCTGTGAGCACAGAAGGTCACAGTGGGGTGGCAGCCTCTGGCAAAAACAAGCAGAGCTGTGCGGAAGTAGATTCTGTTATTTAAAATCCCAGGTCCCTGACCAGGTGTGTGTGTGTGTTCAAATGCCTGTCCTGTCTGGAGCATAAAAGGCTTCCTTCGAAGGTTAATGACTCAATATAAGTTCATCTCTCTTCTTGGTTTGTCATCCTGTATTGTGAGCATATGTATGTGAACACACACACACGCACACTAGAGGGCACGTGTGTGTCTGTGCACATGGAGATCAGAGGCCAACATCGGATGTCTTTTGGATATTATGGCTAACTTATTTAATGTGTCAGGGAGCCTCAGCATGAGACAGACCTGCCATCTCAGCACATTCTGAAGTATAGAGTATTGGCTCACAGAAAGCCTGACCGCTGGGGCCTGCCCTGTCCCTCTGACCACCTGCTGGCATGGACAGCGCCAGATGCTGTGGTGACAGACCACATACCCTCACCTCCTCTGGCTCACCTGTTCTGGGTGCCCTCCACCCTGCTGTACTGTTAGCCCATACACCTGGCATGTTCTTCACGGGGCCCCCAGCTCACCTCAGATCCAGCCCTCGGGGAAGAAGCAAGGTGAGGGACGGTGAGTATTCATAAATAAAGGACATCCAGCAAGGGACACCTGCCATGCCAAATGACTGCGGTTTCTGACACAAAAACCATCAAAAGCACACTTGCCACGGGCGATACTTTTCTCCCGGCTACAAGGGACACAGAAAACGAATGGCAAATGTCAGTTTTTTCCCGTGAGTACCCACACTGGCTTTTAAGAAATCAGATCAGTTCATCAGACCCAGAAACTATGCCACTCAAGACTGGCAGGCTACCTTAGAGGAGTCTTAGTTACAATTCAAGGACAGACTCCAAGAGAGAGCTGAGGGTCTTCTATGTGGCAGGTGCCCGGGCTCACCCACTGCTGGAGGAATGGATGTTACCCACCCAGCTGTCTGGGTTGGGTGGAGTGGCATCCTTGATGCGAGGAGGTCTAGGGACAGGCAGCAAAGGTAACACTCAGGACACGGGGCTTGTGCTGAGCAGACAGGAGGCGGATCAGCTACCGGCCTCATTGTGAAGGCCTGGATAAGAGAATCTCTGAATTTGTCTGCTGTGATGTACGGATGGGAGGACACCCACCCGGGAGGAATAAAACCAAGCAGAGATTGGTAACTGGGGTGTGCATGCATCAAATCTGGGCTGTGGCCTGTTTTGGTATAGTTCCAGAGCAAATGGGCTGTTTTAAGTAGGGTGAAAATAACTCAATGAAGAATTACATCTCATGATATGTAAAAGTCACAGGACATCCAAACTTTCGTGGTCACAAACAAGGTGGGTTTTCCCCATGTATATGCTTGTGCAGGTACACATGTGACGGCCAGAGAGAGACCTCAGGTATCTTTCCTCAGACAACAGTCTACCTTACTTTTGACACCAAGCTTCTCACTGGCCTAGAACTCAGCCCTCAGGCCAGGCAGGCTGACCAACAAGCCCTGGGGACCTGGCCATCTTGCCTCTACACGGGATGGTCACCTGGAACACGGCACACCCTTTTGCTCACAGAGTCTGTGGCTGTTTCTGTGTGGCCAGGGCAGAGGTGGGTTCTTCAAGGCCTTTCTTCCATCAGACCAGCCAAGTTCTGCTGAGCCCTCCTGGTCACCAGGCCTCCACTTCAGGCTTCTGTGTCCACTGTTATCAAAAGCTATCTTTGATCAGCCTCAGACCCAAAGTACAAGGTCTTGATGTTTAGATCAATAGCACTCCAGGCAAAGACCCATCCTATTTTTTTTTACAGGCTGATAAAAAAGACTTCTCTGCTCTACAGAGAGATCCTTCAGGAACAGAAACTGCCTGGACCAGAGGGCAACAGGAAGCACACTCACTATGGCCGCAGCAATGACCTCTGCTGAGAAACTACAGGGCAAGAGCCCAAATGACAACTTAATAATCACCACTTTCTTGTTGACGGCCTCAAGAAACACGTCTTGTACTACAGAAAGCCTTCGTTTTCCTTCCTAGGAAAAACAATGTTCTGGGTTGGAGGTGGAATTCTGTGGTAGAGTGTCTTCTTAGCATGGGCTTGGCCCTGGGTTTGATATGATATGAAGAAGAAAGGGAGGGAGAGAGGAAGGGAGGGAGAGAGGGAGGGAGGGAGAGAGGGAGGGAGGGAGGAAGGAGGGAGGGACTTGGCTTGAGTATTTAAAACAATGAGAAGAGAGGCAACAGGAATTCAAGTTGCCCGAATCTGACACTTTCTCACCCAGGGTCAAAAGGCATAACCCTAGCCCTAGTCTGGCAGGGACCCCGAGGAACAGCTGAGAGTTCCCCATGTATCCTACATAGAAAACTACGCAAAGCTAACTGAGGCGGTCCCAGGATTAGGCAGCTGTGAACGGCCTTCTGTTGAGGACTGTGGACCCCCAGACCTTGAATTTCCTGTAAGCAGCTTTGTTATGCTTACAGCATCCAGGTAAAGAGATGGAGGCACAGCCAGGACCACACTCGGACACCAGTGTTCTAAAGAGATGGAGACACAGCCAGGACCACACTAGGACACAAGTGTTCTGAAGAGATGGAGACACAGTCAGGACCCCACTAGGACACCAGTGTTCTAAAGAGATGGAGGCACAGCCAGGACCACACTCGGACACCAGTGTTCTAAAGAGATGGAGACACAGCCAGGACCACACTCAGACACCAGTGTTCTAAAGAGATGGAGACACAGCCAGGACCCCACTAGGACACCAGTGTTCTGAAGAGATGGAGGCACAGCCAGGACCCCACTAGGACACCAGTGTTCTGAAGAGATGGAGGCACAGTCAGGACCACACTTGGACACCAGTGTTCTAAAGAGATGGAGGCACAGCCAGGACCCCACTAGGACACAAGTGTTCTAAAGAGATGGAGACACAGTCAGGACCACACTCAGACACAAGTGTTCTGAAGAGATGGAGGCACAGCCAGGACCCCACTAGGACACAAGTGTTCTAAAGAGATGGAGACACAGTCAGGACCACACTCAGACACAAGTGTTCTAAAGAGATGGAGACACAGTCAGGGCCCCACTCGGACACCAGTGTTCTGAAGAGATGGAGGCACAGCCAGGACCCCACTCGGACACCAGCGTTCTGAAGAGATGGAGGAACACCAGGACCCCACTCGGACACTGTTGCTCACTTACAGGGTCCCCTTCAATGCTGCCGATTAATTTCATGAGAACAACTTGTTTTTACCATTCTATGAAATCAGCTCCTAGGCAGACACTGACGAGGACAGAACACAGAGACAGGACAGAACGATGACAGAATTCCAGTCCATCTCCAGCTTCCTACCAGTGTCTCTGCAGAACTTCCACAACCTGAGCTCTGATACCAAAACTAAAGAGATGCTGAGGATAAACCCGAGACGGAGCGGGGCACGACGTACTACTCCTCAGAGCAGGTACATGCAGATGGCTGCTTCTGTCTGTCACATGCTGTTTAGAACGGGTCCTGTCTGCCATTGCAGCAGAACGCTGAGGCACACTGTAAGTGCGCGTATACTGTTATGCACTGTAGTATCTGAATGGGTGGGGAGTCTGGGAATCATACCCACAGCCTGCGTGTTTGCTACGGCTGAGTTATACCCTCGAGTCTCATGGTTGGCACTGTCTCTTTGAGCCATCACTGATACTTTTTGTTCTGCTTTCGTAGGTGTGCACATTTTTAAGGATGATCGTGAGTCATAACAATCAAGCCCTTAAAGGAGTCTGTAAGCCTAGGATAGAGACACTCCTACGGCTACACAGAAAGGCAGAGAGTCGGAAGGGTGTGGCTGGAGCCTGGTCTGCCATTAGCGAACTGACAGCCCATGCATGGAGCCGCTCGCAGACTCTCATGCCAGCACCAACTTCAGCCGCAAAAGGCAACTCTGGTAGACAAGACTTGTATACTCCTGGGGACAGGAGAGCCATTAGGAGCATGCAGCATTTGGGCTTAGCAGGCTTGTTAGGAGTAACAAGCTAGCCTGTCTTCAGGAGTTTAGAGAGCCGTTATTTTAACATACAATGAGCTTATGAAACAAGGCTGCAGCCAATGGCAATGCTCCGACCTGCCTACGCGAATCGCTTGTTTCTGGACTCTCATCCGAAGCCGTGCACCTCTAATGAATGGGAACTCGGCCTCTCACCATCTGACGCCTCATGTTTCTTCTGTATTCACAACTCAGCGGAGACACAAAACTGTCAGGGAAATGGGGACTTACAAATTGGCAGGTCTGGAGCTACTTGCCACATCAAAGAAAGGACTGGGCCAGGGAAGCTTACAATTATGGTCCAGACTAAAAAAACGACAGCGTGGGCTGGGAATGAAGTTTGCGTAGCCTAGTGTATTAAAATCCTTAGACAAGGCGGGGCTAATGGCAGGCTGTGTGGCAGTGGCATCAGCAGAGAAACATCACCTGCTTCACTTTAGGTTCCCGGTTCATGTGCCAGTGGCTGTGGGCAGAGCACAGGACAGCAGCCAGGGCCTCCGCATTGCCCAATCTTTCCCTGGGACACACTCCTCTCAGCGTTTGACTTTGCCAGCTCTGGTCACCTCTAGCTACCATCGGCTCTGACTTTGTCCTCTTCCTTCAGTGTCATTCTTCCTTCTCAGCCTCTTTTCTTACCTCTCTGATCTTGTTTCAAAGTTTTGGTTGCATTCCTAAAACAATACCAGTTGTCTAGACTCCAAACTTCTATTCCTATGCTCTAAGGAATTCACCTTCTAGTCCTGCTTATTGGCCACGCCCAGTAGTGTGGGACCGCCGATGAGGCCTAGCTCAGGTCTGGTGAGATCTGTCATCTCCCAAACATGGTCCTCTGCTAGGCTTCCCCTCTTCCACCAACAGGCAGAAACCTCCTTAGACCACAAACTGGGCCGCTCTGAGTCCTGCTTCCCTCACTGCTCCAACGATGCCACCTAATCCTAGCACCTAAGCACCACGCTTCAGGATCCAGGCCACACTAACACAGCAGGTCCCGATGGCTGTCCTGAGCCCAGACTGTCCAGCAGTTAGATGCAATGGCCTTCCAAATCCAGGAACCAAATCGTGCTCCACGCTGCCTCAAATGCACCAGCAGCTGCCCAAGCCAGCAACCTGGCACGGCCCTGGAAACTCATAGTCACGGCCCCTGAGCACTGCGATCACAGGCAGGAGGGACCCACAGGAGCTGGCATCAAACACACAGGTAGGATTTGACAACTGGGTATGGCAAAAATGGCAATATGAGAATAACTTATTCATAGTTACTGACATGAGTTATATATTAAATGATAATGCCTTGGATACAAACGTAGATAAAACACATCTTAAGACGTATTCCTCCCTGTTGATTAGATCTCCTCTGTAAACTACAGAGGAGCTAGAACAATGTGGGGGCGGGAGGAGGGGGGTTCAGCAGTGAGGAACACTGGCTGGTTTCCCAGGAGACCTGGGTTTGATTCCCAGCAGCCACATGGCTGCTCATAACTGTCACTCTAGTACCAGGGGATCCAACGCCCTCTTCTGGCCTCCACAAGCATTGCATCCACATTGTAAACAGATATGCATGCAGGCCAAAAAACCACCCAAATACCTGTGGGTCGTGACCCCTTTGGGAGAGGAAGGCAGGGCAGAGGAAGGCGGTTTCCAGCCTCAGACACTGCTGGCAGAGGCACAAATTACCTTTACACGTAGTTTGGACATTTAATCAAATATATATTTAAAATAAAAACTAGTGCTTTCTGGGAGTTTTCCTTCTATTTCCTTCTGCATGGCCAGAGAAGTAGGGATTCCTCCCCACCCCTGAACAGTGGGCAGGTGGGGATGTTCAGCTGGCGTCCCCGGTGTCTCCTACCATGATCTTTTTGTGGTCAGGGAACTCCAGGCCGAAGTAGTCGCCCTCCACGAGATTGAGGTGGTTGCACACGGTGTCCAGCAGCACCTTCCCGGGAGCTCGTTGCTATGGACAGAAAGAAGCGGTGTTAGAGATGGCCTCTGCTGCATGTGGTCAGGCACACAGACCACACTGCTCCCAGTTCCCGCATTAGCGGGGCTCACAAGGGGCACGCAGGACTCACTACCATCCACCCCGTGAATCCTGGGTGCCATGTCTGTGTCTGTGTTCTTGCTGAGTCCGGACCGAGATAAAGCAATTTCCCCACCTCAACCCCAGCCACTGCATCTCTCCTTTTCTAGTAACAAACTGCCTCAGTTTCGAGAAGGAGTGTGCCGCTGTGTGCAGCTGTGTGATGCTGTGACTGAGTGCTGCTGTATGTTACAGTTTGCCGCTGTGTGTTGCTGTGTGCTGCTGTGTTACTGTGTGTTGCTGTGTGCCACTGTGTGTTGCTGTGTGCCACTGTGTTGCTGTGTACCGCTGTGTGCCGCTGTGTGATGCTGTGACTGAGTGCCACTGTGTGGCCAGCCTGGTCTTGAACACACTGTCCTTCTGCCTTAGCCTCCTGAGAGCTGGGATAGCAGACATAGAAGAACTGGCCTGGCGTCTGTTTCTGAGAACAGTACTGGGTTTGCTGCACACAGAGCAGGGATCTCAGTTTCTTTACCTGCCCCGTGCAATTGTTACCGTAGGGCAGGGGAGACGGCCCAGCAGATAAAAGAGCTTGCCGCCAAGCCTGGCAACCGACCTGAGTTCAATTCTCAGGTCTGCATGACAGGAGAGAAGGGGGTGACATGGAGAACACCCCAACTTAGAACCATGCCTCGGTTTCTCTTTGTAACTCCATGGACTCCTAAGACCTTGCTGGTAAGATGGATCAAGTCCTACCACACACGCCAAACCTCAGCGGGCAGCTGTGACGAGATTGCTGGTGCCAACACACACACAACAGTTTAGGAGCCGGCTAACTTGAGATACTGAATGACAGCGAGGGCTGGGAGCTGACAGGTACCGTGACGGTGTGCCCAATAGCCTGTCCTCACAGGGCCACCGGGGCCAATAAAGATGGCTCAGTGTGGGGCATCAACTTCCATTGCTCTAACAGACGCCCCTTTACGGCCCCACAGTTGCCGTCACGGCAACCTGGAAGATACCCACAGCTACATGCAGCAGCACAACGTCCTCTGTGGAAGATGTCAGGTCACGGGTGATGGTCCAGCCATTCCACACGCACAGCTGGCAGGAGTAAGACGCGGCCACCAGAGACCCCCTTCTTCCCTATGACATGCATTCCCACGCACATTTATCCAAAGAGAGAGACGTGAGAGAGGACGGCGGGCTACGGGTCACCAACCCTGCTTTCTGTCACCATGCGCTGTCATCTGCTGCCTCTGACATGCTACGTGCACACAGTCATTCCCAGTTAGGCTGACAGATGCAGACAGTAACCTGCTTACACCAACCCTTCATTCTAGGTTCACTTCTCACACCAGTATGCAAGAAGCCACATGATTAGCTTATGGACAATCACATCTTCTAGAACCTTCTTTCCTTCAGTAACTTCAGCAAAAGCCAGAGACTTTTAACAAAAACATTTTTAAAATGGGCCCAGGAGTAAGACGTTGTGGAAGAATTACTATATTGTACAGTGTAGAGTTTCACAACCTACAACACTGTTTTTTTTTTTTTAAAAAAAAAGGATTTGCCAATTATCTGCCCAGCTGGTGGGCACTCATATTTCCCCAAGAATTCCTGGAACTAAGGGAATCTGATAACCTCAACTAGATTTACAGACTCTGAGAAATGAGACTTCACAGTTCAACACTAGAAATTTAAATACAAGCAGAGAGAAGTCAGTATACAATGGATGTTTTTGCAGACAAGGATATTAGATTAATACTCGTCATAGAGAGGTGGGGAGCTTCCATTGACACTGAGGCCTTCATGAGTAAGTACAGGTGTCCAGGGTCACGGCTAACTTCCTGCTCAACCCCAGGCTACCTCAGCCTTGCAAATGCCACCTGCGTGCTGTCACAGAGCAGCAGCAGAAGTGACTGCCTGCCTGCGGTGTGGGTTGTAGTTAACAGTGGATCGCATTCCTTTTTTAAGATTTACTTATTTATGTATATGAGTGCTCTACCTGCATGTATGCCTGTATGACAGAAGAGGGCACCAGATCCCATTACAGATGGTTGTGAGCCACCATGTGGTTGCTGGGAATTGAACTCAGGACCTCTGGAAGCACAGAGCTATTAACCACTGAGTCATCTCCAGTCCCTGGATCTCATTTCTTAAAATATTCTGAAAATTTACTTATTTGTGCATATTTACACACATGCCTCTTCTGTGGTCCTGGAGCTGCCAACTCAAAGCCCAAGTGACTGCTTTCTGGCCTCTGAGATCCACTGAGGATGGATGACCAGGAAGCATCCTGAATCCCCCGTGAATTCACAGGTAAATGATACCCTGATGTCTTCCAGGAACTCACCATCAATGTTGATTCCAGTGGGTATCAGGCCTATACAGCCTAAAATGCCTACAAGTAGCAAACCATGGCAATTCAGAAGTCTTTTATTGAAAGAGAGAGGTGGGAGGGGGGAAATAAAGAGAAAAAGAGACAGAGAGACAGAAAGAAAGAGAGAGAGAGAGAGAGAGAGAGAGAGAGAGAGAGAGAGAGAGAGA
>JABTXL010000002.1:2630317-2640478 GCA_025134845.1 Neodon shergylaensis
AAGACCACCATGCCACACATATGTACACCCACACACACAGCCCACACATATGTACACCCACACACACCCCACACTGAGTCTGGGGACCCAGCATCTTCTTTGTTAATTCACACTGGTTTGCAGCTCCAGCCTCAGTGTCCTTCCCACAGAATGGACACCAGTCTGGCAGCAGGAACACTGAAGACAGATGGCAGACAGGACAAACACCAAGGCTACAGTTTACCGCCTTACATGAAACCCCACCCAAACAAACCGCACTGTACAGCAGCCCAGCAGCAGCACTTACTCAAAGGCTATGTTAGAAAACAGGGATGGTTCAGAGGAAATAAAGCCAGTGGGAACTGTGAGCTTTAAAAGAAAAAGAGTCTAAGTCTTCCATGCTTGAACTCTAATCTACAAGGGCTGTGGACAGGAAGGAATGCAGCCAGCTAGAGACTAGCACTTGTCCCTTCTTAGAGCAAGGTCACCAGGACTGACAGGACTCCACCCACACTCTGAGCTCCTGCTCAGATTCATCCAAATGTCAGGGATGCCACTGCCTCCCAGAAATCAATAGTTTACAATAACTAAAGGACCATGAGAAACAAAGGTTCAACCATCTTCTGAAAATTAAACCTGTTGTCAAAAGAAAAATTCAGAGTTTACAAAAATTGCTGAGGCTAAGTCTGATCAACCACGGAGACAAAAAGATCTCATCCTAAAAGCTTCGATCTGTCTTCCGTGCCAGATTTCCGAGTTTAGCATGAAGTAACTTCCACACATTTTACACAGTGATGCCAGAAGAGGAGCTGATTCCAGCCACACACACTCATGCGTGTTCTAGTCTACGGAAACCACAGCGTCGGAAACCACAGCGTGGAAAACCACGCTGGTTTTCCTCCTCCTCAGCGGCATGGCGGGTCCAAATGGCATTGAAAGAGGAGAGAAGCCTTGGGATCAAACGTGTTTGCAAAAGAACAGCACGGAGCAAATCCATAGCAGCGGAAAAAACGAGGATGGGGGTGAGAAGGGGGCGCTGTTGAGCAGGCATGGAGGTCAGAGCTGCGGGGCGACAAGGTCCCAGAAAAACCAGACAGCAATGAAGGTTAGTTCTTCATCCACGACTGGGCCTCTGAGAAAGAACGTTGTCGTAATAAACGCCAGTCGCTCGGAATGAAAAATAAGAAAAGCAGAAACAAACGCAACAGGCACCAGGCAACACACCTGCATTTGAACATCTTCTCGTGTACTTTACCCAGCAGAGAAAGCCATCTGTTCCCCAAAAAATCCACTTTCCTCCATCCTTCAAAGCCACCCCCCATGGACAGACCTCCCCTCCCCCCTCCACCAAAAACCAAAAAATCCAACACTGCATTCTATTGCTCTGCAAGCCAGTCAGGGAGACCCCAAAGAGCAGGGACAGAAGCTGCCCTGCTTCCCAGGCAGGGGGCCATGTGGCCACTGCAGGTCTGAGCACACAGCGGTGCCTTCAGTTCCCACCGGTAGTACCCGCATAGAAAACCAGCCATGGTCATATGTTCCCGTGACCTGGCATTGCAGGGCTGAGAAAGGGAGATTTTGAGAGTATGCCCATGAGCCTGCTTAGCCCAGCCAGTGAGCTTTGGTTCAGTGACAGGCCCGGTCTTAAGGGACACTCTGTGCTGTCCTTCACAGAGGCACACAGCTGCATACTGACATGCACACTATGTAGTCGACGGGAAAACACTACCACAAACAAACAAACAAACAAACAAACAAACAAACAAGAGCAACGGAAAAAAACAAAAAAACAAGAAGCAGCCAGGTTCTGAGTTTGCTGAACACCGTGAGGATAGTCACCCTGGGCTCAGCAATAAAGAAACTGGCCCAGTGCTGTGAAGGGTACCTGTCTACCCCTATAGCCTGCCCAAGCTTACCCTGCAAGCCGATGCATCAGGCAGGAGCCTCAGTGTTAAAGACAACCGAGTACATGAACAGTGTATAAAAGAGAGGCCAGGGACAAAGGACCACCGGTGGTTGCGTCAATCAAACCAGTACCGCAGGGAACACGGAGACAGACTAAGTCTGTTGTACCAATGATGAGCTGCGTCTAGAAGCAGTGCCTTCAATTATCATGGAGACATGGCTTGTTGAAATACAGAAACAAAAGTTCCTTCAATTTTGACATCAAGTGCAAAATTACACTATTCACGGCTCATTTCCACAAATCTTCCTCATGAGCTAATTGCTCGCCTACACGGGAAGCTCTGTAATTCTCCACCTGTTCCCACAAACGTCTGGAACAGCCTCAGCAGCATCCACTTCAGTTCTCCACTAATCTGCCGAGGAAAGAGGGCCACGGAGGAGCCAAAAAGCACAGCCCCCGATGCTCACCATCGACAAGAATCAACGGCAGTGGAGGAGAGGTGGGGCCAACGCGTCTGTACGACTTCACCAGATGAACCGTGTCACACACACACAGTGTCACACACACACAGTGTCACTCACACAGACACCGTGTCTCTCAGACACCTGTCACTCATACACACACTATGTCACACACACACACACACACTGTGTCTGTCTGTCTGTCTGTCTGTCTGTCTGTCTCTCTCTCTCTCTCTCTCTCTCTCTCTCTCACACCCACCCACCCACACACACACACACACACACACTGAAAGACACCAGAATCAAAGTTCCACAAACTCAGCTTCTGAAGAGTCCAGGGGTCTTTACTGATCCAAGTTAACAAGGGGAAAAAGGACAGGTATTGACAAGGGAAGGGTGGGCTCAAAAGGACACCAAGCAGTCAACACGACTGATCACAGAAAATATCCACAGGGAGTATTTTTGTTTCCTCCAAATTAGGGAACCTTCTCTTTCAGTCTAAAGACACTAAGGAAAAGAAGAAGAAGAAGAAAAACACAACTCCGCAAGGACCCAATTCCAAAGGGCAACTTTACAGCAAATGTCAAGTCTACCAACTGGCAGATCAGGAAGTGAGAGGCTTGGCAACAACCTGCAGACAGACAGATGTGAAGACTTTAATGCCAAGGTTACAAAATCACACTCGCTCTGGTGAGTGGGGAGGAGGGAGGAACAGTGTCCCCCAGATCCTGAGGACCCGCTACAGTGCTCCAAGGCTGCCTCATGGAAAGGGGATTTCCTTCACCGGAGGCTGGGAGATACAACGTGAGAGTATCTTTAGCTGATTTTCTGAACCCTTTCTCAGCCACAAATTCAAAGGCAAAGCCGGGCGGTGGTGGCGCACGCCTTTAATCCCAGCACTCGGGAGGCAGAGGCAGGAGGATCTCTGTGAGTTCGAGACCAGCCTGGTCTACAAGAGCGAGTTCCAGGACAGGCTCCAAAACCACAGAGAAACCCTGTCTCGAAAAACAAACAAACAAAAAAAATTTCAAAGGCAAAGAAAAGCAAGAGCCATCTGGGATGGAGGAGCCACTTTTGCAACAGGCATTGTATAAAATTCAATATGTAAATTGCTGTGGGAGAATATTCTGCTCCTTCAGTCAATAGCATTTAAGATACCAGCCCACTTGGGCATGGTCTCTTATCCTGTAAATGCAGCTGTAAAGTGTGAGTGCCCTCACTCTCTTGCTTCCGGCTGCTAGACTCTGTTCCTGTTTTCCATTCGTGTGAGGACTGTTATCTAGGACAATGATCTGTAAGTTTCCCTTAAATAAATAAACCTTTATTATCTATAATTCTGAACTAGTGTGGGATTATTTTGTGACTTCTGCCTTCAACAAATGAAACGAGGAGAAAGGTTCCCAGCTCAGGGGTTGAGAGCATTGGCTGCTCTTCCAGAGAACCCTGCCTGGGCCAATTCCTAGCACCCACATGACGGTTTGTAATTTTCTGTAACTCCAGTGGATCCAATGCCCTCTTCTGGCCTCTGGAGGTACTGCATGCACCTGGTGCAGAGACACAGAGGCAGACAACTATACACATACAATCTCCTAAACAAGAGGGACAGGCTGGTTTAAATCAAGTCGCAAACCCATTTCTGTTTATTCCCTTCAGATATGACTCAGCTGCGCCGGAACTCAGGATGTATATTAGTTATAAATAAAAAGATGACTAAATTCTATTTTGGTTCAAGTATTTAAGCACTCTGGAGTTGACGCTCCTAATATGGATTCTGGGGGAAAAAATACTGTTGATACTCAACAGGAAGACAATTATGCGGGTGTAGATTCTGGAAAAGAAGTGACTTTTCCTGTAGTGACTAAGCAAAATTCACTGCAAACAGCATGCAAAATTTCAGTTATTTTATAGAAAAAGACAAATTAATTAGACGTATGTTTTCTGTTTAAAGATCTATTTTTGTAGTTTCCTTTAAAAGTTTAAAAAAAAGTTAATACGTCAGTGAGGCTCTCAACACTGTAATTAAATACCAAGAGGAACAATTGAAACAAAAAGAAGATTCATCTGGGCTCACGGTTTCAGTCCAAGGTTGGCGGGAGTCATTGCTCGGGGGCCCTGAGTCAAGGCAGAATTACTGTGATGTCGGGCATCTGTGGGTGTGTGATTCACGACAGCCATGAGGCACAGACGAGGGGAAGGGATCAGGGCAAGATGTGGCCTTTGTGTAAGCACTTCTTTCATTTTTAAATGTTGTGTATGTATGTACCTGTGTGTGTGTGTGTGCGCGCGCGCACACACACACACACACACAGGGACCCAGGGAGGCCAGAAGAGGGCACCAGATCCCCTGCAGCTGGAGGTACAGGCAGCTGTGAGCCATTGACAGGAATAGTAGGAACAGAACTCTGGACCTCCCTACTGCGCCATCACTCCGTCACAGATATGCCTGCCCCTTGAAAAAGACATTATTGTATTTCATGTGTATGAGTGTTTTCCTTGAATGTATGTAGGTGCACTATGTGTGTCCCCAGGCCAGGAGAGGGCACTGGATGCCCAGGGATAAGAGTTAAGAGCAGCTGGGAACCAGTATGTGGGTGCTGGGAATCAAACTCTGCTCCTTCACTGCTAAGCAATCTTTCCAGCCCCAAGATCTGCTGCACAATGTCCGGAGACAGCTTCTCAGAGCTCCTCCTCATCCTCCAGGTCTTGGGGAAGACAGGGTAAGTACAGATGCCCCATTCAAGGCTGCGCTCACAGTCGATCAGTCTGACCAGTTAGAGTACGCTCTAACTGCTGCTCTCTGCAAATGAAGACCCTCTGAGGGAAGTGACAAGCAGCACAGATTTACGGCGAGACCTGCTGGACCGCCACACCGAATGGAAAGGTGACGTCCACCAATCCCTCCGGCTCCAGCAGGTTCCACCTGGTGCTGAGGTTAGGGAGGAGCAGTTGATCTGCCGCCTCCACACTCTGTGAGGTTCTACAGTGACAACATGGCTGCTGGGGGCTCGAACTCAGTTCCTCTCGCTGCAGAACAGGGACTCTTAGCCACTGAGTCGTCTTCTCGGTCTTCGCACTTCTTTTTTTTTAATTATTTATTAATTTATTTATTTTATTTATTTATTATGTATACAATGTTCTGTCTGTGTGTATGCCTGCAGGCCAGAAGAGGGCACCAGACCTCATTACAGATGGTTGTGAGCTACCATGTGTTTGCTGGGAATTGAACTCAGGACCTTTGGAAGAGCAGGCAATGCTCTTAACTGCTGAGCCACCTCTCCAGGCCTCTTTGCACTTTTTAAACATAGACTTACTCATAGCTTTTCCTACTGAGAATCCAAGCACTCGTCTCAGTGCCATGAAGAACAGCTACTCTGCCAGATGTGCTGGAGAAGCCAGCGTGTGAACCAGTCACGTGTTATGGTTATTAACATGTATCTTCAGTTAACTTGGGTGGCATACAGGGGTGGGGGTTGAACATGTGTTCAGTGGTTCAGCTTTTGCCCTTTCTTGATTATGCTTGTAGTACACCAGATGCCATTTAAAATTTGTGGAAGGCACAGGTTTAGAATGTCCTTGTAAAGGTGTGTGTGTGTGTGTGTGTGTGTGTGTGTGTGTGTGTGTGTGTGTGGAGGCCAGAGGTTGACAGGTGTCTTCCTTGGTCACTCACTGAACCTTGAGCAGAGATTCAGCTAGACCAGCTAGCCAGCAAGCTCCGGTGAGCTGCCCAACTCTACCCCAGTCCCCTTTTACATGGGCACTGGGATCTCACCTTGGGCCCTCATCTCCTCAGCCCTGAGATGTTCTTTGTGAACAATTCTCAGGCAACAGCTCCTACCTGTCCCTCTGCCGTGCTCCTCAGTTTGCATTCCGCTCTATGCAGGCCCATCTGGACCTGGGGTACACAGCATCAGACAAAACTGAACTCAGGCAGAGCCCTGACAACCGGATGTTAAGCAGTATAAACCTATGACTGATGTCCAGTATGGCAGCTGGTGGTCCACATCCCAGTGTTCCCGGGAGAAGTGGACATGGGTCAGCACTAGCCTGGTGTCCAGGCCAGGCATGGCTGTGTCTACTAAGCGTCCCTTACATGGCATTACATGGCATTACTTCTCATAAAGACCCTTTCATGAACAGCACTAACTTTAAATTAGGTTTAGATGCTGGTTGGAAGTGCGTGGTATATGGCTCACGGATTCTACCGGAGGACTCGGATGGGCAGGGAGGGTGGACAGTCTGAGGCTGGCATAGATGCCACCGCTGTGAATAATCTCGGGCTCGCCCAGTTCCAAAGCTTTGCCCAAACAGATGCTGAAATGTAGCTCTTGGATGACTACCCAGTCCAAATAGTTTTGAGTCCATAAAATTTCCAAATGCCTTCTTTTAATAATCGAGGAGTTTAGACAGGAAAGCTAATGAGCAAGGTTTCCCTCCACCAGTCTCTGAGGTCGGTCAGCCTTGGATGGCACGGTTGGTTTCTTCCCCGTCTCCATCTCAACGGCAACACATTTCTTCTCTGCAGTGACACTGAGTCGCCTTCTCTGGAAGGTGATAGGCTCTGTGGCTTTTGTCACACACCTAATGGGCTGCCACCAGCTTGCCCCATGTCCTCACTGTCCTCTGTCTATCCCATCCTGTGTCTTCCCTGTGTCTACCCCGTCTCCTGTCCTCTGTCTACCCCGTCCTGTGTCTTCTCTGTGTCCACCCCGTCCTGTGTCCTCACTGTCCTCTGTGTCTTTATTCTGCCAGCACTCAAGGACCAAGAAGTTGATTTTGGAGCTTGTTTCCTGCCTCATTTTATTTTAGATTTTTGTTTTTTAAATTATGCGCATGTGTGTGGGTATGTGCAAGACAGCGCAGGTCCCAGTGGAAGCCAGAAGAGGGCAACAGATCCCCTAGAGCTGGAGTTACAGGGGGTGGCCAGCTGCCTGACACAGGTCCTGAGAACTGAGCTTGGGTCCTGGGGAGAATGGTGTTTGCTTTAACTGCAGCGCCATCCTCAGCCCCATCCGCCCACTTCTCAAACTTTTAAAGACATCTGCTTTACTTCTCAGTTGGTTCTCACTCTACGTGTTCCACCGTTCCTAGCAAGCAAAGAGACACTGTGCGTCCTGACCTGTCCACTGCAATGGAGCAACGGTCCCACAGGCCCTGGTCGGGAGCCTGCAGCTCTGTCCGCCCAGCCCATCTGTTTCTTGCTCTCCAGCTTCAGGGTTTGCATCTTCCGGGCTCCTCCATGCGGGGACTGGTACTTTACCAGGAAAGGGCTTTTGCTTCAAGCTTCCCAACCATCTGCTGCTGCCTGTAAAGGCCCAGGAAAGCGCTCTCTCTCCAGCAGTACCCACAACACTTAAAATTCAGCTCCCTAATTGGATCACTCCGCATCTCCAGCAGAGCCCTAGGAAATGCCACCTTGGGGGGGGGGTCACTGGGGCTGGGTTATTCATGAAGCCTAATTGCCTCAAACAGAAACCAGCCACTGAAAGGCTGTCACGTCCGATTGCGTGGGATTCCAGCAGACTCTCCCTCCTCCTGTGTGCTGGCCTCAGAGCTGTAGAAAGGAGCAATAGTGTTTGGAGAGCCCAGTGCCATCCGTCCAGCACTTATCCCTACCTGTGTTATTTGGTTCCTAAGTCTGCCCATGTGGAGAACGGAAAGCTACCATT
Source organism: Neodon shergylaensis (assembly GCA_025134845.1). NCBI lineage: Eukaryota > Metazoa > Chordata > Mammalia > Rodentia > Cricetidae > Neodon > Neodon shergylaensis. The sequence continues at coordinate 2,638,330 of JABTXL010000002.1, forward strand.
TATTGAGCACCCACTGAATGCCTGTGGGTTGGAACTTGGCACATCACCGTGGTGACTAACTCTAACGGTATCTCGAAGAGGTAGGAAAGACTCTGGGAAAGTTTAATTATTAGCAGGTCACTTGAGAAGTCTTGGGGTGCCAATGTAGTCCTGAAATGCTTTTAAAGATGAAATAAGACAAATTTTCATCATCTGGGTAGTTGGTGCACACCTATTATCCTCACGCTCAGGAGCCTGGAGAGTAGGAAGCCAACTAAAGAAACACAGCAAGTCCCTGTCCCAGAAATTGGCAAACAAACATCCCAGTGCCTACCCGAGTACAAGGATCACAAGGAGCTCTGGGCAAAACACTGATCCTTTCCCCTCCCGCTGAGAACCTGCACAACTAGCTTCATGGTTCATCTGAGATCAGAGCCAGCTCTCAAGGCCCAGGTCCACCCGACTCGCTGGATCCACAAGGGTCGCATTGACCAGAGGGGCACTTACACCCCCTCCTCTCATTAGCCCCTTCCACACATGGGCAGCTAGAGCCTCAGGCTCAGCACCTGGCCAAGGAGCCACGAAGGGGCGGATATCCCAAGTATCTGCTTAGAGCGAGGGCTTTAAAGGTAGTTTTCTCCTTTGCTGAAAATGGGGAAGAGGAAGATTGGAGCCGTCCTTGCCTCTCGACCCTTCCGGATGTCATTTGCCGCCTCCTTTCTGCTCACATCTTTTCCCAGGGACACTGCCCTCTTCACTTGGCGGGGACAATAGATCCACACAGCAAGGCTTATAGGACTGAGCATGGGTCTCCCTTCCGGGGGGTGCAAGGGGAGCCTCACAGGGACACAGTGAGTTCAGCCTCCCCAAGTACCAACTGCAAGGACTGACATGACGGAAAACGGAAACTCATTCTGCACTGGCTCAGGAGACAGAAACCTTAAGGCAGGCTGCCACCACAGGGCTGGTTCCATCCACCAGGAGGTCCTGAGAGAACCTGTTTTGGCGTCTCCTCTAGTGGGGGTTTGGCTGGCAGATGTACTGCTCCAATCCTCCCCCACCGAGTCGACAACTGGATTGGATTAAGGGCCCAGCAGACCCAGCCTCACCTTCCCTGACATTGTCATTACAGTGACGAAGTAATTTCCACCCCTCGTTAACCCGAGTTTAGAACTTGGATGCATCTTTGTTTTAGACTGTTATTATTTTGTGGGGTATTTTATTTGTTCCTGTTTGAGATAGAGTCCTGTGTTTTACCCCAGGCTGGCCCAGGCTGAAATCTTCTAGCCTGAGCTCCCTCCAAGGTGCTGGGATAATAGATGTGGCCACACCCATGGCTCTTTTGAGGAGGTAGAGATCCAACCCATTCCTGAGCACTGCATGAAAGAAAAATCAGTCCACTCAACCAAGTTATGTCTCTAACAAAGTCAGAAATTAAGTCTTAAAAGCAGCTGAACTGCCTGCTGGGAGTAGCCCCAGCACAGGAAAATCTAGGGCAACTTCTCTGCCCTGTCTGAAGATTTACTCTTGGTCTTGGGTAAAAATGATTTTCCAACTTGTATCCTTCCCAACCCTATGTACAAAAAAGGGCTCTGTCTTCCAGAGCGGCCTTTATTTACAAAGTCACTGCCCGGCAGGGGCTCATTATTCCACTGAGTTCCTTCAACCTCTTTCAAATGAGCAGGAACATTCCCACAGGGTTAAAATTAAAACAAAAATGCTAGCAGCAACCTGTTCCTTTCTCTAGCTCAGACCTCCACAATGCAGAGAGCAAACACCAGCCTTGGCCACTGAGCAATGGTTTGGCGAGAGGGAGCTCATCACCCAGGAGGGAAGGTGGGTGTTTGAGCAGCACCAGTGACCCAAGCCCAGGGAAGTGGAGACAGGGGCTGCCTGGGCTCCTTAACCAGACAACTGGGGTTGAATTGGCAAGCTCTAGATTGAATAAGACCCTGTAAAATTAATTAATTAACTAATTAATTAAATGAGGAGCCGAAGAGATGCTTAGTGGTGAAGAACTGGCTGCTCTTGGAGAGGACCAGGTCTTAGCTCCCAGCACCACAGCAGGGAACTCACAACCGCCTGTAACTCCAGCTCCAAGGGGTGGCTGACTCACACACACGTGCACACACTCAGGCTCGTATACACACGCACACACTTAACTCACACA
>JABTXL010000002.1:2640488-2655637 GCA_025134845.1 Neodon shergylaensis
TATACACACGCACACACTCAGGCTCACTGACACATACATGCACATACTCAGGCTCGTATACACACGCACACACTCAGGCTCACACACACGTGCACACACACACACACACTCAGGCTTGAACACATAATAATGCATCTTTTTGAAAAATAAGGTAGAGGTGGGTATGATGGTGTGTGCATGCCTTCAATCCCAGCACTCAAGAGTCAGGCTGATCCTTTGGAGTTCCAGGACAGCCTACTCTATATCACGAGTTCTGGGACAGCCTAGTCTATATGGTGAGTTCTGGGTCAGCATAGTCTATATTGTGAGGTCTGAGACAGCCTAGTCTATATCATGAGTTCCAAGACAGCCTAATCTATTATTGTGAGTTCCAGGCCAGACAGAGCCATACAGACTCTGTCTCAAAAAAACAAAAAAACAAACAAGATGGGAAGCAATTGAAGAAGATACTCATGTTAGCCTCAGGCCTACACATACACAAGCATATATGTGCATATAACTACACACTGTGTGCATATATGTGCATATAATTACATGTGCACAAGCTTACTTATATGTGCACATAGCTACATATCCTGTTAACCAACTTAAAATAGGCTTTATGCCCATCCTATTTTTAAAAGACTAAAAACCATAAAGAATTGTGGGAATCCCTGTGTCATATACTGAGACATGTCTATCCTGGGCGAGGGGAAGGGAGGCTGACAGACTGTCCACACTAGCCTGCTACTTTCCCAGGAGGCACAGGGAAACCTGGGCAGGACAGCCCTGGAAAGGACACTCCAGGCAGCATGAGGGCCAAGCGGTGAGTGATCGCTGATGAACAGCACATCCTTGTCAAAGCGGCAGGATAAATCAACTTTGATCAGCTGGCCACGCACGGTCTCAGAATTCTTAATCATCTGCCTTTCTTCCTGGTTTCTGTTTTCCGGATCTTAACCTTTAGAGTCCTTTCCGAATGGGAGATTATAGAATTTCACACCTTTTAAATCTATCGATTTTACTAACTTGTACTGAACACAAATATCTCAATTGGCGTGACTTTCACATGCATTAAAACCTCACATCCTACACACGGGAACAATGAGTGGACGCACATATTAGGTATTTCAGATGGTGAAAACGGGAGTCACGGTGTCTACTACTGTCGGGATGTAAGTTTGGTTCAGGAGAGGACTTCTGTGTTTAAATGCACCATGTCTGGGCAAGAGCGACTACCTATTCCGCAGGCGTGTGGAGCAGAGTTCTAATCCCCGGCTCCCACGTACAGGGTCAGGCATGGCTGCACATGCCAGTGATCCACACTGGGGGTGGAGACAAGCGATACTGAGAACTCGCCTGAGCAGCAAACCTGGAATGGTGAACTCCCAACTCAGTGGAAGACCCTCTTCCTTCCAGGGCAGCAAGGCAGAGCGCAACAGAGGAAAACAGTCTCAAGTCGGGCCGCGGCCTGAGTGTGCGGGTACCTGCCTGCTCACACTCATCCTCACACTCACGTGCATGCACTGCACATAGACATGCCACACACCCCCAAAACAAAAATCACAAGTAAAAGTTCCAAATCTTACTATATAAGAAAGGGGACTACCAGGGTGGGGAGTGGGGAGGGGGAGGCTGGGGCAGGTGCTGAGGGAGGACAGGAAGGGAAAGGCTGAAATGGGACCTGAAACTGTATACAAACAACACGGATCCAACTCTCCAAGTCCTAACAGTGCCGTTCCCAAGCATGCTTCCCCAACCCAGAATGAACACGAAGGATGACCTCATCCCGTACAAACCTTTCTGTTGGTCTTCCACCCTCGCTACGAACCCTACACAAACTTCAAAGTGCCACACTAATAGCTCCCCTGGAGCAAATATACATCCAGTCAAGTCCAACCCCTAGAAATATACCATCATTTTTAAAAGTAAGGTGGTGAAAATACCCCCACAGTCAAATGCAAAAATACTTCTGTCTCCCTTGAGGCAGCTGGAAGGTGACAGATACTCCTTCCAAGCCCAGATAACTACCCATCTGTCTGCCTGAGGCCAGAGTACTTCCCATTAAAAGAGTCAACCAACAGAGAATCTTTCATGTCTGCCTTAAAATAAAAAACATACTTAAATTTTTTTGAGAATTCCATACATGAGTATTTATATCAACTTAAGACCCTTTTAAAAATTAGTTACACTTATGTATGTATGTATGTATGTATGTATATATGTATACACACACATGTATATATAAATACAACCCATGGGGTCCCTTTAGTGTTGCCTGTATGGACATATATTTAGGGCTGACCACTCGGGATCGGATAACCCATCTGGGAACTCGTGTCTGCAAAGACTGGCTTTCCCTCGCTCGGCAATCACTGATTGCAGCCTTTCATCTAGGGGTGGCATTTTATGGGGTTTCCCTCATCGGTACCGAACAACAACCAGCGTTCCCTTTATGCAGGTCTTTTTAGGCAACGATCTTGAGATTTCAAAACTCCTGCCACTTAGCATGCTTCTGAGGTCTGTGAACACTGAGCACGGCACATCTCATCGATATAAATGTCACTGTGGTTCCCTTTACAATCAAAAAGGCCGTGTTCCCCACAAAGCACCACCGTAAAAATCATGACGACTCCCTGGGGCCCACTAATCACCTCCTCCCTACCAGAAGAATCCAGACCCCAACCCTGTGCCTGAGCTGAGACTCTTCTCATGGTGGCTCACCTGACTGCTCGCTACTTCACTGAGCTACAGCTAGGGGAATCTGCAGGGGCTGCTCTCCAGGGCAGAGGGGTAGCATAAAGCTGACCTCACTCCCTCAGCGTCCCCTGAACTGGTCACCGCGGGCTTCATTTTATGCCAATGGGATCTAAGCCGTCCCGTCTCTACATGGACCGCCACACTAAGGGAAAACTGCCCTAACACAGAGGCCGTGGTGCCCACGGACCAGGGAAAAGGTGACTGGCATGTGATGATTACCATCGGGAGGAAGGGGTACGATGATACCCATCTGTGCCTCACCGGGTGACCTGCCCTTGGAGGATGGGCGACTGACCGACCACCTTTGTCTATTCTGACCCTCAATGCTTCAACCAATGAAGGTAATGGGAGCTGGAAATGGAACAAAAGGACGGATGTGAGTGGCAAATTCTTCCGGAGGGCACAGCACCGGGCACTGGAGAGATGGAGATGAATTTCTCTACCTGCCCTCATCAGACCTAACTATGGGAGTAACAGTCCCCTGGCCTGTGAGTTTTTATGCCAAGGGGTGGCGGATGAACTCAGAGCGCCTCTCCACTTCCTTCCGCACTCTGCCTAGATCTGAGCAGGGGTCAAAATTAAGGTGTTCCTACAATCAGGCCTCTTTAAAAGGAATCCAGCGGGAAGGAAAAGGATGTTTGCCTGTGAATTTTAATGGCTATAACCCTGCTGATCTGTTTTGTTTGTGAAATTCGGTCACTCTAATTAATGAGGTTGCTCCAGGCAACCTCCCCATCATCTCCCCCCCACCTCCTGCTTGGAGGACAGCCTTCATCTGCGCTTTGCAAAGAGGCTCAAGCCACGTGATACCACGGATGCATGCATGAATACATAGACAGTACAAACATCTGTTTCTGTCTCGTCTTTCTCTGTGTGCCGATGCATGTTCGTGTGGCAGGCACGGGATACGCATGTGCCAGAGTGTACTTGTAGAAAACAGAGAATTACCTTCTAGTTCACACCGCCGGGCTAGCGGGTCCACATGCTTCTGGGGAATCTTCTGTCTTTGCCTCCCATCTTAAAGTAGGAACATGGAGATTGCCGACGTGCACATGTCCGGGGAGCCAAACTCAGTCTTCATGCTTATATGGTAAGAGTAAGAGCTTTACCCACCGAGAGCTCCCTGGCCCAACACCTGCTCTTAAGGAACGGCAAGCATCCCGTGTACACATCATTCCTGGGCCTAATTCCTGCCAAAAGGCAAGAGAGCTCTACAGTCAGCTTCACTGGTTTTCCTGGCTTGGCTCTCTTAGGCATTTGGCTCTAGAAAGGTTGAAGGAAGCCCTACCAACAACGTAGGAAAACATGAGGTATGTAGGAAAACATACCTCGACTATGCAAAGATCAACAAACGTCAGGAAAATCCTAAAACAAGAGAAGAAAATGGGTCCACGTGCACCTGCCTCAGAAACTGTTCCCTTCCTGCACGTTTCTCTGACCACCCGAGAACCAGCAGTGAACAGTGTTAGCAGCTACACATGAGGCAGGGAAGCCCTACAAGCCCAGTAGAGAAAAGCAAGTTCTGTCAGGCAGCTGGAGCTGCTGTTGCCTGTCCAGGCTTCCTCTAGCCCGGGGTCTGTTCCACCACCACACGGCTGGCCTCTAGGGTCTGTGGTCTCTGCGGACAACCATATTACACACAGTGGGTGCTCACTACGGGGTGGTAAGCATTGTCCTAGCCTCTTCCCAGGTGTCCTTAGAAGACCCACACTGGCTCCAAGGTGCTAACCACTGGTCCACGCCAACTTCAGAACTGCCAGTCTTGGGTTTAGAAAGACTAGGGAGATTATCTAGGCCAAGACCCGTATCTCAGGGCACAGCACAGACTTCCTCTATGGTAGCTCTCTAAGGCCAGAGATCTGAAGTGCTTGATCAGGCCAACTGGACGGCGTCTCTCCTCAGGACTTACGAAACTGACAATGTCTTTCAAAGAACTGAGAAACAGAATGAGCACCTCATGGATTTGAAAACACAGCATGGTTTTCAAAATGGCGTTAATGATTTGCTCTTTTTATTAGAGAAAAATTGGGTAGATAAATGGGAAGGGGGTCAGTCCTTCAGCTACAAGGATGAGATTTCTAGGAGAACTCTGAAGAATGCAAAGGTGCCCTGCGTGTTTAGAACACACCTGTACACTCATGAACAGTGTTACAGAACACAACACTCCTCTGGAAGTCAATCCATCTGATACGGGCCGGACACATACACCCTGGGTGCTGTACCAAGAGGGTCCAAAGTACCTGCCTGCCTCCTTCCACAGCTCCTGAAGCAGCATGAAAATTCCGTGACGTGAAAGACACTGACCCCACCTCTTCGGTTCAGAACCCTGAGCAGATGCTGTCAGTCATCACGAAACCACTGATGTCATCTGCACCCCACAAAGCCAACTTAGCCAGACAGCACAGACGACCATCCTCACACCTCCGGAAAGTTCTGGACCAAAGTTCTCAGAGGTTATGAACTGACGTTTTGGAGGATATTTTGGAACAAAGGCTTTAATGTAGTTCTTTAGCCATTATCATCCCGCCCGGGATCACAACGCTGTGTCCAATGCTCAAGACTTCTGAGTCTTCTGTAGACTGAACGGGGGAAGAAAGAATTTGAATGTATAATGTCAAAGCTCTTACTTCAACAAGAAGCGCTACACATCCCACACACACCTGCTGGGAGTCATCTACGGAACGGAGCCAGCTGAAGCATGCTTTTATGTCTCCTGGCTGGGAACTGACCTGTTCGTAGTGCACAGCCGAGGTGGTGTGCACACAGGCAGAGAAAAGGTGGCCTTCAGCAAAGGTCAATATTAACAGGATATTCAATGTAGGGAAAACACAGACACCGAACTTATCATAATGGCTAGCTCTGCATGGTAGAATTCTTTTCTACTTTCTTTTGTTAAGTTTATGCGAACTCAAAAAACTTCTTTTACAGGGAATGCAATACTTTCTTTGCCAGAACTCAAAACAATTTAATAGCTTTATTTTTTTTTTAAAAAAAAGTAGTTTAGTTGATAGTTTCTGAAATCGTGAACCATGGAGCTGCAGTGCTCAGAGCTCTATCACTGTGCACCCAACAGAACCACTTTCTGCCCTCTGTCCCTCCCGCTAGACGGCTCTTAGCAGCAGTGCTCAGCTACTGGTCTGCAAAGCCCCATCATCACACACTGTCTACTTCCTGTCTCCACGAGCGTACGAGAAGCCTGCTACTCATTCCCTGGTGACGGCTGAAGCTCATCTGCATCCCTACACAAGCCAACATGACTGGGTGGCAAAAGGCTCCTTCATGCTGCTCCTAGCTCCCACAAGGCTGGGGACTGTGTTCAACTATTCCTTTGTAGTGCATGGACATCAACAGCCAAAACATTAGTAAGCACAGGATGAGAATAAGTCTCTACATGAAGGGGCAGAAGTGTTGACACACAGAACCGGCACAGATAAGGACTTCCTGTATTCCTGGGAACAGCTGGCAGACAAAGCACAAAATAACCCAAGGCAAAGGTAAGCTGCAAAGAGCCCAGCTGGTGGCTTCACCCCCACCTGGTCACACAAGCAGGTGATGGAAAAAGACCGAACCTGCATGAGTGTCAACGGTCATCCTGAACCAGGCTCCCTGCGTCAGAACCATATTGCAGGCCACCGACTGGAACATGAAGGGACATGAAACCTTGGGCAAGGTGAACAGAAGCCATAGCTCCTTCACTTTTCATTGGTAAAACAGGGATAACTAAACTTTCTCTAAGATGCTACATTAGGGGCCGAGAGGCTTGGTAGAGAGTGGCTTGCCACACGAGTGTGAAGAACAGAGTTCGGATCCCTAAAGCCGATGCACACGCAGGCGGTGTGCAATTCCAGGGCCAGCAAGGCTGAGGCAGGAAGTCACAGAGCACACTGGCTAGCTGTACTGGCTAGCTCTGGCTCAGGGGGAGAAACTGTCTTGATGACTATGGTGGGATGTTGCTAGGAACCGCTTGCTAGTCCCAGCCACCCAGAACTAAAATAATCACATAGAAACTGTATTAATTAAATCACTGCTTGGCCTGTTAGCTCTAGCTTCTTACTGGCTAACTCTTACATCTTAATTTTACTCATTTCTATTAATCTGTGTATCACCACAAGGTCGTGGCCTACCAGCAAAGTTTCAGCACGTCTATCTCGTCTATCTCGGCAGCGGATCCCTGGCATCTTCCTGACTCCGCCTCCTTTCTCCCAGCATTCAGTCCAGTTTCCCACCCCACCCCCCACCTAAGTTCTGCCCTATGAACAGGCCAAGGCAGTTTCTTTATTCATTAATGTAATCACGGCACACAAAGGGGACTCCCTCATGACTAAAGATGACTCCCGACAGCAGCCTAGGACCTTACACATGTGTGCTTGTGTGCAATGTGCATGTGTACCCTCACACATACACACCCACATATATGTGAACATGCATAGATACATATGTGCACAACACCGAATTTTATTTTATTTCTTTTTTGTTTTTTTTTTTGTTTGTTTTTTTGAGACAGGGTTTCTCCATGTATATCCGGCTATCCTGAAACTCTTTGTAGACCAGGCTAGCCTTGAACTGAGATCCACCTGCCTCTACCTCTCAAGTGCTAGGGTTAAAGGCGTGCACCACCACCATTCAGTTCCTAAAAATGTTTTAATTAAAAAACAAAATGATACTACAGGGGGCTTAGGAGAAGAAATGTTCACGAAATTCCTAGTATACACGATAGGTCCTCAAAAGCAGGGGGCGGGCGTACCCAGAACCACTCAGAGGTCTCGTCTGGGGCTAGGGGCCCCCCAATACAGCCGCACAGCCATGCAGGGAGTCTGGGTTGCCCCTGCCCTTAGCGCACGCTTTATGGCTCCTTTGTTTCTGCTCTGCTGCGCTCATCGGTCATCAAAGCTAAAGTGCACCTTTGCCGGAGGTGGCTCAGAGGCCAGGGGCTTTCGGCATGGAGCCTGGCAAGCTGAGTTCCACCCCTGAAGGGGAACGCACCAGATGAAGGGCAACGTGGATAAGGTAACCCCACACTAGCTCCAAACAGGGTATAATAAGGGGTCCTTTATTTAAGAGGGGACTCAGATCACAACAGGGATCAGGAAGGGAATCCAGCATCCAGATATTGGGGGGGGGAGCGCGAGCAGGCCATGCCTTTTTGGTGCCCAAGGCCACACCCAACCTGGTCCAGCCTCTCAAAGGCCATTGGCTGAAGGAGGTTCCCCATCACACCCCCAGGGCCCAAATGTTGGAAAGAGAGACCCCATTTCAGAAGGCTGGCCTGTGACTTTCATGTGCCACAATAATGTCACCTGTCCCTCAAGATAAATGAATGCAAAACCAATTGTAAATGCAAACTATTGGCCAGTTGGCTCTAGGGAGATGGAGGACTCGAGGAAACAGCTCTGGCGGAGATGTAGGACAAGGGAGAACACGATGGACGCTCACTCCAGCGCCACCCCAGAGGGACAGAGTTCTGTCGTCATATGTGCCCAGCCTGTGTGAGGCTTTGGGAGCCATTCTCAGCATTGCTACCACACCGTACAACACCCCCCATTAAATCCTCAAAGGAGATCTGAACATCATATAACTTCTTTTTCTTATTTTGTATTTTGGGGTACCAAGTCTCACACAGCCATGGCTGCCGTGTGAGCTTTGTATGTAATTGATTAAGGATGACCTTGAACGTACAGGTGAATGCCACCCCAGCGATCCTAAAGAAGCATTTGACAGGGTTTGGGGACAGGGTGCTGAGGGAAGGCAGGCGCCTCCTCCAACCGTACACACCACCCTGGTTTTGCTGGCATTCCAGAGAGTTCAGAGACACCACCCTCCTTCTGTACCAGAAAGGCTTTAAAGAGAATTGGGAAGATTTTTTTCTGAGGATTTCATTTAAAATTAGAGCGGGCTGACATGCTAAAATTATTGTATACAGCTGGCTACAGCTGCAGTAAGTGTCTTTCCTTCCACCCCAGGCTGTGTTAAATTCCAAACAACTGGTATGAACAAGAGCCTGGGAATAGCACGGAGCCGGTGCTCGGGTCAGAATGCCGGCTGTTTCACCAAATAATTAAGCCCTGACTTCATCACCATCACACACCTGCAACCTAATTGCTTCACAAAACACACGCGCAGATGGCTGCAAGAGCTGCAGGTCCACATAATAAAGTCTGAGGGCGTTATTTGGACAAGGATGGACCCACAGAACCCCTGCCCCAGGCAAACACATCCACTAATTAACTGCAATGGGCTCTCTGTGCTGCCGGCTTCCACGTGGACTGGGAGACTGGACATTCTGTCCCTCCTCACGGGAGGCTCCCCAGCAACCTGCGGGGCGATTAGCCGGTACTCTAAATAATAAATAACGCACCAGGGTCCCCAGTCTGACTCGGACTCAGAGGAAGGTAACAAATGGAGATTCATCTGCTGTCATTTAAAAACCATCATTTGAAAATCATTTCAATCAGTGTCCTCGGAAGCCATTTAAATCACTTTACAGTTGCGACACTGCTTTACAGTCCACAGGAACTTTAATGGGGCTCAGAGGCGAAGCAGCTGCTCTTCCCAGCCACCGGCTCAACAGCAAGTGTTGTCTGAACACGATCTGTATGAGGAGAAGGGCAGGAACGGCGTCCTTGTCTGCTGCAGCCCTTGAGATGTAAAAGAATTCCCATGTCAGCCCAGCCTGGGGAGGAGTGCTCACTCTAATCCAGAAGAACTGTTATGTTATCCAGAGAACTGGAATGGAAGGGCCGGAGAAATAGCATTGAAGGCAGAGAACAGAGAGTACAAACGCCAAACCAGGAAGAGGAGAATGAGAATGTGCAGGGAGGAGCCTGAGTATAAGCAGGGAGGAGCCTGAGTATGTGCAGGGAGGAGCCTGAGCTTGTGCAGGGAGGAGCCTGAGCATGTGCAGGGAGGAGCCCGAGCATGTGCAGGGAGGAGCCTGAGCATGAGCAGGGAGGAGCCTGTATCTAGAGAATCTGGAAAAGGGAGGATGATGGGGTCCAGACGGGAGGAGTAAACTCCAGGATGTTCTTATTGGTGGTTAGAGATGAGGAGATAAAGATACACACAGAGCTAGAACCGAGATTTTTCTCAGGCCAGGGCTTCCTTTAAGCCCATAGGTGTCTGTCACTAGGTGTCTGTCACGTGCCACCTGGACATCCCTATTCATTCAAAAGCTCCCCAGGGACTCCAAGGACAAACAATGGGCCAGAGACTAGGCAGTTGCCTAAGGTCATCCCAGTTCATGGCCCTTTGTTGTGCTCAGAATAACTCCAAGTATGTCCTGTGTAAATTCTAAGCAAAACACAAAAGTCTCAGAACAACACATACACAGATACTCTAACATCGCAGAAATAAGTATTATTGACTAAGAATTTTAACATTCATTACGTCTCAGGATGGACATCCTAACTAACACAGTTTAGTTACCCAATCGGAGCTGACCTTTACTTCTGGGCTGTAGTGTTTAGCTTAGATAAACAACACCCATCACCCTGGGTGGAGGGAACCATTCAAGGCCCCACTGAACACAACCAACCAATCGAATGTGCCTACCATCTGACTCACCTAACGTGGACCCCGAGAGGGACACCCAGCAGGTTAGTCTTACCAGAAGACTTCCAGAGCTTTCAAGTCTCTCGCTGACAAACGAGGACTTTATGAGCAGAAGGGTGACTCACTCAGTAAATACTCTGGAACTCCTGGCTGTCTCCAGGGAGCAAGGACGTCAAGACTGGGCCGTCATACCGGTCTCCCCTCCTCGTGTCTATCAAGAACACCGTGTAGGGTGTTACCAAGGAGTTGCCTCAGCCATTACCTATCAACTGGACTTGGCAGAGGATTCAAACCGATGTATGAAGTTTGTTCCACAGTTGAGAAAAGAGACCTGCTAAGATGGCTTTGCAAAACTACCAGCTTAGACCAGGCAAGATGCCCCAAACAGTGATCCTATCCAGCATGCTTAAAACCCAGTCCGTCAGATAAGTACATACATACACCTGGAAGGAAATAGTCTTTGGGGACACGAAGTTTTGTTGTGTTTTAAAGGATGATAAGCTTTCTGCTCCCGCCAGGACACAGATGAAACCAAACTCTCTGGAACTGACTTCTGAGCATCTGCTCCAAATGTAACGATTTGGGGTTGTGTCTATCCAGCCCGTCTTTCCTCACGGAGGAGGAAATAGTAACGGGCGGATGGGTTTCTATCTACTCAAGTATACTCATTGGCAAGGAATAAAAGACAAGTGGACCAATATAGTGTCACATTTAACTCACAGTCCAAGAGCGGCTGGAAACCTAATCCTGATCAAAACAGGTTGTGGACTCAGCTGTAGGAGAAACCTAAGACCTGGACACGTGAGATGGCTGCTTGCTATAAAATGGCTGTCTCCACTAAACAGCACCGTGAATCCTTCTGCCTTCTGGACAGCAGAGAGCACCTTCTATGCCCAAGGAAGTCATCTCCTCTTGTGGCACCACACCGTGCCACGGCAACATCCTGGCTTGATTTCCACACATCCAGGTGAGTAGTGAGTATGGGGCTCATCCATGTCACCGTCTCTTCAGGCCACTGGAAGGCACGCTTGAGCCTTTCTCTGGACTATGAGGCCTGCAATTCTTCCCGCAAATTTCTAAGTCACCACTGAATGTTTCTTGGTACCTGAGAGCAGTGGCCACGTGTCCTTAGGAGTCATTTTGTCTTTTCCTTAGGCAGCCTCTCTTCCCTTCCTCTGAAAGGTAACTTGGAATCTCGTGGTTTGGCTGGCACCGACTGCATGAAGCTGTGCTCAGCTAGCTATGAGGAGAATGCTACCTCCTCTTGGGCAGCCACAACCGAGTCCTGTTCTCGCAGGCCTTGTCGGCTTAGTAAATATTTATCCAGCATGCCGGGTCTAAGCAAGAACAGGATAGCCACCTTTCTCCTGCTCCTCACCAGCAAAGAAAACAACTGAGTGCCAGGTGAGTAATCCAGCCATGTTTATAAAGACCCCCTCCTGCCCCCAGACCGGCGCACACATGGAAGCTTCAGGAGGTGACGCAGACTCCTTCCCGTGTCTTACCTCTCTCATGCATTTAAAACATTTCTTCCATTTCTTATTAAAATCACTCCTATTCTCTACCTAAGTGTCCTGCAAGACAGCAACCATATTGCCCGAACAGGATTATGTACGACATAGTTACTAAGCTAAAACAACGCTAGAATCAGTATAAATGATAAGAAAAGAGATGCAAAAACATCAAGCCCCTGTACTACCCTGGGATGGTCATCACAGAGCAAGATGTTTTTCAGTCCTCTCGGTGATCAGACACTGGACGACAATGAATAACAACGGTCTCTGACGATTCTTAAGTTGTATTTTATACCAATGGTGCCCAGGTACAGTGTTCCAGGATAAAGGAAATGTTTCAAAGCTGAGCTAAATGAGTAGAGGCTCCCACACATTGTTTTTACACTCTTGGGGATGGCTAGTACAATTGTATTTGAGGTTTTACTTCATTTATAGACTGTGAGCAGGTACCGAAGGAGGCACTTCTAGAGCCTGAGACACACTTATCAGCATGCTGTTGAAGATACAATAGTTTAACAAACGCAAAATTTCCCCCTATGGTTTCTTCTACCCAACACGTCATTCTTGCTAAGTACTTTGCAGTGTCTGCTATGACTCGGGAACTCCATTTCTTTAACAAAATTACAAGGTTATTCTATTATTCTAATAGAAATATATTAAGACTTTGGGTTAAAATTCAGTGGTTCTCACGACCCCAAACTTGGATACTAAATGGCTACTTTTTGCTTTCTCTCCAGCATGTGTGCTGTGCTGTGACGGCTGTGGATGCTTCCAGAACCGCACACTGAAGGGCACACACACAGTACGCTCTGCAGACCAGGAAATGTCAACAGAAAACCCCTGCAGGGGAAGATAACTACACTCTGCTTCCTACTCTTGGGAAAGCCTTTCCAAGGTCCACCCACTCAGTTTAGTTTGCGCTCCAGAGAGGTTCTTGTAAGGAACACAGAAGTTATTGTTTTCTGTAAGTACTCTCCTCAAGGGAAGCTTTGTCTCCTTCTTCTTCAAGACACTCTCCAAGAAAATATGGAGGAAAATCTGGGCCAAAGGCTGTCAACTTGGAGCGGTTTACACAGACCCTTCTCTTGAGTAACCAAGATGGAACCAGGAGGGGCACTGACTCTGAGGACTTAGAGACCTGGAGGTCAGGAAAGTCACACACACAAAAGGCTGAGAGCAGCTAGCTGTGAGAGGCTGAGGAGGTGTAGGGTGTTCTGTGCTAGCTAAGCGTGCATGTGAGCGTGTGCGTGTGTGAGCGTGTGCGTGTGCCGGGGGTGCCACAAAATCGTCCCCACAAAGACCCACATTCTAAAGGCCAGACTACAGCCTAGGGGATTGCTGGGATTTCTAGGTTAGGGCCTAGGAGAAAGAAGTTGTCACTAGGGACTACACCCTTGGGATACTAAAGACTCTGGCCCTCCTTACTTTTTCTCTCTTTGCTTCTTGTAGCCATAAAGTGACTGACTTCCTCGGCCACATGGTGCTTCCTACAGGCCCAAGCGGTCATGGACAGAACTTCTCAAACCCTGAGACCAAACAGACCTTTAGCCCAATTCTATTGATAATTTACCACAACGATCGGAAGGGAGCACGGTGAGGGAGGCCCAAGAGAGTGCTCCCAATGCCAGGAGGCAGACCGTGACCCTACGAAAGGCACCTCCTGCAGAAAGCTGCCTATCCTGACAGTTACTTGGGTCCACGGGATCTGCACGTGCAGCAAACCATTTTGTTGAAGAACAAAACGAAAACCTTGGTCAAGTCTGTGTGTTAGGGAGGAGGTGTGCCCATAGCACTGGTCTCAGGGCCAGAGGAGAAGGCCCCACCTATTCAGCCATGGAGAGTGGGAGAACCATCTAGAAGCAAAGACTGACTGGTGATAAGTCACCATCTGCTAACCTCATTCCCCCACAGGAAATTTATCTCCATCCACCCACACCAAAGGTTTGAACTAGACTATAGGATGAAAGAGGGGAGTATAGGAGAGAGAAACAGGGGTAGCCGCTTCTTTATTCTGTTACAAAGGCAGACTTCTCCCAGCCCTACCCGTCTAATATCAATTCCATCTCATAGGTCCCTGTAGTGATGGATGCTGATGGTCCTAGATACAGGACCTTCAGGGAGACAGCATCAGCTTCCTCCCTCAGGACTAAACTCAATGACAACCTTCAGGATGGGGCCGGCTCTTCTACAGTCTCATGAAAGGAAAACCCTATGAAAATCACAGCACCTGGCAGCTGCTTGTCTAGAAGGGGATCCTCTGAGATAATTTCACCTTCTGCTTTCTCTGGCCCAGGTGTCACACACACCTCTTACAGGCTGTTGTGAAATGGTCCTGATGGATGCCTTCATCTATCACAGGAAATCAGCATTATAGGCAGGATACTGGGTATAAAACTCACGCAGGTAGAAATAAAATAAATAAAATTGTTTTCCAGGGCAGGACTAACCCCTTAAGACATCTCCTATTGTGCCAAACTTCATTCCTTACCACTAGTCAGTCTTAACACTAACACTGAATTTTTCTTTTGGGGTAGAAAGGTTTGCTGGACTTACTTGCCCTTCTGGATGAACTCCAGGCCAGGCGCATGGCTCCTGCTGGCCACTAGATTCACACCAAGTCTTGGCGTGGATCTCACTGGCACGAAAGTAGGTTCTGATGGTCTGCGGGATAGATACCAGTGACAGCAGACAGCTGGCAGCGGATATTTGAGTACACAGTACCACAAATATTAATGAGTTATAAAATACCATCCCACTGAGTGAAACAGTTCAGACAGAGGGGAGAAAAAGCAGTAGGAACTGCTGTTCCCACAATGTCCAGAAATAGAATTCATAGCATATGACGGGCCTAATTAAGACATTTGGGAACCTGGTAAAAATAAATAATTATGTAATGGAGACTGTGATGACTTAGAACAAGCATTTAGATTCCATGCAAGCCAATGTCTCGCCCAACACATACAACTCATTTACTGGATCTCTGGCTGGGATTACTCTGAACACTGCAACCAGGTGCTGCTACCTCTACTGAAACAAAAACAATGCCTACCTTTGTAAGCACTTGAAACCGTCAGGCCGACATCATGTGCCAGGCATCATGAGAGACATTAAGGGTAAAATAAAAGAAGGCATCATATCTGCCCCCAGCTGTCTTGAAATCTATTCAGAGGAGAAAAACAACATAAGCCAGGGTCACAATAAAGTGAGTACCAAGGGACACAGGAAATAGTCACAAAGGGACACGGGAAATAGTCACGGAGGGACACGGGAAACAGCCACTGAGGGACACGGGAAACAGCCACCGAGGGACACAGGAAACAGCCACCGAGGGACACGGGAAACAGCCAC
>JABTXL010000002.1:2665501-2713767 GCA_025134845.1 Neodon shergylaensis
GTCGTCACTGGAGTGAGGGACACCTGGGGCTCGCACAAAGGCAGGAGAGGGCGTTTCCAGCTACAAGCAGGAGGCTCTGATCCAGTCGAAGTTTTAGGACATTTGTGGGTTCAAGTACTGAATAGGTTATTGGAAGAGGAACGGGGAGGTGTGCGCTGGCTAAAGGAAGTGGATTTCCGGGGTGTGTCCCTGAGGTCACACCTGTCCTGGCTCCGTCCTGCTTCCCTTTTGCTTCAGCTGATGTGAACAGTTTCCTCTTGCCTTGGGATGATCCTAAAAGGGATCCAGCCAGCCACAGCAAGCACTTCTAAAATCATGAGCCCAGTACACCATTTCTCTCTGAAACTGTCGTTCAAAACACACATACACACTCACACATGGACATGCTCTCTCACTATTATACATTCACACACTCATACATACTCTCATACACACTCTCTCACCCACATACACACTCTCAATGCACATACACACTCACATGCACACACTCACACATACACACTCTCACATGCACACACAGGTATACTCTCTCATACATGTGCATACACAGTCACACATGCACACTCTCACATGCACACACAGGTATACTCTCTCATACATGTGCACACACACACATGCACACACTCACACACAGATATACTCTCTCATACATGTGCACACACACTCACACATGTACACACACACACTCATTCTCTCACATGCACACACACACAGGTATCCTCTCTCATACACGTGCACACACACTCACACATACACATACTCTCACACACACATTTTACATCTTCTGAGACTTCTGTCACAGAAAATGACATCAGCAGAGTTTACAACAAAACTCTGTTAAAACAAAACAGTCAAAAAGAGAGCTGTCTGCATATGCCACACTGTCTCCATCCGCTGCCTCCCACGTGGGACTCATTGGAAAAAGACAATAAGAGCTTGTGTACACCCACTCAGTCTCAGTTTCTGAGGCGTCCCACTCTTCAGACTAAGAAACCGTTCTCAGTAGGAAAGCCGGCTTTCATTTTCTACATCCTTAACTCCAGAAGGGTCTAAGTCACGTCAGTGTGGGGCTGGAGCGTGTCAGTGTGACAACGGCACACATGCAGCCCGGCCTCAGCATACGAGAGCGGGGAGGCAATGACAGGATGGACTTTTCCATGAGACATGTATGCAGGCATGAAGTCATGCAGAGCTTAGAAGACAAGACCAGAGCAGGAAGAGGTGTGCGACCTAACAGCCCACACCCAGGCAGGTTAGCCTGCTCTACACAGAGTCTGAGGGCAGCCTGGACAACACAGCAGGACCCTGCCTTGAAATAAAAACAAAGCAAAGCCAAGCCCACCAACGAAGCCCATGTGCACACATCTAACACTGGCCGTGCAAAGCTGGAGTGTGGCTGAGTATTCAGAGTGTGTGCCAACATGCAGAAGCCCTGGTGGACCCCGGCACACACGCCTGTGATGTGGAACACCAGTACTCGGGAGGACGAGGAGAAAGGATCCAAGTCCAAAATCATTCTAGGCTACAGAGCAGCTGTTCAAGCCAGCCTGGGCTCCGTTAGATCCCATATCAGAAATAAAACAAAAAAACAGGCAACCTAGCATTGTCCACGCAAAGAATTCAGGGCAGCCTGAGAGTGTACTCAGAAAACAAGCATGAGTTGTTCTGCCAGGAACACTTGTGTTCTATGAACGGTGTGTGAACAGCTCCGTCTCCATGGAGACCAGTGAGCAGGCACTACGGGGCCTCATACCTGCTCCTCTCTGTGGACAAAGGTATGAAGTGCCATTGGAAAATAACCAAAAGCCACCTAAGAAGAGTGACTGTCTTTGCAGTCAGGTTAGACCGGAGACTCCATACAATCTCCCTTTCTAATGAATTAACTGTTTGGGGCAAGCGTGGTAGGCCACGCATTTAATCCTAGCACTTGGGAGACAGAGGAAGGCAGAGCTCTGGTCTTATATACAAGGTTCCAGGCCAGTCAGGACTACATAGTGAGACACTGTCTCAAAAACAAGGGAAGGAGGGAAGAGGGAGAGAGGAAGGAAAGAAGGAGAGAACTGTGTTCTCAGGCTAAGAGCGTGGGTTGGTGGTAGAACACTCTCCAACAGACATGGAAAGGTGAATCTCTGAAGACCACTGCAGTCAGCCTGCCTACGCTGCCACAGAACCTATGAGTTACACCAGGAGCAGCGCACAGCCAAGCCTTACCAAGAGACATATTTTCTTGCTGTGACATTCACTTGCTTAACACCTAGGTGACATCATTCTTTCCCTCAAGTGCCCCATGCTTTCCTTTCCTGGTTTTCCACGGTATTACTGGGGCTTGAACAGCATCTCTTTAATCTGGAAATTTCACAGGCTGCTTTGAAATCTGACTGCAAACCACCTTCCAAGGACAGCCATTGCAAACAGGAACGCCTGGAGGGTCTGGCCTCCTACCCCTTCTTCTGCAGCGGGCCAGTGGGTGAGCTAGCGTGTTAATGTTCAAACTTCATAACCAGAGCTGGCATTCATTTACCATGCACAGCAAACTGGCCCTAGAGCTTGACCGAGGCCTTCAAAGGGCAAAGTCCGGTGTGGGCATCCCGCTTTCACAGAGGACAGAGGCTCAGAGCAAATCGCCCGAGGCCACGAGGCAGGTGAGTGGCTATCCTGGGAAAAGGGCCCAGATCTCTGACATGAAAATTAATGTGTCCTGTCCCATCCATCTCCCTACTCCCACTCCTCATCCTCCCATTTCTGTCTTGCTGCTCTTTGGACTGATCACACAGGAAAAGGCTCAAATAACGTGAAAACTCTTGCTACAGTGAGCTGGGTGGAATGCTACACTTTCAATCACCCAGGCTCCCTGGCTCACCCCCTGTATCAGAAAGGAGCGGGACTGGGAGCGATGGCATCAATTCATTTTGTGACCCTTGACATCCATTTTGCCTCGTTAGTCTGTCACCCTTGGGAGAAAAACAATTAAAATGCACTTAAAAGTCACGTGACTGTTTTTAGCTTAATTTTACTGTCACGAAGAATGATCTACACCACCCCCGGGACGCCAGAGACTTCACCGGCAACGCAAAGAACATCACTAGGGTCACAGAAAATGGACTAGTCCCAGCACACCACCTGACCCCTCAGGTTTACACGTGGAGTTAGTGCTGCTAGGGCTGTCTCCCCATCTGAGGACAAAGCCACATGGACACACACAAGTCCTGCCGGCGGGACTCAAATTCTTTTCTGAATAGATCACCAAAGGCTTGGGGCCAGCTCAGAAACGCACAATGAAATTAAGGAATTTTAGGAAGCTAAGCGGCTAGAGGAGATGCTGTGCAGGCGGATGCAGATCCACCATGGAGCAAGCGTGTGCCATGCACATGTGGGGACCAGAGCCCCTTACACAAAAAGATGTGGGAAGATAACTGATTATAACCAGGGATGCAAAGCAGCTCATCCGCACATGGTCCGTGATCTGCATACTTCTCTGGTGCCTGCAGTTCAGCTCATTTCTGCAAACTCTTCATGAGGTCCCAACACACACCAGGGCTTCAGTCCTGCTTAGATACTGGCGGCATTCATCACCAGTCTCTAAGAACAGAGTCACCTAAGAGTCATGCGACTGTCTTTATCTTACTTCTACTGTCACCTTTGGAAAGCTGGGCCCTACCACCCTGACAAGGTTCCACAGAATCCAGAGGCAGGCAAGGCATGAGGGGAGGATGGGCGGCATCTACTCCTGGATCGTCTCCAGGTGGTCCCTGAACTGCCAGTGGGAGATAAGGAATTATCAACTAGGGCAGAGGGAGGCGTCACAGGCTCTGCACTGTGCGGTTCTGTCCATATCTTAATGTTCTGGTTTGAGTGGGAAATGTCTCCCATAGGCGCACGCGCTTGAGAACTTGGTTTGTGGAAGATGAAGACCGTTTGGAAAGGTTGTGACATTTCCTGGAGGTGGAGCCTTGCTGGAGAAAGTGAGGGAGGAGCCTTAAAGCCTGACAGCCAGGCCCACTTCCTGTTCGCTCTCTACTTCCTGGTGCAGATACCATATGACAGCCTACCTCATTCTCTTGCTGCCATGGTGGGTTCCTTCTCAAATGATACGCACACATACATTCACACACACAATCCACCCACACGCTCTCACGCACTCACACACGCGCATACACACACACGCACGTGTGCAGATTTACACATAAAACAAAAAGGAAAGAAAACAAATAGCAACAAGAAATCGCTTTGCAAACCAGCATTGCCTACATTAATTTTAATGTCCTATTTATTTTTTATTTTTTAAATTTTTATCTTATTTTATTTTGAGACACGGTCTTACTATGTAGCCCTAGCTGTCCTGGAACTCACAGGGTAGACCAGGCTGGCCCCACACTCACAGAGATCCTCCTGCCTCTGCCTCTAGAGTGCCGGGATGAGAGGTGTGTGCCACAGAGCCTGCTCTAGTGTCTTATGCATAGGCAGAGCTCCCGTAGAGTGGCTAGGAGCCCCAAAGGAGCTCTGTTCTTTTTATTCATAGCCCCATTTAAGACAATTACAAAAGCTCATTGTTTATTTTTTTAAAAAATCCTTCTAGAAATAGAAAGAAAAATGGTATCCTTTGCTTTTCAATGCATAGAAAAAAATGTAAAACCTCAAAGAGGAAAAAAAGGAACTGCACAAAAGGAACTTTGTCCTAAGTGTCCTTTATTCTCTGCCCAGCTGTGGACAAGCCACCATCTCTCCACCGTGAGGTTGCTCCTGGCTGTCCCAGGGTTCCTTCTCCTCCCCCATATCCACTGCCATTATTCTAACATGTGTTTTCACTTATGGAGTTATGGATATGCTCTCGACAGTCTGTTGGAGAGAAATTGATCCCAGCAGTGAGTGGTGATCCTGAATTCCCAGTTCTTGACCGTGGAATCATGGGAAGACTATTTATACGGAGTCACGAAGTGCAAACAGCTGGGGGGGGGGGGGCTTGTCTCCTGCATTAAGAGCAACAAAGGCAGAGACTGCAGTTCTCAGCTAGATCACCTCACATTCTACAGCAGTTTCTGTCGGTATCACTGGGAGAGAGCACCCAGCACAGGGCAGGTCCCAGGAGTGGTGGGGGCCTCTTCACAGGCACCACCCGGTCCACTATCACTGACTCAGCAGGACACCGGGTTTTGTTTCCAACCACACTCTCCAGGGGATGTGATTGAGAAGAGCAAATGTGAAGATCCACTCAGGATCCATGATGGCGTGTGGAGTGCAAAATATTCGTCCCTCTCTCTTCTCTCATTCCAACCTCAAATGCGTCACTGCTAACAACGCGGTGAAAGGCACACATTGGCACAGCGCTGTCAGGCCAGCATCTAGAGATGTGGGAAGGAGACAGAGCTGTGGGGCTGCCTAAGCACGACCGTCACTCGCACAAAACAACCAGAATGACATGGACAGGAAGTAGAGAGGCCGTCATTTTCAGAGCTCTGTAGAACTGCTTGATAAGCCCCGCTGGATACTGCCAACAAAACAGCCCATTCATTTGTTCTAAATTCCACTCTGAAAAATATGCATGCATACACATGGACTCAGGCAGACAGAAGGACAACAGCCAGCTAGACAGACAGACAGACTCCTCTCTCTCTCTCTCTCTCTCTCTCCAAGGATAGACTCTAGCCTCAAACCAGAAACTCTGCCTCCATCAACTGTTCCTTCTTTTACTGAGAATCTAAAACCAACCGCGTGGCTCAGTTTACACCAGATATTCACTGTGAACTGAAGCAGGAGGTCGGGGAGTAAGAAGCTGGCAGTGTGACCTTGGATGGAAAACTGCAAAGCCAGAGAGAGCTGGTATTCACTTCGGCCTCTGTATGCTTGAGTGTTATCTCATTTAACCTCACAACCATGTTTCCAGGTCGGATCTGCTACCCCCTCTTGCTGAATGGCAAACCCTGAGTCATAGTTTCATCTGGGGTGTGACCATAGCCAGTGTCTGTCGAGCAGCGCAGTCTAGGAAGGAAGTCTTAGTTTCCTTATGGGTACACATCACTGGGATCGGCGGTCACTCTGAGCACTCCCTGAGAATACAATGGTAAGAGTCCGTGTGGTAACTGCAGTGACCGACACTAGCACACAGTCACCGGCACAGGCACCCACACCAGCGGCGCCGTCGGCCTTGCCATCCCGTTTCAGAGGTCCAGGAGGCTAACCTCGAGTTACTGCCAATGAGTCTGACAGCCATTTTCCTTTCCTTCAACACCTTTTCAAACACCAGAAAACTAGAGTTTTCCTCACTGAACAAACTTGGCTTACAGTTGCTGCTGTAGCTGCCTAAGTCAATACGGAGCTATGAAGTCACCACACGCTGCACTCTCGGCTCCGATACCACCAGGACCTCTCCAACCACTGGAATTCTCCTTCCTCGGAACCAAGTAGCTGGCATTGTTTTGATAAGCTTTAAAAACCTCAGGACCCCATGGCTGCCAAAATCAAACTGAAAAAAATTCCAGCACCACACCACTTGAACGAGTTATTATTCTGAAAATAACACCCTGAGAACGTGGACAGTCACATTTTTCTAGAACTTACATGACCACCAGGACTCACAGGCACAGGCCAGGAGAGCATAAGAACAGCTGACGAAGGTGTTCAGAAATGCCTAGAGAACCAAAGAGCACGCTCGCGCCAGCCTGCACCTCCTGCAGTGCCCATGCGGTCCAGCACTGTACTCACGGGGCTGTCATCTTTGGGCTACACGTTAAAGCTTCTCAGGTAAATAACTCCCTGGAGCCTACTAAGTCTATATGAGTATCAACCAGTAAGGATTGACCCCAAGGGTCAAGCTATGGAGTGATGCCCCGGGCACCAATTTTCTTTCAGCTATAGGACTCTCACAGTGAGTCATCAGGAAGGTTGGGCAGACCAAATAACTGTTTGCAGAGGTTCGACTACCAAAGTCAGCGTAGATTCTACATTCCCACCTAGTACTGTTGTTGAACATGCGATTCAGCTCGGTCTGCCACAGACTTTGCAAAACTATGATGTGTTAGATCCTTCTGTAGCTATTTGCCCCTCTCTCTGCTGAGAGGGGACTTCTCTATACACTTAGATAAAGCCATCCTGACTTCCTGAATGAAGACACACCTAGGTCTGAGGCTCAAGGGCTTGAAAAATCTAGACGTATTGAAAACTAATTTGTCAAAAAGGTCAGGGGCCTCAAGGTGTTCCGAAGACTTCCAGCAGAAGTCTGTGAAGGGGCATCCATACATGCATCTTGAAAGAAGAGGTGCAGGTGACCAGACTGCTCGCTCCCCACGGAACCCCTGGAATCCATCGCTGCCCCTTCCCGTCTGGATGCCCAACGACAGGTATAATGGGCCTGGGCCCTCTCCTTGGCAGACACACATCTGGTGCTTTTCTGCCTCCTCCTCAGACGCAAACCTGTGTGACCTCAATCACTGTGACAGCTGAACAATTTGTGTCATCAAAGGACCTCCACGGGGGGCGGGGAGAGAACTAAGATTTCTTTTGCTAAAATGTCTCCCCATGACCACAGGTCCAGAATCAAACTGACTCAGCTCAGTTATTCTTAATGATGGATCCCTTGAACAAAAATAGAAGCTTCTTTTTCTTTCAATAAAGGAGTCTTGCAAAAAGGTTTTTGACTTATGATATAATAAAAAATCAATCATTAAAAAGATTATTTTCCAAAAATTTACTAATTATTTTAATAGAATCAGTTCTCTGAATCCGTATGTTTGACGTCTAAGGATTCCCCACTCAGACAGGATGTGTGCATCTTAAATTATCTGTGTGTGTGAAAGCTTCTGCGGTGTATACACGTGTGTGTGTGCACACAGGATGTACACACATTTATACACACACTTCTACAGGCCCTCAATAAATGCCTTCATTTATTGCTTTCAACCTTATTCTTTGAAACCGGGTTTCTTCCTTCCTTGCTGCTTTGGCTAGTGTGGAAGCCCAGAAGCCACCGGGATCTGCCTGTCTCAGTGGCACTCCTTCCATCCCGGGGGTATCAGAGGTGCACACGGCTTTTACGTGGGTGCTGGGGACCTGAACTCGGGTCCTCATGCTTCCACAGCGAGCACTATAGCCCCCAGTGTCTCCCCACCCCAAATGAAGCTAAAACTTCATTTTTAAAACTTAGGTTTGGCCAGGTGGTAGTGGTACATGCCTTTAATCCCAGCACCCAGGAGGCAGAGACAGGAGGATTTCTATAAGTTCAAGGCAAGCCTGGTCTACAGAGTGAGTTCCAGTAACAGAAAACAAAAACAAAACAAACAAAATGAAAAACTTAGGTGTTTTTTTAATGTGTATATATTTTTTAACTTATTTATTTATTAAAGATTTCTGTCTCTTCCCCGCCGCCGCCTCCCATTTCCCTCCCCCTCCCCCAATCAAGTCCAAAACTTAGGTTTATAGTGAACATATACAAACATTTTCTCCTTTTCATTATACCATAAGCAAATCTCTTTACACACTATTTACACTGGGTTAGGCAATGCAAGTACACTCATGATGGTTGGATGTATACAAGGGATGTGTGCAGCTTAGCACCTTTTCTGCTTGGAGAGAGACTCATGCGCCCATGAGTCTGTGCTCATGCTGAACCAACCATCAGAGGTCAACAATGACAGCAGAACAGTTTAGTTAGTATACCATCTGATCTATGCCCATTTCTATGAAAGATGTATAACACTTTCCGTCTCTGACTATTAAACAATCAAATTTAAAAAACTGATACAGGAAGCTAATCCCTTAACTTGGGTTTCCACCTAATAAAAATGCAATTGGGTCTTGTTAGTTGATGCAATGACAGTCTATGAAGTCATCACTAAATTAGTGACTGAACCACTGCTCCTATGGGAAATACAGGGCCAGGCGCCTGTGAGCCTCAACTCACGTTTTCATCGATGGATCAATACATACCCTGTTCTGTGCATGCTTCCACTGACAGGCATGTTACTGAACACGAGCTGCTGGTTTGTCAGCACAGGGCTCACTGCGACAGCATTAGTCCATGCCTAACGGAGTCTGATACATACCGATCGCATCCTTAGGAACAGCGGGTAGGTGCTACATTAGAGCTTGCGAGGGGTGGGGGAGGGGTGGGGTGGGGGAAAGTGTTTATAAACAGTGGAATCATTTTTAAAGGCATAAAAATGCAAAAGAACAAACTCACAGCACTACATAATCAGAGCTGAAACAAGGAGGACAGGCATGGCTCCAGCACACATGATCCTGGTACGCGTGGTCCTGGTTGTCTATGATTAAAAACTAGGCCTTGTCATTTAAGGTTCAGTATGAGTGGATTGACTCTTAAAGAGATGCTAAAGACATTGTACCTGGAGACCAAACCTCTCCATAACAGCCAGGGTGGCAGATATCAGTCAGCAGTGCACTCTGGAGCGGAAACTTTTGGCCATGACAGGAGACAGGGTACAAAAATCTCAGAAGGTTCGTTCTATGTACCAAATACATAGGGTGACTCACGGACCCCTGGGACAGCTGGATTCTTTTCATTTTTAAGATGAATTAACAACTCCTGTTCCATTTCATTGCTCTGGTCAGCTAGGAACAGACAAAGCCTCTATTCATCGAGGGGCCATGTTCCTAGGTGACATCACAGCACGTTTGCAATTTAAGTACCTGGTTAAAATTAAACTTTGTTAAACACTGCTCTTACAGCATTTCCACATCCATGACGAAGAACTCTGAGCTGTTTATTTCCAGATATAAGCAATATAGTATGTAAACAACACACACACGTGCACACACACACAGAGGCATGCACGCACACATACCTACCAACAACAAAAATAACTGCTACCTTTCCTAGACAAGCACCACAGACTCTAATTTACACGTGTACGTGCATGTGTGAACATGAGTGGAGGCTGGAATTCAATGCTGGATGTGTCTTCTTCAACTGCTCCCCACTTTGTGTAGACGGGGGTCTCTCGGTGAACCTGAAACTCATCAGCTAGGCCAGAAGGTGTGATCGGTGAGCTCCGGGGATCAGCCTGTCTCCCCATCCCTGAGGCCACTGTGCTGGGCTCTGCTGGGTGCTGGGGTCTGAGCCCAGGTCCTCAGCTCAATAGAGACGGCTAAGCTCATACCTCTGATCTCCTTCAGTAATTAAGATTTTTTTTTTATCTCAAAAGTCACTGGAGGAGGGACATGTCTGTCTTTTCTGTACTACTTGCAAGGTGTCACTCCAGGAAGCCACATAACAGTCTGTGATTACAAAACTGGTGTTTCTTTTTGAAGAACTGCCCTGGGAACCCTAGGAGATTTCTCAAGTGTGAATAATGAAATAAACACCTGGCATTCAAATTTTCCTCTGGGCCTCATCTTCCACTTACTCTCAGAGGGGAACCGAAGGAGGCTTTGTGACATGAAGCCTTTAGTTATGTAAGAACCAAATGTCCCACGCCTGTCAGTCTGTCTCCAAGGTTTCCTCCTCCCACCAATTAGGGAGCATATGACTTTATCTTATAAAAAGCTGGATTAAGCGTGGGCTCTGAAAAGGTGTGCTGTCATCAAAATGAACTGTTTGCACACAAACACCCTGCAGAAAACGTCTTCAGCAGGTAAGACAAATGTGGGTTTAAATGTAGACATTTGGTTGTCTTAGTCACCAAATGCATTCGCAATTAATAATCCATTCTGCTAATTTAAAAGCACTACACAAAGCCCACCATGGAACACAGTAATGCAGTAAATGAACAAGTTCCTTATAAAAATCTAAACCTTTCAGGAATTAAACTTCGGCAATTCCAATTAACATTTAAGAACTAATGAATGTAATTAAGAGACCACTTGGGAAAGGGAGACGGCTTTTAACTTCTACACTAGCAATAAACCAGATTCCTCTCTTTGGTCTAATTTACAACTACAACAGACATGGATTTTCCCCGGAAGCACATAAGCCAGGACAAAAAGCTGCCTTGTTCCCTTTGAGAGGTGGAAGGGGACCACGCAGAGCAGAGCCCAGGGACCTAGCCAGGAGCAGGCCTGCTCTTGTCCAGGGCTTCACACACCTGCAGGAGCCCCCCCCCCCCCCCCCCCCCCAGAAAGGGAGTGAGATGTATTGCCATTTAATCTGCCTCCAGCCATGGCTGATCAATTTCTCCCTGGGAACAGACCTATCACCACGGGGCCAGCAACCTTCTTATCTCCCCTTTCTCACTGACTTCCAATTTCCACTCCCACTGTCAGCTGTCTGAGAGGACCTTAAATCCCGACTCTTATGCAGAGAGGGCGGCTCCTCATCAAAGGCTAAGCTCTCACTTCTAACCCAATTTACAGGAAAGCCCTTTTCTCCGAAGAGCTAAACTCTCTTCCCAAGCTCCTGCAAAAGCATGGCTTCGCAGTCTCGCAATACACGCAGCAAGAGGATGGGGATTCTGAGGTTCCAGGGAAGAAGGCCGGCACTCTGGCAGAAGAGGGTGGGCACTGCCCCTCAGGAAAGGGCACAGTTCTGTTGTTTATGGAAACGACAATTTTCAGGAGCCTCGGGCACATCCATTTCCGTGCTGGGTGGTGAGGGTGGACAGAGTCAAACCTATGCCCTGACCTACCTGTCATGTATATTAAAATTATGTCACTTTTTTCTATACAAGGCAGACCACAATAAATTAAAAAAAAAGATGCAAGAAAAAATTGGACCCTGTATGGTGGCACACACCTACAAATCCCAACACTTAAGAATCTAAGGCAGGAGGACTGCCACAAGTTCAAAGCCTGCCTGGAATACATAGTAAGGCCTTAAGGGTGGAAAACAGACCAGAAGATAAAGACAGGCACTTCTTGGCTAAATTCATCACAAAATGATCCGATAGGCAGCCTGCCCATCATTAGTTATATCCAGTTCTCTTCTACTTTACAATTACGCACAACTCTCTAGAATTTCCCGGCATGCATTTTAATCAAGGAGGCATCCCTGAACTTTAAATGAAATTCAAATGGCTCAGAACTGGATCATTGATGGGTATTCCCGTCAAGAGACTGTGGGAGGGGTAAGAGGAATACAGGGTGTGACGCCTGTTCCTTCTGTTATTTTATGCTGGAATGGGAGTTGTAGGTCCTTTTAGGAATCTGGTTTAAACTGTACCCCGAAATCTAAAGTAGTTGGGAG
The DNA here is from genome assembly GCA_025134845.1 of Neodon shergylaensis. Lineage (NCBI taxonomy): Eukaryota > Metazoa > Chordata > Mammalia > Rodentia > Cricetidae > Neodon > Neodon shergylaensis. The sequence continues at coordinate 2,677,632 of JABTXL010000002.1, forward strand.
GAACAGAAGAGAGGTAAAAACAGGATGGACTCAAAAGGGATAACTGCAAATTCAAACTTCAGGTCCAGTTTTACCAAGAAAAGGAGTGACAGTCAATACTGACAATCTTTTAGAGAGCAAAGGCAGCCAGGCTGCTGGGCTTCTTACTCAATATGACACAGGCCTGATTGTCAAGGCTTCGTAGCCACTCTGAAGGCTGCATGCCCGGCACCTGTCTGGTAGCAGCCTAATCCTACACTGAGCATCAACACGTGTCCGTCATTAGTAATTTTGGTGCCGCTTTATCATTCCTTTATTTTACCACGATTTTTTACATCACTTTATTTCACTTAGACAACGCTTCCCAAGGCCTGGAGGAAATAGACAACGGTTCTCGCCCCCACACAAAGCTCAAGTTTTTACGCATGATGTTTAAGCGCTCTCGCTCTCCGCACTGGAGAATGAACAGTAGGTTTGGAAACAAAAATAAAAAGTCAAACCCCACCTTCTCCTCCTCCAGTCTCCTCCCCAAAAGCCCCTCTCCAGCTGGGTCCAGAAGCGCAAATCTGTAACACCAGCACTCAGGAAGCAGGGGCAGGGGGATTGTTGCAAGCCCAAGTCCAACCTGGTACACACTAAAAACAAAAGATCCTAGCCGGGTGGTGGTGGCGCACGCCTTTAATCCCAGCACTCAGGAGGCAGAGGCAGGTGGATCTCTGTGAGTTCGAGGCCAGCCTGGTCTACAAGAGCTAGTTCCAGGACAGGAACCAGAAAGCTATGGAGAAACCCTGTCTCGAAAAAAAAAAAAAATAAAAAAAAAACCAAAAAACAAAAAAACAAAAAACCCCAAAAGATCCTATCTAGCAAAAGGCATGTCCTTAACTTGTTTTCTGTGGCTGTATTAGACACCATGAGCAAAAGCAACCTGGAGAGAAAAGGGTTATCTGGCCCACGGGGCGCCGAGGGCTGAACTTGGAGCATGGACCATGGACCACGGAGGAACCTTACTTACCGGCCTCCTCCTTGCTCGTTTGCCCAGGCCCTTCTCCATCAATTTGCAATTAAGAAGATGCTTGCAGACACGCCCAGGAGCCAACGTGATGGAGGCAGTTCCTTGGTTGAGATCATCTCTACTTTAGTTTCTGTCAAGTTAACAAAACTAACATAAGCCGTATCATACGCCACCCGATAACCCGAAGGCAACAGCTCTCAACTCAAGGGTCGCAATCCTTTGGCAAACCTCTATCTCCAAAAAATATTTGCATTATGACTCATAACAGTAGCAAAACTACAGTTATGAAAGAGCAACAAAACAATCTTATGGTTGGGGTCAGCACAGCATGAGGAACTGTGTTAAAGGGCTGCAGTGTTAGGAGGGTGAGAGCCACAGCTCTGAGGCCTCTCCTGAAGCTCCCCAACCTACATAGCCCCTCTTCCAATCTGGATCCTACAAGAGAATTTTACAGCCATGCTTACCTATCTCGGCCCTATCCAAGCAGGAGGACCAGCCCTCTACTGTCTCCCCTTCCTGAACTTCTTTACATGGTGTCCTGGTGGAGACAACATTTTCACACCTAAAACTGCTTGAGGATAAATTACAAACTCGATCCTTGTCAAGGAGCTTCTGATCAAACAGGACAGTAACAACTCCAGGCCAAAGAGCTCAAAGCATCAGCAACAGAGATGTGGTGTCACCTTCTGCTCTGAGCATCTCTGTCACGCCGTGGACCCTGGGCTCCAAGGTGGTCTAATGAAGAAAGGGAAAACAGCTGGGAGCCTACAGCGCCTGACGCCCATTCCCCCGTGGGATCCTTCCTGGATGTGTAAGTATTTCAAGGGTTCCCAAGGATGTGTAAGTATTTCAAGTGTTCCCAAGAACTGAGTTGGGGGGGGGGTGGAAACAGTCTAAATGCCCTTCCTGATATTCAGAAGGAACCACAACTCTCCTAAGTATTAAAAACATGCCATATATTTTTTTTACTCCATCTTTCCCACTGGGCAGTTGGCTCCCCCCATAAATACCACTAGCAAAGGAAGTTATTCAAACCCCGGTAAATACCATGAAGAAACGCACATGGGAAATTTACCAATGTCTCTGCCTTTCTGCCCATTTCAGTAACGCTCTGATCAGATATAACAGTATCAGATTTATGACTGTATACGCCTCTAATGACATCTCACAAGGCAGCATATTTCTTTTTCCTAAGTATTTCCACACATGGTATTTAATGCAAATCTTCATACCATAACCAAGCCAGTATTAAATGCCATATAACGGAGTTGCAGTGAAACATACTTCTACCATGTTTCTGTACTAAGGTTGATTTAACCAATGGTTCTCAGTGGGGCTAGAAAGGCAGCCTGTCCCCAGAGACTATACACTATGTATGGTTTTATTGCTACAAAATGGACCAGAAGAGGCAAATCTAGGAGAGACGGGAATGGAGAACAGTTTCTACAGCAGGAAGACACGGGAAACCTATTAGGGCAATGGCCGCCCACCCCTGTGGAAACGCTACAATTCACTGAACTGTCGAGAGTGTCTCCCGGCTGGGCATGGCACACACTCAGGAGGCTGAAGCAGGAGGGTTACGAGTTTGAGGATGACCTGAGCTAACAGCAAAGACTTGTCTAACACACAAACAACAGAGAGGGCTGTACGAATGCTATGACAGAAAGCCATGTAAAAGGAAGGGGAAGTGGCCCGGACAGCCAGCTGGGGGACACGGGAGGCGAAAGATGGGCTCAGCACTTCCGTTCCTCTGGTGCACACAGTGTGGAAACACTTGGGAACACTGGTGAACCGTGAGCTTCAAAACAGATGAGACAGGGTGTAAACGTGGGTAGAGTGTAAAAAACACAGAGTGGAGACCAAGAGTGGCTCCATATAAATGGGGGCAGGGGGGCAAAAGACGCATGGGATGTGAAAGAGGAAAGGAACACCCATGCTGGGCACAGGGAGGTTGCAGGAATCACAGGAAATGGTGAATCTACCAACACACTTTGCCCCAAAATGACAATGCTATCTATCAAGTTATAAGCTAATCTTAAAATTTGTTAAATGGCTAAGACAGTAAATTCTGTTTTCTCCAATTAAGGGAAACAACTTTCAGTGGGTAGCACCTGGTTTGAACCGACCATGGGATAGTCTGCTCCCCCCCCTCCCCAACTCAAACATCCATCACCATGGAGTGGGGGCATCGTTCTCCAGCACTGTCTTTATACGGTGTGCTCACCTGCAGCAAATCCTTCCACCTCACAATTGTGTGTGTGTGGTGTGTGCCCATAAGCATGCACACCCACACACACACACACACACACACACAAGACAGCTCCATCAGAATCAAAATTTGTGAATTAGTAAAATCCGAATTAATAAACTTTCACCAATAAATTGTAAACTCTATCAGCACTTGCTCCATTCTTTTGGAAATATTTTGAGCAATAACAGATTATAAGCATTTTCAGTCACAACAATGGTTGCTAATTTGCATCTTCTGTTTACACACACATATTTACTGATGAGATGCAAACGACACTGCCACCAGTCTCTGCGAGCTGACTGTGCTTGGCCCTGCTCCCCAGGAGCTAGCTGGGTTCCTGTGGTTTGGGATGGAGCCCGGGGGGTCTGCATTTCTAACCAGTGCTCAGGTGGCATGCTGCCTGAAGGTTACAATCTGAGAGGAGACTCATTAGCTCAAAGCCACACATGGTCTACAAGGCTCAGTCTCTGGGGTGGTCCAAAGCCAGGGTGTTCAGAGAAAGTAACACAATATTGTTTATAGAATTCAGAATTGGGGTGCAAACACTGAGGTAAGCTGCTTGGTTTACTGGTATGGGCATGATGGATCACCTCTCTTATCCAGCATCCGGAAGGCTGAATCAGGGCTGCTCTGAGTGTGAGGCCAGCCTGGGCTGCACAGTTCCTTGGCTAGCCTGGGCTACTGTATAAGACATTGACTCAAAACAACAGGAAAAATGAAATAAAAATAAATAAAACAGATAAAGCAAGTGTGTGAGTGCAATCCAAGCACTCTAGAGACCGAGGCAGAGGGACTGTGGTCCATCTGAAACCAGCAGGGTTAAACACCAAGCACTAGGCCCGTTTTAGACACTGTCTCGAAAGATCAGGCAGAAAATACTGCTATAACCCGACTCATCGTAGGTATCAAGTAAGGCCTATGGGCAAACATGCTAGCCAGTCAGTGGGACCCAGGGGGCTGGTATTACACCTCCAAACCAGGCTTACACTGTGTACAGGGGGAGGCACTGACTGCTCACAGGGAAGCAAGCCTTTTGAAAACCCAGCTGCTCAGAGATACGAGCAGTAGCGTCAAACAAGCGTCAAAGCGCACAGGACATTGTCAGAAATGGAGGCCCTGTGTGAGAGCTCACTGCCCACGATGGCCTGTGACATGGCTCTTACAGAAATGAGGGTTTCCAAAAGCCACACGGGTCAAGTATGATGAAGCAAAAGCCGGGACAGTTAGGAGCGGACTTACAGATGTGCCAGCGCCACGGCTGCACATGAACGCCTCTACAGAAGAAGAAGTCCATGCGGAGGACTCTCCTGAACGTCCGCAGGGGACAGTGCCTCCATTCTATTGGTGTGGCTGCCACCTCCAGCTGACTCTAAAGATGTGGACTTTCACATCCCAGCGGACTTCAGACTCTGAACAAATTTACCACCCAAACCCACTAACGATACTAGACCGTGAAGGGGCAGGAAAGAATAAACAGATATTACGCTTGCTAATGATACTATAAATATCATTTTTAGGGGTGCTTGAGATTCAATCCAGGGCCTCATGCATACCAGGCAAGCACCCACCATAGTGTTACACTTCAAGCCCAGATAGAATTTATTAATAATCTCTTCAACTACTGCTGAAAACAAAAGTCCAAACCCAGAAGAAAAAAAAAAAAAAAAGAAAAAGAAGGTCTCCAAGAGGCATCTCTGAGAGCTGCAGAGGGTCTCATTATATGGGCCCTCCAGTCCAGTAGCCCCAAGGTGCTAAGGGAAGGGCTTAAGGAAGGGCAGAGGAGCAGGGGAGGAGAGAGAACACAGGAACAAGAAGGTCCCTACCCACAAACTCAAAGACACCAGCCATGTCTTCACGGCGCTTCACTCAACATCCCTGAAGCAAGACAGCCTTTCTCAACTCATTGCTCCATACTGGCAAACCTTGAAGGGGCAGAGCTAGACAAACTCAGGTTGAGACCACCCCAAAGTCTTTCCCTCCTCCAATGTGCTGACGGGGTGCTGGGCTCAAGTTAGCATTCATTCCCTGCCTGAACAGAGTGCACCCAAGAGCTCCTACACAGAAGAGGATGAGCTACTCCCAAAGTCCTACATTCTAGCAGATGCCACTGCTTCTCATGGTCATGGACTTCTTTGTCTCCACCATCACCCCAAAATCCAGATGACCACCCTGGACACAGGGCCTTCAGACCCTTGACTCACACTGAATACTATTCGTGTACCATGGTATTACGTGTGGTGCTGGGGGGGGAACCCCAGAACAGATGATGGGAAGAGGGGGAAACATCCCCACCTTCAAAATGACCTTCTAAGAGAAAAACCAAGACTACCTCTGCCAGGAACCAGGACCAACACGCCTGGGGCCTTGTGTGATCCCTGCACTAGAAATGGCTCCCCAAGTACAGTTAGGCACTGGGCACAGCTACCCTAAGAGGGCAGGAATGAGATAAAGGGGCAGAAGGAAGGGGGTGGGATCCCAAGCTAGAGAGCCCACCCCACCCAGGGAAACAGGTGCATGTTCTGACTTCCCCCTCCCCAGAGCCACAGTCCTCTGGAATCCCACACAGCCTGTTTCACGAATCACACACAACTGAAATTACAACGTCTCATTATTCTGAAGGAAGGGGGCCAAGTAATTAGGGCTCACATTTTTTAATAGCATGGGTGCAGCCATGTATGTACACACACGCTTTCCTTACTCTGAGAATTGCTAGGCAAAGGGAAAATATCTGACACGTTCCTCTGTTGGGCCTATTTCAGCCCCTCTCATCTCCTACTCTTGTCCACCCACAAAGAATTCTCCCTAGAGTAAGCCCAGCAGCAACATCCAGGAAGATGACCGGATGTAAATAACAGACATACAGGAGGTATCCTCCCTTGCTTAAATCAGAAGTGGCACAGGCTAGAAGGCTAGATGGGTGTCTCTCTCTCTCTCTCTCTCTCTCTCTCTGTGTGTGTGTGTGTGTGTGTGTGTACAAGCACATATACTTGCATGCCTTGGCACACATATGTGGAGGTCAAATGACAACTTAGGGGAGCCAGTCCTCTCTCTCCACTGTGTGAGTCTCAAGTCTTAAACTCAGGCCATGCACTTTGGCTGCAAGTCATCTGTCTCAGCGGCCCCACCTTACTTTTAGAGACAGGGTTTCAACGAGCCTGGACCACAGTGATTAACAAGACTGGCTTGCCAGGGTCCCAGGGCTCCTCTGTCTCTACCTCCCTAGAACTGCTATTGCAGGTACAGATCAGTGTGGGTTCTAGGGATCAAACCCAGGTTCTCATGCTAGCGTGGCAAATGTTTACTGACTGAGCTCTCTCAGCCCCTAAACTCGTTATTAAAGCCAGAACAGTTCCTATCCTTAGCTCCACCCCCTCAGTTTGCTTCCAGGTGCTGCTGCTGCAGCTTGCCAGATACTTGTGGAACCTGTAATGGCAGAGTGGGTTCCTATAAGAGCTCGGTCCGGTCAAATTCTGCAACTCCCCAGCAAAGTGCTTCGCAGACATGAAAGGGAGCATTTAATGGCAAATTGAGAAGTAATTATTATAAATATAAGCTGATTAGCACTCCCGGCCCCCGACAACATGCCCTGACTAAACCCAGCCTGGGGTGTTTGCGGGAGAACAGTTTAAATTAGACTCCACCCACGGGGGCCCCTCACAGGAAAAGCAAAGAAAGAATGGAGAAGCTGGGCAATGAATGACTACTGCCCATCATCCCTCTCTTATAGCCCCAGAGTTTCCTGGGCCCGGGCCGTGTGAATAGTTCCCTGCATGTGTTTTTATGTCTTATTTATTTTTGCACTTACAGCTAGGATACTCATCTGTGCATCTGTCTGAAAACTGTTCTCGTCTCTTATAGAGAATGGAAAAGTTGAGTTTCTTCTTCCGAATAGTCGGCACAATGTGTGAGCATCATTTACCAAAGAAAGAGTTTGTCTCACACTTTAAATAAATTGTGTGTGTGTGTGTGTGTGTAAAGACAAGCTCAATATGGAGACCAAGCTAGCCCCAAATTCAGAGAACCTCTTGCCGCTGCCTCCTGAGGGCCAGGATTAAAGGCGTGAGCCCTCACATTTGGTTTCAATCACTTTGTACTTCGCCTTCCAGAGTTCCTCCCACACGACCCTGTATTTCTGCCCCAGTTCCCACGTCTAACCACACTGACTCTGAGGGCAGGGCCCACCCAGCTCACAGGTAGAGAAATGCCTTCAGTGTTTACACATTCTTTCTTTCCCATGAACTTCAAATTATTTTTCTGGTTCCCTGTCTTCTCCTAGACTCCGCCCCCCACTCCAATCCATGATTAAAGCATTAAATGTACATAGAATTCCTTCGGGAGTTGTTAGTATTTCAAATTGCCCTCCCCTCCAGGGGGATGGTATGTTCATTTCCCATCAGCTAAGTCTTGCTGCAAATTGTTTTTAACAGTGTGTGTGAGCGCGTACACGTCATGGCGTATAGGGAGGTTAAAAGACAATGTGTGTGCTGACAAGATGGCTCTCATCGGGTAAAGGCGCTTGCCACCACGCCTGATGACCGAGTTCAATTCCTGTGTCCTAAACGGTCGGAGAATGGACTTCAGCTGACCTCTGACCTCTACATGTATGTGTGCAAGCGGGTTCTCCCTGACCATGCAGGTCCCGGGAACCGAGCTCAAGGGGCTAGACAGTCAACTCTTCACCCGCTGGGTCATGCCACCAGCCCATGCAGTCCCGTGCCACCCTCATCCGACGCATGCCTTCCCGGTTAAGCTCATTTGTAAATCTTTTTACTCTTGGTATCAATTTTAAAATGTCTTTCTTATATCTGTAAGATCACCCCAAGTATACATATGAAAACTAACTTCTATATATTTTCTTTATGCACTTTTTAAAGGGATCTTGTTTCCAAAAGGATGGAGAAGATTATTTTTTAAGGTATACAATAATAACCTTTGAAAATACAAATGATTTGATCTTCCCATTTCCTTTTTTTCAAAAGATTTATTATTTATTTATGCAGGCAATGCTCTGCCCGTATGTGTCCCTGTAGGTTAGGGGATGGCAACAGATCTCATTACAGATGGCTGGGAGCCACCATGTGGTTGCTGGGAACTCAACTCAGGACCTCTGGAAGAACAGTCAGTACTCTTAACCGCTGAGCCATCTCTCCAGCCCAGTCTTTCCATTTCTTACTACATCATAAGCTGAAACCTTGACATTAACAGTGCATATCAGCTCATTCGAGAACGGCCGTGAATCTGGCTGGCTGGATTGAGAATGTCTTCAGTCGTTCACTATTGAGTTGAGTATCTGCCGCTGGGTTTTGGCAATTAGTCTTCCCCATATTGAAGTCATGTCCTCCTGCTTTGCTCAGATACTAAAAGGCATGTTCAAAAACATTCATAAGCTTTTAAAAAGATTTCCCCCCTTTAATTTCCTCTATTACTTTGAAAACTTCCCTGACTACCGAGTCATCCCTGCACCCATGGAATAAGCCTTAGTCTCAATGTGCTCCTTCAGCCGAGCCCTGGGCCGAGCTCAGGAGTCCAGCTGAAGAGAGAGAGCAGGGATTGTATGAGCAAGAAAGGGTCGAGATCATGATGGGGAAACCCACGGAGACAGCTTACCTGAGCTTGTGGGGGCTCACGGACTCTGGACTGACAGCTAGGCAGCTGGCATGGGACCAGCCTAGGCCCTCTGCATCTGGGTGACGGTTCTGTAGCTTGGTCTTCTGTGGAGCCCCTGGCAGTGGAACCAGACCTGTCCCTGATGTATGAACTGGCTTTCTGGAGCCCATTCCCTATGGTGGGATGCCTGGCCCAGCCTTGCCACAGCGGGGAGGAGCTTGGTCCTGCCTCAACTTGATGTGCCAGGCTTTGTTGATTCCCACGGGAGGCCTGCCCCTTTCTGAATGAAGATGGAGGAGGAGAGGACTGGGGGGGATAAAAAGGAGTGGGGAAATGGGAGGAGAGGAGAGGGGAAACTGTGGTTGATATGTAAAATAAATTAACAAAATGATGAATAAAAAATATGCTTCTTCTTTGTGGTTTTTGAAGGGAGAGAGTATTGTTTGTTTTTGTTTTTGTTTTGTTTTGTTTTGTTTTGTTTTGCAGGCAGAGTCTTGCTGTTTAGTTTTGTTTTGTTTTGCAGGCAGAGTCTTGCTGTTTAGTCCAGGCTGGTCTTGAACTCACAATCTTCCCATTCCTGGCTCCTGAATGCTGGTTTACAAGCATGGACCTAAGAGCTTCCTGGCTCTAATTCACTAGTATTCTACTTGCGATTAGGGCTCCTATATTTGCCAGTATATTTTCCGTGCCCACGGCATCGATTAAGTTTTGTGGTTATATTATGCTCCTAATAATATAGAAAATACCTGGCTCGTTTAAGGATTGCCTATAAAATTGTGTGGGCCTGGTGCTCTTGAACAAATGAATATAGGTGAACTCACCCTGCAGAAATGTAAGGAGCCGTCGATAAGCATTTATAGTCATGGCTGCTTGTGCTGGCATGAAAGCTGGAAATATCTCAAATGTCTATCAACAGAAAATAAATTGAATAAATTATGGCTTATCTAAACTATGAGTTACTATGTAGCTATTAAGAAGAATTAGATTGCTATCTGTGGATCTGGAAAGGTGTCTATAATGAAAAGAATGAATCCACACACATACGCACACACTGACAAGAAGGGGCCGCTCTGAGGGAGTGCGGGCAGCTGTGGGGAGGGAGAGCATTGTATTAGAAGGGAGAGAAATTCTAAAAGAATGACACAAACGTACATCAAATTCTTACAATAACTGCCTCAGAATGATGGGACTACAAGCGGCTTCTCCTTTCCATAATTACGAGTGTTGTATGAATCATACTTGAAATTCAGTGCAGAGGAGGGTCCACGCCCCTCACTCTTGTCTTTAAGCGTCTGCAGGTGGTAAGCAGCAAGCCCTCACACTTCATGTTCCCTCCTCCAGGGTGAAATCCCCTCTACCCACACCAGTTTGCTCACTAAGGATCTGCTCTTTCTGATCAGGAGCACGAGCGAGTGCCCAGACCCCCATCCCTGTGTTTCTCCGTCGATGGTCAAGAACTTCCCTTTCCGGTTTCGCACTCCTGGTCCCACCCACGGCTTCTAGAAACAGAACTCTCTGAGAATCAGGAAAGAGAATTTAGGGAGCTGAGAGGAAGTGTAACAGGCAATGCTCGCTGGGAAACAAACACCTGACCTGCTGAGGTGTCCACCCGCGGGACTCAGCCAAGATGCTGGTACCAGGCAGCAGACGCAACCCTTCCCGAGTGGGGAGAGATCCCCACGGGAGGACTGTCCACACACATCTTGAAAGCATCGATGACTATTCCCCGCAACAATCAATTTCTACTTGTTGAACCATGAGACTCCATCTTTCTAAAACCTCCCGAGCCACATGGGCTGTTCTACTGGGGAGTGATGGCCAAGCCATTTCCGGTCTGCAGCGCTGGCAGAGGCCAGCTCTGGAGTCCAGTTTCTTTGGACTTGAGATGTCAGCATCCTGGGTGATTCCTCAGTGAAAGTAATTTTTAGGATTGAAAAAATGTTAAAAACTCAAAATGTCTGCTAGGCAGTGGTGGTGCACACCTTTAATCTCAGCAGTTGGGAGCAGAAGCAGGCAGATCTCTGAGTTTGAGGCCAGCCTGGTCTACAAAGCAAGTTCCAGGACAGCCAAGGCTACACAGAGAAAACCCGTTTCAAAAACAAACAAAACACTCCCAAGGCAGAGGCAGCTGACCTCTCTGTTACAGGGCAATGTGGTCTACACAGTGAAGCCCAGGCCATTCAGGGCTACATAATAAGATCCTGTCTGTCCTAGTCGGGGCTACTGTTGCTGTGATAAACACCAGGAGCAAAAACAACTTGCAGAGGAAAAGGTTTATTTGGCTTGCATACACTAAACAACAGTCCACTGAGAGAAGCCAAAGCAGGAGTTCACACAGGGCAGGAACCTGGGGGCAGGAGCTGATGCAGAGACCACAGAGGAGATCCTGCTTACTGGCTTGTTCCCCAAGCTTGCATAGCCCGCTTTCTTACAGCCCAGGGGTGGCATCGTCCACAGTGACCTGGGACCTCCCAGATGTCACTAATTAAGACACACACTGCTCTACAGGCTTGCCTGCGGTCTGATCTCATGGAGACATCCAGTTCTCAATTGAGATTCCTCCCTCTCGATGGCTTGAGCCTGTGTCAAGTTGACATAAAACTAGCCAATGCACTCCATCCGTCTGTCCGTCCGTCTGTCCATCTGTCCATCCATCCATCCGTCCGTCCGTCCATTTGTCCGTCCATCCATCCATCCATCCATCCTACAATCACTTTTGGAAAGGTTCATACCTGGTTTCTGAAGGTGAATAAGGGTGAATGATTCAACTTTCCCAACTTATTCCTAGACATGACCAGAAGATACCAGACCACCTGCTGGGAAACGCCAAGACCACCCAGAGACTAAAATCCTGTCAGTCTTAATGTTTTCTTGTGTCTCTGCCACCTACAATAGGCACCATGGCATATAAACGAGGCCCAGGCTCTTCAGTGCGCGACCACTAGCCCTTTCTGGAGCGCGGCCCTCATCCTCTGTCCAGTCGCTGACACAGGCCACAAAAGAACTCCATCCTTTTTTTTTTTTTTTTTAAGTTTTTTCGAGACAGGGTTTCTCTGTAGCTTTGGAGCCTGTCCTGGCACTAGCTCTTGTAGACCAGGCTGGTCTCGAACTCCCAGAGATCCGCCTGCCTCTGCCTCCCGAGTGCTGGGATTAAAGGCGTGAGCCACCACCGCCCGGCGAACTCCATCCTTTTTACAAAAGTCAGCCCCTAGGATCTCAGCACATGTCTGGCCCCTGCCATCAGTTCCTGTTATCACACAGAGTCGCTGAGAGGCTCCAGCGTGAATAGCACAGATAAAAGGGGATTCTTAATGGAGACAGGTACTCAGGTGGTACATTTGTAGACACAGCTTTTACAGTTCGTCCAAAAGTAAAAAAATAAAGAATCCTGGTTGTGTGTTTCCAGGGATCTAAGACGGTGGCATAAATACCGTCCTGGTCTGTCCCATGATGCCGTCAGGAGAGTGCAAAGGAAGGGAGCGTGTACGGGGTAGAGAACAGGACAGGGATCAAAGAGCTGCGTGGTGTCGTTAGCTGCTTGGAACGCCATGTCTTACTCAAAAACAATGTGCAAGGTAAGATCTGCACGCCAAGTGTGGCAAGGAAACGCCACTCAGCTTGGTGTGCAAGAGAGCTTTCACTGTGAGTAAAAGTTCAAGTTTTTAGAGCCCGAGCCTTAAGTCTACATTTTATTTTTGGTGACAGAGTCTCACTACATAGCTCTGGCTAGTCAAGCAATTGGAATATAGACCAGGCTAGCCCCACACTTGCAGCAGATCATCTTGCCTGTGCCTCCACATATCTGGCACTGTAGGCATTTGTGCCAATCTGGCTGTTGGACACCTGTCACTTACCGGTCTGTTCACAGGGTGCGTGTTAGGATTCTGGGCTGAGATACACTATGTGTGCTAACATGCTACCTGTACAAGGCTTTTTCAGTCATTAGCTTAAAATCAGTAAATCCTACGGAGGAGAACAGACACTTAGTGTCCAGCAGCTCAGCGAACACAAGGGCTCTGTGTGTTGAGTTCTGACTCCTGGGATGCACTGGACACTGCTCGTTCATACCTGGGAGGTCACACAGAACCCAGTTCCAGACAGAAAAGAATTTAGCATGTCTCTAGGCATCAAAATTCATAAATAGTGACTCAAAATATAAACAGGAGATTTTAAAAACCAGAATGAGTGAGGTCCAGAGTGTAAACAAATGCCAAGTGGACTATGTCAGCTACCTTCCAGATGATTGCTACACAACATAATTTTTCATGATTTTAATGAAATAACGTGAAATCTACCATCTTGCCCATGTTTAAACATTCAGGAAAGTAGTGCCAAGTATAACCACACTGGTCCCTACGGGTCTGTTGTAGGAAGTCGCTTGTTTGTTCCCGGCTGCTCAGCCCCGAAATAATCACACAGAAACCTTATTATTTGCAGTACTGTTTGGCCAATAGCTTAAGCGTATTTCTGGCTAACTCATATCTTAAATTAACCCATCTCCATTAATCTATGTATCGCCATATGGCTGTGGCTTTCTGGGTAAAGTTCCATCCAGTGTATGTCTCTGGCAGGGCTACATGGCTTCTCCCTGACTCAGCCTTCTTTCTCCCAGCATTCAGTTTAGTTTTCCCCACCTAGTTCTACTCTGCCCTATCATGCCAAGCCAGTTTCTTTATTCATTAACTAATAAAAGCAACACATAGACAGAAGGCCCTCCCACATCACAGGACCAGCTCCTCAGCCTGATATCTGCTGCTGGTTATGCAGGGAGTGCATCTCGTACACTCCCCTCCCACACATTGGTCATTCTTATGACTGGCTTATTCCAAGCACCAGATGTTCTCGGGGCTCACCTTTCTCTTCTACAGCTGTGTAATGCCCCCTCTGTCATACATACACCGCATGTCCCTTATCCGTTCATCTGTGGATGGATGCTTGGGTTGCTTCTATGTCATGGCTGTTGCCAATAAGGCTGTTAGGAATGCATGTGGGCAACTGTCTCTTCATGATCAGCTCTCTGCTCTTAGGGTTATAGTCCACTCCCCCGAGGTGAGATTATAGGATCTTAATTCTCTGAATGAAGTTATGTCATTCCCAGCCACAGTGAGCAAAGGCCCCAGTTTCTGCATTTCCTAATAGGACCTGTCATGTCCTGTTGGGTTAGTGGATGGATTAGAAGCTGTCCTACTGCCGTGCGAGGTGATATCTCCTTGAGACCTCCATCTGTACTTCTTAAATAATGAGTAATGCTCTAGCATGCTTACCAGGCAGTTCGAGAAAATGGGTGTAGCAGCAAGGTCTTGCTTTTCTTTTCTTTTTCTTTTTATTTTTTTTTTTATTTTATTTATTTATTTTTTTCTTGCTTTTCTTTAGGAACCTGAAAAAGGAGTTCAGTGGCCTGGTCACTGGGTTAAGTACTTGCCAGAGAAGTCTGACAGCCTGAGTTAGAACCACATAAAGGTAAAAAGTTAAAAAAAAATTAAGCCAAAAATATAAAAACTCACCCCCAAAACAAACTTGAGAAAGGAAGAAGGAAGTGCTTATGTTTGGGCTCAGAGTCTGAGTCCAATCCATCGTGGCGGAGAGGACACGATGGCAGGAGGGTCAGACAGCTGTCACTGTACACCCAGAGTCAGGAGAGAGAGGTACACGGAGCTCAGTCCAGGACCCCCAACCACAGAAGGGAGCTGCTCCCATCCAGGACTGGCCTTCCCACCATGTTTAAAAACCCTTCACAGACACAAGCAGGGCTGGGTCTCTGAGGTGACTGTAAACGCAGTCAGGACTGACCATCACAGCCAGCAAAACCTCAGAAGCTGAGAAACACAGGCACATCCCTCCCTACAACCCTCCGAGGAACCCAGGAACCCGCTCTGTGGACTCGCACAGAACGCCAGTCTGCAACACTTTCTGAAGCCATTGGGGTAGTGATACTTTGTAACAGCAGCCATGGAGACTAATAAATACAGGATCCATTCATGGAGACCAAATTAAACCACTACTCCATTGATGCCAAAAGAAAAGGACCACAGCTCAAGCCGCACCTCAATGCCACAGCGGAAAGTGGTGCCAGAAGGGTCCCGAGGATAGAGGACACAGAGAAAAGGTACTTGTTCTCATCTGGTACCCTGTGTCCTGCCAGACAATGCCCAGAAAGCCAACTCTCAGAGGCCCCAAAGGAAAGCATTTCTGAGCCAGACTAAAGGGCAAAAAAGCAAGTGTGGAAGCTGGGCGTTGTGGCGTGTACCCACTGAAAGGCTCCCGCTCTAAGCAGCCCTGGGTTGGCAGGACGCTAAAGCGTTACTGGCAGCATCTTGGTTTCTATTGAAGAAAATCAGATATTATTTTGGAGCCTGTACGCCCCTTCCAGAGCTTTCAAAGAGGAGCCTGAAGGAGGGCAGTAACGGAAGGGTCCACCTGACAGAAACTGTCTGGAAAACAGGAAGAAAGGAAAGTTCATGAAGACAATTACATCAGGTCAATGTGGTGTAAATTTCCTGTGAGAACGAAACATTCCACCTGCAGGGAAGCTCCGTAAGCAGGAGGCTAAACAACTCAGAATAGCTTCAGGAAGTCCTTGAAACCAATCAGATTCACTAGCCCCCTCTCTACCAGAGAAAGAAGCTGAAGATGTCATCCCAGGCAATCAATCAATCAATCAATCAATAGAAGAAGCTTAAAAAGAAGATTCCGAGACCGGCCAAGCTGCCTAGAAGAGTTCTGGACCAGCTGAAGCACCTGGAAGGGACAGTTTCCACCTTGTTGAGTGCCTTTAGACTGTGCAGTGTGCTCCAGGCGCCCAGCTTTGTGAGCTGTCACTAGGGCTGGGGTGGGCTTTGGTGATGCAGCCGTATTTGGGTCATTTCTGTTCCTTTAAGTAACCCCAGAGCCTGAGTAACCCCAATAAAACTCATGGTTCACCAAGTGGACTCCGGAGGTATCTGACTTTGGTCGGTCCTGGGCTCCTCTCTGGGGCAGGTACAGGTGTGCGGCTCCTCAGAAGTTCTGTCACACGTCAGTCTTCATCTCTTCAGTCGGTGAGAGCTGAACAGACCACCAGAGCATCTCTTCAGTCGGTGAGAGCTGAACAGACCACCAGAGCATCTGCAGAGCAGTGGTGTGAACCCCAGCAGCTTGTCATGTGACCAACGCACGGAAAACCAGTATCTCTGTTAGCAAATTTACCTGAAACTCAATGAGCAATTACATACGACAGAACCTGAATTAATAAAGGCAAAGAGCTTTTCATGAGCAGAGATCCCTCCTACCAACTCTAATGATCTGTGTCTTCTAGCTGCTCACAAGAATACTTACACCAAGTGGCAATGGTAAGACCGTCCAGAAAGCATCTGACCTGTTTCAACGCCTTTATTCAGCATCTGCTATAGTTAATCAGGAAAACGTCCTTCTGTTATTAGCGTCACTTGAATTTTGCTATTGACAGGGGCCACAAACAAGCATCTGCCCGAGAGCCATAGGATTTACATGAACAAAAGGTGTGTTCTGTTGGTCCTACCAGTGAGGCCTACAGGTGACAAGGTTGAAGAGTCAAAGCAGAGAAGTCTTCAATGTTCTGTGGGTTCGTTTGATCAAAAACAGCTTAGGGAGGAAAGGGCTTATTTGGCTGACAGGTTATACTCAAGCATCAAGGGAATTTGGAGCAGGCACTCAGCACAGGGACCCAAGGGAGGACCTGAAGAATGAAGAAGAGCCTGAGGAGGAACACTGCTGACTGGCTCACTCAGCTTTGCTTCTTATGGAACCCAGGGCTGGCACTGCTCACAGTGGACCAGGCCCTCTCCCATCCATCACCAATCAAGAAAACGCCTTCTACATAAACTCATAGCCCAACCTAATGGAGTCAATTCCTTAACGGAATTCTCTACTCTCTTCCAGAGGACCCCAGTGTGTGCCAAGCTGACAAAAGCTGCCAGCACATTCCTCAGGCATTCTTGGCTTTCTCCTGAGTGCATGTGTCCTGTGAGTGACTGTCTCACTGCAGGACCCCTCGGCTCAGCTCCTCTGCTCTGGGGCTGCTGCCTGGAGTCTGCAGATAGTAGGCATGGGTGAGAAGACAGAGGGGCTGGCTCACCGTCTTCCCATTTCCAGCGTGTGTCAGGTCTATGCTGTCGCAGTGACCCAGTGGGCAGTGGCTATGATGACATCATAAGCAACTGCTCCAGCTTTTAGGTCAGTTTCTCCTTTTCGGGGCTTGTGACTGCCTGGAAACTCTGAAAACACTCTCCTAGTGTGTCCAGATCAAAGGTAATTGAAATTTCACCCTCAGCCCATTTGTTGACAGAAATCCATACAGATGAGCCACCATAACCTATGTGATGGTTCATATTTCAAGTGAATTCCACCGAAATTACACGACAAGCTACGCAGTACAAACCGTGAACACAATCCTTGGAAAACTGATCGAAGCATTTCCATCTTGGACTTCACTCAAGTACGACAAGCCAACATCGGTGGTTTCTGGGATGATGAGGATATTTAAAAGGATTAAACGGAAAGCACGTTGGGCCTTAGTAACCAACCTCTATTCCCTACATCTAGTGTCATCTCTAAAATCAGGAGGCTGAGGCGGGAGCCATGCATTCAGGTCGGTGTAGACAGACTCTAGAGTGTGACTCTGTCTCAATAATAACTCAGTCATGACGCTGGAGATATGGACTAGCTGCTACGGTGCTAGTTACCAACATGAGGGCCGAGTTTGAGTTACATGAAAGCAGACACAATTATACAGGCCTGCAGTCACCACATAGGTGGAGACAGGAGGATCCCAAGGGCGTGATGGTCAGTTCAGCTGAATCTCCAGGCTCAAGGTGAGACCATGCTCCAAAAATAAGGTGGACAGCAAGTGAGAAAGACACGTGACTGCAACCTCTGGCCTCCACAGCTGCAAAGACACACGTGTACACACGCGTGCGTACACACACACACACACACATGGCCCTCCTTACCAACCTCAGCAGTGTTTCTAACATGTGCCCATTAAAAGAAGACAATCTCTCATGATATTTGTCTGTCCAAAGACACACGAATACACACACACACACACATACACGCACACATGGCACTCCTTACCGACCTCAGCAGTGTTTCTAACACATACCCACTAAAGGAAGACAACCTCTCATGAATTTGTCTGTCGCTTGGTCCTTGGTGACCGCATGGAGCCACCCAAGCTGTAAACTTATGGTCTATACACCTACGGTTTCCAGGCAGTGGTAGCTCCTTGCTCCCAACCCATCTACTGCAGTCTTTCAATTGCATCCCCAGGATCTCTATTTCAGCTCCCTGCCACTCCGTCTAAAACCTAACTCAAGCCCGAGCTCAGCCTTTATTGTTACCACCACCCCGTGCCACAGACACGGGACCTCCTCTGGCACAACTGAGCGCCTGTGTCATCCCCATGGCTCCTGTGGCCTCCGGCAGCAGGTGAAGACCAGACTGAAGGCTGGAGGCCCTGGAGTAGGACTCTGGCTCCCTCACACCTCTCTCGCGCCCCACCCCAACGCTTGCGCTCCCCAGTGCAGACTTCACAGATTAGCTCAAGAGAAAACAACTGTCCCTTTCACAGCACCTAGAGGAAGACATTTGCCAGACGCTTGCCTGTGCCAGCTCACCGCCTACTCATAAATAATGCCTGTCCTTTCTACAAAGACCAGTTGTTATTTTCTCCGCGTTCTTATCACTGGCAGCACCTTGCCGCTCCTGTGGATAAAACTTACGGAACCTGGATCATGTTTCCAAGGTCACAGTCCATAAATAAAACCAGAGCCACAGAATCCCACTGTGGGTATCTGGTCCAACTTCCTGTTCACACAGAGGAGGAAGCACACCTCAGGGTGTGAAGCTCTCGAACACAATTTCAAAGTTAGCGAAGCCTTTGAGAACTGTTCTTTTCCACGATCGTCTATCCACAGAAAACTTCCAACTTGAGGGAACCATTCCATATCCTCTTTAGGATTTACAGCCACCACGCCCAACTCAAATGTCCAAAGTAATAAAAATAAGCACATGATGAAAACACGGCTGGATCAACAGTCCAACTTGTAAGCACCTGCCTTCATATCTGCAATCAAAGAGAAGAGCACCCCTTCCACGGACATACCAAACCCACACCGCGAGAGGGATCTCAGAATCCTAAGACTATCTCAGATGTGCTTGTCCAGTCTGCATGCGACAGATGCAGGGGTCCTGTCGGACACCCAACTCTAGGAAAGCAGACATGTCTCGGGGATCGGAAAATAAAACAGACCAAGAAATCAACAAAGCAAAATTGTATATAAAGTTCTAAGGTGGAAAAATCCCCGTTTTATTTTTTTTCTCTTATTTTGTGCTTTTTGAGAGTATTTGTTGAGCAGCTCTGGCAGGCCTAGATAGCCTAGGGGCCTCAGAATCACAGCAACCTTCTGCCCTCAGCCTCGCATGGGTTGGGAGTACCGCCCGTGTGTGTGTATGTGTGTGTGTGTGTGTGTGTACGCGCGCCACAGACCCCAGCTCCCCCTCGAGGCCCAGGGAAGCTGCCGTGGGTCCAGGACACAGTGGCCCACCTGCTCAGCAGAAACAGGGCTACAGACACACTTGGTTCTCACAGACCAACAGAAAAACCAACAGGACACGTGACTAGCTTAGGTAACCGCTAGCACCCATCTAAAGAAAGCCCCAGGCCGGTGTGGAGCTGCCCGGAAGACAATGACCCCTGACACAGCGTGCCAGTGTTTATCTTAGAGAGCTTGGGCATGCTTTTTTATGCCATTCACCCATGCAGCAGCCCTGACGTAAGAGCCTCAACCAGGCTCCATGAACATGAAATGCCAGTTACGGCGAGAAGAGCAGGCTTGCCTTTCTGGGAACAGCGTGTCTCTGCTACACATTCTACAAAATACTCCATTGTAGTGCCACACTCAGTCCTGAGGTCAGCGTTCCTCCTGTGTACATGACCAAGCCACACAGCTGGACCCAGGGGCCTTCCACACCTCCCTTTCCCAGTCTTCTTAGATGTAACTATGAAATTTCATGATTTCCATTTAAAGGAAGAAGAAGAAAAAAAAACAAGTCAAGCTTCCTGCTTGTGGCTGTTTTAATGTCAGAGAGGAGCATTCTTAATTACCATCTATTCTTTTATTTATTGGGCTCTACTAAGTAAAATTTTTTTTTCCTTGGAAGAAAACAGCAAACAGCTGTTAGAACATGGCCACATCCCTTCTGAGCTGCGTGAGCGGCTTTGATCACCAGAGCCACTGAAACCGAAAGGCGAGCACGCAAGCGTTTCAGGCCCACATCTCAATCCGCCTCTTTGCGTCTAAGGAGCCGGGAGGGAAGGTTAAACAGTATTTATCTGGAATGATTTATGAAAAAAAGAAAAACATTTTTTTTACCCCATTAAAATAGCCTTTCAATTTAACCCCGGGAGGCTAGACCCAGACAGGCTCCATTTATCATCCTAAGTTAAATAACGCACAGAAATGGCCAGGCCCAGCGGAGTGGGCTTCAGAACTATTTCAGAAAGTTGGCTAAAGAGCCAAGAGCAACACGGATAAGGAGAAAGAAACTCTGGCTTGTTTTTAAAGAGCCCAGCAGACCCGTGAAACTCCCTACGCTTGTTCTCACCGAGGGCTGACACTTAAGAGGCAGCGTGTGCTCTGGGCCTTGGCTTTAAATAGCCAATTAAATTTTATGTAGGTCTATCCTGCTCCTCCAGGAGAGCCAGAAATGCGGCAAGAGGGAGGGCATGCTTTCCCGACACAGGTGGACTTCATCTCTCCGAGGGGCGCGTGGGACTCTCAGGCTCACAGGGGCTTGTCTACCAGGACTCATTCCAAAGAAAGAGAAATGGAACTCCA
This sequence comes from Neodon shergylaensis, assembly GCA_025134845.1. Taxonomy (NCBI): domain Eukaryota; kingdom Metazoa; phylum Chordata; class Mammalia; order Rodentia; family Cricetidae; genus Neodon; species Neodon shergylaensis. Next base: position 2,698,336 of record JABTXL010000002.1, read on the forward strand.
TGAAATCCAAAAAGGTCAAAGACTCATTGAATGTTCGGCCTGGGCTCTTCTAGAGCCACAAAGACAAGACACGGGGTTGTCTCAAGAGGGCCAATAGAGCCCAAGGATCAAGATGGTGACAGTGTCACCACCAAGGCTCTCTCTACAGCCAGACAGCTTGGACGAACAAGCCTCCACTGAGGACCTGCCCAGGTTTCTGTGAGTGTCAGAGCAATGAAAACCTGTCCCATCACACAGGTAATAAAATGAAAACCCTGTTTAATCACTGAAGGCCTTACTTCAGAACATTCCTAATTAAGGCTCCAAAATAGCTTGGCCAATTTTGTGACCAACAAAAAAGTAGAAAATTCAATGTCCTCTCTTCTGTGATTTCCAAAGACACGTGTAAAAATCCTCTGTAGCCTCAACAAACTTGCTGGAGTTTTTGTCAGCAAGGTGTTCCTGGGAAAACACGTGGTTTATTTCGGTCTCCTATCTTCCACTGCCAAGGGATTCAGGGAGCGTTAGGGCGACCACCCACTTCCCTTAGCTGCAGTTCCAGGGCTCCTGACACCCTGTTAAGGTCTTCTGTGCCTGCACTCAGCAAGTCCTTTTCTGTTAGCACTTGCTAGGCACACCGTGACGATGACCGGACTGGATCAGACCTTGGGTGTGCTGTTTGCTTTAATACCCCCCAGGCGGAGGTGGCACAGACCTGTCTCAGAAGTGAGACAGGACGATTTTTAATTTGAGACTAGCTTGGGCCCACAGAGCTCTGTCCCAAAAACAAAAACAAATCAAAAGAATCAATAACAACAAAGAGCCCCAGTGTTTACCATCTTGCCGGAGAATTCCAAAACACAGGCACAAAAAGCTGACTCATCTACAAGAAGGCCAACATGGCATCCCGACTTCCAAAAGGACAGAAAAGGAGGACAGGATTTTATATCTGGACCGAACACCTCATTCTGCAGATTAGGAAACTGAGTCTGATCTCAGGGATACAGAGGCTCAGAGCCAGATGGGAGACAGAGATTTCCAGGCTAATTAGAAGGACAAATGCTGGGAAGGAAGAACACTGCCCTCTCTCTGATGGAGCCTGGCCAGGTAGGGCCTATGGGTGGCATTTTGATAAATGAGTTAGGTGGGCGTTGGGGCTAAAGAGGGAGGGCGGTGACTCAAACAGCCCAGACTGAGAATCTGCAGCGGGGTGACCGGCTGAAACAGGGACCTCCTGGCAGATACAGCTAGAACTACAGAAGCAAGATGAAGCAGGTCTCTGTGGGGTCAAGGCTACCCTGGCAGAAACAGTGAAAGTCCAGGCTAACCAGAGCGGCACAGTGAAATACTGTCTCACAAAGACTAGCAGGGGCTGGAGGGACCCTGTGTACCGGGTGCCACCGCCACCAGGCCTTGGTGTAACCTGAGTTGAGTTCCCAAGCACTCCTCGGAACCTGCTGTGAGAGTCCAGAAAGCTTCACAGCTGGCCAGCAACGCCAAGTCGGGACCCAAGCACAGGCGTCTGCTATGGGTTGTGAGAAACGAAGCCTTGCCTACAAGGTGCTCCCATTCTACTGCCATCCTTAATCAGGCAAACAAGTCTGACTTCTCCATGGTGCGCTAATGCAAAAGCTAAAGTGGAAGCCAATGGCTCAGAAATGTTACAGAAAGAGGGGTTCATGCCTCCAGTAGACCCTAAGGGGCCAGAATTCTGCTTTCTCCCAGGATTCCCAGAAGTCAAAATATTCACCCTTAGTCTGCAGGCAAAGGAGAGCAAACTACACAAACTTTGAGAGCTATGATAGCTTCTAAGGAAATCAAGGAGAAGACGCAAACATAGTTAAGAAGCCAGTCTGATTTCCTGCCCTGACCACTGGAGAGGCCACATTCTGTCAACTGCCCATACCTGCTGACCCCAAAGGCACGGAGCGTCTTCTTGTCACCTGCTGTACTGACCTTAGGTGACCAGGCCTGCTCGAAGGCAAGGCCAGGATCTACTTTCCTCCATGGCTCTCCCAGGTCTTCCTACAGTGACCAGCTGAGGAGAAGCCAAACACTGGGAGAACTGGCCATCTGCCTCTCCAGCCGTCTTCCCTGGTGGAGCAGTGTTTGTTTACCAGAAGGATCAGGAGAGCCAGACACACAAAACCTTCTCAGGGACCTTCGCAGAAGGCGGCATGATGGGGGAAGGGAGCCCCAGGCCTCCGGTGTGATCAAGGCTGCCCACGGCCTGGGACCCACCAGGCTTTATAACCTTCAGGAGAAGAGAAAGCTGTGTTATCAGACAGAGAGGTGTGGTTTATTTGCACGCTGTTTTCAACATCAAGAAGATAAAACGCCAGGCAAGAGCTTCCTATAAATGTTGGTTTTGAACTTTCCATTGTGTGGAGGAAGTACCCAAAAAGTCATCCAAGTTCAACACTACAAGAGGCTCGCCCAGCTAGTCCCCAGTGGAAAAGACTGATGTCTACTGCCCTGGTTCCCAAGAGGCTCAACTCTTCATTAAAAATTTTCTAAAGGGTTAAAAAAAAAAGACGAAAACCATCACTAAGAACATGGTTTGTTCTCTTGTGCAGGAGCTGGTCAGGGAGCTTGTATTTAAAATGACTGCTTTGGCAGCATCCGTACGTGAACACAAAAGTAGTAAGAATGGGTCCAGAAGACCTGATCCCCAGGGAAAGACAGGGCTCATTAAAGACAGATCCCGCCCTCCCCCCAACACACACTGCCTCCGCTTCCCAAGGAAGTTGCAGAAGCCTCTGGCTTCATGCCCTGCCTGTTCTCAGGACAAACGCTTCCATGCAATGAGAATAAGTCCACCAGGATGTCCCATCCTGCCCTTGAGGGAGAGGGTCAGACGGCGGCCTTGGAGAATTCTTGGAGAATTCTTAGCAAAAGCTTTGAAGCAAAGATAGTAAAGCAATTATCGGGAGCTGGTCTGGTCCCTACAATCCCGAAGCCACTGTCCGTCCCTCCTCCCTTCCCATTCTTGAAATGACCGAACCACCAGGAGGCCTCACTGGCTTGGAGCTGTGGGATGGCCTGGACTCTAGCTGTTCTTAAAGAGCGCAAGGCGGAGACCTAGAGTCTGCTCCAGCCAGGGACATGCTGGTCTATCCATCTGCCTTTCCACAGCCAGTTTAAGGAAAACATCTGTTGTCCATGGGCTGAGGAGGCACACTCTAACCTAAATAGAAAAAGACAGATAAAACACCGGTGAAAGAGACGTGTTAAAACTACCAAGCCCTACCTGTAAAATAGATTCGCTGCAGCATTCCATCAGCAAACACTCGATGACCACCAATCATCCATCTGCCTGGCTACATGGGGGCGGAGGTGGGGCCCTGAGAAGCCAGCAGCCAGCGGCAAAGGCATATATATAAATGCCACAAATCCTACCTACTAACCACCCAAGGTGCACCCAAAACACTGTAGCTGTTTTATGTGAATCGTCTTTTTAGTCGTGAAACAAGAAGCGTTGTTTACTATTGCCTCTCTTCACAGATTTGAAGGCAGTTACTAAGAGGTTAAGAACGCTGCCCAAGAGAAACAAACTAGTACCAGTCGGAGAAAGTGGAATTTTCACCCCGGGCTCCACCTAAACAAGGGCACAAAGAGGCCTGCACAGCCGGGAGGGAGCAGCCACTGCCTAAGGCAGCGGGCTAAACTAACAGGGCCATAAAGAGCACAGGAGTGGGGGGGGGGGGTGAAATGGAAGGTAAGTACCCCTAGGTGTGCACGTGTGTGCATGTATGAGCACGTATGAGCATGTGTGTGCACGTATGAGCATTGTGTGCAGGTATGAGCATGTGTGTGCACTATGAGCATGTGTGTGCACGTATGAGCATGTATGAGCATTGTGTGCACATATGGGCATGTGTGTGCATGTATGACCATGTGTGCGAAGGCCAGAGAAGGACCTCAGGGGTACCATCTACCTTCTTTATTTTGAGACACAATCACTCACGGGTCAGGAACTGACCAAACAGGCTAGGAGGGCCTGCTAGTGAGCCCAAGGGATTCTCTTGTCTCCAACTCCTCGACCCTGAGGTTACAAGTACACTGCCCCGACAGGATTTCTTTCCTTTTTTTAAACATGGGTTCTGGACATTCAAATCAGGTTGTGTGCGTGCTTTTATTTATGATTTATTACTACATAGTGCCTGCGCAGTTTCTGCTCAGATGGTAGCTGCGCGGAGTGGTGACCTTTGCCTTCTGTGAGGAACCACAGCTGAACAGAACCGCATCTGAGAGCCCCTCTACCTCAGCCTGCACAGGACACCCTGTAACAGAGAGGTCGCTGCAGCCTGGGCTCCTCACAGGACCAAAAAGCAAAGAGAAATGAATACTTCACCAAACTGGTCTGGCAAGGCAGATAATCCTGAGGGGAGGGAGAAGAAGGGCCACTCCTTCCAGAGGGCAGAATTCTCAGCCGGTGGCAGGTGCTTTCCCAGCCTAGTCTACAGTTCCAGAAATCAGCAGTAGCTTTGCTCACTGGAATAGGAAGTCCTATTCCTAGGCCAAGTCCTTGAAAGATGAATTCCGCAGCAAGGATATTAAAAAGGGACAAAGGCCGTTCGCAATGTGCGATATAATTGGCAGTTTTAAAACACAGCCAGCCACTGTGAGGTTCATCTTTCTCGGAGACACTTAATTCACACTCCCTGAACAATGTTCTGTGAAATAAATATAATTTACTGAATCACATCCCATAAATGATTAAATGATGGGTTACCACCGTTAATGCCGACTATTAAATTTCAGACACTCAGGCCAACAGAAATAATGAACGGATTGCCTCCCTGTCAGAAACAGGTGTGTTCCAGAGGGCTGTCTCTGTCGGCTGCTTAGAGTCAAGACCGATTTTCTTCCTCTACAATCAACAACCAACACCGGGGCCCGTAGCCAAGACAGAACACCAAAGGTGAGACACAGGGCTGAGGGGTCAAGAGGGGCAATCTCTGTTCTGGGGACCTCGACAGGCTACACCCCCATAACGGCAGGGCACCTTAGTCTCTAGCAATAGATGCTTAGGCAGGGAGGAGACTGAGGCAGGGCTCTCCACAAGCAGCAGGGGTGCTAAGGTTCCTTTCCAGCCCCCTAGGATGTGGGGGTGGAGCTCTTGCTTCACTTGGAAAGTCTGGGCCAAGGCTTTCCAAAGTCCTTAAACAAGAAGGCCAGGAAGCTCACTTGCTCCCAACTTCCTCATGTAGAATTTTGATGGCTTTCTCAGGATGATGTCCATGGGCCCAACACAGGCTCACACCAGTGAGAGAACTTCCTCGGATAGCAACAAATTAAATCACAATCCACTGAGAGTACCACCCTTTCCTCCAATGCCACCGTGAACATATATATTACACATCTCTAGATGTAGTTACAACACACAATATAGATTAACCAGTTATACTCGATATACATAGGCATGCTATGTACAATATATAAAATACACATACACATGTGATGACACCTACTTGTGTCTGGGAAGTCACAGTGAAACTGCAGCTAAACCATCCATGTCACTATACGTACACGTGACTCATTCATAGATCTGAAAAACAGATCACTCAGAACCAGAATGATTGATGAATGATGCCCCGCTGTGCGTGAGCAGTGAGGTACCTGAGCACACAGACCCTCTCCGTAGACCTCACATCACTGGGCCATCAGTGACCTTCCCAATGCCTGCTGGGAGTGAGGATTGAGGTACCTGAGCACACAGACCCTCTCTGGACATCTCATGTTACTGGGCCATCGGTGACCTCCCCATTTCCAGGTGCCCACACCCTTGAACAAACCCCTGGCTTACTGGAACTTCAAAGGTCTCCTGGGTGTCATCCAGCATCTGGATTTTGACGGTCATGAGTTTTCCTGAAGGTGTGGGCGGCGGTTTCTGTCCTCGTTCCAAGGTGCTGATCCCCGAATTCTCCGGGGCCCCCAGACGTGATGCGGGGGTGGGCTTCTGTTCTATTTCTCCCATGGTGAAAGCAGCTTATATGATATCTGCAGAAAACAATAAGAGAGATGGATCAGAAGGAAAGACTCCTCCAAAGCTACCAACGTAATTCTTGCCGCGTCTCCTCCTGCTTTGAGACTCTGCACCAGGTGAGAGACCCTCCATGCTTCTCCACACAGGAACCACACACTGCAGCCCTGGGTGTACCTGCTGCCTGAAACGTCACAGTTAGACATTCAGGTCTTTCTGCATGGGGTCCATGTGCATTTTTGCATACTGAATGTCGTATTCCTTCCTAGCTTTACGGTCAGCTCTCAGTTACTCATGTGACAGACTGGGTTGGGTGTCTCCAATCACCAGCTCTACTTTCTCTACCTTTAATGGGAAGATGCAAACAGGACCTGGGCTCTATTATTAAAGCCCACTAATTATCTTGTAGGGACTCGGTCCCATACTAGAGAATGTGGTCATTCTGCAGACGAGAGGACAACTAAGGCTCCCCAGTTGGTAAACCGAGGAAACACACAGAGAGAGGCAGATGAAGACTGTGAACAGGGCTTTGTTCTCCATTCCTAAAACTCATTCATTGTTTTGTTTTGTTTTTCGAGACTGGGTTTCTCATAGCTTTGGAGCCTATCCGAAACTCGGTCTGTAGACCTGGCTGCCTCTGCCTCTCAAGTGCTGGGATTAAAGGCGTGCGCCATCACCGCCCAACCTTTAACCTGTTTTGATGGCAAGAACTTTGCCATTCACCTCCTTCTTGCCATCCAACCTCTCCAGGTTGCCCCCTTTTCCAAGAAGCCACTGTACATATTATAAGTATGGACACAGGCATTTTTCTACAGACAGACAATCCTCTGTGCTCCCCAAGCAGTCTGCCCTTCTCTGGGGGTACCCGCCTCGGTCCTCTCCTCCCACGCTGTCGCAGGCTCCCCCTGACTGAACACTCTTTCTTCACCTGGAAACTTAAGTGCTTTAAATCTCTGATCAAATGTCACTTCCTGGACACTGGGGGCAGAGCTTGGTGCTGTGCTCACGGTTTGACGGCTCCATATGGTCGAATCTTTTTACCTCCCCACATGCAACGGCACAAGAAACACCCCCCAAAGTCCCCAGTCTTGAGTGTCTCCGTTCTTTAGTACCTACTGAGTCTCCATTTGGCACAAAGCTCAAAATGGCTGCTGGATGACTGGCCATCAGCAGGGCAGCTGTCTGGCTGCAAATTCTGTCATCAAGTCACACGTGAAAGAGATGGCAATTCTGTGTCAAGTCACACGTGAATGAGATGTCAATTCAAGCTACAACAGTTGGTGTGGGGAGGGCGGGGGGTCTCTACTCAGGAAGAGGGGGAACTGAACTCAGTTTGACATCAAACCTTGGATAACACATAAAAAAGCAGGAAGCACAGATAGGAAAGACGTTCCAGAAAAGTGCACAGCACTTTGTGGGGGAACCTAAGAGAGTGTGGGGCTGGGGAGAGAGCTGCTGGCAAAACACACTTGCCAGGCTCATCCCCGGGACTGAGGAAGCAGAGATGGAAAGACCCTCGGGAGCACACAGGCTAACCACAAGCAGATCAGTGAACCCCATGTTAAGAGAGATCCTGTCTCAAAAACAAGGTGGAGAGCAGCTGAGGCGGACACCCCACATGGATCTGGGACCTCCATGCATGTACACTCCTACATACATGAGTACATGTGTGTACAGTCCTACATACACGAGTACACACATGTACACTGCTACATACACGAATACATGCGTGCACACTCTACATACATGAGTGCATGCATGTACACTCTACATACATGAGCACATACATGTACAGAGAAGGAGCCGCTGGAGGAGGAAGGAAAGGAAGAGATGAAGAAAGGAAGCAGAGGGAGAAAGGAGGCAGGGACAGAAGAAAGAAGGGGAAGGGAAAGAGATGGCAAGTCGGAAGGATAGTGTGAACCAAGACTAAAGAGTGAGAGGTAAACTTTGTCAGTGGACCAAAATTAGACAACCGAGACCCTCAAAGGCCTGGCTGAAAACACAGTCGGCAGCACTGAGCCACAAGGGCAGGCACAAGGACACCACAGAAACAACTTTAGGAAAACGGGGCGGAAGAGGACATATGACATGGGAACTAGGGGGAGGGTGGAGGGAATCCAAGTTCAAAGCAACTGTGATGACTCAAACATGAGGTAATAACTTGGACAGAGAGATGGAAATAGAAGGATTGCATGATGTGTCCGCTTTTGTGGACACAGTTACGTGGCTAGCAACCGGGAGATTGGGACGACGTGAAGGTGTGAAGTTGGGCAAGAGGGAGGCAGAGTACCGGAGTGGCCCGGCTTGGGCTTTCACGGAGGGTGGGATGGGCACGGGCTCCGGGCTCAGCGCTCATCTCACTCTGTGTTTTAGTTAGGGATTCTAATGTAATGAAACACCATGGCCAAAAAGCAAGCTGGGGAGGAAAGGGTTTATTTGGCTCATACTTCAGCATTGCTGTTCATCACTGTAGAAGTCAGAACCGGAACTCAAACAGGGCAGGAACCAGGAGGCAGGAGCTGATGCAGAAGCCATAGAGGAGAGCTGCTTACTGGCTTGCGTCCCATGTCCACCTTCTAATAAAACTCAAGACCACCAGCCCGGGGACAGCACCACCCACCACGGGCTGGGCCCTCCCCCACTGATCACTAAATGAGAAAACGCCTGACAGCTGGATCTCAAGAAGGCATTTCCTCAACCGAGGCTCTTCCTCTCCGATGGCTCTAGCTTGTGTCAAGTTGACACACAAAACCAGCCAGTATACTGTATAAGTAAAAATCATGGGTATGAACAAAGGGGGTGATTACGGAACCCCCAAAGCAAAAAGCATGTCTTACCATGAAGGTCAATGGAGGACAAGAAGCCAGAAAGAATGGAGAAAGAATGGAGGGAGGGTACAGAGGCACTGAGTGACAGAGACAGCCAAGAAGGGGGCATCACAGGGTCACGAGGTGGCAGGCATGGAGCAGGGACTGCATCTGACACCTCTGGAACAAGCCCACACTCCAGCTCTGAACCTTGGCTGGTAAGCCTCATTCCAGTAGGTTCCCTGCCCAGCTCATTCTGCTCCCTCTCCTGTAGAGGCAAGTCCCCAGAAGTTTCTCAGGAGCTTCCTAATAGGACTTACATCTCTTCACGGTAAAATCCTTCACAGTCTCAAATACACAAAGAGTGGTCCAGAGACATCAGAGCAGAGTACAGAGCCCCGCCCACAATCGATATCACTGACCCCTTCATAATCTCACAATACACAGAGTGGTCCAGAGACACCAGAACAGAGCACAGAGCCCCGCCCACCATCTACATCACTGACCCCTTCATAATCTCAAATACACGGAGTGGTCCAGACACACCAGAGCAGCGCACAGAGCCCCGCCCACAATCGATATCATTGACCCCTTCATAATCTCACAATACACAGAGTGGTCCAGAGACATGAGCAGAGCATGGACACCCACCCACAATCTACATCACTGACCCCTTCATAATCTCAAATACACGGAGTGGTCCAGAGACACCAGAGCCCCGTCCACCATCCTCCCCAGACTCCAATGATTAGGATCTACATCCCATGACTCACCAGAAAGGGACATGAGCACATTTTAGGAAGTTCCTTGCCACTTGCTTGTCCCACCCTCATTACCCCACAATGAAACAGGTGAGAGGCCACTACTGATTTCTAATAGAACCCTGAAAGGCTGGGTCCCAGGACAGGGAACAGTGAGTTACAGACCGGCTTTAGGAGAACAGGCCACTCCTTCCTACACACCCACTGCAGATTCTACTCGGTTAGCCGACGTCTTTTAGTCTCTGGCACAAATAAACGTTCACCAAACTCCTACAATCCGCTTGGTTGTGCGGTCTAGGCTCTAGCAGCTCACCTCAATGTACTGCGAGATAAGACTGCCAACCTACAGTTCTGAGCGTGGTATCTTCGAGCGGAAGACAGAACACCCAAGGGTGCTCAATGAGTCGGGTGTGGGTGCTGATGTATGAAGTCAACTGGGCTCAAGATTGTCTCCATCAACCATGCAAAATGACTTCCACAGATGTGTTCTTATTCGATGCCTCATGGTTAAAAAAAATACAATCTTCTGAGCAGACCACGCTTGCAGTCAAGCGGTTCTTCCCTATTCCCAGCCGTGTGTGTTTGTGTGTGTGTGTGTGTACTGAGTGCTGAACCCCAGCCAGGGAGCTGATGCCAGGCAGGAAGGGAGGGACCCTATTCTCCCACATCACTCCCTCACCCAAGCAAGGTGCTGGAGTTAGAGCCCAACCCTCCCAGCTCTCCCATCCCCCCCCCCAGCCCTGCCTACAAACCCACACCTTTTGTCCTTATCTCCAGAGAGGAATGCCTTCAGTCCCGAGACCCTCCGGTGTCTGTACACTCTGTTCTTCGCACTTTGGCGTCTAAGCCTCTGCTGGAGTCTGTGCTGAGGAGACCTGGTATCTTAACTTTCCTTCTCCACAGCCCTCAGCTGACCCCATCCTGTACCTACCTCTGAGTATCGTCATTTCCCAGAGGATGTCGCGTTTGCCTTCCGTTCATGTGCAGGCATGTGGACGGTTGAACATAAAAAGCCCTGCTGAATTCACATGGAAACCCAGGCAGGTTCCCAAGACACATGCGAAGCAAGCCCAGAGAACATCACAGGATGCTTCAAGTGCTGCACAGTCAAATGAGAAACCCACAATCCTGCAGCATTGTCTTCTGGGGAAACAAGCCTGTGCATACCTTAACTCTGCTGACTTCTCCAGACCCAGAATCCCCCGAGGGACCGTCAACAGAGGACAAGTTACCAGGACTGTGGCATTCCACATCTGAAAGCTAGGGGCTTACAGAGCTGCCTTGTTCCTCACGGCTCCTTGAAACGTTACTTCAACCGAGTAAAGGAACAAAAGGTTTGTCTGGCAGAGAAAGAAGCTAGAGCTGTCCTTCTGCAATATCCCTGCTGAAAGAGTTCCTCTTGGAACTCACCCAAAAGCAATAAGGAGCTCAACATAAAACACACACTCCTTCCCTGAGATGCGGAGACATCTGGACTCCCAAGGGGTGGCCAGAGAGATGGGATGTGCCTGCTGCAGATCTCAGACCAATGGAAAGCCTGGTTTCTAAACAGACAGAACACCCCTGCTACACCGGCAGTGGTGTTCTCAGAGTGCAGAGCAGCTTCCCTGGGCACAGGCAGGATGCAGAGAGGAACCCCATAAGCAAGCCATATGGAGAGGGGAAAACCTCACACTGAGGCAAGGGAAGGCTGAGACCACAGGATGAACACTGCCAGCCTTCACCAAGTGTTTCTGTAACACACACCAGAAGGCAGAAGAACACCTATCAGCAGGGGCAGAGCCCTATCAGCCTCCTGGGTGTGAGATTCCTACAAACAGCTAGCTGATAAAAACAAACAAACAAACAAAGCAAACGGGAAGACAAACCCTCCTCTATTACCCAAGATGGATCCCGATAAGATGCTGGGAGAAGAAAGCCAGCAGTGGGCGGGGCACACCTGAAATTTCAGCTTTTGGGAGGCAGAACCAAGAGCACAGTTAAGTTTGAAGCCAGCCTAGGGCTGCGTAGCAAGACACCCTGTCTCAAAATGACAAAAACAAAACAAAGCAGTCATACAAATGTCAGAATGTCACCAACTGAAATGTCACTTGCAACAGACTGAAATTTTGCCCAGAGTGGACTTGGTGGCACACAACTGAAATCTGAACACCTGGAGGCAGGGTCTGCGGCTCCAGGCAGCTCCACCTGCTGAACTGCCCAAACACATCACCATAAATCCACAAACTTCAAAAAGTGAATGAGATCACACACAAAAGCAGATAAGGGCCTAGGAAAACCAAGAACAGCAGCAGGAAACAAGCAATGTGGTTAAAAACAGGAATAAAATTCCCAACCCCAAATCTGAAACATTACCAACCCAAAACTTTGGTAGACAGCGTCTCACTAGGTAACTCTGGCTCCTCTGGAACTTGCTAGGTAGACCAGTTGACCTCAAAATCACTGCCTGCCCCTGTCTCCTAGCAACGGGACTAAAGGTGTGCAAGAACATGGCCCAAATCCAACTTTCTAAGCACCATGAGGGCCCCAGTGGGAAATTCCAGATCGCACCCTGTGTGGCAGTCTGGAACACTCAACACTTACATTTGGGCTATCCGCATAACATGGAACGGCAAGCCACCTTGTGTTCGGAGCGTAAGAGCTCATCCCAAAATATTCCAGTATCTAAACAACCCACGAGCTAACCCACTTGAGGTCTTGGAGATTTGGGATAAAAAAAAGTCTCCAGCCAGTATCACAAAAATGCGGGCCAAATGGAAAGCCGCTAAAAGGAGCTGTGTTCTGATGAAATGGTGGGCACTTAAGGGAAAGTGCTTAAGGGAGCTAGAAGGGCTGAAAACGGAAGAAAAAAAAAACAAGATACAGAAGACAAGGTGTGATCTGCATGCCCCAGAAGACTCGGGAAAGGGGGACCAAAGTTTAAAAAAAAAAAAAAGTTGTTTAGGGCATGATTTAAGACAACATTCCAGAAATGAGAGACAAGTTTTCAGCGTAGAAAAACACATTTGAGGATGGGAGGCAGCTCAGTAGGTAAAGCACCTGCCACCAAGGCTAATGACCCGAATTCAGCACCTGCGACCCACAAGCACGGTGAGATTGTGCTGTAACAAAGCCTGCCTGAAGATCAGAGTGCAGAGCCAGCCACACTAGTCAGCCATAGAGGCCAGGCATCCGGTGGAGCGAATAACTAGTGGCTGGCTGCTCTGCCTCTCTGCTCTTTCAGCATTTACCCCCCTATATCTGACTCGGAGCTTTTATTATTAAGACCGATTAGAATTCACGCTCCACACAGGCTGATGGGAAACTGATCTTCACAAGGCATGCTGCAGCTCCAAACATACAAACAAATGCAAGAGGAAATTTAAAAACATCTTCAAAAGTAACCATACCCTAATAGTAAGTCAACGACCACCACCAAGACACTTCATGGGTCTTTGAAAATGAAAAATTATTTAGGCACCTGAGCAAGATGCTCAAAACAGAGAACAAAGGCATGATTTCTCCACAGCCACATCCAAAGACTAAGTGCCAAAAATAACCCCAAACATTTGGAGACTCAAAAATTTAAGCAAGGGCAAAGATGCACTCAAATACAATCAGCTTAATGTGCTAAATGGGTGAGAACCCTGAGGAACGTGACTCACACCCTTTAAAAAGAAAACTACTAGAAGTTAAACTTCAAGAAAATAAGAAGTAGCCACAATCAATAAGAAGTAGCCACAATCAATAAAAAATCATTCATTCAGAAGCCACTTACACTGTAAGAGAAAGGCTGTAAGACACCAAAACTCCTGAAAACATAAAGAATACAACTAAAACCTGGTAGGAAAAGTAGAAACCAAAAATGGCGAAAACTTCATGTTTTAAAACCGCGATAGGGTCTGTCTACAGAGATGTATGATGGCCAGCACCATTAATCATTAGGAAATGCAAATTACACCACGGCAGGGTATGCTGTATTATCCATTATAATGGCTCTAATCTTAGAAAGACAATAGTAAGTGTTATCAAGAATGTAAAGAAATGGGAACTCCTCCATACTGCCAATGGCCAAGGGGAATAAAAACAGTACAGGGTGAAGAACATTCTGGAAGCTTTTTAAAAGTTTGCTCAAAAATTTAGCATCTATTCCATAAAACCCTTCCCCTAAGAACTCAAAAATTTCACTCCTAGGCATCTCCCCAAGACAAAAGAACATGGATGGACGGATGGATGGATGGACGGACCCACCCAAATGTTTATCAACTGGCTTGGTACAGAAACAAAAGTGTGACACCATCCACACAAGGGAACATTATTCAGCAACAAGAAAATCAGTGTTGATACATGATGTGGATGAACCCCCATGGCCCCCCATAAAAGATTTTATAACATAGAGGCCAGAGACAAGACGATACACACGTGATCCTATTTTCCTGCTAAAGCAAAGGCTCAAAGGCCACCCACACGTAATAAGCCTAAGCAATAGGCCAAACAGTTTATAATTAATATAAGTCTCTGTGTGTTTATTTGGGATTGAATGGCTGTGGACTGGGTGGGACAGAAACTTCTGTCTACACTGGGAGGCATTTTACATCTAAACCATAAGAGTCTGTGTTGGTTCCTACGAACACAGAACCCTCTAGATTCTAGAGTCTAGAAGAACAGCAAAGCATTAGGAGGCAGGCTGATGCACTGTTGCAGCTGCCTGGTCATCTTAGTTAGGCTTTCTATTGGTGCAACAAAACACTACGACCAAAAAGCAAGTTGGGAAGAACGGGTTTATTTGGCTCACAATTTCACAGCACTGTTCATCACTGAAGGAAATCAGGACAGGAACTAAACAGGACAGGATCCTGGAGGCAGCAGCTGATGCAGAGGCCATGGAGGATGCTGCTTACTGGCCTGCTCCTCAAGGCTTGCTCAACCTGCTTTCTTACTGAACCCAGGATCACCTGCCCAGGGATGGCACCACTCACCACGGGCCGGGCCCTCCCCCACTGATCACTAATTAAGAAAATGCCTTACAGCTAGAGAGTTTCTCAATGGAGGCTGCTGCCTTTCAAATAACTCTAGTTTGTGTCAAGCTCACACAAGACTCGGCAGCACACTGGTGAAGGCTAACACGGGGAGGTGGAGGGGGGTATTTGAAACTCATTGTTTATTGCACGTTTTTCCTGACGTTTTGAGTTTTGTGGCTCAGCGATGAAGAAAGTCCGCTACATAAGCGCGAGGACGTTGAGTTTGGATCCCTAGAACCAACAGAAAGGCCAGGCACGGCAGCCCCAGCAATGGGTGGAGGACGAGACAGGAACCAAGTAGATAAAATAGCAGACCCCAGGTTCAGCCAGAGAGCCTGCCTCAAAGATAGATAGATGATAGATAGATAGATGATAGATAGATAGATAGATAGATAGATAGATTAGATAGATAGATAGATTAGATAGATGATAGATAGATAGATGATAGATAGATAGATAGATAGATAGATAGATAGATAGATGATAGATAGATAGATAGATAGATAGATAGATGATAGATAGATGATAGATAGATAGATAGATAGATAGATACATAGATAGATACATAGATAGATACATAGATAGATAGATACATAGATAGATAGATACATAGATAGATAGATGATAGATAGATAGATAGATGATAGATAGATAGATAGATAGATGATAGATAGATAGATAGATAGATAGATAGATGATAGATAGATAATGATAGATAGATAGATGATAGATAGATAGACAGACAGACAGACAGACAGACAGACAGACAGACAGATGGATGGATGGATAGATAGATGATAGATAGATAGATAGATAGATAGATAGATAGATAGATTAGATAGATAGATAGATGATAGATAGATAGATAGATAGATTAGATAGATTAGATAGATTAGATA
>JABTXL010000002.1:2745280-2762018 GCA_025134845.1 Neodon shergylaensis
CATGCAACTGCAACCCAGCACTGGAGAGGGACCACCAGCACCCATGGGCATGCAACTGTCACCCCAGCACTGGGAGGGGACCACCAGCACCCATGGACAAGCAACTGTAACCCCAACACTGGGGAGGGGAACCATAGTATCACTGGGGGTTTCTGAACAACCAGTCTAGCCAAACCATGATCTCCATGGTCAGTGAGAGACCGGCTCAGCAGAAAAGACAGAAAGTGACTAAGGAAGACATAATTACTGTGTGTGTGTGTATGTGTGTTGTATGTGTGGTATGTGTGTGTTGTATTGTGTGGTATGTGTGTGTTGTGTGTGTGTTGTGTGTGCGCTGTGTGTGCGCTGTGTGTGTGCTGTGTATGTTGTGTGGTATGTGTATGGTATGTGTTGTATTGTGTGGTATGTGTGTGGTATGTGTGTGTTGTGTGTGCGCTGTGTGTGTGCTGTGTGTGTGGTTTTTACTCAGGTCATCGGGCTTGGCCACAAATATCTTCACCCTTTGAGCTACACAGCCAGTCCTAGAAGGATAATTTTAATGACATTAAAGTGCCACTGGGCTTCTCCTAATGGATAAGACCGGCAAAGCTGCAAGGGTGGGAAACCAGTCCTGCCTCCCGTCAGCTTCCCAGGGGTAACTATTTCCAACGAGTCTTTTCTCCACAGCATTATGAACAGCATTTTTCTCAGAACTGTTTTATTTCCTGTGGCTGGGGTGATAAGATCATGTTACCCAAGTGTGGAGACCAGAGCTCAGAGCCCTAGATCCCTCACAAAAGCATCCATGATCCCTGAGCTCCTGCAGGAGATAGGAGGTGGGGACAAGAGGATTTGTGGGCTAGCCTGAGACACACAGTGGAGAAACCAATAAAGACCCTGTCCCGAACACGTGGAGGGTGAGAGGGTGAGGATCAACACTCACCTGTCATGCCACACTCAGCAATTACACACACACTGTACGTGAAATTATACAGCAAAAGCAAATTTCTAAAGAGAAACTCAAAAGCAAGCCCAACTCTGTCAAGTACACCGAAAATCTGAGTTCTCTAAAAGACCAATAAATCTTCCCCCTCCTCCCAGAGGTCACAGCAGGAGGTAGAGACGCAGGGAGAAGGCCAGATGTGTTACTTTGTTGTTTAATCAAATAAAAACCACAAGCTTTAAACCTCCAGATTTATTCAAGCTGACTCCCACTGTTTGCTTGTGCACATCTGCAGAAGGCACCCAGACTCCCCAATCTTCCCATCTAGAACAAAAATGCCCCTAATTCCTCTCCCCCAACTGAGTCCCAGAAACACTGCCCAATGCCTGTCAGATAGACACAATCCAGGTGCTCAAGGACCCTCCACGTGGCTCAAACCAATGCTTCTATCAGGCCAGCCAATCGGCTGGTGCCACACACACACACACACACAGACACACGCACGCACGCACGCACGCACACCAGTTCCCTGTGTTCTGGGGGTGCCATTCCCTTCCCGGGTAAACACAGGGCCTCTGGCCAGCAGATGACTCATAAAGGTAGCCTACAGTCGGTAGTTTTCTTGGAATTAAGCTGAAGGCCGTAATCATGGGTGTTTATAGAGGGGTCATGCTAAGTTTAATTTCTAAGTCACTAACGCATGATATCATAGGACCAAAGAAGCATTTTCTTTTTCTCTGTCTAAAAAGGGTATAGTTTTTAAGCGCTCGAAGCTACCAACTTGAAGATCATTGCTAAAGCCCTCCTGACTTTGCCAGAGACCAACCTGGCCTCTGCGGTTGAGAGAAACACTTCAGAAGCTAAAGGAGTGTACACACACACACACACACCCTGGAGGGTTAAGAACACAGAACAATACGAATCTGCCACTAGTGTGTGTCTCCACATCCCTGGCTTTCACAGGCTGAGGTCAAACAGCTGCTGAGGTCAGCTCCCTTCTGAGAGGTTTGGGGTCCTTTTTCCAGAAATTCCGAAAGGGAGACTCCCTTTTGCTATTCAGCAGAGATTTATGAACGTGTGGCCTTAGCTAGGCAGAAGTTTCTCTCTAATGCACCAAAGAGGGAAAACACTTGCTGACACCCCTGAGAAAGCAGTCCCCAGGCCCAACTATGATCCTGCCAGCAGTGTCCATAGAACTGCAGTCCCCAGGCCCAACACTGCCCAGCTACCGTCCAGCCTGCAGGGCGCAGGAGAGTTAACTGCAGCCCATGCCCTGCTCTGACTTAGGCAAGCCTTCACATTTAAGACTGTGCTGGAAAAAGATTCCTGCTCTGGCTCTAACTCCAGAAGAGACCAAACGCTTTGACCCCAAGTGAATCCCCACCCCCACCCCACTACCAAAAGAGGGGGGGGGATGATGATAAAAGAGATGGGAGGGGCCGAGCCCTCCAGGGCTTTAAGTGCTTCTAAACTTACCCTGGGAATCTCCATGTGATAAATATCACAAACCAAGCCACCCCTCCCCATCATGTGAACAGAAGGCAAATTCTTCTGAGCAAAGGTCAACAGGAAATGACCTGAAGAGACCTTTGACCTTAATCGTGTTGATTTAAGGATTACTGAGGCAAGATTATTGGGGGGAGTGAAATTCACAAAACATATGTAGACTAGATTATAATTGAAAAAAGGAAACGCTGTTAAAAAATTTAATTAAGGAAAGAAAGTACAGGATGTTTATAATAAAAGGGTGGAAGGCAGATATGGGAACTAACTTCTGCTCCACGATGCTGTGAACCTAAAGCTACCCCAAAAGACTGGAAAAAGAAAGGGGTCTGGGAGAGGGGCCGGGCAAGCGAGCATATGCTATGTATACTTCTTGCCTGATTACTTGTCTTCATCTTTTTTGGCATGTTCACAGTGGCTTTATTATTTTTGCATTTGAAAATAAATAATGGAGTCTGGTGTGGTAACCAGACCTATGATCCCAGCACTCTGGCACCTGAGGCAGGAGGATCGCCATGGTTGAGGCCAGCCAGGGCTGTACAGGAAGACCCTATCTCAAAACAACAGACCCGGTGTAGCCACAGGGACTCCTAGCACACGGGACCTGGAGGCAGGAGGATCAGGAGCGGGAGGCCAGCCTGAGTACCCGCTCAGGTTTAGGAATTACTTCCACCTCAGAAGCCAACGCATCCCACTCTTTGAAGGAAAGATCTCTACCCTTCAACTTCCAAGCCACAAAGAGAACGCCTTGGCCTAACCACCAGATGAAGAAAACAGGCCCTCCCCAAGCATGCTTGGGCAAGCAAAGGGGCATTGGTTCCCATGACGGCAGCAATAAATGTGCAATGCCGTGTGTCCTGTAAGCACAACTGTGTCGCATTCGATTTGCTCTCACGTGTGCAAACTCAGCCCAGCCCTCTAAGAGTGGAGGAGGAACTCTACGATAGTCCCAAGTCTCCAGAAAACGTTCAGTCCGAAAGTAGAAACCACAGCAAAATGTGGGTGCATGCACCTTTAATCACACACTCAGAAGGCACAGACCAGGGAGCTGTGTGAGTGTGAGGCCAACCTGCTCTAAGCAGGGAGTTCCAGGCAGTCAAGGCCACACTGCCTTGTCTCAAAAACATAAAACAAATATTTCATCAAAATACTGATCAGAAAGATGTCACAAGCAATTCATGTACAACACACGAGTCACACTTCAGTGTGCAGTGCACCCCAGTGTGCAGTGCGCCCCAGTGTGCAGTGCGCCCCAGTGTGCAGTGTGCCCCAGTGTGCAGTGAACCTCAGTGCACCTCAGTGTGCAGCACACCTCAGTGTACAGTGTGCAGTGCACCTCGGTGTGCAGTGCACCTCGGTGTACAGTGTACCTCGGTGTGCAGTGCACCTCAGTGTGCACTGCGCCTCGGTGTGCAGTGCGCCCCAGTGTGCAGTGCATCTCAGTGTGCAGTGCACCTCAGTGTGCAGTGTACCTCGGTGTGCAGTGCACCTCGGTGTGAAGTGTACCTCAGTGTGCAGTGCATCTCAGTGTGCAGTGTTCTCAGTGTACAGCACACCTCAGTGTGCAGTGCACCCCAGTGTACAGCACACCTCAGTGTGCAGTGCACCTCAGTGTACAGTGTTCAGTGTACAGCGCATCTCAGTGTGCAGTGTTCTCAGTGTGCAGCGCACCCCAGTGTGCAGTGCACCTTAGTGTGCAGTGCACCTCAGTGTACAGTGTTCTCAGTGTACAGTGTATCTCAGTGCATCTCAGTGTGCAGCGCACCTCAGTGTACAGTGCAGCTCAGTGTGCAGTATAATCAGTGCATAGTACAGTTACTGGCTGTATTTTAAAATATGAGTAAAGGCTGCCATTCCAAAATGAAAAATTTATTTCTACTGGACTACAGGAACATGGCTGATTTCTCAGGTGGCTAGAAGCCAGTTTCCACGGTCACACCCATCGGGTCCTGCCTACTGGCGCCCACACTCTGTGAGATCACCTCCCGCAGCATCATGGCTGGCCCGGTGACCAAGCACACTGTGAAAATGGCAGCTTGGGACTTTCAAGCCTAGCTTATAAATGTCACAACAGCCTATCAGGGCTTCTTGGAGGACTCTCATTTAACCACAAGCTGCGACCCATGCTGTGGGGAGCACCACCCTGCCCATGGAACCCCTTGAGGTTCCTTAGGAAAAGATCTTACAGCCCTAGCTGACATCTTTATTGCGAATGTCTGAGCCAGAACTGATGTCCAAAATCCACTCCCAAGCCCTAAGCACAAAAGCTACGAAAGGTCATTTGCTGCACTTTCAGCCACTAAGCTCGGAGGCCATGAACAGCAATGGCCCCAGGCCTGTGTGCTTTTCCCCAGGACACCCATCTTACAGCTGCTTTGTAATTTCATTAGCACTGAAAACCCACGTCAGTTGAGAAAATTAACCTGTATCCCTAAGTACCCTCAGGAGTGAGTTGTTCCTGATTCCTTCCTGCTGGCAGAGATGCGGAGGACGGGACTGTTTCTGCATTCCACTGCCCTTCGTGATGTGCCCTGCAACCAACAAGCAGCCATTCTAAAAGATTTCTCTGCTACACAGACCATAAGTCATCTCCTAGAGTAAGCCCCTCTAAAACTTTTCTCTATATCTTTAGTTTTAAAAATAACCAGTGTAAGATATTACTACATGCCATTTAAAAAGGCTAAAAAATAGGGCTGACGATACTAACTGCTGGCAAGATATGTACTCCTGGAAGATCAAAATCATGTTCATATAAAAATTTGCATTCATGGTAGCTCTGCATTTATAGACGACATACTCAGAACTGCTCGAAGGGAAACGACCCCAATGTCCTTCAGCAGGTGGACGGCCAGACACCTTCAGGGTGTCCACGCAATAGCCACTCCTCAGAAGGAGTGGACAGCCAGACACCTTCAGGGTGTCCACGCAATAGCCACTCCTCAGAAGGAGAAGCGAAGTCTCTCAGACAGGTGGACAGCCAGACACCTTCAGGGTGTCCACGCAATAGCCACTCCTCAGAAGGAAAAGCAAAGTCTCTCAGACAGTTCGGAGAGGCCAGCCTCAACAGGCTATGCTGTGTGCTAATGTGTGATATCCTGGACACGATCAAACGACACTGAATGAAAAGAATAACTAGCAGGGGCTGGGGGACCACAGGGGCAGCACAGGGAGATTTCAGAAGAGATGGAATGGACCATGTCTTGACTGTGTGGTTGATGAGGCCGTTCTAGACACGTGTTAAAACACAGTGCTGTAGACTTAATGCGGAATAAGTCACTTCGATAATATTAACATACAGTCTACGTTAATATTAAATATATACAAATATACATACTATATACTTTTTAATGTTCTACAAGAGCATATATATACTCTTAACCAATGGGCCATCTCTGTAGCCTTTATATATACTTTTTTGAGGATTCTTTAAGCGGGGGAGGGGTTAGTTGGAAGTTTTTCTACACTATGTCATCCTAGCTAGCCTGGAACTTTCTGTATAGACCAAACTGGCCTCAGATTTATGGAGATCTGCCTGTCTCTGCCTCCTAAGTGCTAAGATTAAAGGCGTGCACCACCATGCCCCATTATACTTTCTTTCTTAAAAACAATTTCAATTATATTCTGCTTTAAAGAGAAATATGATCACTTCTTAAATTGTCTTCAGGGCCTACGGATCCCTTGACCTTCAAAAACCTTTCCTTTGTAAAATGCCAGCTCTAGGAATCTTCACAAGCAAGCTATTTAAATCCATCGGTGTATCTCAGGACTTGCTAATAATTACCACTCGTCGGCTGACTCTGGAGACAGAACTCTTGCTGTGTCCCCCAAGAACATTCTCCTAAAAGTCAAAAGTGATTAAAGACCCGAGATGTGGGAGAGTGCACCCCTGGCATGCATGAGACTCGGGGTTCAACCTTGCATGGGTGCTCAATAAAAATCAGAGAAAATGGATTCACTCCTGAGATCACAGCGGTTTTCTTGACCTGTTCCTGAAGCACCTAAGAGCACCTGTGTGAGGGACTCTGGAAGAAAGAAAACAGCCAACACAATTAGCACGGCCTTTCAACATCGATCCATTTCTACAAGGACTTTGTTTTATTCACGGAGGCAAATAAAAATCACTTCCTGCCAAGTGCCCCCATCTTTAAAATAGCATCCCTTCCATTGCTTGCAAATCTGTGCAGAGTCCTGGAATCTAAGGGGTTCGGACTGCCAGGTTACTCGTGGACACACCTTAAGACTTGCACTAACCAACCAAAGCATGGAAAAACGATGGCTGCAGTTGAAGACATCACAGTTTCCGATACGCAGGAACTAACTGGCAGGAAAAGCAAAGTGAGATGGAAGGGAATAACTGTGCATGATGACAGTGGTGGCCCTGAACCCTGAACTCTGCACAGCGCTCTCCAGACGAACGGCATCCCTAGCCGTGTGTCTGTACTCTTGAACAGTGTCCTTCCAAGGTGTGCCAAAGGGAGAAACAGACATCACCTCGGCCAGGACTTTGATGGATGGTCAAGGCTTGGGTGTGCCAAACTGAGTATCTTTCTGTCAACAGACTAGAATTATCACTCAAGGGCCCCCGCTCACTGGAGATGGATTAGGGCTGAGAGCAGTAACAACTTTGGTCGCTGGCACCTGTGACAAATGAGGACAGCAGGGCAGGGGATGGGCCTTACCATGTGGCGCTATGCACAGTGCCCCTTCCCAAGATCCCCTAGGGCTACAGGCAATTACACTGACCGGCACTCCGCCTTCTCCTAGATGCTCGGGGATGCTCTGTCGTGACCCTGAGCAAGAGACCACTCTTCCCTTGTCCTCGACAGGTGTGTCTGGACATGGACAGGAAGAACACGGCTATGGCAACAATAGATCAGAAGGGCAGCAGGCAGGTATGGTGACACAGACCTGTGATCCCAGCACTTAGCGGGCAGAGACGAGAGGCTCGGGATTTAATAAGGGTACGCTGCTGATTTACTCAGCTACACAGCAAGTTCAAAGCCAGAAACGGCTACATGAGATCAATTAATTAATTATTAATTATTAAAAAATAAAAAAGCAAGCATTGATGTGTCATGAACTTCCCCAGCTTCAGCGAACCCTTCCCGCTGGGGAGAGACTCCTGCTGAGCTGTTTTCTGCTGTCTGCTTTGTTTTCCCTTATTTGTACGTAGGTATTCTGTCCATCTTGTTAAGCAACTGAGGTCAGGGCAGGCCTGAGATCTGGCTCTTCTCACACCAAAAAGGCCCATGCCTGGATAACACTGGAGGGGACAGGGAAGGGTGGTGGTTCAGATGCATTATGGAATCTCATCCCAGCAGGACTGGAGTTTTCTTCCCAAGGCACTGAAAACACAGGAAGTGAGCTGGACGAGGGCTCAGTAGCCAAGGGCTGCCCCTGCCCCTGTAGAGGACCTAAACACAGTTCCCACGACACCCATGAGATGGCTCACGACAGCCTGAAACTCCACCCAGCTTCAGGGAGATGCTCAGTTTTGTCATCTGTGAGCAACTGCAAGTATGGACACAGAGAGAGAGAGAGAGAGAGAGAGAGAGAGAGAGAGAAATAAAAAATAAATCTTAAACAAAAGAAGCTGATGTCCAGGCAGGGACCAGACACAAGGTCCCATGCCACAGGGCTGGAGGTGTGCAGCAGCTCTCAGGCCCCAGGATGCTTCTGCTCCTTCTCTGCTTGGTCCCACAAGCTAAGAAGAACTAAACACTCTCGCACCCTGCTGCACAGGGCTCAAGCTAGGCTTTTGTTCTTTGGGGTGGAAATAAAAGACAGAGGGAGATGGTCACCCCATGGTTATGCACAGCATTGCAAAGGCAAGCGAACCAACGGTGATAAAGGAAGGGGGCTGAATGGCTCGCAAGCTGGCCAGGGAGCAGGGCCCTGCTAGCCTCCACCTCCCCATCGGCAAGCTCTTCACCAAATGAGCCACCACCCAGATCCTTAGGAGTTTTTTTTTTTGGGGGGGGGGGTGGTTGGTGATGCAAAGGCTCTAACATAGGGCTTCACACACGCTAGGCAAGCACCTCCTCGACTGCTTTTGAAAGATTGTATCTGTTAAATGAAAAGATAAGAACATTGTTGATCTACATTCCACAACTGTCTGGACACATGGTTTTTATCTGCAGCTGCTGCTAAAATTCCTTCTCAGGAGAGGACATAAACAATATCTACCCCTCCTCCTAAGGTCACAAGGACAGGCCAAGGCACAATTCCACCAAAGTTCACTCTGGGGGAGCCAATGAGTTTATTGGGCTTACTTACAGAGCAAGGGTAAGGGGTTACCTACAGGGGTGTGGGTACTCCTCCCCCAAAAGGTCACACCAGAGCTTTTACCCCACAGGAATACGGGATTCTCCATAACCTTGTAGATGTAGCCCCTCTCTCCCAATCTTTCTTGGCCTTATACTTAGCCCCTCCCCCAAATCCCTAGCAAGCAGGGCTGTGTGGCGTACCAGGTGCTATGAACACTGGCTGTACACTCAAGTGAGGGGCCCCCAACCCTCCCCCACCTTCTCTGAGTAGGGGTGAACCATCAACAAGCCCAACCAGGATGAATTTTTACAAGTGAGCATCCCTTCCAAGATAGAGAGGTGGTTGGCTTAGAGAAGCAGTTCTCAAACTGTGGGTCTCGACCTTTTTAGGGATCAAACGACCCTTTCACAGGGGTCACCTTAGACTATCGGAAAACACAGACATTTACATTATGATTCATAACCATAGCAAAACCATAGGCATGAAGCCCCACTGAAATAATGTTGTGGTTCACCACAGCATGAGGGGCTGTATTGAAGGGTCACAGCTAGAAAGGTTGAGAACGGCGGATCCACTCTCCGCCAACCCTTGGAGGGTAGTTTTGTACAGCAGCAACTCATGGGGTAAATATTAGGGCTCTTACTAAGTCAGCTTTCCTTCATAAATTCAACAAGATCACTGTCTCCTGGAGTAACCTCTTCTGTAAAATCCTTTCCTTGTTGTGGCATCAAATGCCAACAGGAAATAACTTCAAGGAGGAGGGGCTTATTTTAACAGGAAGCAACTTCAAGGAGGAGGGCTTACTTTAGCCCACAGTTTGAGGGGACAGAGTCTGTCCTGGGAGGAGGTAGCTCCATGGTGGCAGGGGTATATGGGTAGGCCCTTACATCTTGACAGAAACAGAAATTGGACATCATGCAGGAAATACAGTCCCCTTAACAATCTCAAGGGCCAATCACAAGTCTACTTCCTCCAGCAAATCTCACCTTCCAAACAGGGCCACCAGCTGCAGATGGGGAGTTCTGACACAAGAGCCCATGTGGGATGCTCCACATTCAAACCACACCAGCCTCTGGTTTTCCCTGAATGGCCTTTCTTCTTTCCAGTCCTCTCTGTTTCTAGAAGTCCCGCCTAACCTCTTCCTGCCTAGCTATTGGCCATCCAGCTCTTTATTAAACCAATCAGAAGGCACCTTGGCAAAGACACATCTTCACAGTGTGAGCAAATATTCCCGACTCCTCTTATAGTCAAGAATTCCTGGGCTGGAGAGATGGCTCAGAGGTTAAGAGCATTGCCTGCTCTACCAAAGGTCATGAGTTCAATTCCCAGCAACCACATGGTGGCTCACAACCATCTGTAATGGGGTCTGGTGCCCTCTTCTGGCCAGCAGGCATAGACACAGACAGAATATTGCATACATAATAAATAAATAAATAAATAAATAAATAAATAAATAAATTTAAAAAAAAGTTCCTTCTACTTGGCCCCCTCTAGAATCTGATGCTAGACATTTGAGGCTCTGACTAAAAGAAACTATATCAGCTCCCAGATAAGTGTCCTCACCAACTCCCTCAACAATAAAAACGTTCACGCCAAAGCCGTGCCGGGTGGAAGAAATGGCAGGCACTACCTCTTTCCCTTAAAAGACTCCGGGGATGGTCCATATGTGATCTAAACTGCCAAAGGTCACTTCCAAGATGATGAGCAGCGATGCCACCTCCGAAAGATACAAATTCATGGTTCGCATACTCGGTCAAGCAGTCCTTGAACAGTTTGCTTCTCAGACAACTTGACCTGCCCAATGTCTTAAATTCCTTTTCCTGGTGCCATGACAAAATACCCCAACCAAAACTTAACAAGGGGGGTGGGGGGCTTATTTCAGCTCACAGTTCATCACAGCATCCACACCAGGGTAGCCAAAACAGCAGCTTAGAATGGCTGGTTATGTCACATCTGCAGTGAGAAAGCAGAAAGAAAGGGACCCCAGCTGCTGAGGGGCTCCTCTCTCCAGTCATCCCAAGGGCTGTAGCAAAGGGAATGGCACCGCCCACAGTGGGTAGGCATTCCCACCTCAATTCACATAATAATCCCCCAGAGGCCATTTATTTCCCTCCCAGGGGGTTGGGGATCTACCAACACGTCCACAAAAGTCATTTTCCACAGGAGAAGAAGTTAGAACACATTTTCCCCAAAGATTGTGCTATATGGCAGATGAAAGATAAACTCAGTGATATTTTGAATGGGAATCCTCCGTAGAAAGGACAATTCCAGGAGAAACAGAAAATACATAAATGCATTATTTAGTGCAGGTTAATACTATTTAACCAACTAGGCACGAATGTGTAGAGCCTGCAGGCCTCTACAGTGCACTTACAGGCTCTGGCTGCATCTCTGTTCTCCTTTTGCCCAAACCACAATACAGCTGCTGTGGCCACAGGCATCCAATCTGGTCTTGGAGGCTCTTTTTGAACATTTCCAAGAACCCACATCAGCAACCTTCCCAGATGCTGGGGGCTTCTGGGAAGGAATTGGAGCTTCGAGGAGCCTGAGCCACGGTGGCTTTAACAACCCCCAAGTGACAGCGTGCAGTAAGGAGTTGCAGGAGCCATCGGCTATGCAGCATCTAATCAACCAGAGGTAACAAGCCCAAGGGCAGAAAGCAACAGGCCAGGAATGACAGGGTAGGACAGAAAGCACCTCCTCCTCAGCAACCCGGACACGGTGGGAGCCCGCCTACCGCCTACCATTCCTGGAGGCCTCTATTTGGTAGGTTAAAGATCTCATCAGCCAGACGTTCTGCCCCGGGCATCCAGGGAGTCTTATGCGTTCCCATGAAGTTTGTGAAGTTTGACCTGCCCGACAGGACAAGGAAGGAAGCCAGTTACAAGCGGGTCCTGCTAAGGGCAAGTCCTGCTACTTTGGTACCTCTACCCCAGCTTCAATTACCTTGGAAGGTACCTGCTTGTTTAATAAGTTCTCAGTCCAGTTAGCCAATGTCTATCATTTATATTAAATGGACAGGACAATCAAGAATTAGGATGGCGTTCATCCTGGTCTCATGTTACGCTCCTGATCTAGGCTTTGTGCTCCAAAGATGGCTGTGAACACGGAAGCCAGGGAGCACCTGCAGGCGCCCATGCACCTGGCTGCTTAGTTAAGGAGCTGGAGGGATGTTCAGTGGTTAAGGGCGTGCATTGCTCTTGCAGAGAACCCATGTTCGGTTCCCAGCACCCAAACTGGGATGTACGCAGCTGTCTATACCTCCAGTTCTGGAAATACTGAACGCCTCTGACCTCTGTGGGCGCCTGCACTCATACACACATACACAAATAATTTTTTCTTGTTGTTGTTGCTTTGTTTTATTATGAGACAGGTTCTCTATACAGCCCTGGCTGTCCTGAACTCACTACTATGCAGACCAGACTAGCCTGAATTTACAGAGATTCACCTGCCTCTGCCTCTAAGGTGTTGGGATTAAAGGCATGCGTGCCATCAAGCCCTGCTACGAATTATTTTTTAAAAACAGAATGTTAAAACTTGCTTTTTCCCAGAGTCCGACCAGTTCATTGTTCTTAACTGATTACAAAACCATTCTTTCTCATAATCCTTCCATCTATGAAATGACACAACCTAATTTGAATTTTATTTTAAAAATCTATTTACTTGCTTGTAATATTAACCACCCATTTGCCTCTATTTTCAAAATAACCAGGATTTTTTTTTTGTCTCTAATCTTCCACGTGAGTTGACTTGGGGAAGAACAAAGCTGCCCCAAGAAACGCAGCGACGGGAGGAACATAGCCATGATAGCTTCTTCCTTCCTTGCACACCAGAATACATTTCCTGACTGTTCGTACATTCAATAATCAGATTGTGTAAAATTTTGCAAGAATGTCTGCTCTTCAAAAGACACCAACAAAAAATGAAGAGGGGATCGCCGGGCGATGGTGGCGCACGCCTTTAATCCCAGCACTCGGGAGGCAGAGGCAGGTGGATCTCTGTGAGTTCGAGACCAGCCTGGTCTACAGAGCTAGTTCCAGGACAGGCTCCAAAGCCACAGAGAAACCCTGTCTCGAAAAACCAAAAAAAAAAAAAAAAATGAAGAGGGGTTGGCAAGATGGCCCAGCAGGTGAAGGCTCTTGCTGCCAAGCTTGCCAGCTCACGGGGACGGGGAGAATCAGCTCCAGCAAGTTGTCCTCAGACTGCCATATCACACTGTACCAACACACGCACACACACACACTAGTACAAAAGACACACAAGGAATTAAAGAGTGACGAGAATAAACACGTGAACAGATGAAAATATTAAGAAGACACAGGCGGAACAAAGGGTGTGTATCTAGAGACGGATCACAGCTATAGGCAAGGTGGGATTGGGTACAAGCCGTTTACTCATGACAATTGTACTCAGCACAGCTACAGAACACACACACACATGCACTGTGTGTGTGCATTTACAGAAAGCAGACAGACAATTGACTGAGAAACGCACAGGATGATTCCAAGAGTCATCAGGAAAACACAAACTAGAACCACCTCACACAGTTACTACGCGCTCCCCTAAAGGGCTAAAATGAAAAAGACGGACCATTTCAAATGCAGGCAAAGAACAGTCACAAAAGTTTCTGGCGCCTGGCGGGTGGGAACATAAAACAGGAGAAGCCCCTCAGAACACACATGGCAGTTAAGAGCCCAGCACAAATGATGAGAACATACTTCCACACAAAGACCTGTCTACAAGTGTTCTTAAGACCTTGGGTCATGAGCACCAAACTCAAAAACGACCTAGTGGTCACATCTTGGGATCACAACCCCAGTGCTGTTAAGAATCACTAAGAAAGGAACTGCCTGGAAGTAGAGAAGGGGAAAAAAGACAGAAATGACACCTGCATCCATTATAGTGAAACTGCAGAACTCCAGAAAGAAAAGCCAGGCCATTCACAAATAACAAATCACTGATTGAGTAACAGGAAAACCGCCATGAGAATTCCAAATCCTGACAATCCATCCTTCTGAAACAAAGATATCTAAGGAGCTCAGAAAAGGAGGTTACCACGGACAGGTGTGTGAATGGAACTCTAAGAGGCAATGCTCCCAGGAAGGAAAGCATCCAGAAACCTCTGTGCTCAAGGAGGCCCTATCCAGGAAGAAACTGCAGAAATCCACTCAAGTTGTGGGAAACGACCAAATGAAAAGATGGATCAGGCAACACCAAAACATTAGCGGAAGCATCTGGTAGGAGGCGGTAGGTTACAGTCATCGCATCATCTTTATGTCCGTGTAATACATGACTGTGTCTTTTTCACATCAGCCAGCTTTAAGGACCAAATTGCTCAGTTACAAAGAAATGATATATAAACTCAAATATCAAATTTTCACATCCCCAGAAATGCGACCTAGTGCTGCTAAGGTCAAGTCTCCCATATTAAAAAACAAAACAAAACAACAACAATCCAGGAACTAACTTAAAAGAGCCTTAAAAGCTAGGCATGCTATTTCACTCAGCAAACATTTATCAAGGGTTTGCTATGTTCCGGGCACTATCCTAGACCCGGAAATAACAGGGTGAGAAGGAAAAACTGAAAGTTTCATACTCCTGACTTCTAAGTCTTCCTTTGAAGTTGATAATAAATCACCGTTATGAAAAGCATTTCTCCAAAAGTCTTCAAGCAAAACAAAGTGACCATGGCCATGCTGGGTTTATTGGCACTCCACAGCGTGCATTAAAGACAGCCTAGTTGGGCCTGTGGCATTTGTGTTTTAATGTATGCACAAGTGACGGCTTAACACACGAAATTAATTCCGTGCAAGTGAAGAATCCCACACTAACTCCAAACGCTGCAGTCTATAATTTCCATACCACAGCAAAACTGCAACACCACTGTAAGCTCCTGAGCCTGCGCCCACGTGAGTCAAATGGATGGTTGGTCCTTGTTTTTATTCCACAAGCGGCATGCTCAGAGCACCATGTTTAAACAATGTATCAATCATCCACTTCTTGAAAAGTATCCCCTCCAAAACATTTCTACTGACTCAAACAGAAAAAGGATATTTCCCTAGTAAAAACTAATCTCTCTCCATTGAAATGAGCGTTTTGCTGGGGGCTTTTTGATTTAAAAAGGAAAGTGACAATTGGTGTAAGTGGATGGAGACGTTGGCATTTTCGTTTCTTAATGGAAACCATTTGGCTTACCTTGGCCACATGGAAGTGGTTAACGAGGGTTAACAACCAAATCTGCGTCACAAAGGGCCAGAGGACTATGATGGAGTAATGCCTCAGCACAAATGTTAGCCATTAAAGGCAGAAAACTGCAACCACATATGTTCAAGAGTCCACTGGGAGAGCTCTCCTTTCTGTGTGTGTGTCTGTGTGTGTGTATGCATGTGTGTGTGCGTGCGCATGCACATCTAATCCAGGCTGGCCTCGAACTCACTGTGCTGCAAGCAGAACCAAGGATGACCTTGAACACCTGATCCCCCCCCCACACACACACCCCTCCAGAATGCCAGTATAGTAGGCATATGCTGGCACAACTGGTTTATTGGCAGCTAGAAACAGAACCCAGGATGAACACTCCACATTTACAC
Organism: Neodon shergylaensis; assembly: GCA_025134845.1. Lineage (NCBI taxonomy): Eukaryota > Metazoa > Chordata > Mammalia > Rodentia > Cricetidae > Neodon > Neodon shergylaensis. The sequence goes on from JABTXL010000002.1 coordinate 2,760,563, forward strand.
CTCCTGGCCATCAAATGCACCAAAACACAGGAGAAAGGCAGCCAGGAAGACTCCAGCCTCCTGAGGCCCTCCTCCTCACCCAGGCAAGAGGCCACCAACACTGGGAATACTTGCCAGCCCTTGGAAGAAAAGACTCCAAAGGACTATGTCACAGGGCTGTGGGGGCCTCTTTGTTTACTGTTAGCATCTTTTTTTAGAGAGGAAAGTGCAGTTCTCAAAAATACTCATTTATTCTCTGCAGCAAGCAAGGCAATCACAAAAGAATGGTGAAAGAGGCCGGGTGCATCAAGCCAGCAAAACACAAGGTCCCTATAAAGTCAGTCTTCATGGTCCTCAGACATATCCCCAGGCTGGTTTTACAAAATAAAACCAACATGCAAAAATTAGGTTTTGTCTTTCCTATCTAGAGTTCATCTACTCATTTTTCCAAATGGAATAAACTATTAAGCATTCCTTTTCCCTTTTTTTATCCATTCTGTTACTGAAATTATGGAGTTAAGGCTGACCTTGAGTTAACTACACAGCCAAGGCTGGCCTGTAACCTATGAGCCTCCTGCTTCTGCCTCCAGAATGCTGGGGTTACATATGTGGCCCCCACATCTTAACCTTTTCAATATTACTTTTAATCTTATCTTCATCTTTAAATATTTTTCCCTTGGATAATTCCTTTAATGAAAAACAAGACCAAAAATAATCCAAAACAATGATCCCAATACCAATGCCCAGAAAGAGAATATCGATGCAGAAAAGTACATTACAAACAGGTGTCAATACACGCACACTTGGGGAGGCTGAACCAGGAGGATCTCCAGTTGGACCAGCCAGGGATACGCTGCCCTATCCTATCTCAAAAGGTAGTGGGGGTACGTAACTTCAGGAGGATCCCCAACATACAGAACTCCTACATCTAACAGCGAACCCCAAATCAGAGGAGCACACCAGAGTTCTGCGTTCACCCGGAGGAGGTGGTTACCTCATTGATGACCAAGTATTTCTAGCTTCCTGTGGGCTTGGCAGACATCTGCTGGCTATCTACACCACCAACTCTCCCAGTAAGCCAGTCACTGCCCAATAATGCTTCTATTTATTTTACCCAGAAGCAGAGCTATTAGCCAGACATACTAAAAACACAAACGTTTCGTTGTGCTTGGAGTAGGTCCAATATTAGTGTCTTGCTGCAGACCGATGCAGCAGGAATATAAAGTGAGCCGTGTGGATATCATACCCACAGAAGACACGCATTGGCAGGGACCCACCCACCTGAAAAGCTGAGGATGAGGCCCCAGCGAGAACAGTGGGGCTGAGCAAAGAAGGCTGGGATCTGAGAAGAGCCCCACCTCATCCTTAAAAAAAAGCAAACCAATTTTTAAGGCGACTCCCCACTAGAGCTTCCAGAACCCAAAAGGCTTTTTCTTTCTTTCTTTCTTTCTTTCTTTCTTTCTTTCTTTCTTTCTTT
>JABTXL010000002.1:2766052-2780440 GCA_025134845.1 Neodon shergylaensis
TGGAGTGTGTGCATGCTGGGTGATGTGTGCACGTGGGGTGTGTGCATGCTGGGTGATGTGTGCACGTGGAGTGTGTGCACATGGAGTGTGTGCACGTGGAGTGTGTGCACGTGGAGTGTGTGCACGTGGAGTGTGTGCATGCTGGGTGATGTGTGCACGTGGGGTGTGTGCATGCTGGGTGATGTGTGCACGTGGAGTGTGTGCATGCTGGGTGGTATGTGCACGTGGAGTGTGTGCACATGGAGTGTGTGCACGTGGGGTGTGTGCATGCTGGGTGGTGTGTACACGTGGAGTGTGTGCACATGGAGTGTGTGCATGTGGAGTGTGTGCATGTGGAGTGTGTGCACGTGGGGTGTGTGCATGCTGGGTGATGTGTACACGTGGAGTGTGTGCACATGGAGTGTGTGCATGTGGAGTGTGTGCATGTGGAGTGTGTGCATGCTGGGTGGTGTGTACACATGGAGTGTGTGCATGCTGGGTGATGTGTGCATGTGGGGTGTGTGCATGCTGGTGTATGCATGCTGGGTGTGTGCATGCGTGCACTATGCATCTATGTGGAGGTCAGAGGGCAACTTCTGGGCGTTGTCTCTCCTTCCATGAAGTGGGTTCCAGGGACAGAGTTCCGGTTGTCAGGATTGGTAACAAGCACCCTGACCCGCTGAGCCATCTCATGGACTCCTGTCATGCTGTTTTCTTGTCTCAAAATTAATAACTAAGAAAGTAACTTTTACTAGAGGCAGGAGGAGAGAGCCAGAAGACTGAGTAGGAGTTGATATGAAGAGTGAGTGTGGGAAAGAAGAGCAAGGGAATTAGGAAGGGGTGAGCAAGGCGGCCCAGAGGACCTGCATGGTGTAGAATGCACGCGTTAGGTTGTCTCCATTACTTTAGCCACCAGAAACCAAGCTGTCCCTTGTCACGGTGACGCTGCTGCCTCATCTTCAGAATATAAATATTTACAATGTCCCAAACTGTAGGTAGAGCTATTTAGTAAGCTATTACTGAGACCCTTTTATTAAATTTATTTTTTTAATTTTTAATTATTTACTGTGTATTCAGTGTTCTGCCTGAAGAGGACACCAGATCTCATTACAGATGGCTGTGAGCCACCATGTGGTTGCTAGGAACTGAACTCAGGACCTTTGGAAGAGCAGCCAGTGCTCTTAACCTCTGAGCCATCTCTCCAACCCCTAATTTTACCTTTTGTAAAAGTGGTTCATACCTATAGTTCTGTGACAGACTTTTCTGGGGAGACACAAAACACAGGTCCCCCCTTCCCGGAAAGGGGGCAGACCAAAGTGACAGCTGCACCCAGGCACAGCTTGGCGAGTGGGTGAGATTTTCCTACTGACCAGAGTATGGGTGAGGAGCGGGATGGCATAAAGCAGCTATGTGATCAAGAGCGCACCCAGCACAGACGACAGTTGGTGAAAGCTGCCATCCGGAGCTTTCTGCAGGACTGGCAGGACTGATGGGAGAAGCAAGGGGCCGGTAGTCTCCTCTTGGCTTCCCAGACCTGTGACATTAGTTTACTTCCTGAGTCTCAAGTGCCTCCCCTTCTCCCTGCTGGAGGGAATGTTTCAACTCAGGGGAAACTGGTGACCAATGGATGGCAAGTTCAGGACTAGCCTGAATTTCATAGTGACACCATGTCTCAAACAAACAAACAAAACTCCACACAAACAGGATGTTTGTTTGTGAAAAGCACATAACTGTTCTTGCAGATGACCTGAGGTCGGTAACCAGCCCCACGTGATGGCTCACAGTCGCCTGTAACTCCAGCTCTTCCGCACATACCTATATCTTTAAAAAACAAAAAAACAGGTGGGTATGTGTTGACCGAGGTTTTCTGTCCCTCCCAGTCCTGCAGCTGTTAAGTCCTAAAGAATAACACAGAGGTCTACTTTATATAAACTGATTGGCCCATTGGCTCAGGCTCCTTATTAACTAAATCTTATATCTTACACTAGCCCATAATTCTTGTCTGAGTTAGCCATGTGACTTGGTACCTTTTTTGGCGAGGATGTCACATCTTCCTTCCTCTGAGGCTGGGTCACGACTGCCGACTGAAACTTCCTCTTCCCAGAATTTTCGTTGCCACGCCTCTACTTCCTGCCAGGCTACTGGCCAATCAGTACTTTATTAAAAACAATACAAGTGACAGGATAAAAGACCATTGTCCCACAGCAGGTATATTGGTGTGTACCTTTAATCCTAGCACTAGCCAGACAGAAGCAAGCGGATCTCTGTGTGTTTGAGGGTAGCCTGGTCACTATAGTGAAACCAGTCAGGCCTACATAGCGAGACCCTGTCTCTCTCTTTCACACACACAACACACACACGCGCACACACAATTATGGAACAATCCCGTGTTCACATGGTAAAATGTAGTACAGAATGCTGCCAAGCAACCACTCCCTATCTGTACCCGGTATCATTTCTCAGAGGTAGTTTTCCCGTCCATTTTTAGACATCTGAAATATTCTGGCCTTATACAAAGGGGAGGGGCACTGAACAGTTGGCTCAGCAGTTAAGAACACTTGCTGCTCTGCAGAAGGTCCAGTTCCAGGGGACCCAACACCTTCTGATCTGTGCAAGCAACAGGTATGTATGAAGTACACATGCAAGCAAAACAATCAGAATCAGATATTTTTTAAAATGCTTGTGCACAAATCTTTACTGTGAAGAGCTCTTGTACTACTTTGAAGACAAACTTCCCCCACAGTTAACACCACTCCCTGGCAAACATCACCGTTCTTTAGTCAGGGGAAATCTCTGGGTTTGGGACCATGCTGCTTCCTGGACCTGCAGTTTTGCAAGGTCAGTACCTGAGGAGCCTGCAGCCAGGCCCTCGGCAAAAAAGAGGCTCTGCTTGAAGCCCCTGTGGACAAGAGCTCTGGTTTACTCATGGTCCATACATCCTACAGATGCTCTGGCCTTCAGGTCACGGTGACTCAGGGCCGTGGCAAAGGGAAAATTGAGGAGGTCACGTGTGTGGTGGTTAGGTTACAGCATATGTGACTTCCTAGTTAGGGCCACCGTTACTGTGATGAAACACCACGACCAAGAGCAATGTGGGGAGGAAAGGGTTTATTCGGCTCACACTTCCACATCACTGTTCATCACTGAAGGAAGTCAGGACAAGAACTCAAACAGGACAGGAACCTGGAGGCAGGAGCTGATGCAGAGGCCACAGAGGGATGCTGCTGACTGACTTGCTCATCATGGCTTGTTCAGCCTGCTTTCTTATAGACCCAGCGCCAACAGCCCAGGGATGGTACCACCTATAATGGGCTGGGCCCTCCCAGATCAGTCGCTAATTAAGAAGATGCCCTACAGGTTTGCCGACAGCCCGATCACATGGAGGGTCTTCTCCATAGAGGCTCTTTCCTTTCAGAAGACTCTGGCTTGTGTCAAGCTGACAGAAACAGCCAGTTTAGTGACTTCTATTGCATCTGTTCCCTTTTGCTGTGATGTATACAAGAAGCAACTTCAGGGAGAAAGGCATTGGCTTGAAGTTTATGGGCATACAGTCCATTGCAGAGGGGAAAGCAGGGTGGCTGGTGACTCCATGGTAGAGTTGAGATTTGACTTTACCTCTTGACAGAAGAAGAAGCAGATGGCTGATTGGAAGTTGAACCTACCTGTCTAAACTCAGGGTCCACCCACATGATCAATCCCTTCAGCAAAGCTTCACCTCCTAAAGGCTCCAAACCCTAAAGGCTCCAAACCTTCCCCAAACAGCTCACCATCTGGGAGCCAAGCATTCAAGCATGTGACTCTATCAGGGACACTTGACGCCCAAACTAGAACCACCATCTTGTTTGCATTCTTTTTCTAGTGACTTGCCCTTACCTGCTCTCTGGCTTCCCTTTTAGCATGATGTCAAGGTGGGAGCTGCTTATCCAGAGTCATAGACAACAGAGGGGGCTTTTCCTGCCAGGGGCTCCTAAGGAATTGAGAACTTATTCTAATGGCCTCTGAGTTGTGGAGCCTTGTCATAATTCATGTGAGTGGACCAAAGGGGGGAGCATTCCAGGCAAGCCTTGAAATAATTGCAGAACCAGCAGATCCAACTAAGCAATCCCTATGTTCTTGACCCTTGTAATCTGTGAGATGAGACATGTTATGGGCACTGTATTTGGGGGTGACTTGCTTTGCAATACTTAGCTGTCATATCATAATGTGGTAGAAACAAGAGCGTTCAATGTTCAAGGTCATATTATCTGGAAGAATATGAGTCTCTCTGTCTAAATGGCAGCGCATCTTGGGTGTTTGAACTGAATTTAATTTCAGCCTCTCACCCTGCAAACTCCGCCCCTTTGGGGGGGTACCTCCTGTAGGCCCATATTTCTACATGGTATGGTGACCAGAATCCCTGGTTTGCACCTGCCACACACGAGGTGGTCACCTAGCCTGTTGCCATCCCTAACAAAGGGTCAGGATGTTGTTCTGCTCCTTCTTTGTAATTTGGAGGACACCTAAGAAGAGATGTTAATTCAGCCTACATGGCAGAGCTGGCATACAGAGCAGGAAGATAGGGAGATGACAGAATGGGCACTGAAAGGTGTGGTCAAAGGTGTGAATGTGACCAAAGATATTCGCCTGGTTACCTAGGAAACAGAATGCTAATGAATTTCCCCCTCAGTTCATGTTTTGGTATATAAGACTGTTTGGAGAATAAACGGAGGAATTTTCAGGATGTGAACTCAGGATTTCATGAGGGATCACTGAGAATCTCCCTCCTGATAAAGTCATGTGAGTTGTGTCTTTATTCCTACACCTCCCCACTGGTCTGGAGAAATAATTTAGGGTCCGGGCTGGCACTGGACCCTCCTGTTTATGGCATTGGAGTTAGCGACTCCTTAATCGACCTAATGAAGCTAAGCTGCCAAGAGAGCGACTGGCATGCTGTGGACCCCTGGGGTTGGAGAGCTTCCGGGCTGCTAGGCAGTGTCTGCAGGTGAGACCTCTGTTCTTCCGCAGGGGGAGTTTCAGACTTGAGAAGAGGAAGCCCTGGCAGTGACAGACCTGGGTCAGGGAAAGGGCAAAGAGGGGTGGGAGAGCAGAAACTGGGGATCAAAGGAATGCCTGAGGGACATCTCCGTTAGTCACACTCCAGTGAGTGTCCAGTCATGTGTCCTTCCACTCTGCAGATCTCAAACATGTCCGCCTTAGTGAACATTCCACCACTGATCTGCTCTGTGAAGCCGGGCCAGCTGTCACTCTTTCAGTCAATAAAGGACAGTGGAGTCGGTGCCATGAGGCCTTTATGACCAACTCAGAAAGACCATGTGGCTTCTTTTTTTTGTTTTGTTTTGTTTTTCGAGACAGGGTTTTTCTGTAGCTTTGGAGCCTGTCCTGGAACTAGCTCTAGTAGACCAGGCTGGCCTCGAACTCACAGAGATCTGCCTGCCTCTGCCTCCTGAATGCTGGGATTAAAGGCCTGTGCCACCACCACTAGGCTAACCACGTGGCTTCTAACTTGTTCTCAGTTCAGACTTTCTCAAGGAGACATGCTCCACGTCACAAGTCCTAACTCTCCCAAGACTGCCATGCCCAAGCTATCTGAAGGTACAGTAGGCACAGTCCTGGGAGCCCAGGATTCATCCCTGCCCATGTGGCAGGGTGTGAGGGAGGTAGGTGTCATACCCAACTGTACCCAGGCTCTCCCACCAGCCCAACCTTTGGATCCCTCCAGCTCCTGCCACACCACAGAGCAGAGAAGCATCCCAGTCATGCCCTGTCCAAATTCTTGTTCCCAATGTCTTAGTCACCGTTCTGTTGCTCTGATAAGACACCATGACCAAGGCTACTCAGAGAAGAGTCTAATTGGGGCTCATGAATTGTAAGGGTTAGAGCCAGGACCTTGATGGCCGAGAGGGTGACAACCGGCAGGCAAGCCCTGGAACAGACACTGAGAGCTCACGCCTTGATCCACACACATGGGGCAGAGAACGCTAACTGGGCATGGCACGAGTTTCGGAAACCTCAAAGCCCACCCAAGGCCACACCTCGTAATCCTTCCCAAACAGTTCCACCAACTCAGGACAGAGTATTTCAGTACATGTGGTCCTGTCAGGTCCATTCTTGCTCAGATCCCACATGGCACTCGGCATCTGGATGAGGTCATTATGCCGTGAGACAGCAGGTGACAGGAATGTCCACAAACAGAGATGGCATGGCAAATGTTTTTTTTTAAAGATTTGTTAGTTCTGTATGTGTGTGTATAAGGGTGTATCTACACCTTGGAGTGCAGAGGTCAGATGGGAGAGGTGTCGGACCTCTCAGAGCTGAAACTGTACACAGCCATAGAGAGACAATTCCCAGGACACCTAGTTTGCTGTGTGAATGCTGGGATCTGTGCCTGGCCCTCATGACTGAGAAAACACTTCTAAGCACTGAGCAGCCTCCACATACCCATGGCAATCGTCTAAATCTCGCCATTCTAAAACTTAAAATTAAAAAAAAAAAGGCTGGGGAACAATTTCTTAGTGTTTAAAGAAAAAGTCACAGGGCAGGCAAACTGTAAATCTCGGCAGCCACCCGGAGGAGACAGATGAGGAGGAGAAGAGAGAGAGAAACCATGTCCTATGTGCAGAGGGGGCATCAGAGACAGTGAAAGAGCCCCAAGCCCGGCACAAACACACCGAAGCTCTGGCCATGTGTCTGAAGGAAGGAGACATGGAGAAGAAACGGGAACACTTACAGTTTTCCGAGTCCAGCTTCAGAAATGCAGAACTTCACAGCAGCTCCACGGTGGCAACCAGTGCTTGTCGCTGCTGCAAGAGAAAACAGTGCCATAGTCTTCTAATGGTCACCTTTCTTTGTATTTCTTTATTTTACATTTTATTTTTTGAGACAAGTTCTCACTCAATATGTAGACAGGCTGGCCTAGAACTCATGGAGAGCCACCTGCCTCTGCCTCCCGAGTGCTGGGACTGAAGGCGTGCACAGCCACACTCAGCTCCGCGCTCACCTTCTCTGTGAATGCCCCTTGCGTCCCCCCTCATCTTGCCATCCAGTGGGGCACTGGTCCTTTGCTTTTTTCTCACATAGTATCTTTGAGGTGTTGAGGCCCTCAGCCCTTGAGGTCCTGCAGGGAATGTGCTTCTCTGGCTTTGGTTTACGGTACATTGTGTGGCAAGTTCCCCCTCTTTATTGTGTCATGGTTTTCTGATGTTTGCTTTTATGGTTTCATGGTTTTTTTTTTTTACTTAAAAAAGCCCTCCTTACTCAAGTCATTTAGAAAATATCCGTACATTTCTACAGTTTAATCTTATATTTTATCATTGGTCTATACGGTATTTACTTAACATGAGAAATAAGATGTGGAGCCAACTTTTGTCTTTTTCCCCTGTGGCTCTATAGACACCATCTGAATATCCCAGCTCACCCATGATTCTTTAAGATGCCAACTTCAGACAGGAGGATGGCTCAATGGGTAAAAGGTGTTAACTGCCAAGTCTAACAACCCAAATTCAATCCTTGGGCCCACATGGGGGAAGGAGAGAACCAAGCAAGGAAATACCAAATATTCTTCATTGAATATGAATTTAATTTAAATATATATTGGATTTGTTAGGGAATTTTTATTTCTATGACATAATCCAGTTAACTAATTTACCATTAACCCAAACTCCTTTCTCTGCTGCTTTTTATAACACCGGGAAATCCTTAATTACTCCCTCATCATCAAAAGAAGCTTTTGGGCTTTCTAGTCCAGGCTCGAAGAGGATTCCAGCAACACCCATGCCACAGGCCGTGCGGCAGGGGCCGGGGATCTCAATGGATCAGATGGCATCCAGGGCTGCACCTCACCTGGGCAGCACCGTAGAGCTGACCCTGCTGGTGAAGGTGTGGGGGAGCCAGGCCTGATGTGAGCAGGGGAGAGATGTCTTCAAATATCCCGCTTCACAGAAAAGTCTGTCAGGTGTGCTAGGCCTGTGGGCTGAAGATGGATGCCCCAACGTTGCAGAAGAACCCTAGGTGACTGTCCAGGCAGCCAGCTGTTTCTGTCATTTCTCACAGTTTTTGGAAGTTGCTTGCTCACATTTCCTGCTTATTCAGTTAGTATTATTTCCTTCTCAGGTCTCTGGTGGAGTTGAAGACTTTATAGTTATAGTTTTCTTTGTTACCCGGTTCAGAAAAGAGATGCAGTAAAGAGGTGTAAAGTGTATAAGGGCGAGAGACATTCAAAGACAGTTTTGGTAATGCAAGTTAGAATAAAAAGTGAATTAAGTACAACTTTTGGGCTCATCAAGGTAAGACAGATATGGAGTATTTTCTCTGAATTTGTCAAATGGACTAGACATTGTTGATGTATTCATTGCCTGTATTTTTTGTATATAGTTATTGTTTCTTTTGCATATAGTTTTTCTTATAACCTTTTTTATTTTAGACAAAAAAGGGAAAATGTGGTAATTTTCTGTTTGTATTCTAACAATAAAGCTTGCCTAAAGATCAGAGGAGGGAGCTAGCTTCTAGTTAGCCATAGAGGTCTGGAGATCTGTACAGATGGACAGGAAGTGATATGGCCAGACAGTGAGAGGAATATAAGGTGGGAGGAGACAGGAGCTCAGCCCTTTTTGGCTGAGGAGTTAGCAGGGTAAGAGTTGGCTATGGCTTGCTCCTTTCTCTCTCTGATCTTTCAGCATTTGCCCTGATATCTGGCTCCAGGTTTTTATTAGTAAAACCAATTAGAAGTAGTGCAGCAAATGGTGCCCAACGTGCAGCAACTACATCCACATAAAACCTGCGAGCTTGGGAAGGGATTCTAGACGCAAAAGAACAGAGTAGAGAATGGCTTCTTGGTAGCAGCACTTTCTCGGGTGGGCTCTGTTTGCTAGAGGCAAGCAGAGGCAAGGTTCCTTTATGAGATGCTTCCTGACTCAGCATTAGCACAAAAACCTCATGGCTCCTTTAAGAGGCCCTGCTATCAGACTTAAATGGTGTTTATGAGCAGCTGGTGGCATGCTCTTGGTGGTGGCGTGGACCTAGAGATGCCACAGAGTTGTAGCAATAAACATGGCTCCTGCCAGTACCTCCACCATGAACCTGTGCTCTCAAGAAGCCAAGGAATTGGGCAAAATCAGCTATCAAAGACACCACTTTAATCCTAGCCACACCCACTTAGCAGATTAAAGACTCATGTGCTCAGAAAAAGGTAGAGATACACAATAAAGACAGATTCAGAATGAAAATCCTCTGAACAGTTTACAGTGTGTTTAAATATATACATAGACGTGGGAGACAAAAGAGAAAGGATAGAGGAAGTCCTTAAAAAAGAAATAGAATAATAATAATTTTAAAAAGCCACATAAAGATGGAAAATACACGGAGAATCTGGATACTGTATGTTATTGTGTTGTCTTTGAATTGTTTGACTGCTGAGGAAGGAGCAATAGCTGCTAAAAGACATTTGATTATAAATGCTGCTGGATTAATCCAACCTATATATCTTAATAATATCTTGACTTCAAAATTTAAGTCAAAAAGTATGTTACTTTGGGAAAGAGGTTCTGCTTTTATTTTCACAGGAAATGAGAGGCTATGGATTCTTACTGTGCTAAGAAAATTCAGGTTTGATCAAGAAAGACCCCCCTGAAAAATCTCTGTTAAGGGCCAGTGGCCCGTATAATCCAACATTTCAGAACACCTCTGTTGCAGTTGCCTCTGAGTGCTACATCCAGAACAGCTTCAAAAAGACTGGCTGGGGTGATCCAGCCTCACAGAATACTCCAGTCAAGATTCAACCATAGCCCTAAATTTGTTCAGGGTTCCCAAAAGATTGTCAGCACCCCCAATTAGAAGGAAGTGGCATAGGAAACTATTCCTATGTTCCCCAAAAATGGATTGTGGATGTTTGTCTTTGTTTAGAGTGTTGGTTGCAAATTGTTATGGATAATGGTCAGGGAAAAAAAAAGCTAAGCAAAGGAGATTAGATTCAGGCTTCTTGTTTTGAAAAGAAAGAAAAAGGAAAATCCTGTGGGATAATGCTCTTGTATTGGTCTAATAAAATGTTGATTGGCCCATAGCCAAGCAAGAAGTATAGGCAAGACAACCAGACAAGGAGAATTCTGGGAAGAGGAAAAGCAGAGTCACAGTCACCACCCAGAAGTAGAGGAAGCAAGATGAGAATGTCTCACTGAGAAAAGGTGCCAAGTCACATGACTAAACACATAGGAATTATGGGTTCATTGAAGTTGTAAGATCTAGATAGTAATAAGCCTGAATAATAGGCCAAATAATTTATAATTAATATAAGTCTCTGTGTGTTTATTTCGGACTGAATGGCTGCAGGACCGAGTGGGCCAGAAAATTCCACCTACAAATGAATTCCAGTCTCAATAATTCTACTCCAGTTTAGTTAGAATCTCTTTCAAGTTGTAACTGTTAACTTCAACCCCTAGAACTTCTTCCTTTTTACTCAGAACTATTAAAAGTAGGCTTAGCTTTTATGGCTTTGGTGGAAATTAACTCACTTGACTGACACATCACCCTATGAAATTGGAGCTATATTATAATACCTGTTTTATAGAGGAAGAATCAGACACAGAGAGGCTAAGTAGCTTACCAGCAGTCACACAACTATTTAGATGCAGGATTCCAACACAGGGGTTGAGTTTCAGGGCCATTCTCTTAGGCTTGGTCTTCAGAAATCCCAGACAGATGGGAAAAGTTCTGGAAAAGAAAACAGAATGGGATAAAAAGATACAGTTTAAGTGTGGCTCTCACCTCTCCTCAAAGAAACACTGTTTTTGCAACAGATGGAGATGGTTATGGAGATGCAGAACTGGTCATACTGCAGAGACAAAGTGGCTGTGGGGTACCCAGCTCCATCTGAGAAATCTGCAGTATAACTTCCTCCTCCTCTTAAAGCTCGGGGGAAATCACAGAAGAGGGAACAGAAAGATTGTAAGAGCCAGAGGACCCTAGGCATGACAGGGAAGCTATGCACAAGCCCTTCACAGTGTGGGTACCTGAACAATACCAGCATAAAGCTGACCTGGCAATGTGGACAGGGAAATTCATACACACACACCACACACACAGACACACACGTGCGGGTGCATGCACACACACACACACACATACCCCTAAATGAAGAGCTATAGGCGGCTAATGCCTGCAGGGAAGGGAGAGTCCATCCAGGGATGAGCTTCCACACAGATTGTCCAGTCCAGAGTGGACAGCCCTGAACACGTACATACATGCAAGTTAAATGGACTTGGTAGGTTATATCTATACCTGTGCATATGTACGCACACATATGTGCAAGAATAATTAAGAAACCATGGATTAAGGAAGGAGGGACAAGGGAGGAGATGGAGGGGGAGAAGAAGGACAGATTGTGCAGGCAGTCCTCAAAAGATAACTTTTTAAAGAGCAAGAACTTTGGATTATTTTCATTTTCGACTTCACTGTCCCTACTTGAGCCCTAACAAATTTAGGAGGACCACAGACTGCACTCGTCTGGCGTCTAGCCCATCGTGTTCTTTAGGAGAGGATACACCATGCCTGAGAGCAACTCTGAGAATTTTCATTGCTCGGAAGTGTAGGCTTTCTGTCTTCTTGACAGCTGTCACATGATCTCACCGCTGTGGAACAGTAACAAGTTTCAGGGAAGCAAAGAACAGAACAGGGGTTTCCAGAGTCTGTGGACAGGGGCAGTGAGGACCAGGAGGGACAGGAAGGCTGGCCAGCCCTGTGACATGCTATTGTGCAGAACAATGGCTGTGGCAAATTGTAATATACTGGATTTTTTTTAAGATAGAAGAAGAGTTTTGAATGTTTTCACCATGAAGAAATAACAAAAGCTTGAGGTAATAGAAGTGTCACTCACATTGGGACAGATTCTCTCTCTCTCTCCCACACATCTCTCTCTCTTTTTTTTTTTTTTTCGAGACAGGGTTTCTCTGTGGTTTTGGAGCCTGTCCTGGAACTAGCTCTTGTAGACCAGGCTGGTCTCGAACTCACAGAGATCCGCCTGCCTCTGCCTCCCGAGTGCTGGGATTAAAGGCGTGCGCCACCACCGCCCGGCTAACATCTCTCTCTTGCTCATGTGTATATGCATGTGTGTAGGGCACATGGTATCCTAAAAACATACACAGTTTTGTTTGTGTCCACTGAGTTCGATCATGCACGGAATACGGCATATCCACTTAGACACACTTTTTAAAGATGTAACCAAGGCCACACCAAAAAAAAAACCCTGTCTCAAAACACACACACACACATACACATGCACACACACGCATACACATGCACTCACACAAACACATCCCACACATACATACAAACACATGCACTCACAGACACACATATATACATATAACACATCACAAAAACACTCATACACACACACCACACACACAGACACTCACACACACACACGGGCGCATGCACACACACACACAATTACTTATTTGAGGCTTCAGAGATGGCTTTCTGGTTAAGAGTGCTTACTCTTCCAGAGGACACACATTCGATTCCTAGCCCCCACAGGCAGCTCACAGCTGCCTGTAACTCTAGTTCTGGGGGATCCAGTGTCCTCTTCTAACCTTAGATACTCTCAAAGTTGTGCACAGGCAAACACACACATATATAATTTGAACATTTGTAAAAACTGTTTATTGATGGACATTTAAAACTTTGCTAGTATACCAGGTGCTTTTATGGCCAGCCCCACCCATGTAGTTTTGCACACGCAGATGTGTAATTGTTAGATAAATTCTTAGAAGCAAAACAGTAGGGTCAAAATGCTGAGCTTTTTAATTTTGGTAGATTTAACTTAATGAGCAATCCCTGTCACGTGCAATCAGGCACACATCAGGCAAGGACCCTCCTCCCCGTGGCCTCACCACACACAGAACTGTCATACTTTTTCTTTTCTTGCCAATCTAACATTTAAAAATGATTCCTCAGTCTATTTCAGGTCTCTACTTCCCCATTCCCACTCTAGAACGTCTGCATCTTCCCCTGTGTTTAGCATCCTAGGATATATGGGTATATGTTTCACCTTCTATAAACAGACGCCAATAGGTTAGCCATCCTCCTAAGGTCCAAACACAGGCGTGGACAGGCAGGTAGACGATGGACACTCCCTCTCCTGGGTAGAATAAATCACATTGGGACTGGAGAGAGGGTTGGCTGCTAGGCATTGATGTCTGGCCTCAACACATGATGGACACACACGCACAGGTACCCACAAGCACAGCTCACACAGATGAGCATGTATCCACACAGAGAGACTCACATGGTCCACATACCCCTGGGGGTCATTTTACCACCTTCATTCTGTTCATTGAATGTCTACAATCTACAAAGTTATCCAATAGATGAAAGAGCAAGGGGACTAGGGATGTGCAGCTACGTGATTGTGGAAGTCTTTCCAATCCCTACACATTCCGTTTTTATGAGTATTGATGGGCAATTATAACATCGTTAGCTGTAATTAAATTCTCATTTTGTCCTTTTCAAAATTTTCTTACTTTAAGCTACACCAATAAGAACTAATTATCTGAAACATTCCTTGGAACTATTCCTGTACATATGGACCTTTAATACTTTGGACATCTTGCACACTTATTTATTTTTGATTTTGTGGATGTGTCTGTGCACACATTTGTGTCTAAATGTGTGCTCCACAGTGAGAGGGAGGAGTTCAGAGGACAGCTTTCCTTCTGCCATATAGGTCTGGGAGATTGAACTCCTGTTGTCAGGCTTGGCACCAAGTGCTTCTACGGGATGAGTCAGCCCAAAAGCCCCTGGGCATTGCTTCTCTACAGTCTAAAGGTGGTGTCTAGTGTCCCTGCAAAGGTTTTCTTGACTAGAGAATTTCGTGTCTCTAATTCTCTGTTTAGTTTGTTTTCTTCCCATGTAAATCTGAAGATTGAGAAAGATGTTCTAGTGGCATCTGGTTGGTCCGTAGGCTTCTTGCCTGGACCTAGATGATCAAGTTTCCCTGTTAAAACATCTGCAGGGCTGAAGAGTTGGTCAGCAGTTCAAGAACAATTGCTGCTCTCTCAGAGGACCCAGCTCAGTTCCCAGAACCTGGTGGTCCATAACCATAACTGTAACTGTAACTGTGATTCCGGCGGATCTGATGTTTTGTTTCTTCTGGTATCTTTGGACACCAGGCACTCACATGGTGCACAGATACACATGCATGCAAAACATTCACACACAAAAACAATTTTTCAAAACCAACAATGCAAAACCTAAAATAAAATTTCCAAAAAGATTCTTTTTGTCAGCCATTCTTCCAGCATAGGAATTATCATCATTCCACTAAGATACCCCTTCCTTAGCTCCCACCCCCATCTCACAGAGGTCTCGCTGCCCCCCCATCTCACGGAGGTCTCACTGCCCCCCCATCTCACAGAGGTC
>JABTXL010000002.1:2780450-2824885 GCA_025134845.1 Neodon shergylaensis
CTCACTGCCCCCCATCTCACGGAGGTCTCACTGCCCCCCCATCTCACGGAGGTCTCACTGGCCATCTAAACGAGACTGGCTGCTGATTCTTCAGTCCGTGAGCTAGTCATCACAGCTAGTCATCACAGCAGATTTGCAGTATAATTAACTCCCGGCTTTGATTTTTTTTTATGGTAGAATTAACAAAGTGAATTTTTTCCATGGTAGAACCACACTCTATATTTATTCTTCTTTAAATAAATGTTTCCAAATTCAGGAATGCAAGATCTATCGCTTCATTTCTATTCCAAACCCATTCCAAAGCCAAGAAGAAAGTCAGCGGCAGCCGCTGGTGGCTCGGTTCTCTGACCTCCCGCAGTCCGGATCTCAAGCGGCACAAAGTGTGCAGAGACTGTGTTACTCAGACGTTGTGTTGTGTGACAAAAACATTCAGAAGAAGGGAGGGACTGAACTGGGGTCGTGGCTTCAGTCTGTGGCCGTCTGGTCCCTTTGCTTTCAGGCTGTGGTGAGCCACAAATGTGGTAGGACACAGAAGAGGAAAGATGTTCACCTCGGGGTGCAGTGATCGGTTGTGTTTATCAACTAGAGCTTGGCTGAAGATCAGAGTGCAGAGCTCAACCCCTAGAGGCCAGGTGGTGCTGGCTCAGCCTTTAGTCCCAGCACTAGGGAGGTGGAGACAGGAAGAGATATGGCTGGGCAGAGAGAGGACTACAAGGAGGGAGCAGACAAGAGCTCACTGCAGTCTGAGGTTTGGTGAAGACAGATGCAGCCTAGAGATGCAGTCTGAGGACAGGATTGTCCCTTCGATCTGAGCATCGGAGGAGGTAAAAGATCTCTCTAGTGGCCTGCGCTGTGCCTCTCTGATCTTCAGCATTAACCCCTACATCTGACGCTAGAATTTTATTATAAGGACCAACTAGAATTCATGCTACATCATAGCACCCAGGAAACAAAGAGGAGAAACAGGAGCCACCATGACGGTTCAATCGAGAAAGATGCTTGTTGTCAAGACAGACAACCTGAGTTTGATCCGGGAACCCACAGAGTAGGAGAGAACCGACTCCCAAAGGTTGTTTGCTGACCTCCATATGCCCAACAGGGTGCTAACACACACACACACAATAACGTGTAACCTAAAATTTAGACAACGGGAAAGAGAAGCGACTCACGAGTGAACTGAGCCCCTGATGAGGGCAGCGTCCTCATGATCTGTCACCCTAACCCACACGCCTCAAGCCGTACTGGACAAATCTCCTGTCTCTCCAGTCAAGCTGACCGTCAAGGTCAACCATCAGAGAGACCCTGTCCACACCACCGCCCAGCCACGTGTTGATGAGTGCAGCCGTCCCGTGATTGCTACGCTCTGCTTCGGCAGGACAAGTCCCTGCTGCTTACTGGACCACAGACCCATCTTTCCTTTCAGTCTCAACAAAATCTCTTCTTGTTCTCTTCTTCAGAGGCACTGCCTCTGCTTCTGTTTCAGCTGTAGAACACTGAACTTAGGCTCTGAGCTTCAGAAAACCTGATGTTGCAAAAAAGGAAGGAAGAAGGGAAGGAAGGAAGGAAGGAAGGAAGGAAGGAAGGAAGGAAGGAAGGAAGGAAGGAAGGAAGGAAGACAAAAGTCCACCATCTATTTTTTTATTCCCCAACACACATTCAAGTATCCAGAAGGTCCTGGACTAGGAAGTCCCTGCCCTGAGGAGGTGACAGCATCCAGGAAAAGAGAGATCAGCTCTGGACAAGTGCTTGACAAGCAGGTTTATCTACCTGGGGGAGAGGGCAATGGCAACCTTCTGGACAGAAGCTAGGTTCTGAATAGACGGGTAAGAGTTGTGAGCTTAGCCGACAGCAGAAAAGATGGGCCCAGAGGGCTCGAGTTCATGGGTGTTCTCTGCTCAAGTACGCATGGATGGAGCGCATGCTAGCCAAGCCCTAGGAGCTCTGAGAACACCTGAGTTTTTGACACTACATCTTTTCAGAAAGTAAAAAAAGTGATGCCACTGAGCTTGGGGAGACTTTTTTTTCTGTCCAGTTGAAGTTTTGGGGGTGCCTTTTAATATACAACCATACCCTGAACTAGAAGGTGGGCCTGAGACCGATGGAACCCATTTGGTTGGTATCTGTCCCTCAAACTCAAAAGTGGCTCTCAGCAACTGCTTCCTGCTTATGGACTGGGAAACGTGAAGAAAGTTGAGAAATTCAGAGGGAGGCAGAGGGCAGGACAGAAAGGTGGCTCAGCTCTCTGGGCTGCCGAAACAAAATGCTGAAGATTGGCCTTGACAGAGGGCTGAACCCCTCTCAGGTTTAAGGTCAAGATGTCAAAGGGGCCGCTCCCTCTGCAGGCTCACAGAGTTGACCAGTTCTGTGCTGTTGTTGGTTCCTGGGGTCTGAGGTGTTCCCTGGTGCCCATCTGTTTACAGACACAGCACTCCAGCTCCGCCTCCGGGTTTGCGAGTGCCCTTCCCTCCTTTGGCTGTCTGTATCCTCCTACAAGGTCATGAGCCATGCTGGACCAGGCCTGGTGTACCTGAGTGTGGCTTCATTTCAACTTCACTAGATCTGTAAAGAATTTACAGATACTCCGCAAATTATGATGAGGTGACATCACCATAAACTGGTGAGACTGATTTGTAACTGGTAGTCATAAGTCAAGACTATCGTAAATAAAATATAGCATGCAGTTTATCAGTACATACATAGCCAGGCATGGTGAACATATATCTGTAATCCCAGCACTGAGGAGGATCTCTATGAGTTCAAGGCCAGCCTGCTCCACATAGTGAGTTCCAGGTCTGTCAGAACTACACAGTGAGATCCTATTCCAAATAACAATAATAAATCCCACAGCGCACTGTAGCGTGCCAACCCAACCTTCCACCTATGGGCTGCATGCATCCAGGGATAACTACAAATGTTGTCCAGTACACCTGTAGATGGTAGTGTCGTGTCACATATGTCAAAAAGTTTGACACCTCTGCAAGTAGAACGTTGGTAGTTTTTCTTGACCATCACTGGGTTACCATACCCAGTGTCCTGAGAAAGGATTACACCACATATGCTAGCTGGGAAAAGTCAGAATCACACTTTCTACAGACAGTATCAGTTCACACCACCACTCAGTCAGAATCACACTTCCTACAAGACAGTATCAGTTCACACCACCACTCAATCAGAATCATACTTGCTATAGACAGTACCACCTCACACCACCACTCAGTCAGAATCACACGTTCTACAGACTGTACCACCTCACACCACCACTCAGTCAGAATCACACGTTCTACAGACTGTATCACTTCACACCGCCACACTCTCTGCTGCTGTTGTTCCTTTCTCATTAGTGGAAAGAAAATTCAAGGTTAGTAAAGCATGCAATCTTTAAAAAAAGACAGCATTTCCCAAATATCAAATAAAATGATGTTTGATGAAAAAAATAACAACAAAAGTAGAAATCACTGCATTTTAAATCTATTTTTTAAATGAAATATATGCCCTCTTCTGGCCCCCACAGTCACCTCCAAACACTTGGCACACACACAAACATAGAAGAGGAAATGAGGCCTAAGGAGACTTTACAAGTTAAAACAGTAAGCCTGGGACCGGGAAGAAGGTTCAATCAATAAAGTCCTTGCCACACAAGCGTGACAGCTGGAGTCTGAACCCTAGCACTCACACAAGCGGGGTCCAGCAGTGTGCACTGAAATTGCAGCACTGGGGAAAAGGAAGAGGGTGGCTAGAGCTAGCCAGCCAGTCTGGCTGAACTGGCAAGGCCAGGTTCTGTGAGAGATTTTGCAGCAGAAACAAGGACAACAAGATGGTTCATGGTAAAGGTGCCCGATGTCCTGCATCCAGTCTCCAGGCCCCCGTGCTGGAGGGAGAGGAACCACTCATGAAAGCTGTTCTGTGAGGAGGCTGAGTGTGGTTCATGCCTTTAATCCTGACACTTGGAAGGCAGAGGCAGCTGGGCCTCTTGTGAATTCAAGGTCTCAGATTTCTAGGTCAGCCAGAATTACACAGTGAAAGCCTGTCTCAACAAAAGGAAAAAACAGAGTTATTGAGGAAAACACTGATGTAGACCTCTGGCTTCCACACACGTACACACACACACACACACATTTATGTACACACATGCACACACACACTTATAGACACACACGTACACACACATTTACATAACACATGCACACACACACATACACACATGCACACACTTACGTACAAACACACACACACACACTTACATACACACATGCGCACACACACCAGCGAGCCAAGATTCTTTCTCCCATTTTACCAGAAGACCCCATAACTAAATTTTGACAGTCACATTCAGTAGTCACACACACGAAATTGATACTTTACTGTAGAATATCTACCTCTGAAATTATCTAAGTTTTCAGCCATTTTCAGAGGACCTTCTGTGAACCAGAGCTGACTGAAACACTCTAGTCACAAAGGTAATTTTTGTACCTTGACCTCGGCCTATCAAAATGCACAAGCTCAATCATTATCTTTAGGAGCATGCATTGACCACAATCTATCAGGTCCCACACAGCAAGTCACAGGCAAGAAAACAAGATGCTCCCTGTTCCCCAGTCCTGTGTTTCCATGCGTTCTTGCTTTGATTTTAATGTTTAATTTGCTTTTATGTGTATGAGTGTTTGCCTGAATGTGTGTGTGCATCACGTGTGTGCCTTGTATCAACAAAAGCCAGAAGAGCGTGTCAAATCCCCTGGAAGGGGAGCTCAGATGATTGCGAGCTGCCATGTAGATCCTGGGCACCACCTGGGTCCCCTGCAAGAGCAACAAGTGCTCCTCACCGCCGAGCCCTTTTACTTTTTAAATTACTTTTGATTTATTTATCTACCTATCTAGTTACTTTGTGTTGTATGTGCATGCATGCAAGCACGCCACAGCACACATTTAGAGGCTTCAGAACAAGGTGTGGAATTGGCTCTCTCCTTCCACTAGGTAAGTTCTGGGAATTGAACTCAGGCAGTTGTGCTTGTGGTAGACACTGTAACTTCTGAATCACCTTGACAACACGCCATGTATTTTTGGCCAGACTATATTTCCTCTGTTTGTGCGAGTTTAATTTTTGTTCTCTCATTTGTTCCAATTTATGTTTTTGAAATAAGAATTTTTTAGTTTAGTTTTTTTTTTTAAAAAAAGTATTACACAACAAATGGCATGGGAAAGAAAGGAAGGGAGCTGCTCTAGATTTTAAGAGAAATGATATCTAGCAGAAGGCTATGTGTGCATAATTTGAGGAGATTCAAGTAAAACAAACCTAGAGTGACAGCCAGTGGGTTCTGATTGTGGATTGCAGATCATGGTTTCAAGAATCAAGTGATTCAGAGCTGGAGGGGTGGCCCTTCCTTCCTTCCTTCCTTCCTTCCTTCCTTCCTTCCTTCCTTCCTTCCTTCCTTCCTTCCTTCTGTTCCTTCCTTTTCTTACTTATCTTCCTTCCCTTCCTCCCCTCCCTTCCCTTTTCCCTTCCCTCCCTCCCTCTCTCCCTTCCTTCCTTTTCTTCTTTCCATCCCTTCCCTCCCTCCTTCCCTCCCTCCCTCCCTCCCTCCCTCCCTCCCTCCCTCCCTTCCCTCCTCTTCCTCCTTCCCTCCCCCCCTCTCCAAGTTATCTTCTCATGTCACTTCCCATGAAAAGTGAGCAGAGCACTTTCTTGATGCTACAATATTAAACACAGCGAAGGAAAATGAGAAAAATGTCCCCAGGATTATAGGGTAAGCTCCTGTGTCTGGAGGAGTAGCGACAACATGAAAAAGGGAAAGACTTCCGGATCAGAGAGCCACCAGGGTCAAATGAATGTGCCTCATAAATGTTCCAGGTCCTTCTTAACCCCAAATGGAGAATGCCGATTAGACTTTGAAAGACCTGCTGAGCTTTAGAGCAGGTGATGAGGGTAGGGTTCTCGAGGGTGGCCTGGCGGGATTAGCGGTATTAGTAAGGAACGCCTCCCCTCTCACCTCCCTCCCTGCTGCTCTGATAAAATACTCCAAGGCAAACTATTAAGGGAGAGGAGGCTCAGCAGGAGGCCAGCTTATTACACTTCCTCTGTGCACAGGAAGTGGGGCTGGGCTGTAAGGCCGCAAGACCCACCAAGGTGACTCACTTCTGCCAGTGATGTCCCCTATCTCTCCTAAGCAGTGCAGCCAGCTGGGGATGGGGTGATTAACAAGTAAGTCTGTGAGGGACATTTCCTATATAAGCAGCATGTGGCTTCCAGGGAGTGGGCCCCCAGGCTGGAAGACCCACACAGGCTGATGTTGCAGTGTTAGTCTCTGTCCACGGGAGAGCTTGGGGAGCTTGTGAGGCCTTTACCTGACTGAGGTTCCTAAGCCAACTGTGGACAGTCACCACAACGACACGTCTTCAACAACACCTGACTGGATGAGGTTCCTAAGCCAACTCTGGACAGTCACCACAACACGTCTTCAACAACACCTGACTGGATGAGGTTTCTAAGCCAACTGTGGACAGTCACCACAACGACACGTCTTCAACAACACTTGACTGGATGAGGTTTCTAAGCCAACTGTGGACAGTCACCACAACTACACGCCTTCAACAGCACTAACTTGGCTGACTGGGTACGGCAGCATGGCCTGACCTGGGTGACACAGAACTATCCCCCCGACAGAGCAGAAGTACCCACCCTTGAGGGGAAGAGGGGCCAGACTCCATGTGTACCCCCATTTACCCGGCATGGTAGAAGTGAATGTACTCCAGTGAGCTATCCTTGCACACTGGGCCTTCTGGTCAGTGCTGACCTCACATGATCTCAAAGTCTGACCCCTTCCCCCCACCAGCACTACCACTGGGTCTCCTATAGCTTAGGCTGTTCTTGGACTCGGGACCCTCCGGTCACCATCTCCCAGAGGACCCAAGCTGGGTTCTAAGCACCCACGTCAAGCAGCTCACAACAGCCTGTAACTCCATTAGAGGGGAGCTGCCACCCTCTGGCCTCTGCAGGCACCAGGCCCACACACATACACATTAACAACAATAAACACACAAATATTTCTCAAACGAATGAAACCTGAGGAATTTTTGTCAAAGGTATTTTTGTCAAGGTGCTTATTTCTTTTTAAAGAAACGGGCGCATTTGTTGTGACTTGCTCCCTCTTCGCTGATTTTTGACATAAGCTGCAAATGTTGGTAATAACATCGCGTGGTATGGCAGCGGAACCCGTTCAAGGCAAAGATGTAATTATTGACGAATCGTGGCTTAATTCTCCCAGCGTGTTCGCAGAGTAGACTCTAGACCGTTATTAGCATCAAACCATGACAACTACCCACTCTTTGGAAGTGCTGAAAAGAGAAACCGCCCCCCTGAAGTTGAGAATTTATCTTCATCAAATTAAAATACATAAAGCATTAAGTTCTCTCGCTTCTTTCAGCCTCTACTCCCACTTCAGAGGCAGTGGAATATTTTAACACTCCCCATGAATGTTTAAGTTGGAGGGGAAGCGCATTAGTGAACATGCACTTACGGTAAAGGAATGGATGTCACTTTAAAAATAAAACTAGCCCCTAAAAAGACTCAGGCACTGGAAGGGCTGACACACGCCTTTGATCCCAGCACGGGGGAGGCTGAGGCAGGTGGATCTCTGTGAGTTCAAGATCGCTCTTGTCTGCGTATTAAATTCCAACCCAGCCCGAGCTATATAGTTAGACTCCGCCTTGTGAAATAAAATTTAAACTAAATTTTAAAACTTTAAAACCTCATAAGAAACAAGGATTTAACTGTCGATTCAGGGGTAAAATAAAGAAAAGAGCCAACATTTCTTCCGGTTCTGGACCTGTAGTTCTGTCCTTCTGCCCTAAAATGAGGCGGCAGCAGACTGCGAGACCTGGCTCCGGGGTCCTGAGCGGAAGCCTAAGAAATCACAGTGCTCGTTCCGTGACAGCAAATTTAGTCAGAGCCCCGGAACCTGCCTGGAAGAGAACACTGGCAAGGACTAAGTAGGCCAGAGGCACTGGTGTGAGCCACACAGGGAGGAATAAAAATCAGCCCCCAGAAGACAAGGGCTGACCTAATTTCAAGGCAGGTGGATAACAAAACATTGTCTCACACCCAGAGAAAACAACATCGGTATTCAGACGAACCACGCTGAAACAGTGAAGACTTTTTAAGACCCTGGGAGAAGACTATTAAATATTTAAGAATGACCTGCTATTTAGGAATGGATTGGTTCTGCTTGGTAAAATGCATGCTTGATTGTTCTCAAAGGCTAGTGTGGTTTATCAATCTAGACTTCTGCTCTGATTTAGAAGGCTTTGGCTGCCTCGGGACTCTTCTGAGAGAAGCCAGATTCCCCAGAGAGGTGAAAAGTAGCCAGAGCTCTGTGCACAAGGAAGTGGCGGGGCTGTTGCGGGGGCAGGGGCCTTTCCATTCTGACCTTGCACCACCTCCAACACAGTTACCTGCGCGTCAAGAGAGGCTATTATGGTAATGTGGCCAAAGGAGCAATGCTTAATGGTGCTGCAGAGTTCTTAGAGGACGCATTATCCTCTAGGATTGATGGTGTGGACTCTAATCTGAGACCTAATTTCTAATCTATTGTAGACGAGCACCTTCGCCCACATCCTCACCTTTGTAGACAGTACGTACGTAGACATAGAGCAGTGGTTCTCAACCTGACGCTCGTGACCTCTCCAGGCTGCCAAAGACCATCGGGAAACAGAGACATTTGCATTGCAATTCATAACAGTAGCAAAATTATAGTCATAAGGGAGCAATGAAAATAACTTTATGGTTGGGGGCCACCACAACACGAGGAACTGTGCTTAAGGGTCCTAGAGTTGGAGGTTGGAATGCTGGCACAGAGGGTGTGTTTGCTCGTTTATTCAGTCTGCTCTTCGCTTATGGAACTTTTCTGACGTACACCCGCAGTCCAGCTTCACCGTACATCAACTGTCACCCGCACCCCATCCGGCCCCCTCCCCAGGGGCACACAATGATTTTGAAGAATACTCTAGATAATGCCTATTTACATCTGTAAATACTTCGGTTTATTTTAGATGTACCTGTGTACATGCTGGGACCATTTGGAGTCCTGGTCTCCACTGCTCTTCCCTGTTGTGATCTTTACTTTCCTTCTGATTTGAGTTACTGAAAGCTGTGTCAAAGTTGTTTACCAGCTCTGCTTCATGAGCACGTGTTGCCTTGGCTGTGAGGATCAGAGGATAAGGTTTTCACCTGTTGGCCCACCTGACTGTTGGGTGTATAAGCCTCCATGGTGTATTGACTAAAGGGCTTCTTACCAGTGACTAGAGGTCCGTGTCTCTGTCTCTCTGTGTGTCTGTGTGTTTCAACCTCCAGTCCCTTGCCCGAAGCTCACGAACTGTATGGTAGCACATAGAGCTCAGACAGGCGTTGTGCGCTGCATGTACGTACATGACAATTTTGAGATATGATCACAGAATCATCTTAACTAAAAAATATTAACATTATTCCTTTGCTTGGTGTTTCATGGATGTTTTGGATAGTTGAGTCAGGCTCTAAACAAGGTCTGAATGTCATACTTCATTTATTTATTTTTGTGAGTCTGAGTCTCTCGTAGGCCAGGCTGGCTTCAAACTTGCTCTGCAGTTGAGATGACCTTGAATTTTTGACCTGTAGACTCCAGTGCCTTGGTGCTGGGATTCCAACCATGAGCCACCATGCCCAGTTTATGATCTGTAGTCTCCACCTCCTTGGTGTTGGGATTCCAACCATGAGCCACCATGTCCAGACAGTTTACTTAGTGCTGGGGATTGATGGCCTCCTAGGCAAGGATTCTGCCATGTGAACTACATCCCCAGTTATGAATATGGCTTTCTATTGCCATGTCTGTCCTTCAGCATTAGGGTTGTATGTATGTATGTATATATACATATACATATATATCTTGTCTTTTTCTAAACTATAGGTTCTTTCTAATTTTCCCCTTACAGAGTTTTTTTCAGTGTGAAGAAACCAGGCCATTTGCCTTGGATAGCTTCCCACATTTTTTATTTTGCCGACTACATTCTCATGGAATAGCACACTGTTCTGACTCCGGGATTTCCCGTAACCAGCAATTAGATTCAAAGACTTGCTCTAATTCAAGCCAGTCTTGGATGCAGGAAGAGGATAGCAGAACCTCTGGCCTCTAGATCAATTCTGTGTCCTTTGGAAATTCTTCATTTGTAAACATTTGAGTTTAACTGTTTATTTTTAGATGTGGTAATTTAATTCCATGCATTTAAAAATCTAACTGATTGATTGATTCATTTGTTGTTTTTGTTTTTATTTTTAGAAAGATTTATTTTATGTGTATGAATGTTTTGCCTATATATGTATCACACACTTGCCCTGCATCTGTGGAGGCCAGAGAGAGTGTCAGAGCCCGTGGGGATGGTGTTACAGACGTGAGCTACCAGGTGGGTGCTGGGATCCAAACCTGGGGTGATCTGCCTCTCCAGCCTACAGAAAGTTAAATGACAGTTTGCTCTACAATAGTGAGTTCCAGGGCAGCCAGGGTAGGGTAGAAAGACTGTCACAGAGAGAGGGGCAAGGTAGACAGACTACGATCAGCCATCAAATATAAGACTCTCAAAACTGGAGGACTGAAAGTCCTGGAAATAAACCTCATAAGGCCACTGCAGACCTTTATTAAGAGATAATTAACATGTTCTAGCAAATGCAAGGCATTAACAATCTCATAATTTTCTAATTCCTAGTAGGTGATTTGGTATGTCCTTAGTGAAGCATATGGGGCAAGGCTATAGGCACACAGCTTTCCAGGGAAAGATAGGTCATGGTCCTGAGCCTGGCCATGGGAAAGTGGAAGGGACCTTAGAGGGCCCAGTGCATGGCTGGCTTGACCCCTGGATTGATCATAGGTTTTATTTTGTGTCTTAGGATGCTTAGATCTCCCTTAGGGGCCTTATGGATCTGGGGACAGTTGCTCCTCCCTGAGATGACTCACTCCTGGGGGAACAGCTTGCCTGGTGGTGGGAGGAAAACTCAGATTGTGCAGCTGGACCTAAGAATCAGTCGAACATCAAATAGCTTAATAAGGAACAAACATGCAAATGTATTTAATATTTTTATGCACACATGGGGCTTTTGGAAGAAATGTGAAGATAAAAATAAGAGACAAGGCTCAAGAGTTTACAGAGTTCTTTTCACAGTGAATAAGAAGCTGTGGGGAAAAGACAAGCTAAGCTGTGGACGCTAACAAGTATATACATGAAGGGACCCAGTGGAACATGTGGGTGGTTTTAGAGAACAGACGTGTATAGGCCCTGAATTAGTTATTTTTCTATTGCTGTGATAAAACACAAGGGCCAAGGGTGCTTCCAGAGGAGACCGTGTGATTGCACTTACAGATCCAGAGAGGTAGGATCCATGGCAGAACACAGGTACTGGGGACTGTGTGAGGCTTTTGAAACTTCAAAGCCCGCCCCCCCATCATATACTTCCTAATCCTTCCCAAACAGGTCCACCAACCAGGACCAAATATGAGCCTGTGGGACCATTCTCATCCAGTGCAATTCTCACCGCATTGCACTCCCTGGCATCCAAAGGCTTCTGGTCATATCATAAAGCAAAATGCATTTGCTCCAGCTACAAAGTCCCCATATTCTTTCAGTCTCAACACCGTTCAAAAGTCCAAAGTTCAAAGTCTCTTATGAGACTTACGGACCTCTCTTAACTGCAAACTCTTGTAAAATCAAAAAGCAAATTTCATGTTTCCAACATACAGCCACACAAAATATACATTACCATTCCAGAAGGAGGGAAAGGGATGGGGTAAGAAATACTGGCCCAAAGCAAGACTGAAACGCAGCTGCACAAACTCCAGATCCCAAGGTTCTATGTCCTGTGACAAAGGGCTTGGATGGCTCTGTCCTTCCCGCTGTGTTGGCTGTACACACTTCTCTCTTGGCCTGGCTCCACTCTCTCTTCAGCTCTCCTTGGCATGTATCTCCCAGCTCTCACATCCCCAGACTCTCAGAGTCTTCAACACAAGCCAGGCTTTACTTTCACAGCGGCTCACAATGGCCTCTCCCCAGGACCTCTGTGCAGGAACAGTCCCGTCACACATCGCTGGCCTCAGTGACTTTCCATAAACACAACCCTTTACTTGTGTCCTTCCTAACTCTAAAGTCAGAGCCACACGGACAACACACCCAAGTCCTCCTGCGCCCTTGGGATGGAGCCTGGCCTTCTCAAGTCTCATTTGCAGCAGATTTTCTTTGTTGTTAATTTGAGGAGCAGAGAATTCCTTAAACCTTTTCCTCTCAGTGATAGAAGCTCAGCTGGGGTGTGGGCTTGCCCTGAGGGTGCACTCCCTTTATCCTGGTCCAGATCAAGACACGCCTCAGCCTCTGTAAATGTTTCAGTAGAAGCCTTGACTCCAACATGACATTTTCTACCGTCTTTTTCTCTTCAAACTGTACACTTTTTATTTCTTTTTGCCCCACTTGCTCTGCCTTCCTTGTAGACCCGCACAAGGATGATTACTAACAACCACGAGTCAGAATCGGCATTAGGGCTGTCTCTAAATCTCCACCAAAGATATTAGCCCATTACTTTCTAATTTTAGCCTCAGGCAAGTTCTTAGGGAGAGTGCAGGAAGCAGCCACCTCTTTGCCAAAATCCTACAAGAAGAGTCCTAGCAGAGATGTTCATTGTTCTCTTTAGAAGCCACTTGAGCTGGGCCTCCAAAGTCTGGATGGCTGTCTATACTAGTGTCTCCTACAGGATAATGTTCCTCGTCCAAAACACCCCCAAAACAGCATGTTTTTTTTTCTGTCAGAGAAATAGCTCACTCCCTGTTGAGACAAACTGTGGACCTGACAAGGAAACACATTGGGGGGATTGGTGGGAAACAAAGCTTATTTTAGAAAATAAATTCATATTGGCCTTCCAAGTGTCTACTCCCAGGTCCTAAAGTGAGAATACCCCTTTAAAAATTATTTTAATTTAAAATTATTTTAATTTAAAATTATTTGTGTGTGTGTGTGTGTGGTGGTTTATGTATGGGAATGCAAGTACCCTCAAAGTCTAGAAGGGGGCATCAGATCCTGTCTTAGTTAGCAGTCTATTGCTGTGAAGAGACACCATGACCACGACAACTCTTTTTTTTTTATTTATTTATTTATTTATTTATTTATTTATTAAAGACTTCTGTCTCTTCCCCACCGCCGCCTCCCCTTTCCCTCCCCCTCCCCCAATCAAGTTCCCCTCCCTCATCAGCACAAAGAGCAAACAGGGTTCCCTGTCCTGTGGGAAGTCCAGGGACCACCCACCTCCCTCCAGGTCTAGTAAGGTGAGCATCCAAACTGCCTAGGCTCCCACAAAGCCAATACGTGCAGTAGGATCAAAACCCATTGCCATTGTTCTTGAGGTCTCAGTAGTCCTCATTGTCCACTATGTTCAGCGAGACCAGTTTTAACCCAGGCTTTTTCAGACCCAGGCCAGCTGGCCTTGGTGAGATCCCGATAGAACATCCCCATTGTCTCAGTGTGTGGGTGCACCCCTCGCGGTCCTGAGTTCCTTGCTCGTGCTCTCTCTCCTTCTGCTTCTGCTTTTGACCTTGAGGTTTCAGTCTGGTGCTCCAATGTGGGTCTCTGTCTCTGTCTCCTTTCATCGCCTGATGAAGGTTAATGTTCAGGAGGATGCCTATATGTTTTTCTTTGGGTTCTCCTTCTTATTTAGCTTCTCTAAGAACCTGAATTATAGGCTCAATGTCCTTTATTTATGGCTAGAAACCAAATATGAGTGAGTACATCCCATGTTCCTCTTTTTGGGTCTGGCTTACCTCACTCAGGATAGTGTTTTCTATTTCCATCCATTTGCCTGCAAACTTCAAGAAGTCCTTGTTTTTTACTGCTGAGTAGTACTCTAATATGTATATATTCCATACTTTCTTCATCCATTCTTCAATTGAAGGGCATCTAGGTTGTTTCCAGGTTCTGGCTATTACAAACAATGCTGCTATGAACATAGTAGAGCATATACTTTTGTTGTAAGATAAGGCCTGTCTTGGATATATTCCCAAGAGTGGTATTGCTGGGTCCAGGGGTAGGTTGATTCCGAATTTCCTGAGAAACCTCCACACTGCTTTCCAAAGTGGTTGCACAAGTTTGCATTCCCACCAGCAGTGGATGAGTGTACCCCTTTCTCCACAACCTCTCCAGCAAAGGCTATCATTGGTGTTTTTGATTTTAGCCAATCTGACAGGTGTAAGATGGTATCTTAAAGTTGTCTTAATTTGCATTTCCCTGATTGCTAAGGAAGTTGAGCATGACCTTAGGTGTCTTTTGGCCATATGAACTTCTTCTGTTGAGAGATCTCTGTTCAGCTCAGTGCCCCATTTTATAATTGGGTTGCTTAGCCTTTTACGGTCTAGTTTCTTGAGTTCTTTATATATTTTGGAGATCAGACCTTTGGACCACGACAACTCTTATAAAGGAAACATATAATTAGGGACTTGCTCACAGTTTCAGAGATTTAGTCCGTAATCATCATGCCAGGAAGGATGGCAGCACACAGCAGACATGGTGCTGGAGAAGGAGCTGAGAGTTCTACATCCAGATCCACAGGCAGCAGGAATGGACTTTTTGAAATCAAAACCCACCCCCAGTGACACACTGTCTCTGAAAGGGACACAGATCACAGGCCCTCTCAAGTGATGACTAAGCATTCAGATAGATGAGCCTATGGGGGCCATTGCTATTCAAACCACCACAATCCCCTGGAGCCAAAGTTACAGGCAGTTAAGAGCCTCCAGCCTAGGTCCTGGGAACTAAAATCAGGTTTCCTGCAAAAGCGGTACATGCTCTTAGCTGCTGAACCAACTCTCCTGTCCCCATTCTTTTCATCCTGGCACAGAGTGGGTCCCTTCTTCATGAGTGAAGGAAGGAGAGGGGAGGCCACAGAGGCCTCTGGGCTCTGCCGATGCTCAGGTGCCTTCTGCGCTGAGGAAATGGGGGCCAAAATGGTGTGGCACGGGGTGGTATATGGATGTGACAAAGTCTCTCAAGTTCAAGGCCTGCCTGAGCTCTGTGAGTTCAAGGCAAGCTTGGGCAACTGAGAGAGCTCTGTCTCAAGTAAAGAGAAGGCAGGTGTTCTAGTGTAGCATGGGTTACACAAACACATGGGTTCAAACCCTAGCACCACCACCAAAAGAAAACACAACCCCTTCCCCAGAGTTTTCCGATTTCCCCTTCCTTGCTGCAGAAGCCAGCAATGGATGGATTCCGTTTTCAACCTAGAAAGACCCTCTCACATGCCCTGGACTGTAGGCTCAGTCTTAAGGTCACCTGCACTTCAAAAGACATTCTCAAGTCCAAGTTGTTTACGTGTGCTTTTGATCAACTAGGTGTAAACAGAGGTTCACATAGCCCCCCTCCTCAAGTTCAAATAATCTGCAACATTCTCACAGAACTCAGGAAAACATGTGTGTTTCTGATTTATTATCAAGGGTATCTCAAAGGACACAGAGGAGAGAGATGTAGAGCTAGTCTGTCTTCAGGTGCCTGACCCTGTTCAGCAGGCTGGATGGTCCCTGAACCTCACTGTCCTTTAGAAATGTCATGGAGATGTGGTTGCTAAATTGCTGGATGGGGAGACCCAGCAAGGACTGTCTGGATTCTTTCTGTTCTAGAAACCCTCCCTTGGGACACAGGAAAAAAATCCCTGAAGGACGAGGAGAGTCTTGTGACCTACTGCCAGACACGGAAGTCAGAGCCTTTCTTTATTTCTAAAGTTGGGAAAAGCAGAGTAGATGGCCGGGAGGAGGAAGGAGGTCATATGCAAGGAACCGCGGACAAAGCCGGTGAGTACACGCTGTGATATAGGACACAGGTTCTCAGCCCCTTCACCCAGAACTTGCCTTCTCACAGGAAAAAACTGTTCCTCCTCACCTTTCTTCTGCACACCAAGCCAGGATTTCTCCCACCTGCCTTAAGCCACCCCAAGGACCTAGTACCAAGTAGCTAGAGACTTCGCTATATGCCTCCTTTCTCAGAGTAGCAAATCCTAAACTCCTCTCCCTCCTACATGTCTCCATGGAAACCCAATGAAGATGTTGAGCAGTACCCTCCCCCTCTCCTGCTTCTGTCTCCTAGTCTCCTGACTGGGATGATGCTGTGCGATAATGCGATAATGCTCATGTACCCTGTAAAGATTTGTCACTCAAATTGGTTTAATAAAACACTGACCAGTAGCCAGGCAGGAGCAACCAGATTAGGAAAATTCTGGGAAAAGAAAAGGCTCTGTCTGCAGTCACCACCCAGATGCAGAGGAAGCAAGAACAAAATGCTGCACAGAGAAATGGTACCAAGCCACGTGGCTAAACATAGATAAGAATTACAGTTTAAGTTGTAAGAGCTAGTTAAAAATAAGCTTGAGCTAATAGTCCAAACAGTTTATAATTAATATAAGCCTCTGTGTGTTTCTTTGGAACTAAACGACTGCAGGACCAGGTGGGACAGAAACTTCCATCTACAAATTAAAAACAGAGTCAAGCACAGCTTCTTGGTAACCATCTTTTCTCCAGTAGGCTCTGTATGCTAGAGGCAAGCAGAGGCACGGTTCCTTTAAGAGAGGCTTCCTAGTCAGGCAGATGGTGCACTCCTTTAATCCCAGCCCTATGGAAGTGGAGACAGGAGTGATATGGCTGGGCAGAGAGAGGAGTATAAGGAAGGAGGAGACAGGAGCTCAGTGCAGTCTGATGTTTGGTGGAGACAACTGTAAGCTGAGGATGCCATCTGAGGCAGTGGTCTGAGGTGGTCGGTCAGAGGACACAGTCTGGGGACAGGATCGCCCTTTCTGTCTGAGGACTCTGTCGAAGTAAAAGGTCTCTTGGCTGCACTGCTTCTCTGATCTCTCAGTGTTTGCTCCCTAACACCTGACTCTGGGTTTTTATTAAGAACAATTAGAATTCATGCTACAATAAGCCACTAATAAAAAGACATTATGTGATTCCATTTTAGACAATTATCGTTACATTTATTTATCCGGGTGTGTATGTGTGCGGCTGGGCAGCACATGTGAGGTCAGAGGACAACTTGTTGGAGCCAGTTCTCTCCTTCCACCATATGTGTCCCAGGGTCAAACTCAGGTTGTCACGTTAGGTGAGAAACGCTTCTACCCTGTGAGCCATCCCCACTAAGCCATGTGATTCCACTCACATTGAGTAGGTGAAGCAGACACATTTACAGAAAAGAAAATGGGATCGCCTTTGCTCCATGAGAAGTGATGGTGGGGCTCATTTTTGTTTTGTTGTTTTTGTTGTTGTTTTGAGACAGGGTCTTTATTTCGTCCTAGCTGGCTTGAAACTTACTATGTAGCACAGGCTGGCCTCAAACTCACAGAGATCCACCTGTCTCTGCCTTCTGAGTGCTGGGATTAAAGGTGTACACTACCACACCAGGCATTATTTTTAATTTTAATCATGTGTCTGTGTACCTATGTGGGGTTATGTTCCCAAGTGTAGCTGCCCTTCCCCCCAGGCCTTCCAAGGACTTGCCTCCATCTTGCTGTAGGCGTGCTGAGTTCACAGATGTGCTATAATAGCTGGTTTGTTTCTGGGTCCCAGGTGTGGGGAATGGGTGGTCTGCTTTGTGCTGAACCACTTCCCTGACCCTTACGAGTGAAGTTGTAAGGTGGCGTTCTGGGGTGCTCGGTGTATTGTTCGATCTAGAGAGGGGCTGACACACTTAACTTGGGGCTACAAACACTGTAGCCCAAAGTAAGCATGGGCTGTGTCTAACATCCTTGCCTGACATGTCTGTAGGGAAACAGGTTCTATCTCCATGGCCAATCTTGGTTTTATCAGTTGTCTTGAAGTTGCTTGACTTAGCAGGAAATACAAGATAGATTCCAGAGCGAAGGGCT
This sequence comes from Neodon shergylaensis, assembly GCA_025134845.1. NCBI lineage: Eukaryota > Metazoa > Chordata > Mammalia > Rodentia > Cricetidae > Neodon > Neodon shergylaensis. The sequence continues at coordinate 2,798,347 of JABTXL010000002.1, forward strand.
CCAGCATGAAGGGTGTCTCTCCCTTCCACGCCTTTTAAAACCTTTTCTTTCTGTTTTATCTCAGGCTGAAACTGAGGAGTACGCCATGTATTGAACGGTGTCTGGCAGAAAGACGCGTTCAGCTCCTGACGGTATTTGTGAATGGAGCCCGGAAAATAGAAAACCGGCCCCAGTGCAGCGTGGTGTCCGTTCTTATGGGAAGGACAAGAGGCACAGTTTTGTGAGCGGCAAGAGTCAGAGAAGACTGATGTGCTCTGTCTGAAGATGGCTGTCACACCTCCAGGAGCTGGAGTCGAGACCAAGGGCACACACACTGCGCTAAGAGCCTCTGCGAAGGGGCCAGGCTTTAGCGTCTATCAGTACGACAGAATACATTTCTGTTTATGCCACCCAGTTTGGAGCACTTTTTTTGGTCTACAGATTTTTTTTTTTCAAATTTTTTTGGTGGTTGGTAGGGTTTGAACCTAGGACCTCATGAATGTTGGGCAAGCACTCTACCTCAAACCTACATCTCTAACCCTAGTAGCTTCCACACAGTGAACTAAAATGGTGTGAAATGTAGAAGGTGCCATGGAAGGAAGGTACTGCGTGTCATCATTGTGCTGTGTTTGTCTAGGAGACTGAGGGAGGCTCATGTTCTATACAGCTTTATCCTGAGGAGTGTGAGCCAAACACATTGATGGCTAGCTTCGATAGATTCAACTCTCATACTTTGGCCAACATTCCCTGTTAGGAATCTTAAAGCCAGATTGCAGTAGACAATTCTTGATCTCTCTAGAACATTCCAGAAGCTGGGAAGAATTAGTCATTAGCTAAACATACCTCAGGGTGGAGGGGTTAGTTACCTTTCCCTAGGAAGATAAAAAAGATAAGATACAGGAAGGCCATCAGTAAGGACCCAGGTGCTCAGACCCGGCTTCAGTCCTGGCTTTTCCTCTGTGGAAACCAAGACAACACAATTGTTCTCGAAGCAAAGAGCTGAGGGACGATGAAATACAAATTATACAGATGGAGGAGAAAAGGAGTGCCAGAAAATGGAATCGAGGTTCTGTGTTCAAGGAGATAGACAGATTAAAGAAAAACCTGATAACAAGTGGAATAAAGGGACTAAGAGATCTCAGGGCAAGACCCTACCCAGCTAAGCTTCCAATTCACGAAAAGGAATTAAAGAAAATCTTAGAGCTGGGTGTTGCATGCCTTTAATCCCACACTCCAGAGGCTGAGACGGGTGGATCTCTGAGTCCAAGGCCAGCCTGGTCTGCAGACTGAGCTCAGGACAACCAAGCTCAGTCAGGAAGGAAGCATTGAAAACAGAAAGCTGGTGAAGATGTAATTGAGGGAGGGAGCCATGGTCCAGCCCCAGCCAGCAGCAGAACTTGGTGGCTTCAGCCTCGTGGTTCTGAGTTTAGAGTCAAGGACAGAAGAAAGGAGTCATGGAATCTCCCTCTGTGACTAAGGAAAGTCACTGAGACCAGGCATGTGTCAGGGGTGCATGGAGGCCGAGAGTTAACTCTTACATCTTAAATCAACCCATTTCTATTATTTTATGTTTTACCACGAGGCTTGTGGCCTACCAGTGAGGTTCTGTCTCGTTGTCTTCTTCCACTACTTGTGGCGTCTCTCTGACTCCGCCTACTCTCTCTCTCTCCACATCTCTGTCCAGATTTCCTGCCTGGCTTTACTCTGCTAAGCCGTTGGCTGAAAGCAGCTTCTTTATTCACCAATGGCAATAAAACATATTCACAGCATACAGAGGAGAATCCTCATCATAGGACGGGGCTGCCAGAGTCTGAGCAAAGAAAGGACTTCCGGGAAGTATCACTTAAGGAGTACAAAATTTTTGTTTCAGAAAATAAAACAAAGTCTGCAGATGAAGGATGGTAAATGTGTCAAATTCTATGTGAGTCAGAGCAGTGGGTAAAGGTGTTGGTGGCACAAAGGCCCTGAGTCCAATCCCTGGCTCTGTGTGTGTGTGTGCATGTGTGTGTGTGCTTGTGTGTGTTTGTCTGTGTGTATACAACATAAATATTATTTACTTTAAAGAAGTTACGGAATAAAAAGGATGCCCCCACTTTATTCCCGTGGTAGTTTGGGTGAGGATGATTCCTATAGACTCATGTATATGAACGCTTGATCCCAGTTGGTGGAACTGTTTGGGAAGGATTAGGAGGTATGGCCTTGTTGGAGGAGGAGTGTCACTGAGGTTCCAAAAGACTCTGCCCCCTTCCCAGTGTGCTCTCTGCTTCTTGCTCTGCCTCCTGCTGTGGTTCAAGATGTATAGTCTTAGCTGTTCTGACCACCATGCCTTTACCATCTTGGACTCTGAATCCTTGAGCCCAGTTAAATGGCTTTTTAATTAATTAATTAATTTCTTATACAGTGCCTTGATTTTAGTGTTTTATCACAGCAATAGAAATGTAACACTTGGCTGGGCAGTGGTGTCACACTCCTTTAATCCCAGCACTTGGGAGGCAGAGGCAGGTCTGTGAGTTCAGATCAGCCTGGTCCACAACGTGAGTTCCAGGACAGCCAGGGCTACACACAGAGAAACCCTGTCTCAAAAAGCCGAGAGAGAGAGAGAGAGAGAGAGAGAGAGAGAGAGAGAGAGAGAGAGATGCAATGCTTGCACCCACTTCTAAAGTTTTATAAATTCACTGTCGTTCCTTCCAGTAGAAAATGATTTAACAGAGGAATTATGCATTAATAAAACCTTTGTAAGGTCTGGGTGAGGCAGTGGCTGAAAGGAACCCTTAGAGTGATGGAGCTACCCCTAGAATGATGATGGAGCCACCTCTAGAGTAATGGAATCACTCCTAAAATGATGGAGCCACCCTCAGAGTGATGGAGCCACCCCTGGAGTAATGAAGTCACCCCTGGAGTGATAAAGCTACCCCCAGAGTAATGGAGCCACCAGGACTATGCACCAGAATTCACGTAGCATCCAGTTACTGCCACCACAACTCTTACCCACCCCAGAATGAGTACTGGTCACGGAATATGGAGCTTAGCCACACGTGTCCCACGGCCTCACTTAGCTGGTGACCCAGCAGCAAGATGATAACTGTGCTTCCTGTCTCTTTCCCAAATCATGAGTGAGTGGGTCTCACAAAGAGTCAGGATGTAGCAGCCATGGTTAAACCCAGAGTCTCAGAGCATCTTTAAATGAGGATGGAGAGCAAGATGAGAGAACTCAGCAGGATCCCATGAACCTTCCACCAGCAGCCATGGCTGTGAATTACCAGAAGCTTTTCCAGTTGTTGTGAGAGTAGGTTCCTTCCTGTGCGAGTGTGTTCATGCCACCATGCACATGTAGAAGTCATGGGACAGTCCTCCCGGCTGGTCCTCTCCTACTTTGTTTAAAACAGGTTTCTTGTTTACATACCTCAGGCTGGCTGGCCCTTGAGTTCCCAGGCATTCCCCTGCCTCCACCTCCCAACTTGTTGGAATGACAGCCATGCACTACAACATTTGGCTTTGTGTGGGTCCTGGGGATTAGAACTCAGGTTCTTAGACTTTCCTCACTGAGCCACCTCCCTGGCCCTCACCTGAGGGTTGTGTGGATGCAGGGATTACCTCCAGATAATTGCCTGCTGTGTGACAAAAATTTAAATATTCTAACACAATGTGCCATACTCATTCCCCCATCCTTCATGCTGCTTTTCTCTCAACCAAATAACCCAGCACATGTTGAGAACATAGTTCTATACCATTCTCTTGAATAAAAAATAGGACTTTGGACATTTCTAATTTTGTCACATTAAGGGAGTTTGATAAAGTTGGTTGCATGCTCATATGGTAATTTTTAAAAATGAAATAATTTGAATAGAATAGCCATGACCTTATGGAAGAAAGTTGACTTATGGAAACAAGTGGTCTTTGCTGCCGTGTACCCCACTCACCCCTGCATATGTCAGGTGATGCATGTTCTAGACCAAACAGGGACCTGGCTACTTGGCAGTCTGTCTTCTCTAATTATAGCCATCTCGGGGAAGTACGCCCTCCATGGTGGCTGAGATAAAATTCACACTATGGGAGAGGCCATCTGTGCTGCGTCCAGATCTACTGGGCAGGAACCAGTTTTCCATGAGTGCTGGCCCAGCTTTCAATTGCCTGTCTTTGCAATGCTGCCCCTAAGGCTTTCTGAATTCAGCCATTTGTTCAGCCATCCCAGAGGTAGATGAAGATTCAGGGAATAAGTATCCCCAGAAATCCCTGGAGGGGCATCCCTTGGCCATCCCAGAGTCCCACAGCTGGACCCAGCTATCCAGAGCAGTAATTTCTTCTTGCTTTTAAAACAAAGCCTTAGTCTGGAGCCCAAATTGACTGGGAACACATTACAAAGCCCAAGTTGGTCTCAAAATGGTGGCAAGCCTCTTGCCTTGCCTCCCAAGAGGGTTACAGGTATGAATTCCCCTCAACACAACACACAGAGCCAGTCACGTGTTTCACGAAGCCTCCTCATCAATTCCTGCCTCATGTCCCACCTCAACCAGATTCCCAGAACCATCTCCCCACACAGCTACCTGCATTTGAATCTGAAGGATACATCCTGCTGTCAGGCTTGGTCACCATGGCCACCACGTCCCACACCTCCTCACCCCCAGTCACCATGGACACCATGTCCCACCCCCCAATGAAGAACTGCATCTCCATAAAGCCCATAAGTTACAGTAAATCTTTCCTCACTGAGATGTAGAGTATGCTGTGAGCAGAGACTGCTCAGACCCGAATAACCACACAGAAAATATATTAATTACAACAGTCTTTGGCCAATAGCTTGAAATATTCCTAGCTAACCTTTATATCTTAAATTAACTCATTTCTATTAATCTGTGTATTGCCATGAGGCTGTAGTTTACCAGTAGGTTCTGGATTCTGTCTCCTTTGGCAGCTTCATGGCGTCTCCTTGACTCTGCCTGCTCTCTCTATATATCTCTGTTTGGATTTTCCACCTGGCTTTATTCTGCCCTGTCATAGGTCAAAGCAGCTTTTTTATTAACCAATGGTAATAAAACATATTCACAGCAAACAGAGGGGAATCTCACATCAGTAAGCTACTATTTAGTCTGCCCTACAAGAATGTTAGCTTGCTCAACAGCCTGTTTGTTCACCTGTACAAATCTTATATAGAATACTCCCTTTTCTAAAAATCAATTTATACAAAGGATAGGTAACATGAGAAAGGTGGGGTATGGAGACCCAGTACCCCAAGAGTCCCCCAAACACCTGCCACTATTTTATTTTCAATGGCCTAAGCCATTGTAGAATTTTTCCAACAACTGTATCAAGTACCACACGCTTCTCTCTCAACCACAACAATCCCAAGAAGTTTTCAGCTCTGCCTGGCCCTTGCACCTAGGCACACCAACCTCGCTTCCTTGCTCATATGAGCATGCTTGCACAAAGACACCCAGGATTACAGAAAGAGTAATTTTTCTTGGCGCGATGGGTCAGTGGATAAAGTGTTTGCTGTGTAAGCAGGAGTTCAGATCCTCAGCATCCACAAAAAAGACAAGGTTTACAGCCAGAGGTCTGTAACAGAAGCCTTGGAAACAGAAGGGCAGCGGCCTTCACACCTTGAGCTTGGAGCCTAGCTGGCCAGCCGGTCCGGCCCAGATCGTGAGCTCAAGATTCAGTGAGAAATGCTTGCCCCAAACATGTTCTGGAGAGCACAGAGGATGATCTCCAAAGCTGACTTTTGCCTACCACCCCCAAACCTTTTTACAGATGGTGGACAGGACCCCTAAAGACTACTACTGTCCATTCAGACAAGTGCCAATTGATCTTGGGATCCAGGGGCTAAAAATCAGCAAGCTTCAGTGTGGGATGGAAATCACTTGAATCAACTGTTTCCTTTGTTTTGTTTTTGTTTCTTTGAGACAAGTTCTTATTACTTAGTCTTGGAGGCATTGATTAGGCTGACCTTGAACTTACAGAGACTGTCTTGCCTTTCCCCCCTGAATACTGGGGATTAAAGGCATGTGCCACCACTTCCAGCTCAACTGTTTCATTAAAGATCAATATTGGGTGTGGGAGTGTGGGTGGGAGACACTGTTCTAGCTCACTGTAATTCACAATCATTCTCCACGAGCCATCCCATTTCCTCACCCTGGGGTACTTCCTCTGGACCACTGAACATCCCTCCAGGATGGGCTCAGTGAGGTGACTCAGTGTTGCTTTGTCTAGCCTGGGACCAAAGAGGAGCTGGACCATGCTCTTGCCTACCTCCTGACTACTACACTCCAACTGATTCTGCTACCTGGCATGCTCCGGGCTGGTGTAGTAACTACTCCTTCTCCACAAACCACCTCTGGGTGCTCAAAGAGCCCAAGCTGGGTGAGCAACCTCCACCGTCGGGAGAGAAATGTATACAGCATACTCTGGGGTGATAACTCCAGCTCCCAAGGTAGCTCATTTCCTCCTGGACCAGTCTATCTCCATAGCTACCCAATGATGCCGATTGCCCTTGATGCTCTTGGGACCCACCAGTAACTAAGGCATACTTAGCCCCGGTATTCACTCATGACCAAATAGTTTGCATATCAGTAGAAGACCAATAAATCCAGAATTCAACATGGGGCACTGTCTTCAACAGTAGGCAGTGCCCTCAACAGTAGGCAGTGCCCTCAACAGTAGGCACTGTCCTCAACAGTAGGCACTGCCCTCAACAATAGGCACTGTCCTCAACAGTAGGCACTGCCCTCAACAGTAGGCACTGTCTTCAACAGTAGGCACTGCCCTCAACAGTAGGCACTGTCCTCAGCAGTAGGCACTGTCCTCAACAGTAGGCACTTCTCTCGACAGCAGGTGATCTTGGCCTCCTCATTAGGAAAACAGCTGCTGTATTTCTACAGCAGGAGATAACCTTCCTCCACAGCAGCTGGTAACAGTGCCCTTCTCTGGTATCTCCATGTTATCCACTGCCCTGTAAACTGCTGTTTAGGCTTTAGAGTCTTCCAAGTTCCTAAGCATAGCGTCTGGCTTCCTGTTGATTCTCCCCCTGCCCTGCTCTAGGAGCCTCTGCTTTACACAAATCTTGCTGCACCTTCATCTGCTCTACATTCTCATCCCCTCTTGATGGCTTTAGACGCTTACAAACCCGATTTGCATGCTGATTCAAACCATCCCTCCTCTAGAGACACTCAGACATAGCGGAAAGTGCGCCTCCTCCTGGGGCACAGGGGAGCCACAAGGCCCCTGGTGAATGACCACCCTATTAACTCTTCATGGATCGCTGTCTGCTTCTCTGACCCAGTGAGCTGGGCAGCACACACGACCTCTCTCACGCCCCTTCCCTTACTGTCATTTCTGCACGTTTTCTCACGCCTCACTGTTTGAGTCTTTCCACGGACCCACATGGTGTGGGACAAATGTCTATATTCTGTCAATTTTATTTTAAATAAATGCTGATTGGCCAGTAGCCAGGCAGGAAGTATAGGCGGGTCAAGGAGAACAGGAGAATTCTGGGAAGAAGGAAGCTCATTCCTCAGCAGTCCCTGGCCCAGCCACAGAAGAAGCAAGATGTGACTGCCTCACTGAAAAAGGTACCGAGCCATGTGGCTAACACAGATAAGAATAATGGGCTAATATAGTTATAAGAGTTAGTAAGAAGCCTGAGCTGGGCCAGCTGTGACTCTTTCAGTCAGTAAAGGACAGTAGAGTCGGTGCCATGAGTTTGACTCTGCCTACTCTCTCTCTATATCTCTGTTCAGATTTCCAGCCTCGCTTTACTCTACTAAGCCATTGGCCAAAACAGCTTCTTTAATAACCAATATTTTACAATATTTTATACCATAGAGAGGAGAATCCCATTATCACTGAGCAAATAAAAATACAAAATTTGAAGATTGAGAAAAACGCACCAGGAAGTGGAATAGAGCTAAATTCTGTGTTTAAGGATTAAGAATTGGAATAAAGGGAGTGATGATCACAGATCACAGATCCCACCCTGCTAAGTTTCTAACTGTGAAAGGAATTAAAGAAAAGCTTAGAACTGGGTGTGGTGATGAACACCTTTAATCTCAGCACTGGGAAGACGGAGACTGGCAGATCTCTGAGTTTGAGACCAGCCTGCTCTAGAGATCCAGTTTCAGGCAAACCAAACTTAGGCAATGAAGGAAACCATGGGAAACAGAAAGCTGGTGAGGATGTAATTGAGAAAGGGGGCCACATTCCAGCCCCGGTAAACAGCAGAACTTAGCAGCTTAAGCTAGCAAGTTAAGGATAGAAGAAAGGGACTGTGGAATTTGCTCCTGAGACTAAGCTTATGTCAGGGGTGTCCCTGAATGGAGGCCTAGAGAGGACATTGCGTGAAGCTGTGAAGGTGAAGCCTGGGTTGCCTTGGAGACCCCAAGATGTTAGAGATTCCAGAGCCATGGGACACCTGCCGAGGAGAGCTGCTGACAGGGAGTGGACCAGCCTAAGACAAAGAGGTGTGTTGTAGTCAACAAAGCTGAAGGGAGTTGGAGATCTGAAGAGCGTTTTGACATCAGACAAGCACAGAGATGTAGAATTTTGAATTTTCCCAGCTGTTTTTCAGTCTTGCTTTGGTCCAGTGTTTTCTCACTATGCCCTCTTCCCTACATTTTGGAGTGGTAATGTATATTCTGTGCCATTATATGTTGGGCATATGTGGTCTGAATTTTGATTTTGATTTTACAGGGGATTACAGTTAAGAGATTGTATGACTCTCAGAAGACTTTGAACTACACTACAAGGACTTTTGAAGTTGGACTAAATGCATTTTTGCATTATGATTTTGTTAAAAACTTATTGGGGGCCAGGAAGTAAAATATGGTAGTTTCAATGTAATTGGCCCCCATAATCTCGTAAGGAATGGCAATATTAGGAGGTGTGGCCTTGTTGGAGTAGATGTGGTCTTATTAAAGGAAGTGTGTCACTGTAGATGCAGACTTTGAGGTCTCATATATGCTCAAGCCATGCCCAGTGAGACAGACCACTTCCTGTCACCCGCACAAGATGTAGGACTCTCAGCTCCCTCTCCGGCACCATGTCTGCCTGCATACCGCCGTGTCCTGCCATGATCATAATGGACTGAACCTCTGAACTGTAAGCTGTCACCTCAATAAAATGTTTTCCTTTATAAGAATTGCTATAGCCAGGCGGTGGTGGCACACGCCTTTAATCCCAGCACTTGGGAGGCAGAGGCAGGCGGATCTCTGTGAGTTCGAGGCCAACCTGGTCTACAAGAGCTAGTTCCGGGACAGGCACCAAAGCTACAGAGAAACCCTGTCTCAAAGAAACCAAAAATAAATAAATAAATAAATAAATAAAAAGATTTACTGTGGTCATGGTATCTCTTCACAGCAATAGAAAGCCCAACTAAGACACACTGTAAAACAAAAAAGCCATCGTCTTTACCCTGACCACTACTCAGCTTAGTCCCCATGCATAGTATGTTTGTTGCTGCTCAAAGTTTCTTCTACTTATTCAATAACTGGACTTTGTTTTTCAGAAATTTGTTTTGTTTTATCGTTTTTAAAAATATCCCTTTTATTACTTTTAAATATTCGTGTGTGTGTGTGTGTGTGTGTTTGTGTGTGTGCCTGCAAGTCTGTATTGTACCACATGCATGTAGGATTCCAGAGGAGTCCAGAAGAGGGTGCTGGATCCCCTGGTGCTGGAGTTACAGGGGTTTGTGAGTCGCTGGACAAATGTGCTGGGAATTAAATGTGGGTCCTCCTTAGGAGCACCATGCACTCTTGACTGCCAAGCCACCTCTCTGGTCTATCGATGATTGTATTCTTAATAAATTCTGCCCTTTGCTGCTCTATAGTTCCTCGTATTCTTTTCGTTTCTAGGAGCCTCTGGTCAATCCGTATTAAATCTTTCTCACAAATCTTCTCGGCAGGAATCAAAGCTACAGACAACTCTATAATATTAAATAACAAACATCCAAGCAGCAGACGGCGAGGGTTCTAAAATCAGATGTGTTTTTGAATTTGCAGTATTATATTCAGCTGGCCTGGAGCAAGTAATTTAAACTCTCCAAACTTCAATTCCCACAGCCATAAAATTGTGGAAATATATCTCGTGAAGGTCCCATAAAGAAACAGTTAATATCAGCCAAATAATTGCTAAATGCCAGGCTCAGATTTAAGGGCTAAAAGTAGTAACTCATTTAGGAATTTACAAGCACCGCAGGAGAGTCCTGGACTGCCATCTTTCTGACGATGAAGGGGCCGGAGAGATGGCTCAGCTCTGTGTTCCAGCAGCTACATCAGGTGGTTCCTAACTGCTCGGAACGCCAATTCCCGGCGATCTGACATCCTTGTCTGGCCTCCGGGCACTTACATGAGTGTGGTACATATCATACATTCAGTCACACATACAAACACATAAAATGAAAATAAAAAAAATTGTTTCTTAAAGTGAGGCTCAAAGGGGATTTAGAAAATAAATCAGTGGAATTGTAGAGACACAAGCTGAGTCAAATGGCCTGGCTGCAAAGCCCAGACCCCAGAGCGCTGATCCTCCCAGCACAAAGCTCCTGCTCCACCTGCACAAGGGACTAGAAAGTGACGGGCACAGAGGAGCCATCGTTCAGTGTGGTACATTTCACATAATCCCTCTCAAGCAGAGATACGCAGCCTGTGATCCAAGGCATCATGGGATGTGCTCCAATGCGTGTGTAGGTGCAAACAGTGCATCTCCATGTCAACAGCTTGGATACCCCATCTAGATGCGGCAAGTACATCATTGAGTCTGGTATAGTGCATTTCATTCTTCGTCTGCTACCAGAGACTTCTCTAGTGACAGACAGACAAGTCAAAACTCTGTTATACATAGACAGCTTAGACCAGCACCCTGTACATTTGACAAAGCAACAAAAACCAACTGGTGGGCGTGGTGGGTCACACCTGTAATCGCTGCACTCAGGAAGCCAAGGCTAACCTGAGCTACACTGTAAACTTCAAGCCAGTCTGGGCACCAGCGTGAGATTCTGTCTCAACAAGAATGAATGGAATAAATGTGTGTGTGTGTGTCTGTGTGTGTGTGAGAGAGAGAGAGAGAGAGAGAGAGAGAGAGAGAGATTACTGTAACTGGGCATGTGGCTCACTTGGTTGAGTGCTTGCCTAGTGCAAAAGCCCTGTGTAATTCCCAGCACCTCATGAAACCTGGCATGGTGGCAGACGCCTGTGATCCTAGTCCTTGAGCAGTGGAGGTAGGAGGATCGGAAGTTCCAAGTCAGGGTTGGGGAAATAGCTTGGTCAGCAAAGTGCTTGCTGCATAAGCCTGAGGGTCTGAGGGTGACTCCAGAACCCACATCCAAAAGCTGGGTGCAGGGGCTTACACTTGCAGCCCCACAACTATGCAGCTAGAGACGGGAGGCCAGCCATCAGGCCAGCAAGAAAGCATGTCTCAAACAAACAAAACTGAAGTGCATGGCTCATAAGGAACAACACCTGTGCTCTGGCCTCTAGGCACATGGACACATGCATGAACTCACACACATGCACGCTCACACACACACATACACACACGGGGAGGGGGGAGGTGAGACCCTAACTCATCAACAACAAATATAAATGCAATTTATATGTAGATTGCAAATTTTTGAGTTCTACCACAGAGGAGCCTAGTTTTTGGAAGGGACCCAGGCATCTGCCTCAGTGCAGCACCAGAACCACCCCGGGTGGATTGGGGATAAGGAGCTGAGGAGACTGACAAGGCCCATGCCCTGCCTTGAAATCCAATTCCAAGAATCCCCAAGGGACAGCTGCATCCTGTCACTCCCCAGAGACTCTGCTGGCTTGGTGGCCGTTCCGGAACAGCCCTCCGCTGTCTAATCGCTGCATCATTCCCGCAGCTCGTTTTGTGAGAGGTTTTTATTATTCTCTAGGGAGTGTGAAAACCTCCTAATGAATATCTCATCCAGACGCCAGAGGCAAGACTGACTAGCAGGGACCTGTGGCAGACACAGTTCTGTGAGCTAGGAGGCCGGCTGCCCTTATTTCAGGGGTCGACTGGTTGTCATCACAAACCAAAGACAACACACGTGTGGCCACATGTGCGGTGCTTTGGTCTCAAAAGTGCGAGCAAATCCGAAACCTCTCTCTCTTGTATCACACTGTGGGCTTATATAACCGAGTCTCACCAACATGAGGACAAAAATATTTTATTTACCACACGGATGTTGCAAAGGGCACTCCAACGCTGCCATTTGATACTGGGTAACTAAGTGCAGCTACCTGCAAAGATCCACTTTCTCGGGAAACTCTAATTTCTAAAACAAGATTTATTTTTTTATTTTTATTTTATGTGAATGTGTGTGCCCATGTATATGTATGTACATGCAGTGTCATGACCAAAAGCAGCCTGGGGAGGAATGCCTTCATTTGCCTTAAACGTTACAGTGTATCATCAGGGGAAGACAAGACAGAAACTCAAGGCAGGAACCTGGAGGCAGGACCTGAGGCAGACACCATTGAGGAAGGAATGCTGCTTGCTGGCTTTCTTATACACCCCAGGGTCATCCGCCCAAGAGTGGCATTGTCCACAGGGGGCAGAGCCCTTCCACATCAATCATCAATCAAGAAAATACTCTACAGGCTTGTCTAGGCAATCCCTTTCTCACTTGAGAGTCCTCTTCTCAGCGCTGGCTCGAGTCAGCTTGATGAAAACTAACCAGGATACTTCTTACCCACCCTCCCGTAAGCAATGTCTAGGAAGTCATAGGTTTACCAAAAGGGACGTCAGTGGAATCACTACACTCCAGCAGCTAACCAAGCAGCAGAAAAACGCAGGACTCCCAACTCAAGAGAACAACAAGGTTCTGAGAATAATAAACCCAGGGTGAGGGTGGGACGGTATCCCTGGATGCTGTTTGCCCCTGACATGCACCTGCTGGCCCGTCCACTGATTAATTAACTCAGAGCAAAGCAACCCAGATTGGGCCTAATGGTAGACTCCCGTGATCCTAGCACTCAGGAGGATCAGGAGTTCAAGGTCACCTGCAGCTATAGAGCAAGCTCTATGCCAAGTTGGGCTACATGAGATCTTGTCTTAAAAGGTGGGGGGGGGGTTACGGCCTAGATAGAAGAAGGAATTCACTGGGGACCTACATTGGAGGCCAGACATTGACAATCACATTCCTGTACCTCTTTTCTCCTCCTTCTGGTCTCCACAGTGTGAACTACATGGCTCCCCCAATCATTCCCTGAATCACAGACTATCAGATCCAAAACTGTGAGCCAGTACCAATCCTCCCATATGGTGCTTATGCCAGACATTTTGAGATGGCTCAGTGGTTAAGAGCACTGCTTGCTCTTCCAGTTGAACTGAGTTCAATTCCCAGCAACCACATGGTGGTTCACAACCATCTGTAATGAGACCTGGTGAGTCGTCCTCATCAACTTAAACCATGAAGCCCCATATGGGTAAGTTCAACAGAACAATCATATACCGGCTGCCCATGCATGCTTCAGCATTGCCAGGGCATAAATTTCATTCATTTCAATGAAAAATAACTAACACATATCACATATGGTTGTTACATACCTGTAATTTCATGAGATTTTAGCACTGAGTAAAAGCTACCCATAACTTCCCTGTACTATCTCTTATCAATCCAGGCGAATCAGAATATCAAAATAAAAATTTCATTTTTAAACAGTGGGGGCTGGAGAGATGGCTCAGAAGGCAGGAGCCTGAGTCTCCTCATAGGGTACAACAACATATAATATCATTGCTAGAGGACCAGTGCCCAAAACACATGACCCAAGCTGAAGGGTATTCTATTAAAGTACAGTCTAGCCATATGCAAACGTGTTGAGGCCATAGAAGACTAGAGGACCATCACAGGGCTTCAGGGACGGCTCAGAGGTTAGGAGAGAATGCTGCTCTTCAAGATCCAAGTTTAATTCCCAGAATCCTCATCAGGCAGCTCACAACTGCCTGTAACTCCAGCTCTAGGGACCTAACATGCCCTCTTCTGGCCTCCATAGGTACTACACTTTTGTGCACATTCTCACACATTAGTTGAAGATAAAATATTAAAGACAAACACCTACTGACAAATAAACAAGCAAAAATTTTAGAAGCAACGGACAGAAGACTAACAGATGTCTGCAAGGGAGTGTCAAAGGAACACAGAAAAAGTTTCTCAGCATCTCCATGATTAAAGAAGTGCAATTTAAAACCACAGAGTTGATTGGCACCTGCCAATGAGAATGGGAGCTCTTTCAATCTAGATTGTGTATGATTTATTAATCTTCTTCAAAGGTAGTTGGAGATACATAACTCTGTTTAGAAATCCATCTGAGTGTGGCGGCTCACACCTGTAATCTTAGCACTCAACAGGCTGAGGCAGGGGGATTTAAAGTTTCAAGCCAGCATAGACTGCATTGTATAAGCATCAGGAGTGCTGGGCCAGGAGAGGGCAGAGTGGCCCGAGAGGGGATCTCTGAGGCCAGAGGTCCTGGGCAGCCTTTGACAAGGCAGGTGGCCGGCTGGAGACTTCCACACTGACCACTTCACAGTGGGGGGACTAAGTGGGGTGCTGTGCAGGTAAGAGATGACATATGCAGTGGGAATGCTGGCGACACTGGTTTGGGTTGTGGTAAGCACCATCCAGTGGCCTGCAGAAGCAGCTGCCTCTGGCCTGACCCTGATGACCTGCTCTGAGGAGCTGTTCTCAGCAGTTTACCAGAAGCTACTACTTAAATAAAACCAAGGGAATTCATTGGTGATAAGAAGCAAGGTTAAGAGTAGGCAGAGACTATAGGATCTTGAGTCCAGGAACACTCAGCTCAGTTCCTTTCTGTGTGTCTTTGTATTTGAATGGCAGGTTCTTTGAGGGACTCTTCTTTTTCTGAGGAGAATGCGGTCCATAGTGGGACAGTCATGTGATGCTGTGGCTCTCTGTTGTGTGGGGTTTTACCTGGTTGAGGCATGCTTTGTGTAACTAAGAGGTCACGTGACTTTTTGACCCTTTGTCGTTGTAGCGGGTTGTGTACTGCCTTAGTGTAGAACTCACCTGGTCCCCCCCCCCTTTCTCTCTCTCTCTCTCGCACACACACACACACACACACTTTTACATAGGCCCCTTCTTCCTCCCAGAGGACTAAGAACACAAGATGGAGCCAGCGCCTCCTACCCACATCCCAGGCTACTGCTGTCTTGTTTCTTTTCCCATCCAAGACAGCTCCGCCCTCTGAGAAGCCCTTGCCTACCATTTCTGGTCTCATCTCCCACCCTAAACACATTTCTCCAAAAGCAAGTCTTTGCGTTTATCCCCTCCATCTTAATATATTTGTAGGATTAAATTTCAGATGATCTAAAAGGAGTATTTTTTTTTCCCAGATGAAATCAAGAAAAAATAATTGTTCTGAGAGACTAATGTGTTGCTTCTCAAAACACAGTTTGTGGAGCAGCAGAGCCCGGTGCCTACCCGAGGCCAGCATCAGCTGTGTGCTGGGACAGTTGCTTATGCATTGTATTTAAACGGGGCGGCTTAAGGACCTCTTCCAGGGATTACAGGCAGGGCCACAGTGCCTGGCTTATGAGGCTTTGGGTGGAACCCAGTGGTTTACGCACACTAGGTGTGCAACGCACCTACAGAGCAACTTTTGTGTGTGAATTGTTTTTAAAGATTTACTTACTGTGTATACAGTATTCTGCCTGCATGTATGCCAGCAGGCCAGAAGAGGGCACTGAACCTCACTATGGATGGTTGTGAGCCACCATGTGGTGCTGGGAATTGAACTCAGGACCTCTGGAAGAGCAGCCAGTGCTCTCAACCTCTGAGCTGTCTCTCCGGCCCCTTATGTGTGAATTTTTAGAATCAGTTTGAAGTTCCTTTGGAGGGACAATTGCTTCATTGTGTTCTACCATATTTTGTTAAATCTTTCATAGGATTCCTTTCCAGTCTTTTCCTTTTTTCTTTTGGATTTCATTATACACCACAGTTTCCATTAAGACAAAAGATAATAATTTGTCCTATCAAACTTGCCTCATTTGTTATCCTGACAAATTTATCTTTCCTTTGAGTCTGTTTGAAATGCAAATTAAATTGTCCATTTTTAATAATCCCTGAAACGGATGGTTTTTAATGGTAACTTCCCTGTTTTTACGATTTCTAAATGTTGTTTCTTGTATTTTAACTTTTGAAGCCAAGCAACCTCACGGGTGGCTGAGCCGAGCTGGTGACACCTGGCCTTAACTCCTCTGCAAATACCGCGCCTGGTGTTAGGACGTGGAATGGAGGCTACTGTTCTACACATCGTGAACAGCAGGCAGCTCCTTTACTCTGCGGCCTGCAGTGACCTTTAAAAGCTGTCGGTAACATAAAGGTAGAGACAACCAGTTTGTAAGAACCGTAGGTAAGAGGAGCCGCTGCCGAGTGAGATACCGCTGTAAGCACTCGGGCGGTGCGTGCCACCTTCCTTCATCTTTATCTATTTATTTAGACAGTTCTCTATCATAGACTGGACTCCAACTCGCTTCGTAGCCAGGAATGGGTTTGAGTTTCTAATCCTCCTGCCTTCACCTCCCAGGCTCTGGAATGCTAGGCAAGCGACACACACACACAGTCTTAGGCATCGCTAAGGATGGAACCGGGGCTTCCTGCAGGACTCTGCCAAAGGAGCCACACCCCCAGACCTTGCCTTGATCTCCTGGAACCCCACAGTGCTCCACTTCGTGCTCACCTCTGAGACTCCTTGAGCCCCACAGGAAAGCTCCTCCCAACTTTTATCGATGTTATTCGCCTGTTTCCATTTCCCGTTTTTTCTTCCCATCTTTGTTCAGACAAAACAGCCACACTGGAGAGCAGGGGCCAGGGCAGCTCACACGTCCCGCACACCCAGTCTCCTGGGACTCGGCCTGGGTCACTGGGCTGGAGCGGTGGTTGCCTGCTGTGAGTCCATGGGTCCCTGTGATGGGTGTGTCCACCTCTGCTGGCCACTGTCACGTGCTGCCTAGCGTGGGGACCACCTCTTTTAGAACAGTGAACAACAGGCTAGAGGGCAGACAGGTGGAAAGCTCAGACAGGAGAGATTTGAGACAGGCATGGTGGTGCTTGCGATAACCTCAGCACCCGGCAGAGGCTACAGCGAGGGGACGCTTGAATGTGAGTTCAGGCCAGACAGGGTGACATGTCTAAACAATAAGTGAAAAAGAAAAAGAAAACCAATTTTTAAAATTATTCCCAAAATACATACGAGTAGACTTAAACACGATATTCTTTGGATAACTCCATATTTTAGGGGTTTTGTTTGTTTCTCCGAGACAAGGTTTCCTCTGTGAAACAGTCCTAGCTGTCTTGGAATTTGCTTTGTAGACCAGGCTGGCCTCGAACTCCCAAAGATCTGCCTGCCTCTGCCTCCTGAGTGCTGGGACTATAGGTGTGCGCAACCACTGCCAGGCTAACGTTTTGTTTTTTAAGTTTGAAAAAAGATTGATTTTCATTTCATGTGTATGAGTATTTTGCTTGAATGTCTGTGCATGTGTGTTGCATGCATGCAGTGCCCACAGAAGTCGGGGGGGGCACTGGATACCCTGAAACTGAAGTTAGATGATCATAAGCTGCCATGTGGATGCTGGGGAACTGAACCCAGGTCTTCTGCAATAACAAGCGCTGGAAACTGCTACGTCATCACTCCAGCCCCAATTTATGGTCTCATGGATCCCAGGCTGGCCTCAAACTCTTCAGGTAGCCAAATATGACCTTGAACTCCAGATCCCTCTGACCTCACCTTCCGAGTTCTGGAATTACAGACACTTGCTCTCACATTTGGCTGACTGAATATTTTAAGAATTTCAGTTCTTATCAGTATGGTGATTTCTCAGAAAATTAGGAAACAACCTACCTCAAGACCCAGCAATACCACTGTTGGGTATATACCCAAAGGAAGCTCAATCATACCACAAGGACATGTGCTCAACAATGTTCATAGCAGCATTGTTTGTCATAGTCAGAACCTGGAAACAACCTAAATGCCCCTCGACCGAAGAATGGATAAGGAAAATGTGATACATTTACACAATGGAGTACTACACAGCAGAAAAAATAAAGACATCTTGAATTTTGCAGGAACATGGATGGAGCTAGAAAACATCATATTGAGTGAGAGAACCCAGACCCAGAAAGACAATTATCATATGTACTCACTCAAAAGTGGCTTTTAGACACAAAGCAAAGAAAACCAGCCTACAAATCACAATCCCAGAGAACCTAGACAACAATGAGGACCCTAAGAGAGACATACATGGATTTAATCTATATGGGAAGTAGAAAAAGACAAGATCTCCTGAGTAAATTGAGAACATGGGGACCTTAGAGAGGGTAAAAGGGGAAATGGGGAGGGAGGGGAGTGGAGAAAAATATATAGCTCAGTAAAAATGATTTAAAAAAAGAATAGCAGTTCTCCCTAAAGTAAGTGACAAACTCATCCCCCCTCCCCACCATAAGAGTGCCACCAGGAAAGGACAGAGAAAATCCACTAAGCACCACAGAAATATATTACTATCAAGCCAACATCACTTGGTAGGTTTATCCCTCCTGTTGCCTCCGAGTAGGGCGGCGCAGAACATGTTTGTGTGCACACAGGGTGGCGCAAGCCTGGCATGGTAGCCCCAGAACTCAGGAGGGTGAGGCAGAGTGACGTCAGACCGGATAGCCACGCCCCTTTTAAAGCACTCTAACCAAATAAAAACGCTTTGCTTCATTAAACAGTTAAACACTGTGTATGTGTGTGTATGCTCACGTGAGGGCTGACTAGACACTCCTCTTTTGGCGTCTTTAAATTTTTTCATAATGAAAAATCAAGGGGCGGGGTGCTGGAGAGATGGCTTGGTGATTAAGAGTGTTTGCCGCTCTTGCAGAGGCCCTGAGTTTGGGACCTGTTAGAGGCTAGCACCCCCTTTTCTGCCTTCACCATTGATTTCAATATGGGTTAGATAATTTACTTCACCTGGTAAAAAAAAAGCCACAGAGCCTCCGTTCCCCCATTATTCAGCTCCCAGGCTTGCTTCCAGAATCCTGATGTCTGTGCTTGTGTTTCTGGGTGAAATGAGATTCACACTCCTATTGTGTAGACTCTTCTCAACCAACAGACCACAAAGACCGGCTGAAAAACCAGGTCGACTTGACGAGGCTTTCTGGAACTGGCCAGTCGCAATGACGTCAAAAACTTTAACAATGTGTTTGTGCTAAATGGCAACAGGAAGAAGTTCTGCTTTTGCTGAAGCTTCGCTGGCCCGCAAAGGTCACAAAAGACCTGTGTAAGATTCTCCGCCGCAGCTGAGGGCCGCTTGGATTCTCCTGCTCCAAGTTAGGCCCAGCCATGAACACATTTCTGCCTGCAATGTCCTGGTGTTAGCTCCTGCTCCTGGTAGTCAACACAGTAAGAGTTTCCAGTGTGAACACGGCGCTTTACAATCCCATAACCCACCAGGAGATCTGATATTCCCTTCCGGCCTCCGTGGGCACTACACGTGTGAACTCACATGTAGCATGAGTTCTAATAGGGTTTTAATAATAAATGCCTGGAGTTAGATATAGGGGAAACTGCTGAGAGATCATAGAGACAAAGGCGCAAAACCACAGCCACCTTACCTGTCAACTTCCCAGCTGAAAGGAGACTGAGACTTCTCCCGCCTTATCCCTTCCTGTCTGTACAGACCTCCAGACCTCTATGGTTAGCTAGTGGCTAGCTCTGCCCTCGGATCTTCAGGCAAGCCTTTTTTTTTTTTTTTTTTTTTTTGGTTTTTCGAGACAGGGTTTCTCTGTGGCTTTGGAGCCTGGCCTGGAACTAGGCTGGTCTCGAACTCACAGAGATCCGCCTGCTTCTGCCTCCCGAGTGCTGGGATTAAAGGCGTGCGCCACCATCGCCCGGCTTCAGGCAAGCCTTATTTGCACAAACAAGATATCAACACAAGTACACATGCATACATGCAGGCAAACACATGTACACATAAAAGCAAATAAATTTTGAAGATTTTAAAGATGTAAAATGGCTCAGTCAACTCAGACATGTTTAATAATTAGCTTATATGTCTGTACTTACACATTTATACATTGTACACACACACACACCACTGAAAATAAAGAAATAAAAAGCTAAGACATTCCTGGAGAGACAACCCAGCAATTAATTCTGGCTGGTCTCGTAGAAGACGGGATATCAGTTCCCAGCATCCTCCTTGGGTGACTTACAACACCACGTAACTCCAGCTTTGGGAGGGCACCCACACACACGTGAACTTACATGTGTAGGTATATGTTCGCATATATAAGTAAAATTACTTTTAAAAATAAATAAAAAATAAAAAAACAAAAATAAAAACAGACTATCACCAACAAGAAATTAATCAATTGTGAATGTTTCAAAGATAAATAAAAATGTTGATGTGTGTTCCGCCATCTGTCGTGTTTGGGCATGTCAGTTCTGTATCACAGGGCACTGCAAGCTCACGTACGTGTCCTACTGTGTAGCTTTGGAACTTGGCATATACTAGCTTGACCTTCATAATCCTCCTGCCTCAGTGTACTTCCCTCTCCCTTCCTCCTTTCCTTCCTTCCTTCCTTCCTTCCTTCCTTCCTTCCTTCCTCCCTCCTTCCTCCCTCCTTCCCTCTTTCCCTTCCTCCTTCTTTCCTCCCTCCCTTCCTTTCAACAGCTTCCTTGGATTTCAACCCCCCTCAAAATCTGGACCTTCCCCTGTTAAAAGCAAATCTAGATTGTTTCCCACCTTTCCATGCACTGAAGAAGCCCGTGGGCCCGCAGAGCCCACTATGACACCAGGGTTCAGCTCTGGAACTGGGCCTCAGGGGTGCCCTCCCTTTCCAGGGTTACAGAAACTTGGCCGAGGCTCAGAGCTCATTATCAAAGCCCATTCCGCTCTTAGATCAGTGATGGTGACTGGTGCTTCCTGGGATGGAGAACGTGGTGCCGGCATCTAGGCCTGTAAACCGAAGAGGAGCCTGCTTGCCGGCTGCAGGCACCTCAGGAAGCGGCTCCAGCTGGAAGTGATTTCAATGAATACAAAAGCAAACGGCTTCCTGATGTCCTTACTGTGTAGGTGCCCTGTGAACCCAGCAATTCCACCACTAATGTCTTATCTTGGAGGAAACCGAGGAAAGCCGATTCCATTGAAATATAGAAAGAGAATCTTTTATTTGCTTCCGGAGACAGTCTTGACTAGCAAGGCCCGTGGGAGAAGGGAGCCTGGCTGTACAGCTAATTATTTCCAGGCTTTGGTTGTCTCCTCAGCTGGAGAGCTGTAGTGATGAGGCTGAGGCCTGGGCTGTTCTCACATGGAGAAGTGACCTTGGCTCCTAACATTGCTGTAAGGAGCTTTGACTTCAGTGTCCCAGGGATGTCGGGGGAGGCTATTCGTTCATTCCTGGCTGCTCAGACCCCAAATAATCACTCAGAAACTATATTATTTGCCATACTGTTTGGCCAATAACTTAAGCATATTTCTAACTTGCTCTTATATCTTAAATTAACCCATTTCTATTCATCTGTGTATCACCACGTGGTTGTGGCTTACCGGGTAAAGTTCTATCCGGCATCTGTCTCCAGCAGGGCTACATGGCTTCTCTCTGACTTGGCCTACTCTCTCTCTATATTTCTCTTCCAGCCTAGCTATATTCTGTTAAGCCATTGGTTGAAGGCAGCTTCTTTATTAACCAATAAAAGCAACACATATACAGAAGGACTTCCCACATCACCCAGAGGACCTGATGGGATAATATGGTATATTGTCAATCACAACTGAAAACAATTTAAATGTACCTGACTTATTGATTTTTGAGTTGTCAAGGCCCTCTTTTAAATGAGAGACAGAATCAGAGGGTTCATACCCCACATACCCAGTTTTGAGTTCTAGTGTGTAGTCGGCGTGTGTGTGCTCATGGATGTGAAGGCCAGACGTCCATTTTGGGTTTCCTCCACACCCAAACGATTATTACTGAGCCAGAGTCTCTCTCTTTCTGAATCCAGAGGCTCCTGACTGAGCACCGCCAGTTTTCTGGAAGATCCTCTGTTTCTGCTTCCTGATCACTGGAATCACCTGAGCACACCTGCTTAGTTTCTTAGGCAAGTTCGGGGCATTCAAATCCAGTTCTCCTGCTACACGGCAACCGCTTTATCTGCCAGGTCATCTCCCTAGCCTCTGCTTCTTGTGTTCTTGGCCAAGAACAAAGGCTTCCTCAAACATCCAGTCAGTGCTTGGTCTTGCTATTGGTTGCATAATTCCCGAAGGGAAAAGGAACCAAAGAAGCGATACAACTATAAAGACCAGTTAGAAACCTGTTGGTGCAGTTCCCCATCCCCAATCCGGGATCCACCTCTTTCCTAGATGGCAGAGACAGAAATGCTCAAGCTGGGAGGCAAGTTTCACGTTCACTCAGGGGATTATCTTTGCTCGCGAACACAATCACCGTATATTTTAGCACACACATGATTTGACTACCCAGGAGGCAGCAGGTTGAGTGCTCTTACTGTGTGCTTTGTGTAGTAGAAGTGCACGCATTCAGACAGGCTCTAAGTTAAGTCTAGCATCGTGTCAAAAATCACATATTTTTATCGTAAAAGTTGGTTTTTTTAAACAGGCGTATGTTGGATTTCTAACCATGTGAAACCCTTTCTCCAGACGGTACACGATTCCTTTGCAGAAATGTGTTCCACGCTGGGTCGGCTGGCTCACATCTGTCTCGGGGTGGGGGTGGGGCTGATGAAGGGGAATGGCTGGAGTTGGAGGCTAGCCTTGCCTGGGGGGGGGCTGTTGAAGGAGGCTAGCCTTGGCTAGAGAGAGACCCTGTTTAGCAGATAGAGCTAGCTTCTACATTTGTTGCATCTTCTAATGTTTTGCTTTGATGCTTTCTTTGAACTTTCTAGTATTTTATTACTGTTTTGCCACAAGAACACTCATGATTCGTCCCAATTCCTCTTACTTCTTCGCTTAGCCATACCACTCTGGACTAAAACTCTGATGAGAATGACACATTGCCTTAGAGGCAACAGGAGAGGGTGGGGCAGCTTAGGGTTGAGAGCAGTGCTGCATTTACAGAGGACCTGGGTTTGTTTCCAGCACCCATGAGAGGTGGACCTGACTGCAACCCCTGTTCAAGGGGATCTGATGCCCTCTTCTGGATGCTGTGGGCAACGGGAATACACATGGTGCACAGACATACACACAGGTAAAGCACACACACACACTAACGAAGTAACATTAGGTCATCAAACAGCACGAGTATTTTGACACATAGCCAAGGTAGCTGCCACTTACCAGACATTGGATAGAGGAAAAGGCCATTTTTACAACTCTCCTGATGGCTATATGCAAATTCAGTCCCCAGCTCACCACCTTTAGCTTCCTTCCCAATTAGAACACTTCTGCCGGATGTTGAGGATCAGTGGATACAATACAAACAGGCAACTACCGCGAGCAGCGGGGCCAGAAGCAGGTGTGTACACATCTGTGTGGTCACAAATCCACAAGCTACAACAGTTTCCTTGGTGAAATTTGGAAGCAGTCTGCCCCTCCCCCACTCCACTGCTGGCATTTTACTTGAATCTTCAAAAAGTTTATCCTCTCTGCCTGCCAGCCCTGCCTGTCCTTGCCTTGCTGTTGGCCATTCAGCTCTTTATTAGGACCATCAGGTGTTTTAGACGGGCCAAGAATCACAGCTTCACAGAGTTAAACAAACGCAGCATGAAGCATGAACAAAAGTCACACATCTTAAAATAATATTCCCTGACATGAGACTGGTTCAGAGGAGCCCTGAAGGCTGTGGTTTCCACAATGCTAACCCGCCACACGAGGCTCCACAAGCTGAGAAAGCCTCTGCTGCTCCCAGAGACACCACAGGTTTTTCCACACCGCTTTGAAAAATTTAAAAAGATTTATTCTTAAGGATGTGTATGGTGTGCGTATGTGGACACAAGAGCAGCACCCTTGGGAGCCAGGAGACATCAGATCTCCTGGAGAAGGAGCCACGGGCAGTTGTAGCAACTGTGCCTGACATGGGTGCTGGGAACTGAATTCTGGCTTTCCCCGGGAACAGTGCGGGCTCTTACCTGCTGAACCATCTCTGCAGCCCCTCTCTTGGCCTGGCTTAGCACACCTGGTGGCTGCGAAGTGGGCTTCAGCTTTGCAGTACTGCAGTATAATCTGTAATAGATTTTTCAGAAACAGCCTAGCCTTAGCATGAGTTAGTGGTGGTTTTTTTTCCCCAAATGGGAAAATTCTAAGTGCCATTGTTCCCAAACTTATTAAAGCAGTGATGCTCCTCTACTGCCCTCTCAAGGTTTTCACAGCTTTCTCCATTAACAAAACTTGAAATCACCCAAATAGCCTCTTTAAACCTAAGCTGCTCATCATGTCAACTGTGGCTCTTCACCTTTTAAAGAACTTCAGCGACATTACCTTTGTCTCAGGTAGGGTTTCTATGTCTGTGAAGACAAAGGTTTTACCCTGCAAAGATTTGTTTCTTGTACTTGTTTAATAAAACGCTGATTGGCCAGTAGCCAATCAGTCCAGCTCTGGATCCGATGCCCTCTTCTGGCCTCTGTAGGCAGTGCGCTCACATGCACAAACCCCCAGGAACACATACACATAACTGAGAAAACCTATTACTCAAGCACTTTTGAATCCTTCAATACACAACAAAAATACTTTGCCTACATATTAATAGAAAGGAGCAAAAATCTTCCCTTAGACATAATTCTAAGGTTTTAAATCCCAACACTGCTGCTCTCAGCCACACACACACAAATCTGGACCAATAGAGAGCAGCATGGCCTCTGTGTAAGAATGATATGCAAATTCCTGCTTGATTATTTTAAGGCATTTAGTTTACGAATTGTGCACCTGTAAGGTTTATCACCAACAAGATAGAAAACTCAGTGAGCATAATTTTGTAGGGAAAAACAATCTACTTATCATTTATATTTATTTAAATATGTGTATGGATGTGTGCATATGTGGAGGGTATGTGTACATGAATGTATTATTTTATTGATGAAAAAGAATACATTTTTATATGTATATTATATACATTTTATATTTTATTGATAAAAAACCTATAATATTAGCAGATTTATCTATTTATTTTTGGTTTTGTGGGACAGGGTCTCTCTGTATAGTCCTGGCTGACCTAGAACTCTCTCTGTATACTGGGCTGACCTCAAACTCACAGAGATCCGTCTGCCTCTGCCTCCTGAGTGCTGGGATTGAAGGTGTGTGCCACTACCACCCAGCATATTGGCAGTTTTAAGGAATAAAAAAGAAATATGAATGATAAAAGTCTTCTGTTGGCTGTGTGATTGGTCTACTTCATGAAGACAAATCAAGTTATACATTGAGAGCATTTTTGCAGAGGACCTGAGTTCATTTCTAGCGCTCTCAAAGGCCTCCAGCTCCAGGGGATCTGACGCTCTCTTCTGGTCTCTGTGGGCTCCTGCATTCATGTGCACACTCCCCACATATACACACACTCATACACATATTAAAAAAGTAAAAAGTATAACCACAGTCAAGAACAAGGGCAACCACAATAGAAATGACAAGTTCCATTATTTTACTGTATTTACCACCAACCTCTCTACTGAATTTGTGGAGATATGACTGACGAGATTCTGTAAAGGTCTCAGTTAGCATAAGACTCCTTCCTGCTGCTCCCTGGACAAAGGGGGGACATTTTATCTGCAGGGTTGCCAGGAGGACTCACGTGAAGGGAGGAGAGCAGGTCTGGGAAACCAGCTACACCAGCCATCGCAGCACTTGAGCCTTGGAGGCAGGAGCTAAGGGACAGCCTCAGCTACATAGTCACTGGCTGCATGAGACAGTTTCAAGACAAACAAAATCCCCAAATCTAAATAGGCAGCCTGGGAGGGGAGCTTAAGCTGGCTTCCTGATTTGGGGGGCACTAGGAGAATGAACTCAGGACTTCTGCATGGTAGGAAAGTGAACGACCCCGAACCCTCTTTCTCCTCTAACACAGGGTCCCACCAAGTTGTCGAGGCAGGTCTTGGACTTCTAGTCCTCTTGCCTCTACTTCCCTAGTGGCCAGGCTGGGTTAAAGTCAGCTTTTCCCACCTGCACAGTTTCTGTCTCACCTCCGGAACTGTGGCTGTTTACATCAGAATTTTATAAAACCAATCTGCTGGCATTTATTTCACTATTTTTACCTCTCAGCCACCGTGTGCTTGTGTTCCTTTCTGGGCTGCAGTGTGGTGCTTTGGTACAGGTGCAGACTGTGCAGTGATGTAATCTCGGCAAGTGACATTTTCGGCACACCTTGGCCACTTATTGTGGAAAGGTCTGTGGAGGGGAATAAAAGAGAACGGCTCCCATAGGCTCATACATTTGTAAGCTGAGTCACCAGGGAGTGGAAGATTAAAAAGATTAGGAGGTGCAGCCTTGTTTGAGCAAATGTAGCCCTATTGGAGGAATGTGGCCATTGAGGTTTCAAGAGTCATACGAGACCCAGTCTCTTTCTGCCTGAGGATCAGGGTACAGAATTCTCAGCGACCTCTCCAGCACTTTGTCCGCTTTCAGCCTCCACGTT
>JABTXL010000002.1:2840007-2879393 GCA_025134845.1 Neodon shergylaensis
ATCTAACAGAGACCACCCACCTTCTCCTTCCCCACGGCCAGGCCGATAAGGCTGACACACTCGATCGTCTTCCCCCTCAGGAGCCTCAGCTCCTTCTGGACTGCGTTCTCCACGATGTGCTTCAGGGACGGCATGAACAGGTCATAGTAGGGAACGAACTTCTCTTCTGCGGTATCTGCAACTGATGCGATGGACGTCACAACCTGCTCCAGGACTAACTTGGTGCCTTTCTGGATCAGCTGCAGGAAGACACGAGTCACTTCAGCAACTCCAGATGTCGGGGTCACAGCTCTGCTCTACCGCAGACAGAAGCCAGCTTTCCCTCACCGAGTTAAGTATTCTATTTTGTGCTGCCCTACTGTGTCACTGAGAAAAACTGTGAGACTATCCTACCATCCCATCCTAGAGCTGCAGCAACTACACCAGGCCCATTCCTTATTGTTCTGATCCCTTCAGGGAAGGCTTGCTTTTCCTCCTCCACGTTTCTTTCTTGAAGAAAAATGACATTCTGCTTGCACCAGAGAGCTCACCCTGTCTACTGGCAATATTCTACGGCAGGTCTCGAGAGTCCCTTTATTTCTCTTGTCAATGGCAACAGTCTTTCTCCTAGGCCACCCCCAGTACCTTTGTACACGGTCCTCCTCCGAGTACCCTTAACTAGCTCTTCGGCAGAGTCTTTATATGCCCAGCACGTGGGCCCTCTGGGGACCGTTCATCTTCGCGCTCAAGTTCTACCCACACCCACTTCCAAAGCCATGTTGGATCTATTTATTACTGATTTTAACAGCAGCTTGTTCATCAGCACTGAGACTTCATCTTTCTCCCATCTTCGTATCTGTCCGCTGTGATCCCACACGGAACGCTTAGGCCCTTTTTTAAGCTCCTCTGCTAAGGCTGCTGAGACTTTCATTCTTCCCATCTGCTGTCTAACCTGTCGCCCCACGTGCACGCTGCTGCCTATGGTGGGTGTGTCACAGGTGGTTCATTCTAAGTACAAAAGTTGAATTGTGTAACCTTGTGTGACAGTGAGTTCAGGTCTGTTGAGCAAAGGAGTCCTTTATTTTCTATGCTTAGCATTCATTCTCTTAGGACAGGGTCAATGGTGCCTTGTACTTGTCATTTTCTTGCTCCAGTCTCCCAGGTGCTGGCATCCCAGCCCATGCCTGGCTCTTTAGCATCCAGCCCACCTTGTCTAGCCTGCCCGCCAGCCTCTCACAGCCAACAGCAGGCAGCAATGCCGTCTCTCAGCTGTTCTCATGCTGCAGCAGCCACTTAACTACCTCCAAAACTAGCCACTCCTATAATCCTAGAGATTGTGAGGCGGGCGCATGAAGACCAGAAATTATTGTTGGCCACAGAAGCTAACTTGAGGCCATCCTGGACTTGATTCAGTGACGCAAAAACAAACAAAATCATAAGAAAAAAAGGGTATTGTGGTCCAAATGTTTGCCATTTCTGGCACTCTGGTTAGTCACCATTTTCTCTCTGCCCCCCAACCCAAATTCACACATTGATTAAACTTTAGTACTTACCAATGCCTCTACCAAACCAAAAGTACTTCATGGAGAACACCCTGGAGTGCTTTCCTCGAGTGCTAGCTCTGCCCTGTGGTCTTGTTGGAAGCCCTGTCTCGGGTCTTACCCGTCTAGGTAATCTCATCTCACGTGAAGAGGCTCTGACGATCTGGAGACTTACCTCCTGAAGTTTGAGGACCATAATTGAATGCAGGTGCTTCACCAGGTTATCCAAGTACGGGATGAGCAGCGACTTGGGACAGTCTTCAGTGAAATTAATGAGAGCAGCCGCCGCATGGGCCTGCACCCTTTGGTTGCCTTGATCTTCCATGGTTTGAAGCAAAGCTGCAATCACCTAGAAAATGGAAAGTGTTTTGAGATGCGAGCCCTCCCTTTAAAGGGTAGCTAAGGACTTGTTACGTACCTTCTCATGGAATTTCTTTTGAAAACCAGGTGCAAAATCCGTAGCCATCTGACCCACAGCGTTGCAGGCTGCATACCGGACTCTTGGGTGCTGGAACATGGTCCCCGTGTTAGTAATGGCAACATGACTTAGTTTCAACAGGAAACTAAAACAAGGTTTGTACAATACTTATTGGTACTTACAGGATCCTGGAGAAAAAGCAAGACAAAGTTCACAATCTCATTCAGAATGCCCTCCATTTGCTGATGGCATCCTTCTCCGATGGCAGATAAGGCCATCAATCCTGCATGCCGGTACTTCCAGTCAGCTGTGAAGAAGAATTAAACACAAAACAACAGTGATTAGACACTCATTCTAATTCTGATAGACACAAGTGTAAAAAATTATTTGTACTTGGAAAAAATATTAAAATCTTTTCTATGGCCACACCACCCTGAAGGAGCCCCATCTTGTTTGTCTTCGGAAACTAAGCAGGGCTGGGCCTCCTTAGAACAATGTCACATACATATATAAATCAGAGAAAGGGACTTTGGCCTAACTGGCTGCTTCTCTTTCCTATTGCCACTGTCAGCCTGGAACTGGCCACCATCCCACCTCACTCTAGCTAATGCTGGGAAGACAGGTATACCATGGCGTCCACCTTACTGTCTGACTTCTCCTGGGGTGGGGCTACAGCTTCCTCAGTGGTAGAATGCTTACACACCAGACAGAGGCTCTGGGTTCCAGCTCAGAGACCAAATAAACAAAAATGCAAAACAATGCAAAAACAATTTTTCCTACAAGATTCACTGTAAACAACAAACACTGGGACTTCCATGTAACGAGCTGCCCATGTTTACTAGCTAAGAGACTCCAAGGGGAAAGATACTCTTCCTCCAAAAATTGCTATTGGATAAATCTTATTGTATTCTAGCAGTAATAATGGCTAGCTGCTTTTTGGTTAACAGAACATTAACTCAGCACTGTTTATTTTAGTGGACCCGTATGTTTGTTTCTGGGGTTCATAAAACGTAGCTGGGCACTGTGGTACACAACTTCAACCCCAGCCTTCCAGAGGCAGAGATGGGATCAGGAATTTAATTAGCCAGCCTTAGCTATACCAAGGCCTATCTCAAAGATACAATGACGGTCCAACAAAATGGTTCACCAGGTAATGGCCTGCCACCAAGCCCAATCGACCTAAGTTCGGTTCCTTGAGCCCACATGATGGAAGAAAAGACTCCCACTAAAGTGCCCTTTGTGCCTACATAGGAGGCACATATTCACCCAAAAAAGAATTAACCAACCATCTGATACTTAACTAAGTAAGTGGAATTGAATTTTAAAAACTATTGAGCAATGGAGGGCAGGGAAGCTGTACAACAATTTAACACACGGTATAACTAGATCAGTAAGTGCTGCATATGCTAAGTGCTCTCTACCCTAAGATACACCTCTGGTCCATTCCTAAACACTCCTGTTTATTACATTATACAATACAGGCTTATGTAGCTTCAAATTCTTTGTAGAAGAAAGTAAGGTACACATAAATAGTACGATTATAGCAATGCTGAGGATGGTTCAGTGCCAAAGAACCCCTAACTTCTTTCTCAAGTGGTTTTACAAGGTCAAACCTATTTCCATATCTTTTTGCTCTCCCTTTGAGAAACAAAATACAACATTCCAGAGATTATGTGTGAAACCTGATGACCAGACAGCTATGGTAAGGAACAAGAGAACTCACCTAAAGTATTTAAGAATATTCACGTAAATGCAGTAATTTCTGCAACTCTCCCTTTGCTTTATTAAGTTATTCTTTACAATAATAGTATTTCTAGCAAGGCCTAGTGTTGAATCCTTTACTTCCAGAGGCAGAGGGATTACTCTAAATTCAAGGTCAATCAGCCTGGTCTACTAGCAAGATCCAGGCTTGTCAAGAGTGCACAGTAAGACCCTAACTCAAACACACAGTTATTTCCATGAATAGGTAAGGAGTGTGCTACCACATCCAACTTGGTTAAATATAGTGACAGTGTGGTCAGGTGTCCTTTCATCCTAGCGCCCAGGAGGCAGAGATAGGCAGATCTGAGTTCCAGGCCAGCCAGGGATTCACAGCTAGACCCTAGCTCCTTAAATAAAACAGTTTAGGGCTGGAACTAGCAGATGGCTAAGTGAATCAAAGGTGCCAGGCCTGATAACCGGAGCTTGAACCTGGGCACACATGATGGAGAGAACCTCCACACACAATAGTGTGCATGTGCAGGTACACTATGTACACACTCAGTTCATCAAAGTACAGGTTGGGAGAGGTTGAGGATCACATCATTTAACGGCTTCAAGGGTGGTGTTTTTTTTTTTTAGGATCTATAATTTCTCTCCCTGTGTTATGTTACTAATTCTAGAGGTAAACTTTGAGACAGTTTAATTTGGCACTGAACTTAAGAGCTCCTAACAGGTTCCCAGCTCCTGTAAAGATATTCTTTAGCTTTAGACTAGGAAGAATCTCATCAGTGGAATATAATCAGGTTAAGCATTCCATGAACAAGCAGATTAACTCAACAGTACAGACACTGTCAGAGACTGTCTAAGCTTTAGAGGGCACATCACCACGGCACCATCTGAGCACAGGGAGCTTACGGTTTTGAAGCATCTGCATAATGTGTTCCTTGATCATTGGCAAAACAAGCTTTCCACCAAGTCCACAGGCCATCCGGTCCAAGGCACTCTCTCCAGCAACTGCATTGCTAAATACACAGCAAAACAATGTGTTCAACACCAATAGAATAAGCACAAAAAAGTACAGAATCAATACTTCTAAACATGTTATCAGACCAAAGCCGAGAAGAATTAAGCCTTTGTATATAAAATTGTGAGCAAAAAATCCTTTAGGTAGCGAAGGCAAAACTCAGGTAAATAAAAACTTTGTGTGCTAAATTGGGGATGGATGCTGAGGCACTGTGTGCACAAGGTAAGCATCCAAGGCTGACCTGTGCACCTCTAGCCGTCTATTTTTAGTGCCCATTTTTCAAGATTTAAGCAAAAGCAACTGAGGAAAGTCGTGTTTCTCTTCCTAAAAACACATTCAGCTCATCTGCGGCAGAGGGCAAACAACTAAGCAGGAGTGAGACTCGGGCTCCACGGAGGTCTCGGGTATTCCCAGGATACACACCACTAACAGACCACAGGGACACTCCTCCCACAAGCTCAAGTGCTGACTGGGGCACTACACATTTTCAACACATGCATGCAAGTGCTGTGGAATATTGCTTTAGCTGGGTAAAGGTGTGTTACAGTTGTTTATGATGCATTTGTATAATGATGTAAGGTCATGCTTTTGTTTATGCTGCATTTGTTCAATTATGTAAAGATGGGTTGTCTCAGCTTGCCTGCATAAGGCACATGAACGGCCAACATGCTACACAGTAGAGGGCTAGGCAAGGCTGGTGGACAGAGAATAAATAGGAGAAATCTAGGTTTGGAAGTGAGGAACAAGAAAGGAGGAAAGAATGAGAGCGATGCCTGGGGCTAGAAGCAAACACTAAAAGAAGTGAAATTAAGATATATGGAAGAAAAGGTAAAAAGTCCCAAGGCAAAGGGTAGGTAAAGAGAAAACAGGTTAAGTTAAAAGAGTTAGCCAATTCAAAACTAAGTCTCTGTACAGACACACGAGAGAGAGAGAAAGAGAGAGAGAGAGAGAGAGAGAGAGAGAGAGAGAGAGGGAGAATCTTATGGAGCCAGGTGTTGGGGGCGCACCCATTAATCCCAGGTGGAGCTCTGTGAGTTTGAGGCCAGCCTGGTCTACAAGAGCTAGTTCCAAGACAGGCTCCAAAGCTACAGAGAAACTTCATCTTGAAAAACCAAACCAAACCAACAACAACAAAAAACAAACAAACAAAAAATAAAAAATCTTATCATTTCCAGAAAAAGCAGTTTGGTGGTGCCAGGCTTTTCTCCCAGGATAAAAGCAGGTGGATCTCTGAGACTGAGGCCACTACAGAGTTCCAGGACAGCTAGGACTATAAAGAGAATCCCTATCTCGAAAACAAATAAACAAGAATAATTTTTTTTTTAAAGTTGGGTGGTGGTGGCGCATGCCTTTAATCCCAGCACTTGGGAGGCAGAGGCAGGCGGTTCTTTGTGAGTTCAACACCAGCCTCGTCTATAGAGTAAATTCCAGGATAAGCCAGGGTGGTTTCAAAAGGAAACCCTGTCTCAAAAAGCCAAAACCAATTTTACAAAGTAGTTTCTTAAATCAACTGAATCTAAGTGCTGCTCATAGCGCAGGTAGAGGCCAGCAGCAACACGTCAGACACCGAGAGCAACACGGCCGAGCCTTGGTGCTGCTTCCCAGCCATGCTCCTAACACAGCACTCTCTTGTGAGTCAAATGTGCGGAACTCCGCTTCTGTTAAATTGGCAGCTTATACTGAATGATGAACTAGAAAGAACAAGAAAAATGGCTATGTGACCCTGAACAAACCTCTCAGCACTGACTTCCCATTTTGGTCTGACTTTGCCATATGAATCTATTCTTGGTGGCATCCAAAGCCAAAATAAATCACGGCAAATCTGGTCACCTTACCTTATAATGGGAACTATGGCACTTCCTGGGGAATTCTGCTGAAACTATTGTAAGTGAGCACTAGCTTTATTACAACACATCTATACCTCCAACCCCACCCCACCCTCCCCACCCCTCAATCTTAAACTTAATTCTTGAAGAGAAGCCCAGACTAATACAAACACTTCTGTTGCCATGGATAGTTTTCGTGATGAAAAAATAGGTTTTTTTAAAACTTCTATTTACTAGTTTTCTGAAAACCCATTAAAAATGTAAACTTTATTAACACAAACACAAACAAATGGCAAATCTTCACTCAGCTGCAGCAAGGAGAGAAAAAGAACTAGGCCTAGCCTCAGAGCCCCCAGGCCTCACTCTGAGCCTCCTCCAGCCCAGGGTTTGCTGTGTGCTTACCTATCGAAGTCATCATCTTCTAGCTCATCAGCATTTGCCCAGTCCTCGTCTTCTTCTAGATCAACCATCATGGCCAGCATCTGAGGAACTAAAGTCAAGAATTTGTAGATCAAGACTGAACTTTAATTTTAAATGAGACTGACTTTCTCCAAGGGAACACATTTCCAGCCATCCCTCCATAAACACAGGTTTCACATGCTTGTGTTAGCAAACTCAGTCGGGAACGCTCATGATGAGCTGGCGAGACAGCTGGGGGAGAGGTGTTTGCCCA
Organism: Neodon shergylaensis; assembly: GCA_025134845.1. NCBI lineage: Eukaryota > Metazoa > Chordata > Mammalia > Rodentia > Cricetidae > Neodon > Neodon shergylaensis. The sequence goes on from JABTXL010000002.1 coordinate 2,847,170, forward strand.
GTGACAGTGCGGTTGTCCAGTAGTGCTTTAGCTAAGAGGACACAAACAAAAGGGCTGGCCATGCAGCTGTCCCACGGGGGCCTCGAGTGCCTGTGAGTGCTGTAAATCACTTTCGTGACTACCACGGTACAACAGCATGCGTCCCCAAAATAGGTTTGGTTTTGCCCTCCAATTTTAACTTTTGGCAATAACTGTTTTAATTCTTTTATTTGATTTTTTTTGTTTTGTTTTTCAAGACAGGGTTTCTTTGTAGCTTTGGAGCCTGTCCTGAAACTAGTTCTTGTAGACCAGGCTGGCCTCGAACTCACAGAGATCCGCCTGCCTCCGCCTCGAGTGTTGGGATTAAAGGCGTGCGCTATCACTGCCTAGCTAATTCTTTTATTTTTTTTTTTTTTAAGAGGCTGTAAGGATAATCAAACTCTCCTCGGAACTTCCCCAGTTCACAGACGGATGTTGAAGAGACTTGTGCTCCTAGCTCCCTCCCTTTCCACCATTATCATCATCAACTCTTAAGACATACTTCATAATCATTCTTGTTTGTATTGAGACTTAGCAGTGCTAAGCCAGAATCTTGTCTTATGAATTTCTATTTCTAGAAATTAAAGCTTTTTTGTTTGTTTATTTAGCTTATGGTTTTGTTGATGTTGAGAGGGTCTCAGGTAGACCAGGTAGGTCTGCAATATGCTAGTTTTGAACCTTGTCTTTTGACAGATGGTTGATCAAAATTTTTTTCTTAGAATTTACAAATATAGCAATGTCTGTATTTCTAAATCTTACTCCCATTAAACATTTACTTATAGAACCTATCTATATTTAGGCCTTTCATCAACCCTGAACTTTTTTTAAAGCATATCTGAGGTTGAGATTTTTCTTCTACAAACAGTTGTCCCAGTACCCCCAATGAATTATCTCCCAGGTCAGACCTGCTTCCATGTGAGCCACATACTCTGCTCTTCCTATCTCACCCATTGGTTCCTATACCTCTACCAATTAATCCTACATTCAACTCAAATCCAATGCAAAGACCTCAACATAAAACCAACCACACTGAACCTCATAGAAGAGGTGGGAAGTACACTTGAATGCATTGGCACATAAGACTACTTCCTAAATATAACCCCAGTAGCACAGAGTAGACACTGAGTGAAACAATTAATAAATGGGTGGGAACTCCTCAAACTAAGAAGCTTCTATAAAGCCAAGGACAGGATCAACAAGACAAAATGGCAGCCTACAGAAAGGGTATACCAACCCCACATCGGACAGAGGGCTGATCTCCAAAATACACAAGGAACTCAAGAAACTTGACGTCAAAAGGAAAAATAATTCAACAACAACAACAACAAAAAAAATGGGGTACAGAGCAAAACAGAGAACTCAACAGACGAATCTCAAATGGCTGAAAGACACTTAAGGAAATGCTCAACATCCCTAGCCATCAGAGAAATCTTACACCTGTGAGAATAGCCAAGATCAAAAACACTGATGACAATTTATGTTGGAAAGGATGTGGGGTAAGGGGAACACTTCTGCATTGTTGATGGGAGTGCAAACTTGTACTGCCCTTTGGAAATCAGCAGGGCAATTTCTCAGAAAATTAGAAATCAATCTACCTCAAGACTTAGCAATATCGCTAGTGGGTATATACCCAAAAGATTCTCAATCATACCACAAGGACATGTGCTCAACTATGTTCATAGCAGCATTATTTCTAATAACCAGAACCTGGGAACAACCTAAATGCCCCTCAAATGAAGAATGGATAAGGAAAATGTGGTACATTTACACGATGGAGTACTAGACAACAGAAAAAAATGTTATCTTGAAATTTGCAGTCAAATGGATGGATCTAGAAAAAACCATTTTGAGCGAGGTAACCTAAACCCAGAAAGACAAATATCATATGCACACATTCGTAAGCAGCTTTTAGACATAAAACAAAGAAAGCCAGCCTACAATCCACAATCCCAGAGAACCTAGACAACAATGAGGACTCTAAGAGATACACATATGGATCTAAATAGAAAGGAGAAAAAGATAAGATCTTCTGAGTAAATTGGGAGCATGGGAGTCATGGGTGAGGGTAGAAGGGAGGGAGGAGGAAGGGAGTGGAGCAAAGAAAAATGCATAGCCCAATAAAAACAATAAAAAGATTTAAAGTGAAAAAATAAATAAATCCTTTATGTTCATCTAAACCATTCTGGCTACTCAGGACTGTGTTCCTCCAAGTACCTCTGATCAGGTCTATCAGCACGGGCTGTTAGAATTCTGACTGAGACAGTGCAGTGTTCAGATTGACCTGAGGAAGGTTCGTCTTGGAATGGTGACCAACTGGTTCTCATCCACTAACGGATTATCTCTAATTGTGTTTAGTGTTCTCACAGCAGTGACCTAGGATCAGTTCTGACACCACGTAACAACCTGAGTATGTTACTGTCACACTTTGTCTGGAATTGTCAATACAAACGCTAACAGTGAGGTTCTTTCCTTGTTCCTACAAGATTTTAAAACTCATCACCCAGTGTAGAAACTGCAAACGTCTCGGGTACAGTCACTTCCTGAGTCTAGCTCAAACACCTACTAGTTTATGAAGAAAGGACCAGGCTGTCTCTAGCAAGATGATATCCATAGCATAACTACGGACATGTGTGCCTCTCCTGTGAGGCTGTGTGTGAGCAAAGCCACGCTAAGGGCACAGGTAGCCCTCCCTCCTCAGTGTGCTGCGGTCCTGCCTTCCAGTTTGCTGTCGTGCCTGCCCTCTCTGCACTGCCTTTCACTCGAGCAGCTGTGGAGATGGTTTGAGAAGGCCAGTTTTAATCTAACACCAGGATCCAGGGATCTGCAAAGTCCTAACGGCAGATCCACAAGATTAGGTTCATGCAAACATGGACAGAATACTCCCCAGATCCATCTAATCCTCAAAACAGTCTCATAGTCTGAATAAATCTGAGAAACCACACAAACCCTAGCAAATCTACTCAACATTTTTGCCTCGTTACTGAAGTATTTGGAGAGTTTTGACTTACTAGTCTGCGCAATAATACTGGTATGCTTTCTTAACATAGCAGCTGCGGTCTCAGACAGGGTCACAATCACTTCGAGGGCAAGTTGGCGCTGCATATTGTTGAGGTTGGTGTCTCCACACAACTACAAAGACAAATTTATACACATTCAGTAGTTCAGACAATCACTCACGTCTACCAACATTTATTGAGGGTTTAACTTGCCTTCAGACTTAGCTGTAGAGTTGCTTCTAAATGAGGACGCAAATACTTTGGAACAGTGTCCGCTATCTCCACAAGAGACTTGAGGACCGAGTCATCGTTCTGGTAGCACGAGTCATTGACAGCCTAAACGACAAGACAGAAAGCACGGTGTAAAAGGACGCTTCATCAGCCACAACATTCCTGGGAAGCACTAAGTATTTGACCAATGCAATTACGCAAATAGAAATATTCCACCTGGAGTCAAAAGGATAGATTTTCAGGAATGTTAGGTACATTCACAAAATAGACTGAAGCCCAAGTCATGGGAAAAGCAAACCAAAATCATAAGAAAACAGCATCTTCACTGTGTAAAAAGGCTTAACAACCATAAGACACTGGTTGGGACTTGTGAAGTTTTCTCAAAACACAAAACCAAAAACCACAACATTAGCACTACCCCATTACAGTGTAGCAACCCTACCACTAGGCATGCATGTGTGTGTGTGTGTATGTATGTATATGTATATATAAAGAAATTAAGCATCGGTGTGATTAAGGCATGGCTCATAATCCTAGCACAGTGGAGACAGAAGCGGGAGGATAAAGAGTTCAAGGCCAGCCACAGCTACAGAGACCTCATCTTTCAAAATCAACAAACTACTGGAGGACTGTGCCTGAGAAGGGACGCCGAGGATGCCCTCTGCAGTGCACCAGCACCTCCAGTCTCAACAAGTCAGTGCGCAGACTGCTGTCTGCACTGCATGGTTACTGTGGCCTACTCAACAGCTAGGACTGAGGCTGTCACTTCCACAGCGTGAATGAAACTGAACGCAGTAACAGTGAGGGTTGGAGATGTGGCTTGGTGATGAAAGGCACACGCTGTTCAATCCTTGGTACTAGAGCTTGAACCCTAGAGCCTGCACTGGGAGTCACAAACACTCGTGATTTTCTAGCCTCTGTGAGCACATGCAAAGAAAATGAAATAAATCTTAAATAGATTTCAGTCACAACAGTCAAGACGCAGGAGCAGACGGATCTCTGAGTTCCAAGGCAGCTGTGGTCCTTAACCTGTGGGTGAACCCCCAAAATATTGACATTAAGATAACAGTAGCAAAATACAGTTATGAAATAGCAATGAAAATAATACTAGGGCTAGGGTTCACTACAACATGTTGCTACCTTAGGGAGGTTGAGAACTACTGATGTGGACGGTTATGGGCCAGCCGGGGCTATGTAGTGGAACCCATATGATGTTATCCTTTTACACATAAATACACACACACACACACACACCGACTCCTGCCTAAAAATAAAGTAAAAAAATAAAAACACTACCTTCTCACTTTTGAGAAGTACAGAGTACAACAGTGGTTGTCAGAGTCTGAAAGCTGTGTAGGGGTAGATGGGGCAGTGGCTAATGGGAAGTGCCTATCACTGGGCAGAAGGATTAACTTCCAGGTTCTACAGAGTGATGGCAGGGAAACTGGTTAACAAACTGATGACATCTGTTAGTTCAAAACAGCTAGCAACGAAGATAGATTTTTCAAGGTCCCTACTACAGAGAATAGTACCAGAGTGCCAGCTACTCTGCCTGAATCTAACTGTGCACATGCACGGAAGTGGCACACTGTAGCATGAGCATCTGTGTCAAGCTAGGTGAAAAGTAAAACCACAATGAAACCGAAGACGGCCATGGAATTCTTCTCAGTCTGTCTTTTCCTTATCCCGTGTCATAATCTTCTCATACACACAAAAGCTAGTTTCCCTGAAACAATTCAAGTACCCAGGTCAGAGATGTCTCAGTAGACAAAGATGTCAGATGTCAGGTCTGACAAGCCAGGAGAGAAGCAGTTCTCAATCTATACTTGGCCTCCACATGCACGGTGTGTATACACAGACACAGACACCAGTAACAGCATATGGAAACATTACCATCTGATTCCTAGTTCATTAAAGTTTGGTCCCTGTAATACTCATTCAAATTGTGTGTATTTCTTATCTACTATCAATTTCTGCTGAATAATCTTCACTTACTGTAAATTCACAGGCTCAAGAAATAACCTGAAATTTCAGATAACCAAATTAATAATAGCTAAAGTTTTTGATACTCCTGAAAGTGTCTTCAGTGTAAAAATCTGGGAGGAAAGTCAGCAAACCCTGTGAGTGACCTTTGGTCATGTGGAAATCTTCGACTTCTCCAAGTCCTAACTCAGCGGTCCTGGAACAGAAGGCAATTTCTCTCTAGGAGACAGTTCTCACTCGCCACGTGACCAAGGTCAAGAACAGTAAGGACAGGCACAGGGCCTCTGGGACTTACAAGATTTTCTCATCCTAGATCTCCCGTGATCACAAATGCCAATTATCTCTAAAATTGGGAAATTGCATGATCTGAGCCTAGATCTAGCAACTTATTTTTAGCTTTCGTTGTATCCACAGGTTGAGCTGTTTACAGCCAAAAATAGGGGAGAAACTATATGTGATGGACATGCACGGACTCTGCTTTGTCTCCCAAGTGCAGAGACCAGCAGCGGGCCAGGCACCCAGCCCGGCTTCTTCCCACTCCTTCCTAAGCAACACAACTGCGATGCAGCACTTGCTTCAAGTACACCAGATCACACAGGGTCACATGCAAATTCAACAGCATTTAACCTAAAGGACTTTGGGGCCTGCAGGGAGTACTACTATACGTAGGCTCACATATATGGAGGCCAGAGGTCAACACCGGGCATCTTCCCTTATCACTTCCCACTTTAAGACAGCATTTCTCACTGAGCCAGACTGGTCATCCAGTGAGCCCCACAGCTCCACCTTCTCAGGGACACTGTGGTGCATTTTCCCCGCTGAGCCTTCTGCCCTGGCCCCGTCAAGGAATCTTACCAACCGTAAAAGCAAAGTGGTGCTTGATTTATCAACATTACTTTTTTGTTGGTTTTGGTTTTAGTGTTAGCTATCCTGACTAGGTCTTGTAGACATGGTTGGCCTTGAACTCCTTGAGATCCTCCTGCCCCTGCCTCCCAGGTGCTGGGATTAAAGGTGTGCACCACCAACTGGCCCTATCAACTCCATCTTTATCTGTAAAATTTTTGCTCTGGGCACTGTTCACAGACTAAGCACTTGTTGGGGCATATACATGGCATTTAAGAGGTGCATCACTTGGTGTGTCACATCACCATTTCATTTTAGGGTGACATCATCTATTTGCTAAGATACAGGAGCTTGGTACTGGACAAGACTGAGAATCACAGTGATTTGTGACTGAGGTTGGGGCAGCCTTAGAACAGTAACTTGTCACAGGGAGCTAACAATGCAAACTAATCACAAGCTTGATAGTTTATGTGTGGCCGAGCCAGCAAGCATTCCTCCTGTAGTCCTGATATCCTCACTTCCAGGACGGCGCTCAGGAAAAGGTGCTCTTTCCACCTTAGCTTCTTATACTCATAGGCTATCTGGTAATTCAGTAAGGAGAGTTTATACTACCTCCACAACAGAAAATGCTGCAGTTATTACGGACTAAAGAAGTCTTTTAGGAGTTGGTGATGTAGTTCAACCAGTGCTTGTCTAGTATGCAGGGAGGCCCTGTCCCACCCTCACTCCTCATACAACCACTATAAACTCCAGGAGTCAGGGTGATCAGATGTTCAGTTATCCTTGACTACTTAGCAAGAAAGAGGTACATAGAGTCTACCTTGGATTCTCTCTCAAAAAACAAAATCATAAAATCCCCGAGGAACAATCAACAACAATCCAAAGGATTTGAGTCTGAGGTAAAGCTAGGCTCAGTAGGTAAGGACTGGATCCCCATTTGCCCTTTGATGCCCACACACCAGAGCCCTTTTGAGGGCGGTGAACACAGCACGATGGGAGCCATCTCCGTGCTCGCTACTGTCAGCTAATGCCGGCACTACAGGCAATAAACACTGAAGAAACCAAACAACAAACTACACAACTAATGAAGACTGAATCTCTTGGAAACCCACATGAGGCAGGGTTGTGTTTGAAGGTGTTCTCTTACCTGTAAGAACCCAGGTAGCAGGTCTGCAAAGTGTTTGAACAGAGCGACATTATGCTCGTTGGCAAGTATGAAGGCGGCTGTAGCTCTGGCCGACAACGTCCGGATCTAAAATGGAGGTGGTACGAGGTCACAGATGAGAACACGTGTCAGACTCAAGCTGAACCGTCAGTGAACACAGCATTCACATTTTTAAGGTACAAAAGTAAAAATGGGGGTGGGGGTGCTGGCAAGATGGCTAAGGGGGTAATTGTTTGCAGCACAAGCCTGGCCCCCAACACAAAGGTGGAAGGAAAAAAAAAAATCAACTCCTCAAAGGTGCCCCCTTCTTATTGGCGTGGGCATGCCAACACTCACACACCCACAGGAGTAAACAAAACTGAAAAGAAGGGGAAGAAAAGTGGAAACAGCCTTTACTGCACTAACGCAGTGCATGGCTTAGGCCTGAAGCAGGCAGTAACCGTGGAAGTGAACTCTTTACCGAAGGATGCTCTTGATCTTGCATACACTGAACTAACATCCGCTTGATGACATCCAAATAGTGCTGCTGTTGGTTCCCAAAAATCCCAGGAAAGTTCCTAAAAAGATTCAAATAAGTCTTTAAAACCTACCATATCTTTGCAGTGTGGACTAAACCCATTAAACCGTGTCAGAGTGCCTGCACACACTCTAAGTGGCCTTCTCTCGGCATCCAATGAATGCAAACAACATGGTGGTTGAGGCTGCACATTCCAGGGCCCTGTGCTTGATTTATCCTTTCACCCATCTCTCTGACCTCCTAGTCTTGGGGACCCAGGGCGTGTAAGCTGTTCTACTTTACACTTAGCAAACACTAAATGAAACATTTTTACTCAATCTGGATAAGGTAAACTCACAACTACAGCAGTCATGTGACTTCTAAAACTGTTGGGGTGTATTTAAACAGAGCAATGTAACAGCAGAGCAATCAGTCACCAAATGCTGGGCTCTAATCACTGCTTCTCCACAAAGTTTATTATAAAACATGACCACAAAGACCCAGGAAACAGTTTCCAAGCATTCCCATCAAAATATCTTCACCAAAGTGCTTTTTCCCAAAGTTACAGTTGGTCCTGTGTTCAAATGAATGAGTGGAAAGATCCAGAAACACACAACTGCCAAGTGTGACATGGCAGCTGTTTCTCCTTCCAACTTGTTTCTAAAACAAATACAACTTAAGAAATTATTTCAACTCTCAAAGCTGCTGGGCTAAAAGCAAGGAGCTAAAATGTTTTAGGTGTTAATGACATTAAAATCTTAAAAATCTTAGAACAGATTATATACCAAAATATGTGAAGGGCAGCTTCCCGGAGTCCCATGCTCTGTGAGCTGACGGAATCAAAGAGGAACTTCAAACCCTCGGGCCACTGGTTGTTGCCATCCTCATCTACAATACAAAGTCCAGGCATGAATGTGCAGCTCAAACTCCAGAACATTGTGTCTGGATCAAAATGCATTCTGTGCAAATGCCCCCGTGCTATTAAGAACCCATTAAAGCAGCCCTCTAACCATAAAAACAGCACTGTAGGTTGAGAAGACAACTGTGCATTTAAAGGTTCATGTTGAGAAACCACTGCTTATGCTCAGACGATAGAGAGGCAGGACTTTCATTTGCTTAAGTATTTGGTAGTAAATCCAAGCACAAACACAGTTAGGCAGAGCCAAACTTGAAATCAAAGTAATTATCACTTTCAAATGGAGAGAGCACTGAGTCCCAGGGTCCACGGAGGGAGCTGACACAGTTGTTTGTTGCTGGCAAGGCCACTATACAGTCCCAGACTGGCCTTGTCCTCTGTTAATACAGTCATGGGGACAGCATACACTGTACAGTGTAAGTGCTATGGGGTGCCGTCAATGTTTACTTAACAAGACTGAAAAATACAAATTTTAAGCCAGATCTGGTGGTGCAGGTCTAAAATCCTAACTATTCAAGAGGTTAGGACAGGAAAACCACAAGTTCAAGGACAGTTTAAGGATAGTGGAATGTTTTGCCTAGCATGTATGAGGCTGGACATTAAAAAGAGAACTGTGCTCTTGTTTCTTCCTTCCATTTGTGGTCCAAGGCATTAAATCCTAAGCCCAGAGCATCCTAGTAAGTACTACTTCTAACAACACAATACCAACCTAAGGACGACTACACGCATAGTAAGACAGGTACAAAGATAGGACATCCCAACGCACACACTAACTTTTCCCAGGGGGCTTCAGTTGTAGCTCAGTGGTAGAATGATTCTCCGACATGTACAAGGTTGTACTCCAAACTCAGGGGGGAAAAAACCTTAAAACATCGGCATAGCAACACATGCCTGGAATCCTAGCACCTAGAATGAGGAGGCAGTTAGCAAGTTTAAAGCAAGCCTGTGCTACATGAGACCCTGAATCACAAAAACAAAAAAGTCTACATTGGTACTTTGAAAAGAACTTGTTAAAGGCATTAGAATTAGATTTCATAAACATCTGTAATTTTTGGCTTTAAATACAGAGTCTATAATCATACTCATTTTGGATAGAACAGTTCTTTAGTATCTATACATATTGTAAAATATAACAGTTTGGAGTAGGGGCAGGACTGGTGGGAAGCCTGCCTGGCCTGTACAGATCCTGTCTCAAGAGGTGAAAGGAAAGAAGAGAAAAAGGGCCAGGCATGTTGGCACACACTTGTAACCCAGTACGCAGAAGGGGCAGGGAACTGTGTATTATATGTCAATCTGAGCTACAGGGGAGTTCTAGAACAATTTAAGATTAATCAAGATCTTGTCTCAAAAAACACACGAACTAACAAACACAAGCAACAAATACACCTTCTCCCGACTGTGCACACCTATTAAATTCCTGGCCAATTCTGCAGCAATATCACAGACTTTCTTCCTCATGCTAGATTGTGTCTCCATCTGAATAATCATTAGCAGTTCACTCTTGATGGCAGTCTGGACATCTGATGGCAGAGTTGGATAGACTTCATCGAACGCCGAGGACAAAAGACGCCTTAGGAGAACAGCGGCCATTTGTCTAGCCTATAAATAGATAACACTGTTATTAACCTTATGTCTTACCAGAGAAAACATTTCCGACCCTCTGCCATGGACGGTCTCCCTGTCCCACTTTTACAGTTCATTTCAAGGCACCTTTTAGTTTTTAGGAACATATGTAACTCTTTCTACAGTCACAATAGTCTACTAGAAACCTCAACACTTGATTGAGGGTTCAGTGTAATACCCTGCCTGGATACTCTTACTAGAACTGTAATCCACCTACCCAACCTGGCTTTGCTCTATAGCAGAGGCCTTTCCTGCCCAACCTTCTGCTCAGTTTGGAGGACTCACATCACGTAAACTTCATTTAGTCTCTGGTAAAATGTTATGAAATCCATATCTCTATGATTCTCTAGTGTGAGTAAACCCACAGGGTTGCCAGTACTGAAAAGTTGATTGATCTCATGTGTACATTCTTAGTTTCACATTTAAAGTTTGTGGAGTACTTTTTATTTAAAATGGCTTCTGTGGAATATTCCCTAAGTTTAGCAAACAAAAGCTGAGACAAATGCCACAATCAAGACGTGGAGGCTAGTTCACAGCTACTGTCTGCTCCACAATCTTAGGGAGCTGTCTTGTTAACCAAGCTCATCCTGTGTAGAAGCACTAGTTGTCACCTATTTTGTAGGAAGGGGAGGGGCTAGCTCATACCGTTTTCTAAGTGTAACGAACATCACCAGAAGCATTTATGAAGTGTTTTTCCAGAGAGGCCTCTGTGACCGCTGTGTAGGCAGGGGGGGTCAATCAATACTTTCCAAGTAAGAGGAATCCAATACTATAAGGATATTACTTTATGGTAGGAAACAATGAAAACTGGGTACTAACCACTCAAGAATAGCAAACTATAAGAGCCCAGTTAATAGCTCCATTTTACCACAGGGGAAATGCATTAAAATCCCAGTACATCTGGATCTTGTACACAGATAATTCACTAAGAGTCCCTGCCTAGGCAGACACAGAAGACTGTCACAATTAAAGCTGGCCTTGGCGACAGTGGAGACTTTTTTTTTTTAAAGAAGGTGGGCTGAGAAGAGATGGCTCAGTTGGCAAAGTGCTTGTAAAAAGCCAGATATGTAACATATGCTTATAATCCCAGTACTGGGAAACAACCAGGAGAAAGGGACTGGCTTGCTTTGCTGACCAGGCAGTCTAGCCAAGTCAGTAAGTTCCAGGTCAGTGAGAGGTTCCATCTCAAAGACAGTGAAACTGTGAAGAGACCTGAAGTCAGCCTGTGGCCTCCAAATGCACATGCACACACGGAAAGACACACGCATTCTAGAGCCTCCAAATACACATGCTCACACAGGAAGACACGCGCATTCTAGAGCCTCCAAATGCACATGTACACACACAGGAAGACACACGCATTCTAGAGCCTCCAAATGCACATGCACACACAGGAAGACACACGAATTCTAAAGAGCCTCCAAATGCACATGCACACACGGAAAGACACACGCATTCTAGAGCCTCCAAATACACATGCTCACACAGGAAGACACACGCATTCTAAAGAGCCTCCAAATGCACATACTGCAAAGACAAGAACCCCAAATCAGCCCCTGGCCTCCAAATACACACACACACACACACACACAAAGACGTGGATCTGGGGCGTCTCTTTTTGGGTACCCTTCTCTTTTGTGCTTAAATCTACTCCAAAATGGGCCTTCTAAATGTGTGTGTATATCAACAGCCGGGTGTGGTGGCACACGCCTTTAATCCCAGCACTGGGGGAAGGGGTGCAGAGGCAAGTGTTTGAGTTTGAGGTCAGCCAGGGCTACAAAGACCCTAAAACCTGTTCCCATGTTTCTCTTCAACACACGTTTCATCTAGAGATGGCCATATGCATGCATTTTATAAATTTACTTTCAAAATATATGATTAACATTTAAATGCTATGTGAGGGGCTGGAGATGGCTCAGCAGTTAAAAGCACTTGCTCTTCTTGAGGAAAACCTGGTTCCATTCGTAGCACCCACATGCTGGTTGGTTCGCAGCAATCCATAGGCACATGTGAGATGCACAAATATACACGCGTGCAACACACTCATGTACACAAAATAAATCTGAAAAACTTCCCCAAATGCTTTGTGAATAGAACTTTCTTCCTTTACTTGAGATAGTTCAGTGAAAGAAACCAATTTTTATAGCTACAGAAATTATTTGCTGTGTATATGTAATGCCAAGCACTTATGTAGAGACAGGAGGATTATGAATTCTGCAGGTCAGCCTGGGATACACTGATCCCCATTTCAAATTGAAATAAAAATTTAAAAAAGTAATTATGCATAAAGCTACTAACTTTCATCTACCTCAAAAATATCTAGGTTGCAAAAAGGAAATTCTCATATTTAATAACAAATAGTTAAAATTCTTGTTAGGACTCTGACCATAACCTAATACTACCATTTACTTCATGAGAATTATTTTCAAACCAAATATTCAAGTGTTACCTCCTCAGCAGCTGTTGTATTTCTGATGGCTTGTAAGAGGAACGTGATCTTGGATTGGCCTGGGATATTCTCATAGGTTTCCTGCACGAGAGATAATGCAAGGTTGGAACATAATGTCAGAATCCAATGAGCAAGTCAGCGAGGAAATAAAGACTGGACGCAGACGGTCGACTGATGCTGAGCTTCTCGTGATGAGAGGTTCTCTAGACAGGTGAGCAGGAGCTCTCCACTCACCTCTTCATTTTGTGTGTCTTCAAAATTTACATCTTCTGGTCAACAAAAACTGCCATCCCACAATCATAAAAAAAATTGTCAAGTCTGGATCTAGAAAGCAACTTAGAAGTTAGAGTACAGACTGCTTTTACAGAGGACCTGGGTTTGATTATCAGCATGTTCACTGTGGGCCTCAACAGTCAAATCCAGTTCCAGGAGATCCAACATCCTCTTTTAGTCTCCATGGACACCAAGCATCCAGATAATTAAAAAACAAAAAAACAACCCAAAAATCCAAAACTATCAACTATAGCTTGACCACAAAATACGTGCTCTGCCGTCACTATAGGGAACTACGTTGTCTTGTCAACACTGTTGACTATGGAGCGCTGGTGCCAATCAGTTATGACAACATCAAATCCATACCTTAGATACAGCAACAGAACAGGGAAAGCATCCAAATCCTTGATGCTGTGTTTTTAGGGAAGGATTATTCTAATACCTTATTATATAATTAAAAACATCAAATAATTGTAGTCCAGAGAGAAACTTGCCCCCTTCCAACTCAACCAACACCAGGATTGTATCTGGATCTATTTAAAAAGGTTTTGTGAGTCCAGAACGCTTTCCTTTTCCTCTTAATAGTATCAGAACAAACTTGCTGGCAATTAAAAAGGCAGATGATGCCGGGTGGTGGTGGCGCACGCCTTTAATCCCAGCATTTGGGAGGCAGAGGCAGGCAGAGTTTGAGGCCAGCATGGTCTACAAGAGCTAAAAGGCTCCAAAGCTAGAGAAACCCTGTCTTGAAAAATCAAAAAGGTAGACATCAGTCAAAAGCAGTCAGCCCTGAGAACATACATACAAGTAACACAGAGACTGGGCAAGTCATATTTAGGAATATATATGCACATACACATATGCATGCAGGAACAATTTTTTTCTTTTACAGTCCCAAATGTGAAGGAGAAGCAGGAAAGGGTACATGGGTGGGTTTGGAGCGAGAAACATAATGATATTAAAATCCCAAACAATAAAAAAAATTAGCCAATTGCTAGACTAGATTACAAACAAGTCTTAACTTATGTTGGCAAGAATTCACGTGCAGAGCTCTGCCTGACAATGGGCCTCTTTCCCTGGAACCCTAGATCATGTAAGCACATCTGGAACACCTCACCTGGAAAAGCCTTTTGTGATGACCTCTTCCCGCCTACTAGGGAGATTTTAAGTCCTTAGCAGTCTAAGTCTGGAGGAGACCTTGCCTACTGTCACTGGGTTTTAAACTCATGAAGGAGGACAACAAAGCCTACGGCGTGTCTCCCTTATGCACTTCTAAGGGCTTCCCATTGCCTACTTAGTACCCACGTCCCGCATGTCTCTCTTACGCCCTTCTAAGGGCTTCCCAGCACCTGAGACACTGACAGACAAGGGATCACGTTCCACACCTTGAGTGACAAGATGAAGCAGAACGACAGAAAGCTCATCTTCCAAGGCAACCATCCTTTGAATCTGTCTGGTACCGAGAGTTCTGGGTTTCATTCTGGGGACTAGCCGACTCAAGGACCTCTGTTTATATAGGCTCACACCATCTTTAAAGTCCTTGACCATCTCAGTCTGAGGAAAAACAGATCTTTCCAAGGGAAGGTGGGCCTACCCACAGCCCCACTGTAATAAAATATGGGTCTATTAATGCTGAAAACTGTGCTCAAAGGTATGCACAACTGAGAAGCTGGGCTGAATTTATTTATACAAAAAATGAGATAATTTATGTAAAAGATATTCACAAGGCTGATTACAAAAATGGATATGTATCTTTAAATTTTTCACTTAATTTTCACCAAAGCAACTAAAAATCCAGCAAAGCTGTCACTAAAGAAAGGTCTCATGGAGCTGGTTATGGTGGCTTATGCTTATAATTACAGCACTAGGGAGGCCAGTTTGAAGATAACACTGCCTGGAGTTCAAGGCCAGCCTGGGTTACAGGGCGAGACTCTAAAAAAGATGCCTAAAAAACAAAAATACAAATAGTAAGCAAGCGACAAAATATCCCCCCCCCAAAAGCCCCACAGAACAGTAACAATGTAATAACCATCTCTTGATTCCTTGCACCTAGCACTCAGACCCACTGCAGAGGCTACCAACAATTAACATGTAAATCTCCTTGCTCTGATAAGTTATTGAAAATAATTTCTCCCCTGGGCAATCATTCTTGAAAAGCCCAGCATAATTTGAGGATTGCCATCTTTACCCAGGTGGGGATATTGGTGCCACTATGTCAGTTCTTACACAATATGAAGATCATTAGTCAAATAGTCACAGTTCCAGGATAAATTCATGACAGGAAAATTCAGTATGAATGTCATGGAACTCGTGAAAGAGGGTCTGTCCATTGTATGTCCAATGGTAGGAAACATGTTACAGCCACTTCAGAGAAGCAGCAGAGTAAGGGCTTAGAGCAAAGGAACAAGCCGGGTCAGGCCTATCTTCATAGCCCAGACCAAGATACACAAAGGCAGGCATCGAATTTGCTCATTTTTTCTATCTCAAGTGTCCAGGACACTGAAATACAAGAACTATTCCTAGCATTACTCTGCCA
Organism: Neodon shergylaensis; assembly: GCA_025134845.1. Classification (NCBI taxonomy): domain Eukaryota; kingdom Metazoa; phylum Chordata; class Mammalia; order Rodentia; family Cricetidae; genus Neodon; species Neodon shergylaensis. The sequence continues at coordinate 2,862,696 of JABTXL010000002.1, forward strand.
TATCCAGTGTTCATTGTAGGCTTGGGGCAAATGAAATTTCGACCCTATGATTCCACCATATATACCTGTATATGGATGACATGATGTATATACAACACATCGAGATATTTGGCTCCCCTCCCTGCTCACAATGGAGAGATGTTAAGAAGTATCTCAGTCACTCCATAAATATTTATGACAGTTCTGTGCATGAAAAAAATGCAAGAGGGAAGGAACTTCTACTTTATAAACACCTTAGCTCCTTAATAATGTATATTTTCCAATGTTACCCTTCTTCAACATTAATATTAATGATGGAGAGTATTAAGAATTAAAATTCACAGCTGGGCTGTGGTGACGCAGGCCTTTAATCCCAGCACTTGGGAGGCAGAGGCAGGTGGATCTCTGAGTTCGAGACCAGCCTGGTCTACAAGAGCTAGTTCCAGGACAGGCTCCAAAGCTAAAGAGAAACCCTGTCTTAAAAAACCAACAACAACAATAAAAAAAATTAAAATTCACATACAATTAACAAATACATTATATGTCAGATAAAAATGTTCAGTTATGAATACCATAGATGCCTTTGAATTGCTTGTTAATTATTTATTTAATTGCTTATTTGTGTTAATTATTGTATTCTGAGACCTGCGGGAATTCAAAAATCTTTTTTCTTTGAAATAGGGTCTCTATGTAGCCCTTATTGGCAGGACTGGAATTCAATAGCCCAGTCTGGCCTTGAAAAGAGATCCAACTGCCTCTGACTCCCAGTCCAGGAATTAAAGGTGTATGCTACCACACCCGGCTCAAAATCATTTCCTTAAATATGAGAAACATTGTCTGTGAAGTTGGAAAGACCTTGTAGATTTTGTACAAATGGAGAAACAGCCTAGAAGATGTCAAGTCTTTCACAAAGCACAACAGTATGACTTTCACTGTACCTGACTTCACAGATGAGTAAAAGTGACCTCAACCAAGACTTCTTATATTTTTATTTTGGCTGAGTAAATTACAAATATATTCACAGAGCCCATGCCAATTTTTCAGCTGCAGCAAAACATTTCCATATTTGTTTTTATCAGACTTAGTATTCAATTTTGTTTAGGCTACCTATAAAAAAGGTTTACTTCCCCAAGCAAAAGGGGGCAAATTTCCCTCCAAAATTTGCTTTTCTAGAGAGCTCTATTTACAACTTCGTAGACTATCTGGTATCAAGGAGCCCCCCAACCCGGATTTACTCTTTTGTCAAACTAAGAAAAATTCTGTATCACAGCACTTATTTTCTATGTAAGTTTGCTCTCACATCTATTAAGCAAAAGCACAGTATCTGAATGTTTTCTCTAGGAACAGACACAGACTTAGTGCTAACAATACTTTTTTCCGACTGTTCTTTATGAGAAAATGTGCTGAGTGCTACTGACTATCCCTAAAGTGATGTAACAGATAAAGGATTTACAACAGGCACCAAATTGGAATTCAAGCTGAACCAGACACTGGTATTTAGTTCAATAGAAGAGAGATTCCCCACCAGGCTTGACAATAGAGACTCAAGCAACTGGAGGGAAGGGGCTGAATTAAACTAGCTTACTAATTACAATGCAGTTCTGCTCGGCAACACAGGGAAGTTTCTATTATAGGGTGGGATTAAGAACTTGCTTTGGTTTAAAAAAATTTCCTCCAGTTTGCAGAAAGTATCAAAATGTTCAGTATCATCATATCCCAAGTGCAAACTGTTGCAAGTAACACGTGCACGCTACTTCTAAATACCTATACCACCTTACAAATAAACCTTGCAAAGCATGCACAGACAAGTATGCGCGGACTTCTATGAGCAGTACTCTTTGAAGACACTAGAAGCATCAGTTACCCAGTCATAAGGAGATGCTGATATAAACAATGCACCTATCTATATAATGTAACGTCTTCGCGGTGACAATGTAAAATGAACCGAGTGGAAAATCCAAATTGCAGAATAACGTGTACTGTAAACCCACTCAGATAACACTGGTGTGCACACGAATGCTTATTACATTCCCAAGGAAGACTCATGAAATAGTGACGTGGAGAATGGGTTAAAAACCACGCTGTCTTCATTTCATGAATAAGGCAGGCATGGGAACGCATGTCCGCAGTCCCAACACTCAGGAAGCATAACAACACTCAGGGGTACTGTCACAAGTTTGAGGGTCTGTGTAAACTACAGCCAGTCATCTCCCCTCCCCCAAAATTAATTTTTTAAAAAAGACACAGTTTAAAGCTCCGTTTCATACTGAATTAAATTTCCAACACATTTACTTACTAAACTACTAAGTGTGACTGGAATACCCTTTCTACTCAAAAGCAAAATTAACTTCAAAAGACAGCTCTCAACTTGAGATCGGAAAATATAAAAGTCATGCCAGCTTCACTAGCTCCACGTAAAATACATCTTCGTTGTGCAAAGGTATCCAAACACTTCAGTGAGTCTCCAAAAAACTTCAGGCACATGGTCGCAAAGAACACCACGTATCGACTTTCTTAGAAGTTACCTCACAAAAATCCCCGTCTCAACATTAACAATGTATCACCGTCTTCTATTGAACCAACAATCTGACTTACAAATGGGCTGACAATTGCATCAGAAATGAAACTCTCTAACAACTAAGACTGAGAACCGTATGGGTTCTATGAAAAGACACGGTACTGGCCCAGTTAGACGGCCACAGTCCCCAGTACATCCCATTTATAAACCCTAATCTCCAGAGATCAGACAAAATTCGAAGGAAGAGCAGAGCGAGGTGGTTAGCAAGAATTCCTTAAAGGCAACTTCCCACGAGCTTGGAGGCACCGGTTTGTTGCAGTTCGTTCTAGAAACCAGAAAGGGGCTTTAAGGGGAAGCCGCCGCCAGGCAGCGACAGGCAGGACGGACACACGCGTCTCCCGAGGCCGGGCTGTAGGAAGGCAGCGACACGGGTGGGGGAAGCGGGCCCGGGCCCGGGGATGCGGGGGTCTGGCCGCTCGGGTGGGCCAGGCGGGGAGAGCGGGAACGGGGTGCGGGGCTCGCCGGCGGCCGAGCGGGCGGGGCGGCGCGTCAGGCGCGGCGGCACGTGTGCGCGGGGCGGCGGGGAGGCAACCGGCGCCGCCGCTGCACGGGCCGGAAGGGCCGGGGCCGGGCGGGAGCGGCGCACGTGGGCTGCGGGGCCGCTGTCCGCCCAGCCGGGCCCGACCTGCGCCGCTCGGCCGACGAGCTCCGAGGGCCACCGGGCCGGGCCGGGCCGGCCGAGGACGTGGTGGCGGTGGCGGGGGAGGAAGGATCGGCTCGCCGGGCGGCCGGGGCCGCCGATTGGCTTACCTCCGCCTGTTTCCGGACCACATTGTCGGGGCTGAGCAGGTTTCCCAGGAGCAGGTAGAACTGTTGCTGCTCCGCCGCGGCCGCCGCCATTGCGCTAGGCGTGAGAGAGAGAAGGAGGGAGCCGTGAGGCGCGCTGGCGGGCCGGCGGGAGGGTTGGGGGCGGGCCCAGCGCGGCGACCGGCACCAGCGGCGGCGCGGGGCTAAGGGGCCGGGCGGGCAGGGCGGGGCCGAGGGGGGGGGCAAAGGGAGGCCGGGGCGGGGCCTCGCGCCCTCTCACCCCGCCGCGGCCGCCGGCGCCGGCGCCTCATTGGCTCGCGGCTCGGGGAGGGGCGTGTCCGAGACCGCCCCCCCGGAGGGCCGCGCCGATTGGCCACGCACCCCGTGGTGTCGTCACTCCAGCGCGCGCCGGGAGGCGGGGCCGGCGGGTGTGTGCGGCGGCCGGCGGGGCGGCTGCGCGGCTTGGTTTGGGGGGTTCTGGGGAGCCGCGGGGCGGGTGGGGCGGAGCCGGCCGGGCCAGGCCGCCTGCAAGGGCGTGAGGCCGGGCCTGGGAGGAGGGGCCAGCTCCTGAGCGCGGGAGATTTCGGCGCCGCCGCCGGGAGTCCCTTCCGCGCGTGGCCCGGGCTGGGGCCGCGCCCTCGGGGTTTGGAGCTCCTGGGTCCTCCCATCCCGATCGTCCCAGCAGCCGGCCTCTCCGGCCTCCAGCCACTGCAGACCTCTCTGTCCGTCTGTCCCTACGATCTCCACCACCCCCGGATTGTGACTCAGACCGCCCCTTCCCGCCGCTGCCCGGTGACTCACGTCCCAGAGCTGCCCCGGAGAGGGGCGGCTCATCCTGGGACTCTCCCGCCACACCCCTCCGCCCGCGATCGCAGCACACAGGCTCTCACGCGGCCCCCGCGACTAATCTCGGGGTTTGGGGTTTCTTGGCTCTCTAAGGTGGGGAGAAGTCGTGAGACATCCCCTAACTAACTGATCTTAGGGAGAGTTGATGCGGGCCAGCATGGAGGGGCCCAGAGAGAGTCATCATCTCTCCGTCTACCTCCCCCCAGCTTCTCTCTCCCTCCCTCAATCTCTCTGTCTCTCTGTCTTCCACTCTCTCCTCTCTCCACTCCAATGCTTGGACACTGACCTCGGTCTACCTTTCTAGCTGGAGCTGCCTAAGCCGGAGAGAGCAGAGCTCAAATCAAGGAACTGGAGGAAGACGCCTACTCAGAATCATGACCACCATTCACAATCGCAAATGTTCATATCAAAATAAAAGAATCGACTCCCAGATTAATGTATAAAATGGCCTGATATTGGAAAAAAAAAAACAAAAGAACAAGATTATCTCAAGTTGGAAACTAGTTTTACAAAATAGATGTGCTAGCCTCCTGTGGAGAAAGAACCCAATCAGGGTTGTGGAACTTTCTCCAGAAATCAGATTCTGTTGTAAAAACCTTGGCTGGCTCTCACAGCTACAGGATTATTTCAGGGCTATTGCCCAGACTCTGCTGAGAACCTACTGTGTGTCCAAAGCATTGCCTAGGTCGAGGATGACAGTGGGTGAAGAGAAATCACGTCCTGTCGAAAGGACACTGCCTCCCCTAAGGAACAGGTTTCCCAGCCTGTGGCCTGCAGGTAAGATGAGCAAAAGGACACTACCTCCCCTAGGGAACAGGTTTTCACAGCATGTGGCCTGCTGGTAAGATGAGCAACTCATAGGATTTAACTTGAAGTTTTTATTTCTTGTTGGTGATTCTGCTCTTGGAAAATCTTAAATATTTTCTCTTAGGTGATTTACGACCCAGGGCTTGCAGATTCTGGCCAGAGGCCCCGGGATCCACTTGGAAGTGTGAGAGCCAGCCACGACGTTTACAATGGAATTTGGCTGATTTCTGGAGAAAGATTGCCCCTCTGGTTTTAGCTGCCATGCTGGCAGAGTTCTTTCTCCACAGGAGGCCAGCACAACTGTTTTGTAGAATTGGTTTCCTCAGAATTCATTCTTTGGCCACATTATTTTTTCAAGGTTAGACCATTTCTTACGTTAATTTGGAGTCAATTTATTTTGATATACACATTTATGTGTGTGAATAGTGGATTTGATTCTGAGTAGACGTCTTCCTCATTCAAAGTTCTTAAATTTGGGAAAATTACATAGTGATTTTTTTAATTAACTAGGGTAACAAATAAAAATTATGTAGAGGCTTGCTCAGGGTATGCCTGATTTCAAGTTTTTGCTTAGTACCTGCTATAAATAAAATACAGATACTTATTACATAATACAATGTATTTAATTATATACAATATATAATATATTTAGCTTGTATATTTTAAATATAGATATATATTTAAATGGCAGTCTATCCATTGCACGTATGCAGGGATTGGGGATATAAGTCAGTTGGTAGCATGCTTGCCTAGCATGCATGAGGCCCTGGGTTTGACAACACTGCTTTAAAGGAAGTCTGAAGATTCATGCCTGTAATCCCAGCACTCCGGATGTGGAGGCAGGAGGATCATCCTTGGCTACAGAGAGAGATGAGGGCAGCCTGGTCTCATAAGGCTTTGACAAAAACAACAAAAACCAAACAAACAAATATACAGTAGTTATTAAGCAATAGATACCCCGGTGTAAATTTGTATGTCAAGAGATCTATGCTAGGAGTGGTAGTTGTATTATCTGTTTTAGTTTTGTTTGTTGCGGCAGGGTCGAATTGTGTAGTTCTGGCTGAGCCAGAATTCACAGAGATCAGACTGTCTGTCTCCCAGTGCTGGGATTACCTGTTGGTAACACAAAAGGCGTTTAGTCCAAAAGAAGATGTGCCTTCAGTTTAAAATGCAGGATGTGCAGGTAGGGTTTGCTGAAGGAGGCAGAGGCAGGAGGATCTCTGTGAGTCAAGGCCAGCCTGGTCTACAGAAGGAGTTCCAGAACAGGCTCCAAAGCCACAGAGAAACCTTGTGTCAAAAACAAAAAACAACAAAAAAGGGCAAAATACACATGAAAATTTAAAGGCAATAGGACATTAATAACATTTTATATTGATAACATGTACAAATAATATATTGGGTTAAAGGCTATTAATCAGATTTACAAAGTATATTACATATATTGATCATTCCAGCTGTTTCTCTTATTAAAGTGTGACTGGTTAGAAACTCAAAGAATATGTGGTTTGCATTTTTGGCTTATGTTCTACTTCTATTGAATAGTGCCCTGCAAGAGAATAAAATAAGTAAAAAACAAAGCTGCCTTATGTATTTTTCATTTAGATGAACTAAAGGACTTGAGTAAATCAGTTACCTACAGTGTTTTCTGTTGCTCCCAGTTTTTCGACTTGATTCTCAGGGATTTGGAGACATGGCACAGCACTTTCTGAGCGGTGTTCCTTGCTTAGGAATTTTCTTTCCCTGCTGGTTTGACAGAAACAGAATTGGGGACCTTTAGAAGAAACTGTCTCAAGTCAAATCTGATCTTGTAGAATAAAAGCTCACGACTGAACATGGGGCCTGGTGGTGCACACATTACTCCCAGTACTAAGGATGACCTCAGTTTGAGCCCCAGGACCTACACGAGAAAAAAAACTGACTTCCTCCAAGATGGCTGTTGACATCTATCTACACACACACACACACACACACAGAGTATAAAAAAGTTAAAACAAGTACTGGTGCTGGGCGATGGTGGCGCACGCCTTTAATCCCAGCACTCGGGAGGCAGAGGCAGGCGGATCTCTGTGAGTTCGAGACCAGCCTGTTCTACAGAGCTAGTTCCAGGACAGGCTCCAAAGCCACAGAGAAACCCTGTCTTGAAAAACCAAAACCAAAAACAAACAAACAAAAAAAAAAACCAATTACTGGTCAAGAGCTAAAGAAAAATAGAGTTTTCTGGATGGTGACTTCATTTAAATGTGGCAAATGGATTTAAATAATGTCCCTTTGCTGCATTTTAAACATGAAATAAAAATAGACTTAACAGAAGGATTTTATTTTAAGATTAATGTTTTTGCTTAGAACACAAACATGTTGAATGTAAAAGCATGGAAAAAGACACATCATATAAACAGTTTCCACGAGAAGGCTGACAGGATGGCTCGGCATCACACAAAGGCATCTGCAGGACAAAAGGTGTCTGGAGAGCTGGGTGCAGTGGGCACCAGCAGCCTGGGGGACCTTGAGTTTCAGGTCAGCCGGGGCTCTACCTCAAAAGGCCAAATGAGTTCAATCCTTGGAACCCACGTGAAGGCAGGAGAGAACCAGCTTCCCATAGAGTTGTCCTCTGGGCCTGGCAGTGGTGGCGTACGCCTTTAATCCCAGCACTCGGGAGGCAGAGGCAGGCAGATCTCTGTGAGTTCAAGGCCAGCCTGGTCTACAAGAGCTAGTACCAGGGAGAAACCCTGTCTCGAAAAACCAAAAAATAAAATAAATAAATAAATAAGAACTCTTTGTGTGTGGCACACTTGCACCTACATACATACATAATCACACATTTTTTAACCGTAAGGGGTTAGTCCACCCACTGAGACAGTGTGCCTGTTCTAATGGGAGCTCACCAAATCCAGCTGGACCTGGACTGAATGAGCATGTGATCAAACCAGACTCTCTGAATGTGGCTGAAAATAGGGACTGACTGAGAAGCCATTGATAAAGGCACTGGGACTTGTTTCTACTGCCTGTACTGGCTTTTTGGGACCCTAGTCTATTTGTATGCAAAGCTTCCTAGGCTGGGATGTGGGGGAGTGGGACTTGGACTTCCCACAGGGCAGGGTTCCCTGCCCTCTCTTAAGGAGGGAGGAGGAGGGTGGAGGGAGAGTGGGGGAGCCGGAGGGGAATAGGAGGAGGGGAGGAAGTGTAAATTTTTGAATGGAAAAATAAAGATAAATAAATAAATAAATAAATAAAATGTCATGTGTGAAGAGTTATTTCGATTACAATTAGAAAGATACAGGTTAAAGTTTTGTGTTAATTTATATGTAAAAGAAACAATGCACACATATCTATATGGAGCAGGTAAAGGATCCATGTGTGGAAGTCAGAGGACAGCGAGTTGTGCATCTCAGGGATTGAACTCGGATTGATCTGCTCCCGCGGCAAGTGCCTTTACTGGCTGATCTATTTCAGCAGCCAAGACACAGAAGTTTTCAACATACATAAGCATTAAGACCCAAATAAATACACAAAGTAAAACCTGACCCACTTAAAAAAGACAATTCAGTGAGAGCAGTTTGGGACTTTAGATCCCACTTGCAGCAACTGACAGGTTAACGGGCATATAGCGAGAAGACAGAATGGAGACAAGATGCCCTGCAAACCCAGTTCCTCTACTAGATTTGCACAGGACATGCCACCCAGTAACAGCTATGGACACACATTTTCCTCCAGGGCATGCACGGCATGGTCCAGAGCGGATCCTATTTTTAAAAGGTTGGGATCATAAAACACCTGCTCTCTGACCACAATAGACTGAGATTAGATACAAGAAATCAGAGAGCTTAACATATATGTGGAGATTCACCAGTACAACCTTTAGGGGCAGCTATATTAATGAAGTTACAAGAGGAATTAGACAAGACCAGAGAATAATGATAAAACCTTCAGAGAGCAACACTTACAGAGTGCCATGACCGCGCTCACAGGGAAATCAGAGCTGTAAACACCGACGTGGGAAAAGATGCAAGATGCTAGGAGGAATGGTTCCTTCCAGGAATCCCAGCACTTGGGAGGCCAGGCTCCAGATTCTCCTGCTGCCATCTCCCCAGTGCCATCTCCCCAGGACTGTGCCATCATGCCTAGCTCCCGAGTTTTGGCAGAGGTCCTGTGATGGTTAGTTTTTGTTTTGTTTTCAAGTTGGCTACTTTGCAGTACCCAGTTGCCTGGTAAAACGCAAAGCCACTGCTGTGAAGGGTTATAAGGAATGCGATTTAACATTTGTCATCAACCAACAGATTACCCTCCGTGAGGTGTCTTCATTTTCTGCAATTATCTGAGGCCCTGATAAGAACCATCAGATGAACTCACATCCCAGGAGTGGGTGAGCTTTAGGCTCATTCTACAAAGCGACATCAGACACAAATACTCAGATAGTCTAGGAGATGTGCAGGATGCACGGTTGCCGTGTGCCTGAGGGCCGGATGGAGGAGAAGAGGTGAGGGAGTAGGGTACTACTGACACTTATGTAGCTTCTTTTAGGGGTGCCATAGTTACCTCAAATGTCTACTTATGGGCACAGCCCATAGCCACCAGGGAAGAGCGAGCTGCCACTGAGGAGTTGCCTGGGTCAGATAGCCTGCAGGCAAGTCTGTGGGGCGTTTTTTTGGCTGTCGATTGGTGTAGGAGAGCCCAGCCAGTGGTGGGAAGGTTGAAGCCAGTGGAGCAAGCCGTCAAGCAGCCACTCCCCTTTGGCTTCACACCTTGGTCCCCCTCTTATGATAGACTATAATTTAGGAAGTACAGTAAACTCTTTCCAAGTTCCTTTTGGTCATGGTGTTTATTCTGAGTAACAGAAAGCAATCTAGGACCGGAGTGACGAAGAGGTTCATGAAGACAGCAGTGGTCACGGATGTACAATTCTGAATATCCTAAACTAGCAGCTATAAACTTTAAAAGGTTGAACTTGGGCTGGGGAGATGGTTCAGACCGTAAAGGTGCTTGCCAGAAACTCTAACAACCTGAGTTCAATCCCATGGCCTACGTGGTGGAAAGGGAGAACTGACTCCCAAAAATTGTCCCCTGACATCCACGGGCACTGAGTCACGTGAGCACCGACATATATGTGCAAACCCATACCCATGTAATAAATAACTAAACTTTTAAAGTTTAGTTTAAACTAACTAAAGACTGGTGGTACACACAGAGGGACACGTTAGTCCCAGCTCTCCGGAGGCAGAGGCAGGCTGATCTCTATGAGCTTGTGACCAGTCAGGTCTACCGGGGCTAACCAAGGCCCACAGTGAGACCCTGTCTCAAAAAAGCAAAAAACAAATCTCACCCCCAAAAAACCCAAAGCAAAAAATAAATGAAAAAGGTTCATTTTTATGACACACGATCATATTCCAATAGTTATTTTAAAATACATTACAACTCTGAAGGCGATTGATCTTGACCTCAATTACTGAATCTTTTCCCATCATTTATCTGTATTTTTTACTTGTGATCAGAATGTAAGGATGACAGCATTCGTGACCCTCAAACCTCTGAACATTCCTATGCCAGCGTTTGGGGAGAGAAAGGACAGAGTGACTCCAACAGGACTCAGCCTTCTTTGTTGTTCACAGAAAACCTCACCATCGGATGGATGCTTGGAAACCCTCACCGTCTGATGGATGCTTGGATACCCTCACCATCAAATGGATGCTTGGATACCCTCACCGTCTGATGGATGCTCGGATACCCTCACCATCGGATGGATGCTCGGATACCCTCACCATCGAATGGATGCTTGGATAACCTCACCATGGGGTGGATGCTCGGATATGCTTAGCCCCAAGCCCTGCAATGGCACACCCAGGGAGCAGTACCTGTGTGACATCATATCTCACTCTCCTGGCTACTGCAGGATAGACTTTTAGCAGCCTCAGGGCCTTTCTGTCCTTTTTTACTCTCTTCTGTCCACTCTTCTGTCCACCCTTCTGTCCACTCTTCTGTCCACCCTTCTGTCTACCCTGTGCACTTTGTACCATATTTAACTACATTAGTATTTAATGAACATCCTTGAAATTTGTGTATGGGATATTGGATGGGCCCCATTGCTATGCTGGGGAGGTTGAAGAGAGAGTTCCCTCCCTCTCCCTCCATTTCTTTTTCTTTCTGAGGAGGCCTTATTATAGAAATCAGGTTGGCCACACAATTACAATCTGCCTCCACCCTCTTAGTGGTAGGATCACATGCGTACCCTACCATACCCTCAGGCTTATGGTCTTTTGAAGGGAATGAAACAATGGACAAATGAACTAAGAAGATAATTTCCCACTGTGATAACTGAAGGACAGGGTCAAGACTGATTGGAGGGGGAGTGGCTACGTTAAGGTCATGGTCTTTGAGAGATTTTATGCTGAGAAGGAAGAAAAATGAGAAGAAATGGAGGTGTGGAGAAAAGAGCCCAAAGCTGTAAGGTGAAAATGATTCATGTATATTGTATTGTAGAGGAGAAAAGCACAGAGCCAGGATGAAGCAAGGCGGGTGGGCGTGGGTTGGGAGGCACCTATGGGCCTGGCCGCCACCCAGGCATTGTCTCAGTTTAGCCCTGTGACTTGCTCTAAGGAAAACCACTGGACCACGCCAGCCAGGGTGGAGGCCTAAGTTTGTATTCCCAGGACTCGGGAGGTGGAAAGCAAGAGACCCATAGTTCAAGGGCATCTTCAGCTAAGCACCTCCAGGCAGGGATAGATGAGACCTCTTGCACAGGGCCAAAACAAAGCCACAGAGCTCTAAGGAAGGAAAGTCAAGGTGCTGGGGGCTTTGGGAGGCCATTGCTACGTGGCGTGGTCTACTAGTGCGGCAGTCAACAGCGGTGCTCAAAATGGTGAATTTTAACTAGTTTCTTGTTTGTTTTTTAATCTCAGCTGAGCATGGTAGCACATCTTCAATCTCAGCACTCAGGAGGCAGAGGAAGGTGGACGTCTGTGAGTGACTTCCAGGCCAGTCTGGTGTGCTCTCCTTTGTAAGTTATAGGAGGAGGACACAGAGACCCTGTCTCAAAAAACAAAGAAAAAGCCAGGTGTGGCGCACGCCTTTAATACCAGCACTCGGGAGGCAGAGGCCGGCGGATCTCTGTGAGTTCGAGACCAGCCTGGTCTACAGAGCTAGTTCCAGGACAGGCTCCAAAGCCACAGAGAAACAAAAAGCAAAAAACAAAACAAAAAACCAAAAACAAAAATTAAAAAAAAAAACAAAACACCAAAGAAAATAAAGCTGGACACAAATTCAATTTTTTTTGTGATCTTAAATATGATTTGAGGATCCTCTATAAAAAATTAAGCAAACAAATAAAAAACCCACTAAATACAAAATGGATAGGTCCTGAGCCAGGGAAAGGCCTAAAGAAGATTCATGGGATTCACGTTAAATCTTCCTCTGGTTAAGTTCTGGGCTTGGGGTTTGATGGCATTAAATAAATAAGAAGAAGGTGTATGTGGGGTTTGTGTATGTGTGTGTGTTACGTGCATGCGTGTGCCACTATGTGCAATGTGCACGTGGAGGCAGAAGATGACCTCCAGTGTCCACTGCCTTTGCCCTGAGATGAGATCTCTCTTTTTTTTTTTTGGTTTTCCGAGACAGGGTTTCTCTGTGGCTTTGGAGTCATTCTGTTATCTTTGACAAAGTTTTTTTTTTTTTAATCTTTTTCGTACATATCAAGAGAGGTATTTTCCTTTAAAGTGTTTTTTAATATTTATTATTGTGTATGCACTTGTGCATGATGTATGTATGTGGGCACATGTGCCCTGGCAATACGAGGTTAGAGGACAACTCTATGGAGTGGATTCTCTCCTTTTACCATTACAAGGTGGCCAAGCTTGGGCAGCAAGTCCCTTGACCCGAGCCATCTCCCTGGCTCCAGTTTTCTTTAACTGTGAGCTCTCCTGACATCTAATCCGCTTCACCCCTTCCTGAGCAATGTGGAGTTAAAGCCTCACCTGAAGAATGAGATCAAAATGGGATGGAAAGTACTCCACGTGCTGACACCTCCTGTTTTAATCTAAGCATCTGCATAGTTCTTGTTCACATGGACACCCCTTGTTTTAATCTTAAGCATTCACATTCTTTCCTTATTTGAGCTTTCAGAGAATGACCCCCGCCCTTTTGAAGAATGTGTGCAGGGTGTAGGGAAAAGCAAGAATGTGTTTTCAGGTCCATGTGCCTTGTAAAATCAGATAGAAGTGGAGCTTGGGGGTAACCACGATGACATGTTGGGGAACACACTGGGAAAGTAGGCAGAAAGTGAAAATGTACTTTTAAACTTGGGTGGGTGCTTAGGAGAACTTTTGAAAAAAAAATTACTGTGTGTGTATATGTGCATGTGTGTGTGTCGGTGTGTGCGTGCGTGTGTGCGTGCACACAGGCACACAGCCCACATGTGGAGGTCAGAGGACAGCTCTGTGAGTGGGTTCTGTCCTCTGTGAGTTCCAGACGCAGAGCAGAACATGGTGAGTGCTTCATGCACGGAGCCACCCTCCTGCCCTTTATAGCTTTTAGCATCCTTAGTGATGAAGTACTTCCTCCTCTGTGGCAAGGACAGGAGAAGAACTGGGCCTCGGGGTCAGGGGTCCCTGCTCCTGTCCCACTGTCACCGTAACTGCCTGTGATCTTGGTTCTCATGGCTGCCCTCATCTGTGTTTCGGGAGGGTTAGACCAGGTCCCTGGGGTGTCTTCCTGCCTAAGAGCATTGCCAAGTCAGCCATCCATTGTGCTGTAACAGAGCGTCCTCCAGAGCAGCCAGCTCCTCAGAGCTATTTGCCCTGGGGCTTTCAGACCCGTGTCCCTACGTCTTCCCTGGTTTTTAGAGGGGGTCTTTCTCTATCATCTGCTGTCATTTGTGGTAACTGCTAACAAAAATGGCAGCAGTTTTAGCCGGTCAGCTACACGCTGTATGGTTTTCTGTGTGCTCTAAAAGCCAGGAAGTCAAGGATCATAGGTGCTATGTGGGTTTCTAGAAAACAGAGCACATTTCCTGAAAAGGAGCACTCATTATTATTTGGCCACTTATATTCTCCCTCTCTCTCTCTCTCTCTCTCTCTCTCTCTCTCTCTCTCTCTCTCATCTATTTGAGATAGGGTTTCATGTAGGCTGGCCTTGGACTTACATAGCTGAGGATAACTGAATGTTTGTTAGAGGGAAGAGGGGATTTCTTGAGACAAGGTCTTGCTCTATACCCCCGACTGGTTTGGGATTCAACATATAGACCAGGTTGGCCTCGAATCCAGAGCGGATCCTACCTTTGCTTCCCTAATGGGGTCACAGGCATAAGCGGTCACATCTGGTTTTATGGATTTTATTCGATGCTGGAGACTGAGCTCAAGGCTCCAAGCCTGCCAGACTAGGACTCTACCCACAGAGCCACTCTGCCAGCCCCACCAACTTTCCATCTTAAAACCGTGCCCTGGTGCTCTCTGCTCTCTAGACCCACAACGCCCCACTCCAAAGCCGTCTCTCCCACCAGTGCCACCCACCGCTCATAGGCAGGTGGTGACGGAACAGTTTAGGGAGCTCCATAGAGTGGAGGCGTTGGTCTAGTATCTGATCATTTCCTTTGCAAGGTGACCCTGGTTTTACCCTGGTGAGGACACTCGGTTCTCTAGGAAGAGGTTGAGTAGGTGGTTCATTATGGAAGCCGCTGTGGCTACCAAATGCCTGATGCGGTTTCCCCACATTGAAGATGAAATATTTCCCCTCATTTACTCAACAGACAAATATGCTCAGTCCTGAAAGGACACGACCGTAGTGTCTGGGAGCCCAAAGCAGGGGCTCCAGACACTTCAAACAGAACATGGTGAGATGCTTGAAAAGTCATCCCGCTGACAGCCAATCTGCCTTGGCGTACCTCTTTCCTACTGGAATGGGGGAGTGCATCCTGGTGGCTTTCATTTAAATTACTTGGTAAATATGAAGTGAAGAAATAAAAAAATGAATATCAGAATTACAAAGGAAACTAGGTCTTTTCTGTCACTTAGGAGATAGAGAGTGGGCCAGAGAGAAGCCCGATGGACCTAAGGATGACTTACGTGGGTGTTGCAAAGATCCTGGTCAGGAAAAGTGGCTGTGCTCTTACATGGGCCCTGGTAAGGTTTCTCCCCGGAACCACCTGTGTAAGACAAAAAACTCATGTCTTATGGTTCCGGATGTGACACACTGCGGGTCGTGAGGCCAACACTGCTTTAATCAATCAGTCAAGTTCATAGAAACAGTGGGCACCTCTTCTTCAGTCTTTCATCCTTGGTTTCTGTCCCCTAAACTTTCAAATTCACTTCCTCTGACATCCCCTCCCCCAGGATGCTGCACCTCCAACCCCGGGGAAGAGGAGAGTCGAAGGTGCCCCCTAGACCTCAGCCAGGAATACCTCCCCTCTGTGAAGCCCTGCGGTCTTCTCTGTCTGCAGGGAGCTTGAGGGCTACTTACAGTAGTCAGGGCTGTTTTTGGCACTGGGCTTGCTTCAGTCCCAGGATGGCACTAACCCCACAGTTCTGACCTCACAGCTCAGAGAGGTCACCATGGAGACATGAGGTTGCAATTGTGACCTCCTGCCTGTTAGCCACCAGTGGCCATTCGGGTTGGCCCACCCACCAGCTGCAGGGGCCTGGACTGTAAATTTGGATAATACAGGACAAGTATACGTGGAACCCATAAAAGGGAAAGTAAGCTACTGGCCCTGGAGAAGAAAACTCAAGGAGTCAAGGGGCATCGGGATGGGGCACAAATATACCACCACCTTCATCTTTGAGCCGTGTGAGGAGTCTCGTTACCCGTGGATTTCAATGCTCCTTTTTCTTCTGTTCTAAGCACCATCAATCTCACAAACATATATAAAATTATGTGGAAGCAATGGGAAATTCCATAGTAAGTCAGGCTGACACTTGGTTTTGTAATAAAATTCTTACATGACATATGCACTTCAGTTGGGTTGTATATTTTCCTTAATGCCCACTCGGCTACAGTTATTGCCTTTCTATTCTCTTTATTAACTCAGAATTAAACAGTACGTTGTCAGCTTTAACACTGTCTAAGGAGACTGCCGGATCCTTTCTGTGAGTTTCTGCTTTTTCTTAGTAAGGCATATGCCCCCAAAGGGACTCCCCAAAACTTCTCAGCACCCATTCCTTGGTCCCCCATCTTCATTATTTTGTTTCGTTTGTTTGTTTTTGTTTTTTCAAGACAAGGTTTCTCTGTAGCTTTGGTGTCTGTCCTGGAACTAGCTCTATAGACCAGGCAGGCCTCTAACTCACAGAGATCTGCCTGCTTCAGCCTCCCGAGTGCTGGGATTAAAAGCGTGCACCACCACCGCCGGGCTTCATTTTTGTTTTTGTTTTTTGAGACAGGGTTTCTCTGTGTCTGTGTCGCTTTGGAACCTGTCCTGGAACTCACTCTGTAAACCAGCCTGACCTCACTCAGACTCGGAGCTCTGCCTGCCTCTGCCCTCTCAAGTGCTGGGATCAGGCATGCACCACCGCCCGGCTCTTATCTTCATTTTCCTCCCGTGGCACTCCTAACACATTGGTTCTTAGGCAGGTATCCTCTGGGCATTTTTCTCAAGGATCCTACAAGGAATTTAAAAGCCAGTTTTCTGTTTTTTCAGTAAGTAGTCTCAAGTAGCTCCGGCTGGCTTTGAACTCCAGGTAATGGAGGTAAAGCCTTGTTGGAGGAGGTGTGGCTTTTTTGGAGGGTTGTGGCCTTGTTGGAGGAGGTGTGGCTTTGTTGGAGGG
>JABTXL010000002.1:2879403-2886903 GCA_025134845.1 Neodon shergylaensis
TTGGAGGGTTGTGGCCTTGTTGGAGGAGGTGTGGCTTTGTTGGAGGGTTGTGGCCTTGTTGGAGGAGGTGTGCCACTGGAAATGGGCTATGAAGTTTCAGAAACCCATGCTGGGCCCAGTGTCGCTCCCTTTGCTTGAAACTTGCAAGCCTGATGTGAGCTCTCAGCTACTGCTCCAGCATCTTGCCTGCCTGCCTGCCACTGCCCTCCCTGTTATGATGTTCACGGACTAAGCCTCTGAAACTGTAACCAAGCCACTAATTAAATGCTTTTCCTTTATGAGTTTCATTGGTCCTGGTGTCTCTTCACAGTAGAACAGTAACTGAGGCGAGGTCCTTCAGCTCTCCCTGAAGCGGCCCTGATCTCTCTCAGACTCCCAGACCTCAGCGCTACATCTGCCCCCTCACACACAGGCACACGCTTACTTCCCTCTGCCCACTCACACACGGGCACACGCTTGCCTCCCTCCTGCAAGGACTGGTTTTATTTTAGGGAATGTTGAGCCGTGTACTTGAAAAATAACTAAAAAATAGTTCTGAAATGTTCACATTTAAATGAAGTAACATACAGCTCGTTACAGAGCTGAAGGGAGGCCAGGAAGCCTTGCTCTTTCCCCAGCCTCGCCTGCACCATTTGTGAGCGTGATGCCGCGGAGAAGGAGAACCAGTACAGGGCTCTTCTTTAGGGGTGCGGCTTCAAACCGCCTCCCAGATCTGGTGAGACCACTCAGCTAGTGTGGAAGCTGGACCACCACCTGACGCCATCCAGATAAAAGCCGACTTTCTCCTTATTTGTTTACTCAGTTTTAAATTGTATTTATCTATTCTTTGAGACTCTCATACATGTATACAATGCTTTTGTTTGCTTTGGAGACAGCGTCTCACACTGCAGTGTAAGCTGTCCTGAAACTCGCTGTTAACCCAGGCTGGGCTCACACTTGAAGCAGCCCTCCTGCGTCAGTCTCATGGGTGCTGGGATCACACCTGGCTGGGCTTTATTTATTTATTTTCCATCAGCAGGCTCTAAATGCCACTTGAAATCTAGCCTGACCACATTCGTGGGCATCTCCTTCTGGCTTGTGATGGTATACTTCAACATGGAGAGCCAGCTCTGCAGATCTTGTCCCTCAGAGGACCAGCCTGAGGCGGCCCTCACAGGTTTTCACAATCCTTTGGCTCAAACATTCACGTCTGTGGGGAAGGCAGACCTTTGGTCGCATTATGTCCTTGGCCTCCATGTGCAAGACTCAAACTTGTAGGGGCTGGGCAGATGGTCCAGTTCTTAAAGTGCTTACCTTGCAAGTACAAGGACCCAAGTTCAATCCCCGGTACCTACCTGAAAAAGGGAAAGAGCTGGGTGTGGAGACGCGTGCTCACACTCCCAGTGCTGAGGGAGTGAAGACAAGTAGAGCCCCAAGCTCTCGGGATAGCCAGCCTGTCTGTCTCCCCTGTGAATTCCAGGCTAGTGAGGGACTGCCTGTGTCTCAAAAGACAAGGCGAAGAGTTTCTGAGGACACTCGAGGTCGTCCTTCTGTCCTTCACTTACACACACCTGCCCTGGCACACACACACACACACACACCTGCCCTGGCACACACATACACACACGCCTATACACAATCGAACGTCTAGTGGAGAAACCCTTTTAAGGTGTTGATTTATTGAACCTGAAGGGACCACGGGATTCCAGTTCACCCTGCTAGCGCTCATGGAGTTCGCTTCATAGAGGATGAGATCTGGAGCAACCCGGAGATTAATGATTTAATCTGCAACTGAACCTTTCAAAAAAGACCTTTGCGGGTGAAGGATCGGAACAGACAGTCCTCCACAGAACATGTACAGTTAGCCAACAAACACACGAAAGGTGTTGAGCATTAGTCATGGGAAAATGCAAATCAAAGCCATAATGAGATGCCACCTCACCCCCACCGGAGTGGCTGGAGTGTGGGAAATCAGAATCCTCTTACACTGTTGAAGGGAACGTGAAGTGCTGTGGCAAAACAGAAAATGGTTCAGCAGTTAGCCTTCAAGAAGCTAAACAGAGGCCAGCAAGATGGTTTCTCTCTCGCACACATACACAAACACACACGGAGTTTCACTCTGTAGCTTAGGGTGGCCTCAAGCTCACTATGTGGGCCAGCCTAGTCTCAAGCTTGTAGAGACCATCTTGCCTCAGTTTTTGGAGTGTTGGGTTTATAGATAAGAGCTACTGTACTGAGCTAAAAAAAATTAATAAATTCTGATACATGCTATAATGCTGGATTAACTTTAGACTCATTGTGACAGGGGACAGAAACAACCACAGAAAATGGCACTGGGCCTATGAAATAGCCTGAAAAGACAAATCTATAGAGAGCGAGCAGGTTGTGAATGTGTAGGGGAGAATGTGAGATGAGAATTTAAGATTATTTTTTTAAATAAATAGATGAAATGTTGTAGCATGATTACTTTCATGATTGTACAACTATAAAGAAACTTACAGCCACTGAATCTTACAGTTTAAATGGGTAAATTGTATGTTATATGATTATGTCTCAAAAGAGGAAGAAAGGACTGGGGATATAACTTAATAGCAGAGGTTTTATTTTGTATGTATATGGTTCTAGCTTCTATTCCCAACATCACACACACAGACACACACACTCACACAGACACACGCACACACAAGAGACAGACAGACAGACACACACACACAGAGTTCTATCTCAGTTTTTAATGATCTTGGCTGCCAGAATTTTCTTTCTTATCTCTGAATTTCTTATTCACATCTCAGAGATGTGAGCTCTACTCTCATGACTCGGAGTTTGGAGAAGTCACGTTTCCTCCCTATAACAATGGCACTGTATAACCTGCTTACCTCTCTCTCTAAGGCATGTTCTTGTGAACTGAGTTTTGCACGCAAGCATTAAACTATGACACTATTAGCTACACCATTCAAAACCAAGGTGTTAGACAGCATGGTAGCTCACATTTATGATCCCTACACATGGGAGGCAGAGACCAAAGGTTCAGGTGTTTAGGGCCATCCTCAGCTACATAGCCAAGTGTGGGGCCCCCTTTTTCCTCATGGTCTGTTAGCCACTAGTCCACAGGACAAAGGGGTAGAAGTGGCAACAGAAAGCTTGTATGTGCCCTGTGAACATAGCAGAGATAGCTCTCCAGGAGACAATTTCAGTGAGTGAGCTCAGCTTTATTCCAGAGTCTAGGGGAGATACAGAATAGGGGCAGGGGCTGGGGTGTCACCTGGTTTGCATTAAACAGCACTTTCCTATCATAAAGCTCCTAGCACAATGTCTAATTATCATAATGGCAGGGGGGTGGTAGGGGGTGGGAGTGGGGGGTGTAAGTTTCTGCAGGGAACTGTGTCAAGAGTCATACTAGAGATAAGTCAGGCATCCCAGCCTAGAGACATACTCCAGATAAGGCTAGGTAGAGAACAGGAAGCTGTCTGTTTGGGGAAAGGGAGTCCTCCATACTGCAGAGCTTTGAGAGAGCTGCCAGGCCCTGGTAGATTGCCTCCTCTGACCAACAGGGCCTCCAAGCATGGTCTACATGAACCCATGCCTTCAAAGAAAGAAAGAAAAACAATAACAATGCAAACCCACTAAAACTTTCCCCAAAAGTTGTAATCTATTCTTTTCTACATTTTGAGTCATTCCCTTTCATTCCCTTGATGAATGAGACAGAATGATATTTGAACATAAAAAGTCTTAATGAAGTCATGATTACTATGAGTAAGGCTAAGAATATTGTGAAGATTAATTATGATTATCAACTTGACTATATTTAGGTGGGTTCATTTTGGAGACTCACCTCTGGGCATATCTATGAAGGATTTAACAGAAAGACCGTACCAGGAGAAAATGCCCACTTGGAACCAGGTAGCATAGTCACATGGACTGGACTCGATAAAGAGAAAAGGAGAAAGCTCGCTAGCTAAGCACCAGCATCATCTCTGTGCTTCCTGACTATAGATGACTGCACACAGTGTGACCGCTGCCTCATGCTGCTGTCCCCATGCTGTCCCACCGTGATGAGTATACACAGTGTGACCACTTCCTCCACCATGATGACTGCACACAGTGTGACCGCTGCCTCCACCATGATGACTGCACACAGTGTGACCACTGCCTCATGCTGCTGTCCCCATGCAGTCCCACCGTGATGGACAGTAACCTCAAATTGTGAAAAAAAAAAAAACACGTTTATCCTTCCTTAAGTTGCTGTAGTTAATAAAAAAGCATTTAAAAATCCATAAAAATTTTACTTTTCAAATTTGGCATTGTGAAACTGGAGCGCTTACTGCTCTTGCAGAGGTCCCGGGATCTGCTTGAGATAGCTCACAATCCTCTGTAACTCCAGCTCCAGAGAACCCGATACTCTCTTCTGTCCTCTGAGGACACCAGGCATGTATGTGGCGCAGATGCGGACGTTCAGGAGAACACTCACTCACATTAAAATGAAAATAAATGTGAAAACCCACTGTGAAAACACTCCTTAGTTGACCCTTCTTTACTTCTGTATCAATCCCTCTGCTAAGCTGTTTTTGTGTACTGGTCGGATCTCAGAAACCAGAGGTCAAGAAAGCATATTTAATCTGCCTGATACAATACCTCAGTGCCCGTAGCAATGCCATGAACTGGTATTTACCCTGTAAATGCTGGGGTTATCTGTTGCCTGGTAACAGAGGAGGCTAAACTGATAAATGGAAATAGGACAGTGAGAATGTCTGGGGTCATATTGAATTTCGTGAGAACAGTAAAACCGATGTGAAGCATCTCGGGCGATGAGTGATGTCTACACTCTTCATAAGGTCAAGGACACGACCAGGAGGCTCAGAGAAGAGAAGAGGAGCTAACACACCTGCTGAGCCACGAGTGGAGAGGGGGCGCCTGCCTGCTTTTCTGAGTCATGCCACCTTGGCTGAACACAGTATGGAAATTCTTCATTTGAACTTTGGTCCAGAGTGTGACGTCATTCCGCAAGGGGATCTGCCTTACCACTTACAGCTGGTAGTGTTTTTTTTTCTTTTTCATTAAAAATTCTTGATTTTACATTGTATTTTATTTATCTCTGTGTATTAACCCACCATGGTATGAGTGGACATTAGAAGACAGTTCTCGGGAGCTGGATGTCGCCTACCATGCGAATTGCAGAGATCAAACTCAGGTCATCAGGTTTGGCAGCGGCTGCCTTACTTCTACCCATCTCACCAGCCCCTCTGTGGTGTTTTGATTGTAACTGGGCCCCACAGTCTCATAGGGAGCGGCACTGTTAGGAGGTGCGGCTTTGTTGGAGTGGGTGTGGCCTTGCTGGAGGAAGTGTGTCACTGTGGGGGCGGGATTTGAGGTTTCCTATGTTCAGGATACTGCCCAGTGTCTCAGTTGACTTCCTGTTCCCTGAAAGCCAAAATGTAGCCAGCACCATGTCTGCTTACATGCCGCCATGCTCCCCACCATGATGATAATGGGCTGAACCTCTCAAACTATGAGCAAGGCCTCCCCTCCAATTAAATGTTTTCTTTAGAATAGTTGCTGTGGTCATGGTGTCTCTTCACAGCAATAAAACCCTAACTAAGATGTGAGTGTGTGTGTGCTTGTGTGTGTGTGTGTGCATGTGCGTGTGTGTGTGTGTGTGTGTGTGTGTGTGTGTATGTGTCTGTCCAGGGGACTGCTTCCAGCGTCATCCTCAGGAATATGGCCCATATCCTTGGAAACAGAGCCTTTCTTTGGGTGGAGCTCACTAATCAGGTTAGACTAGCTTACCCAGGAGCCCCAGGGATCCTCCTGTCTCCACTGCCCAGTACCGGTATTCCAGGTGTGTCCCGTCCTCACTTGTGAGTTCCAGGGAGCCGAATTAAAGAATCCACCTTAAACAGGGACACCAGACATTCCCATGCCACAGACATCGGTCAGAAGCAAAGAGACCAGCTATGCCAGGATGTTCCCTTCCCAGCACACAGCCTTCTTCAGGTCCGCCCCCCCAAGACGACGCCCACAAATCAGCAGGAAGCAGTTTTGAGAATTCGCCGCCCCAATTCCTTCAAACTGGAGCGTCTAATTTGCTTTTTTATTAAAAGCAAGATGTGGGAATGTTATTCTTTAGGTCCCTGCCCTAGCCACGCCTACTCCTTTTTAACCTCTGACCTGCCCGCTGCCATCTTCTTCCTTCCTTCTTCTGCTTCCTTGACGTGCACGTGCCTTCTCTCTGTCTCTCTCCTTTTATCTTTTTCCTCTCCTTTTATCTCTTCTCTCTCTCTGTCTCTCTCTCTCTCCCTTTCCCCCTTCAATAAATGCTTCTATGGCTACTTTCTGTGTCCATGGGTCTGTTCACATGCGCCCGCTGCATTGGGGGTTCCGCCGTGTGGCTTCCCGCTGCTGCTCGGGTGCCGGACTCTGGGGCCGGCGCCCGGCACCGCTGGTAACCCGCCGGAGCTTCCCGCTGGTGGGAAGCTGTAGCCGCTTTTCTCATGGCGGGCTCCGCCAGCCCGCCCGGGGATCGTTTTTTAGGAATAAGAGTAATTTTATGTGGGTTCTGGGAAACAACTCAAGTCCTTGTTCTTACAGGCCAAGCACTTTACTGACTGAGCGAGCCCCCTCCCCAGCCTTGGGTTTCCCCTTTCTCTCTTAGAAGCTGTTGAATCATAGGCAAGATGCCCAGGACAGGTAACAGTGGTAAGATGCCCTTTTGAGGAGTATCTGGAGTTAGATGCAGGTCTTAGCGAGAGTGACATTTCTTTTATTAAAGTTTAATATATATATATGCCATAAGAAGGCACCAGATCTCATTATAGATGGCTGTGGGGCACCATGTGGTTGCTGGGAATTGAACTCAGGACCTCTGGAAGAGCAGCCAGTGCTCTTAACCTCTGAGCCATCTCTCCAGCCCGAGAGTGGCATTCTCTGGATGCTTCCAGGTATGTAATCCCTTCCTGTAAGCCATCATTGATATGTGGGCTCTTCCTCAAGCATACAGGCACACACCACAGTGTGCAAACTTGGTGTGCAAACTTGTCTGGGCCACAAGGGACTCCAGATGAACTGTGCAAAGTCCCAAGCTGCTTTCAGGGGTTACTGTGGCTGTGGGTCACTTGCGTCTGTTGGTGGGATGCCCCTTCAGGGTATAGACACCATGACAATGTCTTAGCATGGCCATTAGCATTGCTCACTCACAGGAGTGGAAGGCTTTCCCCCAGGCTAAGGCTGCATTCCACTCTCTGGGGCTTGTACTAGGGTGTTCATCTCACCAAGGCCAGGCAGCTCAGCAGTCAGTCACTGTTTACTGTCTTCTTCCTTTCCCTCCTTCCCTGAGGTGGCTCAATTTTGATTGAAGGTGAACTTTACAGGCTGCCTCTTCAGAGCTCTACTTTGGGGTTCTTTCTAAGAAACAAAGCCCAGGATTTGTCTCTAAGGTAATCATCACATGCTTGGGTCACTTGGCTGTGGAACATTTGACTGTGGAACAGGAGCAAACATGTGATCACAGTGCCACAGGCGCCATCA
>JABTXL010000002.1:2889403-2938252 GCA_025134845.1 Neodon shergylaensis
GATATCTGTGTTGAAGATGCTATAATCTGGGGCTGGAGAGATGACTCAGTGGTTAAAAGCTCTGGCTGCTCTTCCAGAGGACTCTGGTTTGATTCCCTAGGATTCACAGGGCAGCTCACAGTCATCTGTAACTCCAGTTCCAGGGGACCTGACGCCCCTCTCTTGATAACCAGGCACGACACAATATTAACAGTCTTCTGATCTCCTCTCTAGAAAGGCCTTTAAGCAGGCGTGAAGAGCGAAGGCGTCCCTGTCTGAATAAACTAGGGGCAGCCCCAGTGCAGGGCTGCAGTCTGCAAGACTGAGTGGCCAAGCTCGGCCCGGATGCTGAGCTGCAGCCCCAGTGTAGGCTGGAGAGCACATTTTTTACGGCCGTCAGCAAAGCAAAACCAGCCGTTCCTGACTCAGAACAAAGGGAACACAGAGCACCACTGTGTTCCCTAGGAGCGATTTGCCACCGAGGAGGAGTGGGGAGAGAAATGTACTTTACGCATCACTGAAGCTACAGCTCTGAATTGTGCATGTGTGCACACGTGTGTGCACGTGTATGTGAGTGTGCGTGTGTGCGCACACACACTTGTGCGTTTTTGTGTGTGGAGATAAACACTGTAACAAACATAAACAGACAACTAAAAGAGCCCAGTGTTTACTCATGGGAGGCACAGGTTTTAAGGACTGTGAACCGGATCCTCTGGACTCTCCCATGTGTTTCTACAGTCTCGTAGTGTGAGAAGAGCTGAGGGGCTAGGGGTGGTCCTCAGTGGTAGAGCACTTGCTGGCCTCACGTGTGTGAAACCTGGGTTTCATTTCCAATGCTAGGAAGAAGGTGGAGGAGGGAGGAAGATGAGAGGAGGAGAGAGGGAGGAAGACAAGGAGCTGGAGGAGAGGTTCAACAATAAGCAGTCATAAAATTAGTAATTCATAGCTTCTCATATAAGATATGTTATAACAAATAATCCCTGTGATTACACAGAGAAGCAGGAGAAAGAACGAGAAAAGGTAGATAAAAAAAATTCTTATCAGAAAAACGTTATTCCATGCAGCTTGGTGGTGAATGCCTGTAATTCCAGCACTCAGGAGGCTGAGGCAGGAGGATCATTCAAGTTCAAGTTTCAGGCTAGTCAAGTCTATATAGAGCAAGATTCTGTCATAAACAAATCAAGATACCTCAAAGCAAATGACAAGTTGACTGCGCCATTGGAAACTCTAAAAGGACCAAGCAAATGATTCAGTCACTGAAGTACCTGCCTGCTGTGCAAGCAAGGGGACCCAAGCTTCCGTCTCCAGCACCCAGGTAAAGAGCTGGGGATGGAAGCAGGAGTCTGTAACCCCAATGCTAGAGAGCCTGGGGGAAAATGGTGGATTTCTGCCCTTTCCTAGGTCACCGTAAGTCAAATAAACCCTTTTGTCCCCATGTTGTTTTTGGTCGGTGTTTTATACAGCAGCAGGGAAGCAGACTAGAAAGAGCTCACATTGTGTGCCATAGTTCATTCCTTTGTGTGGCAGAGTACAGTTCCATAATATGGACATGTAACTAGTTTTTCCTCTCTGTTGATGCATGCTGGCTAGAATGATTTCAAGTTTTAGAGTATTAAAGCTAGAGAGAATAGACCAGGGATGCGCAAGGTCCTAGGCTCATTCCCTATCCAAACGCTCACACAAAGACTAAGGCTACCATGAGTACCCTTCCTTGTCTTTTTTGTGGATCTGTTTCTATTGGGAAAGTTCCTAGAAGTGGAAAATGGTGAGAATTGTACCCACTTTGAAGTTCTAGACAGAAATACTCAAATAATGAACAGTCAGGGTCAGAAGTAAGAGATCCTAAAGAAACATCTTTAGATCACGGTAGAATTGCAAACTCCCCACCCCCTTTTTTTAGATGAAAATTGTTGCTGGGCTTGGTGGCTCCAGCCTGTAATCCCAGCTATTGGGGAGACTGGGGCAGAATGACTGTAAGTTCAAGGCCAGCCTGAGCATCCAGGGCAGCGTGGGCAACTTAATGAGACCTCGTCTCAAAAAGTGAAAGGAGGGGACAGAGGAAATGGGTCAAAGGGAAAGTACTTTATATAGCATGCAAAAGACCCTAACTTCAGCCCCAGGCAATGCAAGGAAAAATAATGAAAACATCAGAATGTGACTAGTGTGAGTCCCCACTGCCTAGCGTTTGGCGGTTTCTCCATGGAGTCCTTACTTAACTTCGTTCATAGCTCAGTTCATCGTATGTAACACGAGGTTTAAGACTGACACCTAATTCATGAGGTTTTCCAGCAGCTGAATGAAATGACGCTCACACAACTCTGCTGAACACGCACAGCCACTCAAGCTGCTGACTGTTACAATGACCGCATCACCATCACACAACAGCCAGGAAACGCTTGACTGTACCCCGTTTCCCAGAGCACAAGTTTGTCCTAACTTGAGAGTGGGATTCAGGCTCAGGTCTGCTGTGGCACTAGGGCCAGTTCTAACTCACAGTCACAAGATGGGCCACCATCTTCCGTAACACTCAGCTCCAGATGCATTGGTTTTCCCAGTGAGCTTCTGGGAACAGTCTCACCAGACACTAAATCTCCTGATGCCTTAACCTTCAGATTCTTAGCTTCTGAAACTATATAATGTATTTCCACTTATAAACTGTCGGGTCTAAGGTGTTTTGTTACCGTATACAAAAGGGACCAAGAGAGGTGGTAATTTAGGATTCCTTCCTGTAAGAGGGCATGTGGCAGCCCATTTTAAATGCGGATCACGGACGACAGGTGTTGTCTATCAGATTTCTACACGGAGAGCTGCCCTCAGGCCCTCAGAAAGGACTTGGCCTTCCGTGTGTGGGCTGTTCAGCGACCTGGCATTTGTCTGACACTTAGACCAACCCTTCCTGCCCTGGAAGAGCTACCCACTAACAAAGAGTTACAGGACCAGCTTGTCCCCCCTTCCCCGTTGTGTTTCTGTCTCCCTGAATGCCCTTTGATACTATATTCTCCTGCCTCCACCTTCTGGGTGCTAGGATCCGGTGTCCACCAACACCTGGCCTCTCACTTGGGCGTCTGGTACCGGAATTCTTACAGAACATTGTGAAAAAGTGGACGACATCTTTTCCCACACCAAGGAGTGGGCAGGACTTAGAAAAGTCGATGTATCTGACAGTGGAAGAAAGAGTTGAAACCCTTCTCATAGTTGAAAATTGATGGGTTTGAAAAATTTCATTTGCCACAGAAGAGAGGAGGTAACCTTCTCCTCTTTCTCCGTGGGGTTGAAAACTGACTTTGGCCGATTCTGGAGGATGTCAAGGGTGGCACTGATGGGGCTGTACTTATTGCAGGTTGAACTTGGGAGCTGGTGGAAGTGTGACCAAGGTCATAAAAGGAGTCTGATCTCAGATTTGTGAGCAATTGTGCACTCAGAGGCCAGAGTGAATTGTGAATCTTGAAAAAAAAAATAAACAAAAGCTTCTAAAGGAGGAAGAAACGGAAGCAATCAATGCCCCACCCCATCACCACGTCTACCCGCCAGCATCAGGTACCCCAGGACCGCTTGGTGCTGACAGTGTTCAATTTGTTTATTTCTTTCTTTTCTATACATCTGCCAATGAGACTGCTTTTTTCTGGGCCTCCCAGCAGAGTGAAATCAATGACTGTAAAGCTCACATCTATATTTGGGTTCAAACTTTTCCTTTCTCAGTTTTTCTTTCTCTAAAATGAATTGATGGGCTGCGTTTTAGGACTGTGTGAACAGATTTCTGCATGGGAAGCGATGAGAACAGGATCGACCACGGCCCCGGGCTGGAGCCCCGCTGCTCTGCTGAAACGGAAGGAGCCAGCGGAAGGCTCCTGAGTCAGGAGAGACATTTTGACCTCATGAAGGGGTAGAGATTTCAATTTTCTCCTCAGGCCCAAGACAGAGATGGGATTTTTTTTTTTCCTCTTCAAGACTATATTTCCTCACATGGTCATAAAATGCAAAAGAACTTTCCACTCTGCTATTGCAGGACAGCTGAATTGTACCAACACAGAACGGTTAAAGAAATAATGTAAAAAACAGCAATAAACTAATTGTCTGTAGGTGTCAGCCTGTGTGTGATGCGGTACACCTGCGGAGGTCAGAGGACAACCCTGGGTCTTTGTGTTTGTTCGGTTGTTTGCTTTTGTTTATCAAGACTGAGCCCTGAGTGACCTGGAACTCACTCTATAGACCCGGCTGGCCTTGAACTCAGATATCTGTCTGCCTCTACCGCTGGAGTGCTGGGTGGGATTAAAAGCCTGTGTCGCTACTCTGGCACAACCTTGGGTCTTGATCCTAACTTCTGTCTAAGATAGGGTCTTCTGTTCACCTTTGGCCCATCAGCTTCTGAGGACTCTCTTGTCTCCCCCTCCCCTGATGCTGGGACGGGAATGTTGGTATTACAGATGTTTGGTGCCGCTTCTGGGGATCCAAACTCAGGTCTCACAGTTATGCAGCAAGTCCTTTACCCAGGGAGCCATACCTCCAGCCTTACATCCCCTTTTCATCAGGCTAAATAATACGGTCAGATTGTTCATGACTTATTCTATTATTTCAAGTATCTGCTAAAATAATTCCCTCTGTATGTCTTCTTGCTCTTTTGCTCCATCTGAGTGTGGGGCTGGAACCCAGGGCCCTGCTCTTGCTAGAAGAGTGCTCTACCCTGAGCCAAATCCCCAGCCACTAGAGCGGTTCCTTTTTTTTTTTTTTAACATTTATTTATTTATTATGTACACAGAGCATTCCTTCCATGTATGCCTACAGGCCAGAAGAAGGCACCAGACCCCATTACAGATGGTTGTGAGCCACCATATGGTTGCTGGGAATTGAACTCAGGACCTTTGGAAGAGCAGGCAGTGCTCTTAACCTCTGAGCCATCTCTCCAGCCCCCTGGTTTTTTTTTTTGAGACAGGGTTTCTCTGTGTAGCTTTGGAGCCTGTCCTGGAACTAGCTCTGTAGACCAGGCTGGCCTCGAACTCACAGAGATCCGCCTGCCTCTGCCTCTGCCTCTGCTGGGATTAAAGGCGTGCACCACCGTGGCCTGGTTTAGACCCCGTTCCTTAACTATGCAGTCCCTCTGCCAAAGCTGTTTGGAATCTCCAGCTGGGGGGTGGGGTGGGGTGTTCAGACCCTGCCCCTCTGCACACCAAACAACAACTCCCTGGAGCTGTCATTCCAGACTCCAGGCCTGAGAAAGCCTGCTATCAGCAGCTCCTCCCCCGGAGATGCGGGCACCCTGCCTACAGGTTGTTTAAGACGAGGCTCTCCAACCTGCCCCATGGTTCTCTCTCATGGGTTTCTCTTCTTCCCCTGGGGCCACCAAGGAATGCTTTGCTCAGATTAAACCTGGATTTATTAATTCTTAATTCAGCTCAGTTCGATTGGCTGCGTCGGCGGAGAGGCTTAATACTGGGGTACAGAAATCTTTCAAAAGCTATTTGGTATTGACATATATTTTGTTTTATTTTATAGTATAATTCACTGTCTGACATATGTTTGTATTTATTTATTTTTACAAATTCTTCCCTTCGTTAAAATCTGAGCTGCTCGAGGGCTGAACTTTGCCTGTTATTATCACCATAATCAGAATGAGCCAGGCTCAAAGTGCCTGCTTAATGTTGAACAAATCCACAAAATCTTGAAAAACAAGGAATGGGGAGGCATGATTGGTGGGCACTGGGGGTGTATTATATTAGTTTCTTCTTTCTTTTCTGTCATTGCTACAATACAATACCGGACAAAAAGCACCCGGGGGAGGAAGAGTTCCCTTTGGTTCCTGGTTAAAGATATGATGATCATGTAAATGTCATCTACAAGGTTCACCTGTAGAACCATTCCATCACCAGAACATTGGCACAAAAAGCTTGTAATCACGCAAGGAAGTTTATGGCCTTGTGTTAGGCTGCAGCCATAGCTATCCCTGGCTTCATGTGGACTTGTGGGTCATGGATAGAACATGTCTGGGTAGTCTGTCATGTCAGGAAGACGGGGCCAGGATCCTGTCCTGGCTGGTCACGTGGGCCCACAGTCAGGATGCACACAGAAGGGAGAGAGCTGGTGCTCATCTGACTTCCTCCTCTTATCCAGCCCAGGACCCCACCCTAGGGAATGGCCTCACCAGATGGCAGAAGGGGGGGTCCCTTTCCAGTTAAGCTTTTCTGGAAATGCCCTCACAGAGGCACTGAAAGAGGCTTCATTTCCATGGTTATTCTAAACCCCTGCAAGTGGACAATCAAGACTAACTGTCACCGAGGGGTGTTTGGCAGGAGTGGGCACTGAGCCCAGGGCCTTGTGCTTGCTCGGCACAGCCCCAGCTAAACCTTTGTTTCACACGACAGGAGGGGCACCACTAACAGAGGATCGGAGAAGACACTGGAGTACTGGATTCTCAAATCTCCATGAAGATTGTCTCTTCTGGAGTCAGGCATAAAGTTGATTCTATGTATCCTTACACTATCTACAATGTGTGTGTGTCTCATGAAGGTCTGTTATCCACAAGGGCGTTATTTAGTGATAATCGTATCATGGGAGATACATTATCTATGTGTAGCAAACTACCTCACAGTGTAGCAGGAATCTGGGAGGCTCAACCAAGCCCTCCTCTGCAGGATTTCTCACAGGCTAAGAACTAGGAGGTCCTACCCAGGCATGCAGCTATCTCGAGGCTCTCCTGGGGAAGGAGCTGCTTCCAATCCCAGGATCACTCCTGTGGTTTCTGGTGGGCTCAATTCCTCGGGGGGCTGTCGGCCGAAAGCATCCATTTCATCCTGGCTGCTGCCCAGAACTGACTGCCTTTAGTTCCTTCACATATGCGGGCCCTTCAACACAGCAACTGACTTTATCCAAATCAGCAGAGCAAGACAGGGATGTAGCTCAGTGGTAGAGTACTTGCCTAGCATGCACCAAGTCCTGGGTTTGATGGGTTTGATTCCCAGCACCACGAAATGACGACAGGAGTAATAAAACCAACCAAGAAGGTAAAGAGAAGGCTCAGAAGGAAGACAGCAGCTACCTGCACAATCTTAAGTGATGGCCATTGCTCCTCCATATTCTTTCTGTTAGAGCCCACTCACCAGTTGCAGCTCAAGTAGAACGGGGCCAACAGGAACTACCTGGGCTGGGCTCTTTGGGCATCATATTTGGGGAGCTGCTTGCTACAGAAGGAAGCCAGAGGGCCGGCATAGAGGGGCTGGAGAGGGAAGCTGTTTGCAGTGGCAGAGACTTCATTCTAGTTTAAATTTAGTTTACAAGCTTGAAACATTTCCTTACCATTTGGATGGAACCAACTGGTAATCTAAAGCATGCTTCATCTTGTGTTACTAAAATCACGGAGGATGGGGCTGGAAAGATGGCTCAGTGGGTAAAGTGAGGACCTGAGTTCAGATCCTGAGCACCTGTGAAAAGGTAGGCACTGTGGCCCCCACCTGTAATCCTGGTAATCCTGGCTGGTGTTAGATTAAACAGAGGGTCCTCAAGCTCTTCTGATGACTTCCAGAGTTCTGGAACCTCTCTGCCTTGCTGACCAGCACTGGTGTGCTCTGTTCACAGAGGCCCTGAGCTGAGGGATGGTGTCCTTGTAAGAGGATGAAGAGACACTGGAGAAGAAGGCTGCACTCCCGCAGGGAGAAGGGAGCTGTCACAACAAGGAAGAGGATCCTCACCAGGTGCCTCGAAAGTCAGCATCTTCATCTGGGATTTCCAACCTCCAGAACTTTGAGACAGAACTTCCTGTTTATCTGCAACACATGGTTTTATAAATATTCCAGCCCCCAGGAGGCCGAGGTAGGGAATCTCTGTGAGTTGAAGGACAGCCTGGTCTATATATCAAGTTCCAGGTCAAAACTGCAGAGCGAGACCCTGTCTTCAGGCATTCTCCTGTGTGCATACTTACACACACACACACACACACACACACACACACACACACACACGGCCTGTTTAAAAGTGTCTGTATGTGATCTTCATTTATGGTAGTCCAGATGATGGACGGACTCATCTTTCCCTCTCCGTAGCTCCCTTATTCTGCCCAGGCTGTCCTCAAACTCACTATGTAGTTGTGTGGATTGCTCTGAACTCACACTGCTGCTGCCTCAGTTTCCCCAGGGCTGGGATTACAGGTGTGTGTCACCATACTTTTGTTCCTTGCTTTTTACAGCTAAGTCTCCTGTAGGCTGGTCTTAAACATGGTATGTAACTGAAGATGACCCTGAACTTATGATATTCCTGCTTCTGCTTCCTGAGTGTGTGATCACAGGTGTATCACCATGCCAGGTTTCTGTTGTGCTGTGGATTGACCTCAGGGCTCCATGCATGTCAGGTAAGCTCCCTACACACTGAGCCACACTCTCGGCTGGTGTTCTAGATCATCGAATAATATATAGTGGTGTCTTGTGATTCATTAGCTTTAGACACTACTGATTAGTGTCCTGTTATAGCAAAGAGATATTTAGACTTTGTGTACCCTTTCCCAGGAGTTCCAATTTAGGTTGAGCCAGGATGTGAAATCTACAGTCTTTTCTTAATTATTGGGAGAACTATGGGGATCAGATCACCGGGTCTGAGCAGACACAGCCTTTGTTGTAGGTACAAGCTGTCTGTTACGTGGAAGAGGGGAACTCTGGTATCCTGGGAGGAGAATGTGGGTAGAGTGAAAGGACTAGATCAGCATAGCCCTCCCTCCCTCCTCCTCCCTCCCTCCTCCTCCCTCCCTCCCCCACCCTCCTTCTTTTCTTCTTTCCTTTCTTCCTTTTCTTCTCTTTTCCTTTCTTTATATCTCTTTCTTCCTCTTTTTTCTCTCTTCCTTTCTCTATTTCTCTCTGTTTTTCTCTGTCTCTGTCTCTCTCTCTCTCTGTCTCTCTCTCTCTCTTCCAGCTCTATCCCTGAGTGAATGGTAGAGAAGAAAGCCAGAGAGATTTCATATTTTTAACTCTGTTATTTCTCTTTTTTTTTAAAGTTATGATTGTCCTCGTTAGTTTTTGTGCCAGCATGATACAAGTTAGAGTTGTCAGAGAGGAGAAAACCTAAACTGAAAAAAATTCCTCCAAAATATTGGACTGTAGGCATTTTTCTTAGCAACTGATATGGGAGAGCCTAGCCCATTGTGGGTAGGACCAGTGGTCCTGGGTTCTATAAAAAAGCACACTGAGCAAGCCATGAGGAATAAGCCAGTAAGTGGCACCCCCCATGGCCTCTGTGTCAGCTCCCGCCTCCCGGTTCCTGTCCTGCTTGAGTTCCTGCCTTGGTATCTCTCAGTGGACTATGATTTAGGATATGGAAGCCAAATAAACCCTTTCCTCCCCAAGTTGCTTTGGTCACTGTGTTTCATCACGGCAGAAGTAACCCTAGCGAAGACACGCATGGCAGTGATCTGAATGAGAGATGTCCCGCATAGGCTCATGTATTGGAACACTTGGTCCCCAGATGGTGGTACTGTGTGGGGAAGTTATGGAACCTTCAGAAGGGAGTACGTCACAGAGGGTGGGCTTTGGGGGTTTATGGTCTTGCCCCAGTTCCAGTGCACCCTGTTTCTCTGTGTGTTTGAAGATGTGAACCCTCAGTTTCCTGCTACCACGCCACACCCCTGCCATTACGGACTCTTCCTCTGGAACCTTAGGCCAAAACAAAGGCCACTGTTGGTAGCAACAAAAGTAACCAACACAGATACACAACAATTAGCTTCAGTACAATATTTGTGTACACATGTCTCATGCTCCTCTGCTTACCACTACCTTCCCCCATGTCTCCCTTCCACTCACTCGCCCTCATCTTTCCCTGCTGGTCCTCCTTCATAAACTGATATTCTGAAAATTAGAGAAAACATTTGATACTTTGGCTTTTCCTGATCCATTATTTTCTCTTGTTTTTTGTTCTCTACTTACTTCTCTATTTCTCCTTGTGCCCCCATTGGAAAATGGAAAGGAAATTTCCTCTCCTGGAAGCAAACCTGAGGGGAGCAGCAGCTTGCCTTCTATGATTCCAAATCTGTTCTTAAAATAGCTGTGTTTGGGGCTCGGCTGTGTGCCAGGGCCAGAGGGTCCTCACAGGCTCAGGCCAGATCCGACTTCCGCTGGGAGTTAAGCAAGGCAAGTAGGTGTTGAGGGGCATTCAGCTTAGGAAGTTCGATGAAGTTTGGGGTCAGTCCCATTCCACAGTTGTCTGCCCTCAGGATTGGGCTCTACCATTAGTCTGCATGTTCAGTGTCCTGCAGAACAATAGACTTATCAGATTGATGCTCACACAGCCCAAAATTTGCTGGGCTATTCTCATACCCAGCCGGGCTCATTTCAAGGCATTCAGACTATACCACAATCAGCGGCTGACACTATCCTAAAATAATGTAAAGCCAGGCTAGTAATTACACACTGGAGGGAACTATGTATAGGGAATCTGATTAACTTGCGGGTGGTGCGGTGTTGTGAGCTGGAAACATCTGAAGCCGAACAGTTGAGCTCATCTTGGGAAGGATGAAACACCAACTGCAAATCCCGAGCTCAATCTTAAACATCTTGCTGCGAAAGCATTAAACGAGTGTTTGGGCTTTGTGGGTCAAGAGATGAAAAGGACCACATCTGTAGGACAATCTTCCCCAAATTTACAGTACCATAGGTGGTACTGTAAGGGTATTCAAGGGAAAACCCACCAGTAACAGCTGACGTACAGTGGTGACCACAGCTGTCAGTAAGTGTGGCTGTCGTCATGTCCCCCACATCCTGAGGCTGCTCAGCGTGACTAGCAGAGGAGAAGGCTGTGGGTGGTATTTGCAGGGGTTCTGCAATCACCTCCCATGTATGCATTGGAGGATCTCCATCCTTGCTTCCATCGCATGCTTGTGTGATACCCTCGACTGGAATGTCCTGGTTGGGGTGTTCTCTGCTCCGACAGCCGGAGGTCACTCCCATACCACTGCAGATCCTGAATCCCAGCTCAGGAAGGTCTCCTGCCAAGCACCCATCTTTGCCCGAGGAAGTTTTACCCTGGTTCTCAGCTGCCTTCACACCCAACGACATTTTTTTTCTTCCTTCTGAAGTGGTTGTCTGACCTAAGTCTTCTGCATCCATCCTCTAGACTTCCTTGTCTCCAGACAACCGTGTGGCTGCAAGTCATCAACTGTCCCTTCCCTGGACCTAGAGTTTTGCAGTATTGCTCTTGGCATGTCTGGGGGTGCCTAGGATTCCTGGATTTGTCTTATTTGTGACATTTGAGTAATATTCTGAGATTTGACTGATAGTAAGTTGTCAGCAGATATTTGTGGAATGAATGAATGTTTAGAAAAAATGAATCCAAGAGCCTCCTGACACACGTCCTTAAAGCTAGCAGTGTGGTGAAGAGGTTTCCAGTCTTCTGTCTACAAAAATAGTTTGCTGTGGGCATTCACATCTTCCTGCTGCCGTGACCAAACACCCAGCATGAAGCAGCTTAGGGAGAAAGGATTTATTTTGGCTTACAGCTCATGGGGTACAGCCTTCCACGGCAGTGAAGGCACACTGGTAGGAACAGGAAGCATCTAGTCACACTGTTTTCTGACCAAGGCCTGTCCCCAGTGATGCACCTCCTCTATCAAGGCTCAACCTTCTTAAGGTTTATAACCTCCCCAAGCAGAGCCACAGCGTGAGGGCCAGGCATCCAAGCACTTGAACCTATGGAGGCCATTTCACACTCAAACCTCAACACCCTGCCCTTTGGGGCTTCCCACTGGCAAGAAGAAACGAGAGGCCAGAGGAAGTCCATTTGAAGGAGAATGATACATCATCCTGTACAGTCAGAGATTACTCCATCACAACACTCATGCTTATCAGAACAACTCTGAATTTTGTGGCTTTATCATAGTCTCGGGGGGTAAATATCTTATTAATTAAAGTGATGACTTCAGGTTGCCAGGGATGGCTTGGGTCTAAGTTTTAGCTAATGGGATCTTTGAAGGTATTGGGAAATATTTTTGACTCATTCCTGAAACATTTTAAGTATCAGCCACCAAAGGATGGAGAAGGCCAGGGGAGGGAAAAGGAGTTTGTCTAAGTGCATGATTAGTGGATTTGTCTGTGGGCCTGTCCGAGTGTTTTCCGAGAAAGTGGCGAGTAGCATGCAGTACAGATGGTCCAAGGGTGTGCATTGAGGTGATGTCCCAGTCTGCACTGGACTGAAGGAAACAGGGAGACCACCACAAAGCAACAGTTCTCTGTTTTCAGAAGCACCACTTAATTACGTGAGACAATGTATCCATCCCTTAAGACAGTCTAGGCTCTGTGTTTTATAAGGTAGTATGATACAAAGTATCAAAACCAAAAAGGCAGATGAAGACATTGTAACTGATACAGAACAGATCCCTTATAAGGACAAGAGATACTTTCTACTGGATGTACATGTCTTTAAGTGTGTACATATTGTGTGCCTGGTGTGTGTGTGTGTGTGTGTGGTATACAAATACATGCAGGTGCCTGCAGAAGCTGAAAGAGGGCTTCGGTTTCCCTGGAGCTGGAGTTACAGATGACTGTGAGCCACACTATGTGGGTCCTGGGAACTGAATCTGGGTCCTCTGCAAGACTAGTGTACACTTGTAACCACTGAATGCTCTCTCCAGTCCCTAGATCTCAATGTCAGAGATTGTAGAAATTTGTGGAATAGATACATTTTGCTAGCTGCTGGAATCCTCCAACTCTAGTTCTTTGATTTGAATATGATGCTATCATGAACACAAGAGAAAATTCTAGAAAAAAGAACTCTAGGAAGCGCTCATGAAAGGAAGGACATGCTTTTTTAAAAAAAATTATGTCTTTTCATTTCTATTTCAATTTTCTAATATCAAATGTGTGATTTCATAACATTTCTGGTTGTAGCATTTAAGGGATTATAAAAATTATAAACACATTATTTATGAGTCACAAAATTAGATTTTTGTAATGGCTTTGTAGTAGTGTGAACCACAGGTTATAATGAGATTATTATTGTGTGCATATGAATAGAAAGGATAAATTTGTTAATAGATCTAATCTTTTTTGTGATTTTTCCTTTTAGACATTATTTGGATCCCAGAGGAACATCTTTAGAGGGTTAGATTATTTTCACATGGGGAATGACTGTTTTTATTTTAATGCTTGCAATTTGGGAGTAATTTCTATATGGAATAATAATAAAAAAATTCTTGCAACAGAAGTGAAATGGACACATCTTGTGAGTCCTGGTGGAACAAAGCCACATAACAACTGATCCACCATGTGCACTGCCTCAGACGCGCGGAACCTTGGAAGGACTCCTGGTGTTGAAGGATGAGGCAGATGGATGTTCTAGAGAACTAGAGTTTATTTTGGCTTCCAAGCTGGTTACTATTCTGAGAGACAGAAAACTGGGCACTAGCACGCTGTAGCAGAAGGGACAGCCTCAACAAATGAGCTTGGTAATTGTTTGAAGAGTCCCTTCTGAAGCCGGGTCGCGGCAGCTCATTACTTTGTATGGGGCACATAGTGCCTCTTATTCACAGGACTTTCTTTCTTTGAAAACCATGAGAAGCAACAGCATAGATAGGTTTTATTAACCTCAACACAAGGAGCTCCGCATTCAATTACCCAGTAATACCTTACACTATCGTTATGTACCTTGCTGGTATAATTACCTTCCTGTACAAGCAACCACCTGTAGCTGGTCCTCGGGTGCCAGCAGACCAAAGATTTGATTTCCTTGATGCAGTAATATTTACCAATGATTCCACAGGCTCCCATGGTTTTCGTGTTCCTTGTAGTGTAACTGGGTCAGGGACCTTGACCTTAAGTGTTAGGGCTTTTGGGTCATGAGCAAAAGAGTCTCTTGTCATGTGTGGTGTGAAATCATCAAAAATAAACAGGTTTTCCACAACTGACTTAATTTTAGTGGTGACCATTTTGCCATGGGGAGAACCACAAGCATGGCAGTAGCTGCTGTTGCTGTGTGCACACAAGGAGGAGTTTACCCCTGGAGGGGTCTTAGCCTGCAATAAAAGCTTTATGCACCGGAAGGAAACTTTGGCTCTACACCATTGGGATTTGGGCCTTAGTTGTAGCAAATCTAATGTTATCCTGCTTATTACTAGTAGTCCTGACTTAGTCTGCTGTGCTACTAAAACACATTAAAAATAATTTGAGCCAGGTGGTGGTGGTGCACGCCTTTAATCCCAGCACTTGGGAGGCAGAGGCAGGTGGATCTCTGTGAGTTTGAGACCAGCCTGGTCTACAAGAGCTAATTCCAGGACAGGCTCCAAAACCACAGAGAAACCCTGTCTCGAAAAACAAAACAAAACAAAATTGATAGCATTTAAAATTCATCTTTGCTTGCCAAGGAGAAAGGGAATCAAACTGATTTGATATAGCCCTTTTCATTTAAAGAAGAGATGAGAGCCCACTATGGGGATGGGGGGCTTAGCATGACGGTCGCATCTGCAAGCATCTCCTCAAAGCACAGGCTTGGCTAGGCATCTGGGATCACTCTAGAAGCCTCTGTCAAGAGAAGCCACTAGAATCCAGGAGGCATCAAGCCGCCCAGGGCCTATTGATTTGTCTAGAGTGATTTTGATTCCCTTTCTCCTTGGCAAGCAAAGATGAATGCTAAGAAATGGTGCTAGGCCTTTTGTTCCATTAGCTTTCTATGGCAGTGTCAGGAGTCGAACCCAGGTCCTGGCGTAGTCTAGGAAGTGCTCTACCCCTGACCGACACCTCGGCATGGTGACTGTGTTACTAGCAGTAGGGTGACCTCATTCTCATGATTCCTATGTTAGAAACAAGGCGAACAGGCACGCAGGGCTGGGGAGCAGTGTGATGGCTCGTTGGATAAAAGAAGGTGCTGCCAAGCCTGATAGTGCAGCCCCTGAGTGTCACGTGGAGGAGGGGAAGCCAGCATTTGCAAGTTGACTTCCACAGCAGGCAGCCCTACACTTAGAAAAACACAAAAGAAGGGTGGGAAATTTCTTCTAGAAAAACAAGGTGGAGAACACTTGAGGAAGGACCACACTGGTTGTCCTCTGGCCCCCACATGTGCATAGATGCCACATGTGCTCCTGCGCGCGCGCGCACACACACACACACACACACACACACACACAGAAAGAGAGAGAGAGAGAGGCACAACAATCAATTACAAGTTTTAGTGTAAGCAATTACAGAATCATGAGAATAAAGCCATCCTACTGCTAGTAGCAAATTCACAGTCAACAGGGGATACAGGGGACAGTTCTGGGGTGGCTACGCGTTGAGGTGCAAGCCTTTAAAAATTCTTTTCAGCTTATGACTATTAGGAAAATATCATCTATACACTGCGCGCCATCGCTCTGGTAGTGAAATAGGTCAGTTGCCCAGAGAGAGGCAATGAATCTACTACCCCTTTGTCAGCTCAGACAGACACCATCAGCTGTGTGAGCTCCGCCTGGGGTTCCTTTGACACTTCCCCTTAGTCCAGGGCTTCTTTTACAACTGCAGTCTAAGTCACCAGGAGGTCTGCCATTCATCAAACTCTGGGACTTCTACATCCGTCCAGGATTGGTGAATCCATAGGAGCCACCAACAGCCATTCCTGTTCTGTGGTGGCATAGGCTTGTATCCCTTCTTATATAAAACCAGCCTGGATTTAAAAAATGCCAAAGAAAAGCTTTAATTTGGAGACAATGTCTTTTTTTATAGTGTATTTATACCATCCCTTGGTGTGGGAGGTCCTTCTGTCTATGTGTTGCTTTTATTGGTTAATGAATAAAGAAACTGGCTTGGCCTGATAGGGCCGGATAGAGCTAGGCAGGGAAAACTACACTGAATGCTGGGAGAAAGGAGGCAGAGTCAGAGAGAAGCCATGTAACCCCCTTGGGAGACAAATGCTGGGAACTTTACCCAGTAAGCCACAGCCATGTAGCAATTTCACAGATTAATGGAGATGGGTGAAATTAAGATGTAAGAGTTAGCCAATAAGAAGCTAGAATAGGCCAAGCAGTGATTTAAATGATACAGTTTCTGTGTGATTATTTCAGGGCTGAGCGGCCGGGAATGAAACAAGCGGCCTTCTTACTACAACCCCTCTATATGCAGTTTATTGATTTAGAAAATGAGTCTGCATCAGAAAAGGAAGTGCATGCAGACACCTGCATATTATAAAAGTTGATCAATACATGAGAGATCGTTACCAGTTGTTCTTGGAGAGAGGGGGAGTTTTGATGTTTCATTTTACGCACAGCTTGGTTTGGTTTTATTTTAGAAAAGTAAAAAAAATATTGAAAAGAAAGAGAAAGGCAGCTCGGGATCTGGAAGGCTGTTATTCCAACCGTATGACTCCACACACATACTGAATGCACCGTCTAGTTGCTCAGAGCAAGGGAATTCTGGACTTCCAGGAGGGCAGGAGGAGTCTGAAGAGCCCGGGTCCTCTGAGGCTGGGAGATGCTTCCTCAGTCTGCCCTCCCCAGGGGTGGGAGAGGTCTTAGCTGTAGTGTTCCCCTTGTAGATAGTGATGAAGAAATGGGAGGACACTTTGTGAACTGTATTTCCTAGTAAATAGTGGTCACTGGCCAGCCCATTTGTGGAGGAGGCTCTGTCCCCAGACGGTGCCCAACCGAGTGTTTCCAGAAGACACTCCAGAAGCAAGGTCCCTTTATTCTTTTCCCTTCCTGAGGTGGTGGGGTGAAACGGGGTTCTTAGATCCTAGAACTTTTGGCCAACCCTGAAGGGGTGTGTCCTGATTATACAGGAGCCCTTAGCTAAGCTTGTCATTTCCACAAAATCTAAACTGCACAGATTAACTAAAATTTGACAAGGAAGTGTGTATTTGCATGAGCCTCTTTGTTGCATGTGTGTGTGTCTATGTGTGCCCGTGTGTGTATGCATGTGCATGAGACTACCACAGCTCATGTATGGAGACCAGAAGACAACTTGTAGAGGTCAGTTCTATCCTTCAACTATGTGGGTCCTGGGGACCAAACTCAGGCCATTGGGCATGGTGGCAAGCCCTTCTCACTGAGCCATCTCACCATCCTTTGTTTTGACTTTTGAGACAGGGTCCCCTTGCCCAGCCTCCAGAATGCTAGGGTTGTAGGTGTGGACCACTCCACTCCATCGGCTTTTCAATCTGGAGCCGATGTGCATCTTCAGAACCCATTTGTTATAGTTTGAATGTTGTATCCATGTACACGTATGTGTGGAAACCTCCCGCCTCTGAAGTGAGAGAGTCAGGGACCCTCAGTCATAGGGTACACCCTCAAGAATGGACTCAGCAGACCCTAGAGAGTCGCCTCTGCTCTCCGTGTGGGCACAGCGACCAGGTGCCACCTGTGATCAGGAACTACCCTTGCTACACAGAGAATCTGTCAGTGCCATGACTTAAAATTCTACTCCCTCCAGAAATAGGAGGGAGGCCTTCCCGTGGCTGAAAAGACACCTAGCTTACAGCATGTTGTTATCGCCTGAATACGAAGGCACTCAATGTGAGCTTCGAGAATAAAGTTCGAAAAATCCCTGAAGAGATTGGCAACTTAGCTAAGTAGTCAGGGAGCCCTCCTTCCCTCCCTCCTTTTCTTTCTCCCTCCTTCTTTCCCTCCCTCTCTCTCTTTCTCCCTCTTTCCCTTCCCCTCTCCCTTTCTTCCATTCTCTCTCTATCCCTCCTCCCTTCTTCCTTCCTTCTCTCCCTCCCTCCTTCTCCTTTTGTACTGGGCCTCTTGTAGGCTAAGCACACACTCTATTGCCAACCATCAGAAACTTTTCAGAGATATATTAGAGAATAAAGTACAGATTGTATTGTGAAATTCTTAGGACCAGAGGGTTTTAGATTCTGGATCCTGGAGGTAGTACCTGATTCTAAAAGTAGCATTTGTGTTCCATGTCACATATAGTAGAAATTACTTGGCAAAAATATTTTTTTATAATCTTGCCCAAAAGACAATGGTTGTGTGTGTGTGGGGGGGCAATATTCTTTACCTGTGATGTCATATTAATACCTGGAAAGTTACAGATTTGGGGTTGGGGTTTAGTTCAGTGGTCCAAGGTTCTATCCTAGCACAGACACAAAAGTTTCAGTGCTATCTTTCCTTTTTTTCTTTCTTTCCTTCCTGTCGTTCTTTTCTTTTTAGCATTTTGGGTTTGGGGATGCTCATGCAATATATATTCAGCATATATTGGTTAAATAAAGAGAATTATCAGCAAGGAAAAGATTCTGGTTAAATACAAAAAATACCATGGATACTCAGAGCTTCCACTTGCAAGCATTCCCAGCATCTAATACTGGGAATTGCCTGAGGTGGTCTAAGTGAGGCATGCAGGTTTCTGTCTGTTTATAAATGGGCAAGCTTGGAGGGAGAGGAATAGATTGCCCAATGTTATAAAATAAAATGGAAAGGCTACATAAAATACTTCACTACATTAAACCCTGTATAATATTTTCTAAATGACCAGCTATTTTTATTTTAGAAATATGTTGCCTCTCTGTATGACAGCTACATATTGTATGAATTGAAAACCTCAGAAATCACGGGTGAGAAAGCCAGGCAGATTTTATCATCAGTTTTTGTCTGATTTTAATTTTCGAGAAAAGTTAATGAGACGAGACAGTTGAGCAGGAAAGACTGGCTGCCGTGTTTGATGAGCTAAATTCAATCTCCAGGTCCCACATGGTGCAGGGGGAGAATCGACCTCTCCACAGTGAACTGGATCCTAAGATTGGTGAGCAGGAGAAATCCAGTCTTCCTTCCTTTGTTTCTCTCTGGTGCCCCAACACAGCATAAGAATAAAAGGGGATACATAGTGTCCAGAACTTTGTGTCTTTTAAAAGCAGCCAGTTAAAAGATTTTTGTGGTCTGACTATTTATCTTTAAAATGGTTTTGTAGCAACCCACTGATTTGGTCTGTGTTAATTAGTGTGTCTTTTTTGTTGGTCATTAGATTTGTTCCCTATTTTTTGTAGTGGGGAGGCTGCCCGTTTGTTCCTGGCCGCTTAGACTTGAAATAATCACCCAGAAACTATATTATTTAAATCATTGCTTAGCCAATCACTTAAGTATATTGCTAGCTAACTCTTACATCTAGAATTAACCCATTTTCATTATTTTATATTTTACCACGAGGTTCGTGGCCTATTGGCAAGGTTCCAGCTGGCAGCCCACGTCGTTCCTCTCTGGTGGCTCCATGGCTTCTCACAACTCTGCCTTCTCTCTCCCAGCATTCAGATCAGTCTTTCCCGCCTAGCTCTACTCTGCCCTATCACAGGCCGATGCAGATTCTTTATTCATTAACCAATAAAAGCAACACACATACAGAAGGACTTCCTGCATCATTTCCCCTCTGGCTCGTCTCTGTCCACAGAGAGACAGTCACATCCTAGGAAATGTTTGCTTTGCTTTTTTGAGTCAGGGTCTCACTGTGCTGCCAAGGCTGGCCTTGGATTTCTGGTGATCCTTATGCCTCAGCCCCTCCCAAGTCCTGAGATAGAGGTGTGTGTCTGGCAATCCTTGGAAATGTTTAATCCCAGAAGCTCTCACTCAGGAGTTGAATGGATACGGGAGGCCCCTTGTGGACCTGCTTTCTTCCCAGTGCAATCCGCAGCAGTGGTTCCTCTTGGATACTTGGATTTTGTAACACAGCCACCATGGAACACTTGACCGGGCAGGATAGCCCAGGCTTGACTCCAGAGCTTTCCCAGGCCTGGTCCCCGGTCTTCTTACACTCTTTGCACTCCCCCCTCCCCCGCATCGGTCTCTGTCCCTGGGATCCATGTTTCAGATTGCCGTTCAGGTGCCTCTTAAAAACACGATGCTACCCGTCTATCCTTGGCTTATGGGTATCTTCTCAGTGGAATAGTTCAAGGCTCAGGGTGGGGCAGGGGATAGTGGCTCTCGGAAGTCCAGAACTGGCCAGAAAGAGCCCAGAGGGCCAGCCTTTCCTGAGGGGAGATTGAATTCTCAGGACAAAAAGCTTATTTCTGTTGCTTTGGCTTTTGGGTAAGTTTCAGAACCCTCTGAGAGCCTCACACTGTCTGGATGAGATGTGAGCACAGAGAAGCTGAGAGGAGAGTAGAGGAGGGGAGGGCGCACACTGCCTCTCGTTTTGGAACCCCAGAGAGCCTGCTTTGAGCGTGGATGGGCAGGGCGATGCTTTCTGCTACTTGCAAGAGAGCCCTGCTCCTCCGGGACGCTTGATGGCCCACGCAGAGGTGATTACACAGCCTACTTACCTGTGTGGTGGGGAGCTAGGGGGCAAGCCTGGCTAGGAAGTGTCCCGAGGGAAACGAGTCAATGAGACGCTTTGATCGCACTTTGGAGTTTCAGAGTATAACGCTAACGTGAGCTGTGATTATGACGCCGATCCTCACACACCATCTGCCGTGACATTCTGCTTCTTTGGAAGGCTGGGCCCGGATCCCTAGGCCTTGGAACATTTTCTCTCCTCCTTTGAATGAAGGAGCTGCTACACACGGAACTCTGGCAACAGAGCTGCCTTGGGTGGAATCTAAGCTCCGTTGATGGCCACCGTGTGACTCTGGGAAAGCTATCACCTACAGTTTGTCCCTCAGCATCTGCAGGGATTGCTTCCGGCTGCCCAAATCTGTGGATGCTCAAGTCCCGTGCAGAAAATGGCGCACTCTTCCCATTTGACCTATTCACGCTCTCCCACGTAGCTTAAGGAATTATTTTATTTCCACCTGTGTGTGTGTGTGTGTGTGTGTGTGTGTGACATGCACATGAATACCGTACAGGGTGTGGATCGCC
Source organism: Neodon shergylaensis (assembly GCA_025134845.1). Lineage (NCBI taxonomy): Eukaryota > Metazoa > Chordata > Mammalia > Rodentia > Cricetidae > Neodon > Neodon shergylaensis. The sequence goes on from JABTXL010000002.1 coordinate 2,910,096, forward strand.
TGGAGCTGGAGTTAAAGGCTCTTGTGAGCTGCTCGATCTGGGTCCTGGGAACAGTACTAACCCCCGAGCCATCCCTCCAGCCCCCACCCACATACTTTAAATCACGGAACTACTCAGTACCAATGGAGCGAGTTCTGTGAACCCTGCTCTACTCGATTTAAGAGACCGATGGCTGCTAAAATGTCTGGGCATGTTCACTGCAGAATCATTTTGTGTGTGTGTGTGTGTGTGAACATTTTAGTGGATAGATGGTTGATCCTGAAGATCTGAATATCCTTTTAATCTGTAAAGCAGATCTGTGGCCTGGATATTTGCGTCTGTGCAAGATGTTGTAGCCTGATCCCCAATTTTTCCTAAAGTTTCGTGTATTGTGAGACGTGAGAAACGAGATCTTCACTACGTGATAACGAGTTCAAAAAGACTTCAAGTAGCAAAGTGAAGCAGTCTTTGAAATTTCCTTTCTGTGGAACTAGGCACGGGCCTAAACAGAGGCAAAAATGGCTGCCGCACCAATTTGACACGAAACAGGGTGGTTTTTATAATCGCACTCACAAAGGCCTGCACCCTTTTCCCCACTAGCTGGGTTCTTCAGAGAGTTACAATTTTCCTGACCATCTAGCACAGCCCACCCCCAGTGCCATTCTCTGGGGTCAGCCCCGCCCCCGATGCCATCCTCTGGGGTCAGCCCCGCCCCCAGTGCCATCCTCTGGGGTCAGTCCCGCCCCCAGTGCCTTCCTCTGGGGTCAGCCCCTCCCCCAGTGCCCTCCTCTGGGGTCTTGATATTACCTCTGACACAGGGCTTATTCTGGTAGCAGACTCGTTTTTCCATCCTGAGATAAACCCTTTGGCTTCGGTGAGGGGTCACCCAAAGGCCAGGCCCACAGGCGTTAGCAGGGGCCTCCTGCTCCTCTGTAATTCTTTGATATGCTCTAGATCTCTCTAATGTACCCTCGTACTGAAAATGGACAGTAATGACTTATTTCTTACTAAGAGTAATGGTTTTTAGCTAGAAGTCTCTCTCTCTCTCTCTCTCTCTCTCTCTCTCTCTCTCTCTGTGTGTGTGTGTGTGTGTGTGTGTGATAGAAGCCAGAAGAAGGAGAACCAAACTGGTCTTCTGTAGGAACAAAGTATGTTGTCTCTCTGTCTCTCTCTCTCTCCCCTCTCCCCTCTTGCCCCTCTCTTCCCTCTCTCCCCTCTCCCCCCACCTCTCTCTCCATTGATCAAGCTGGCCAGTATATATGTTCTTAACCACCAAGCCACCACCGAAGAAAGCAGTAAGCAGCCCTAGGTGTTATGGTGGATTTGACAACTCATTGCCACGTCCCATTTTTGATTGGTAAAAACTGGTGTTTTAGAGAACTCCTTCAAATGTCAGTCATGAGGAAGCTCTCTGCATACATGGGAATTTGTTCCCAATCTAGACATATTTCTGGATCTTCTTCCCACTGCCAAGTGCATATACTCTGAAATATGTCATTCCCCAGCTGCCCCATGCTCTCCTTGCCTTGCTGTTTGACAGTGTTTCCCTTTCTCGAGCTTCCTTACACCTGTCCCTGGGCTTGAGCCGCAGGGTCTTGTTCTCTGGGTGACCCCTCCTGGTTTGTTCTTATCTGTGTGCTCTTTGCTCATGATCTATCAGGATTTCTCTTATCCCCCTCTCTCCCCAGTTGTTGTCCCTCTAAGAACAGAATGGTGAACTCACCACAGGGTCTTCAGGGTTTAGAACCAACGATGGTCATATTTATCTATAACCATTATGTGATTGTTTTATACATTTAAGAATATATAAGGAGGGGCTGGAGAGGTGGCTCAGAGGTTAAGAGCACTGACTATTCTTCCAGAGGTCCGGAGTTCAATTCCCAGTAACCACATGGTGACTCACAACCATCAACAATGAGATCTGGTGCCCTCTTCTGGCCTGCAGCATACATGCAGGCAGAACACTGTATACATAATAAATCTTTTTTAAAAAGAATATATAAGGAATCCTTAATGTTTACTAAGTGAATAAAGAAGAAACAAATTATGACAGACGAGGGAAACTATTTTAGAGACATTATCCCACAGCAACGGCCAGAGCTTGTGTAGCCCCTGCTGGTTAGAGACGAAACTGGGGCCTCAAGTGATGTTGATTTGATAGTTTTAAAACAGCGAATCACCCTTGAATTTGAATTTCTAGTTCTCTGAAAATTTACACTCAGCCCTTTTCTCTTTGCTTCTGAAACAATTTAGAATCAAAGGCAACCTCAAGTTCGGTGGTTGAGTTATTTAATAAATCTACTAACTGTTTTATGCTTGTATTTGAACTTAAAAAAAGTTATCTTAAGATTTAAGAAAGACGTTCGAGAAACCAGATGTAGGAAGGCGGATACTACCCTCCTTAGAAAGAGTACATTTGGTAATTTTCTTTAGAAGGTTCCTGTGTCAAATTTCATTAACTAGAAACATTTTAAAAGTTGATGGGGGTGGTGGCACATACATTTATTTAATACCAGCACTTGGGTGGCAGAGGCAGTTGGGTCTCTGAGTTCCAGGCCATCCTGGTCTACAGAGCGAGTTCCAGGACAGCCAGGGCTACACAGAGAAACCCTGTCTCAAAACATGCCCCTACCCAAAGAAAACAACAAAAAACAGTGGTAGTCTGTCTCCCCTCTCCCCGTTTTAGCCCTTTAAGACAATGGATCTTTTGTTTGTTTGTTTGTTTGTTTTTGTTTTAATTTTTTTGAGACAGGGTTTCTCTGTATAGCCCTAACTGTCCTGGAACTCACTCTGTAGACCACATTGGCCTCGAACTTACAGAGATCCACCTGCCTCTGCTTCCCAAGTGCTGGGATTAAAGGCGTGCGCCACCACCGCCTGGCCCAAGACAATGGATCTTAAATGTTAAAAATCAAAACTCACTTCTTTGCTTCCAGTTCAGGACCAGAAGCCTATGTTGCCACACACATTGTCCAGCTGGGAAGCTTGCAGAGTGAGCATTGAGCGTTCTGCTGAGTCAACTGCCTCCCCACATAGCAGCCGTCAGGCAGATGTCTGTTCTCTGTTAATTTGTTCTGGTGACGAGAAAAGACCTAGCGCTGTTATTTCTTTGCTTTAGGAGAGATTTTTTACTTTTTAATTTAGTTTTTTAATGTGTGTATTGGTGTTTTGTCTGTATTCATGTCTGTGTGAGGGTGTCAGATCCCCTGGAACTGCAGTTACAGACAGTTGTGAGCTGCTATGTAAGTGCTGGGAATTGAACCCGGGTCCTCTTTAAGAGCAGCCAGTGCTCTTAACTGCTGAGCCATCTCTCTAGCCCCCTATTGTTTCTTTTAAGAGATAGCTCTCTTTAAATTATGTGAACACGTATGTCTATGATTTGTGCTCAAGTATTGGTTTCTCAGGAATCCAGAAGAGGGTGTTAGAGTCCTCTGGAGCTGGACTGACAGATGATTGACATGACTGCTTGTAACTGAACTTGGGTCTTCTGCAAAAGCAGCAAGTGCTCTTAACCTCTGAGCCATCTCTCCAGCCCCCTCCAGTAGAGCTCTTTAATTTAGTATTGATGGTGATGATGTAAATAAATTATATCTCTATTTTGTTTTTGTTATTTTAAAAAATATTTCATTTTTGTGTACAACTGTTTGCCTCACATATGTATGTACACCACGTGTATGCCATGTTCATTGGACTCAGAAGAGGGCATCAGAGACACAAATGGTTGTGAGCCTCCATTTGGCTGCTGAGAACTAACCTGGATCCTCAGTAAGACTAGCTAGCCCTTTCAACCACAGCCCTCTCTCTAGCTCCTGTTTTCATTATTTAAATGAATCATTTCTCCATAGTTTTAGTGCCCCATGTGATAATCAGAGATATACTGGAACATGTTCTGATTTCTAATGTAGGGGGCCTTCTGTAACCACAGACAATGTTTCTATAGAGTTGACCATGGAAAATATTCAGAAGAAAAGCATTGTGTTGCTGATACACGCTGGGAAGTTTGGGCCACAGTGTTTGTGTCTGTGTGAGTGTGTGTAGGCTGCTCTTCTTGTGATTATCTCCTCAGACTGTGTGGCAGCTATGTACATAGCATTCCCATCGTGTTAGCTACTGTATGCAATCTAGAGATGCATAGCACCCCATAGTGTTAGCTATTGTACAATCTGGAGGTGACTGGATACTGGAGGGTGTGCTTAGGCTATAAGCAAACACTGTGGCATTGCATAAAGGAACTTGAATATTCATCTCTGAGTTCTGGTACCCAAGGAGGCAGTTCCCAGAAACAATGTATCATGACATTCAGAGCCAACCATATTGTGTTTGTGCTGTCTTTTGACAGACAATGTGATAGACTTGGTCAAGATATGTAGACATCTGTCTTTGTATGGGTCAGCTGAAGCTGTGTAACAACTTCAGAATCAGCTTCATACGGTGATCACCATTTGTTTCTTGAGTTTCTGGGTCCACCGAGAAGCTTTGTCTTATGTGGTAGGGTTGAGTTGAGTGGCTCCAAACCATGTGGCTCTCTTCCACTCTTGGTAGGAGCAACCAAGTGCGGTTTAACTCTTGGTTAAAAAAGAAAAGGAGCCAGAGAATAAACTTGAGTATGAACCCATGTTGTGATGTGGGACATCCTTCTGTATATGTGTTGCTTTTATTGGTTGACAAATAAAGTTCTTTGGCCAATGGCTTAGCAGATTAAAGCCAGGTGGGAAATCCAGAGAGAGAGAGAGAGAGAGAGAGAGAGAGAGAGAGAAGACAGAGTTAGAGAGATGCCATGTAACTTGCTGAAGGAGAAGGACACCATAACTTTATTGGTAAGCCACAGCCTCATGGCGATAACACAGATTAATAAAAATGGGTTAATTTAAGATATAAGAGTTAGCTAGGAATACTCCTAAGTAATTAACCAAATAGTGTTGCAATTATTCTGGTCTGGACAGCTGGGAAATGGAATGAGCAGTCTCAGCTTACAATGTTGATTCCTCACTAAAGTCACATGGCTAAGCAGAAGGTCTAGGGTTGAAGAGGTCCAATCTTCTTTGAGGTACTTCGGTCGCCCCCAGAAACTGTTAAATCTGGCACCTCATGGCCCAGTTATTGCAGTTTTAAAATGGTGTGTGTGTGTTGGTGTGCTTCGGCACATGTGAGGAGCTCAGAGGACAACCCTGTAGAGCTGGCTCTTCCTTCACCTTCGTGCAGGTGGCTGTATCAGTGTCAGACAGTGTGGCAGACAGTGCGTGGTGACCATTGCCGCTTGACAAAGTTCCAGTATTGCGGCAGTGCCGACCACCCTTCTCCAGTACTTTTTATTCTTATTTTTAACGATTCTCAATATTAATGTCTTTCCCCTTGGGAAGTTTTGTGTAAGCTTTGGTAAAGGATAAAAATGTGTACAGGGGTAGCTTCTGTAAACAAAATAATTCTTTGGAAAAAAATTCCCACCACCGCGGACCCAGGAATTCCACTGTGCCCTCCTGACCACATCGAGAACAGGAATGTTAGAGATTTACTAGACACACCTGGTCCCAAGGATGAAATGCCTATTCTGCCAAAAGGGAACTTATGGTCCTTCCCTAACATATGGCTGTAGTGACTTAGAACTTGTTAAGGGCGATGCTAGCCCCTAGGCTCCCCCGTCCCCTCCCTGTCCACCTTCCCATCCCCATTTTGCCCTTGGACCTTTTTCATGCCTTCGCAGGAGACAGCATTAACAGCTGGGTACAAACTCGTTTTATTTTTACCCTCAGAATGACTCTTTATTAGCTTCAATTCAAAAATCACTATTTTTTAAAGGCTAAACTTGACAGAATGTAAAGTTTTAGTCTTATGAAAGCTGTTAACTTATTATAGACTGTTAGTAAATACAAGATAGTTAGTAATCCTTAAAGTACTATATAATTAATTACAGGGATAAGCCTTGTTTAGTTCCCTGTATATGTTTTCAAAGTCAAGCATAAAACAAGTAACAAGAGACAAACTTTGTGTAATCAAACATACCTAGGCAGCTTTTATACTTCAGAGATCTGCAGAATATGCATTTAGAATAATGATTAAAAAGCTTATTAAATTAGACAGAGACTCCGAGATCCTAGCAGTAACCCAAGGTCTTCAAAGAAGATTATGGGACACCATGATGTCTCTACCTGGATTACAATGACGCTGACCACTGGGGGAGGTGCCCGAGTGCAACACCTGCTGCCAGGATCCGGACCAGACTATGGGCAAACAGCAGGACATTGGGGAATTGATTGCACCACTTTTGCCTAGACAGAATAAGGTCAGTCTTTTCCATGGCCCTCTTCCACGGGGGAAAAATCACCGTATGGGCCTGGCTGAGACTGTAAGACTGTTGTTCTGGATACTTCTGCCTCCAGTGCTATGGAGATCTGGGTATGACTAACTGTATACGGACTCTGGTCCCTATCATTTTAAATAGATTTGGAAACTACTATATATATATCAAGCCTTGCTTTTCCTAAAGCTACTAGGTTTCTTGACTAAAAAAAATGTTTTAAGATATATAAATGTCTGAGGATATAAAAGTTCATAAGCGTTGAGGGTTTAAAAAAGTGATTTAAGATGTAAATACATCTTAAGATATGGAAACTGTTTCTGATCTCTTTCTCCATCTGTGATATAGTTCTGATAAGCTGATAGAGCAATGACTACTTACCGATGGGACACAAGCTCACGATTTTGGATTTATTCTGGTTGCCATTTAAATACAAACTTAAAGGTGTTTCTCATTAGGCCAAAGACATCTCTGTCCAATCCATACCTGGCTTTCTGGACATCAGAAAAATATACATGCTTCTAACCAAAATCTGTAGTTTTTGCTAGGACTCAAAGGTATGAGTCTATGCCTGAGTTTACTGATACTCATTATCGGCTTTTATCATCTATGATATGGATTTTAATATGGGCCTGAAAGTTTCAAATGTATTATTTTCCCTTAAGTACATGAATTTTTAACTTCTGTTCCTAGTTTGAACTTATCTCAGTAGGTTTCCACTTGGCTGGCGGATACATCTAAGCACCAGTAGCTGACTACAACCTGCTCCAAATGACTGTGAGCCCTGGACTTGCTGAAAGCTGACGTGGACCAGTCCAGCTGATGCAAATGCTCCCTGTCTCTTCAACAGGGTCTGTGAACTAGATGCTTCTGATGAGTGCCCCATGGCCTGAGGTCCCTCCTTACCGTTGGCCAGCCTTTCAGCCTGCTTGGGCCCTGATGACAACGCCCCAATGTCAGCTGGAAGTAGCTGCAGAAAGAAACACGTCGTTCCAAGCTCCCTGCCCAGAATAGGTTGAGATGCTGAGACAAGGGGAAACTCCCTGACATGGGGGACAGGATAACTACCTATAGTGCCTATTGGTATACCAGAAAAATAGGCCCAGAGCTGTCAATTAATGGATTTATAACTAAAATGGTCCAGAGATCACAAATCTACAGACCCCTCAGGACTGAAGATACTTTGATATTTATGAGTTAACTGTCAGGAACCCATGACTGGGTTACTAGAACATATAGTTACTACAGGGCGGGTAATGAATGAAGAACCAAAGTTCCTCCATTTTCCCCTCCACCTCCATCCTGCATCTTGTGTAAGCTATTTCCCATAAAACATTCCAGTCCTCAGAAATGACTAGGGGCAAAAGTAACAGGGGAGCCGTCTGGAGAGAACAGATAACAACTGCAGAATGTCCCCACCTGAGGGTCAGTAGATAAGAAAACCTGACAAGCAACAGGTGAGGTTTGAAAGTTTCTGAAACGTCCCTAGACATGAGCCAATCAGGATTGGACACATCACCCCATACCCTGCTAATGTAAGTTTTCTGTTTTTGTTTTTGTTTTTGTTTTTTTTTTTTATCTTTAAAGAATGCTCTCTAGAAGGGCGGGTACCTCCTCTCACTGCTGGCGAGGTCCCTGCCAGCTTGTCACATGCACCCAATAAATCTTGCTTTTGCATTTTGGTGAATCAATCTCTCTGGAGGTCTTTTGGGGTCCCCATGGACTGGGTATAACATGCTGTGTTCATACCCAGGCCAATGCAGGATAACATGTTGGGGGAGCTTCTGCATTAGCTACTTTCTTTGTCACTGGTACAAAATACTGTCAAGTAGCAACTTGTGGGGGTCGGATCTTAGCTTACAGCTTGAGGGGAGGTAAGGAGGTGAGGGTTACACCAGCAAGGAGGTGAGGGTTACACGTTGCACCCACAGTCTGAAAACAGCAGAGAACGTGGCTGATCAGCTAGCTTTCTCCTTTGTGGATGGGACCGCAGCCCACGGGAGGTGCCACTCACACTTTAGGACGGGTCTTCCTGCCTCCACAAAGCCTGTCTAGATCATCCTCACAGACACAGGCTTGTGGTTCTGTGTCCTCTGTGTCCTCTCAGGCTGACAACAACAGCCCCCTGTCTCTTGTTCAGACTATAAAATGGAAGGAAGGGGCAACCCTTCCCATGTCCCTGAAAAATTTTTGCGCCCTATAAAACCTCTCCACTGATGCAATAATTCAAATCAGACCAAATTAAACCAAATTAGGAAAAAGCCCAGGTTTAATGGATACTAATGCTCCCAGGTGGCCTTCTAGCCCCCAGAGAGGAAATGGGGATGGAAGACCAGAAAAACCAGTGTTTGTGCTCTGTTTAAATACCCTGTGGGAGTGGTCTTGAGCATCTCTGGGGAGGGGTCATTGTTTTGCGAGCTTTCTCGGGGTGGAGTCTGGACTGAGGCAGTTCACAGGGGAGGGGGCTTGGGATGAAAATTTCCACTAAAACATTCTTTGGGTATATGGATGTCAGGGGCTGGGGTGAACCCTTAACCCAAACAGTCCCCATTTTTTTGTCTGGTGTCAAACCTTCCCGCTTCCCCAGTCCTGGCTGCTCCAAGGCTGTGGGATGACTTCTGCTCAGGAGATGGTCTGTCATACCCATGGTCCTTTCAGTTCGAAGAGAAGGAACTGGAACGCCAATTAAACTAAACATCATTTATACATTTTATTTTCCTAGATTCCATTTTTCCTAGGAACCCTTTCTGGGGTCATAAGATTGCTAAATTTCAAACCAGGACAAATGACTGAGGTGCCTATTTAGCATATCAAAACAGACCTGGCCTCCAGGTTTTCCCAGCACCCCTCAGTCCTTCCCTGCCCTCTACCCAGAACTCTCCAGCCCAGAGGCTGTCCTTCCAGACATTTTGGTTACCTGACCTCATTTTGGATCTTTGGTGTCCCGGCTGCTGAACCTGATTTGCTCTCTCCCCATTTCCATCCCCTGCTTCTCTCCCCACCTGGCCTAGCTCAGTCAAGTCACGCCCACTCAGGACTCACCCGGGATGTGCCCCTTCCTCTGGCTCTGCTCTTCCTAGGTGAGCCACATCCTTTCCTTCCCTTTTTATTTCTTTTTTAAATCATCAGGTGTTCTCTAAACTACTCATAAAGGCGGAGACTTTGTTGATTCTTACTCGGTTTAGGTTGGATTATGTAAATGCATCTAGTTAATAAAACATTCATACTATATACTATATGCAATTATATTATATATTACAACTTATATGTCGTATATAACATATACAATAACTCATATAACATATATCATGAGTTATTGTATATGTTATATATAATTAAATATAACACATATATGATATTATATATGCATTATATTAAATGTAGCATAATATATACCTTATATTTAAATATATGTTATATTTAATTAATAAAAATTTAAAATTATTAATAAAATTTTATTAATTCTACTAAAAATAACTGAAAGTAATTTTACTAAAAAAATCCATATGACTTAATTCTGACAATGACGGTATGTGTACCAGAATCACACTATAAATGTGGCTTAACACGTCCACAGATTACAAAGCCACATTGAACCGTCTAAAGACTGGGCTCCTCTGTGGGCAGGTACACCTTAGGCTCCATAATCTCCGCCATGCTTCTCATCCAGGATGGAAAGTTCAGGTTCCAGCGGAGAACAAATCAAACCAAGAGGGTGAGGTTGGCAGACTTGCCACCCAGTGCCAATCAGTGCGGATCTTCCTGTGCTGCTGGGGCGCCAATGGTCTCTGACCTTTGGGCTCTCAGCCTGGTCCAAGTCTGTGCTCCAGGAACCCAGGAAGTGGCAGACGACGCTGAGTACTTGCAGAGCGGATGTGTGCTCCGTGTGGGTGAATGCAGCTGGAAAGGAAAGGGCAAGACACCTCAGGCCCCTGCTACCTGGGAGTTTGACCAGGCTTTGAGGACAGGCGGGCCACGGGACAGACCCACTTTCCCAGCCAGCTCAGGACCCCAGGGAGCGAAGGTAGGTCAGGGCCATCTGTATTCACAACGGGGCTGGAACAGTTCTTTCCCTGCAGGTGATGACGCAGACGGAAGCGGAGCAGACGCGGACATTATTTTAGGACTTTCTCAAATTGTTCTTACATTTGGGAATTGTTTCTAAAGAGAGTGTTGACGCTGAGACGCATATGTCTACATAATACACACATAGTTAATTTTTGAAATTAAAATATAATTTCATTATTTCTACTCTTTTTGCCCTCAACCCTACAAATGTGCACCCCATCCTTGCGCTCTCTCAAATTTATGGCTTCTTTAACTGATGCTACATATACAGCCCTAAATGTGTAAATACAGCCTGCTTGAATGTATATGATTTCAGGGTTGAGATATTTGAATATGGCTTAGATTCGTCTGACTCAACAGCTCTCTATGTGATAGGAGGTGGTAAAAATTCATTCTGGACTCGCCAGAGAAAGGGGCCCTAGGCTTTGTAGAAATTCTGAAGAGATTCTTTTCAAAGCGTGGCGATATTTTTTACATTATCTTTCTGGTTCACGTAAAGACACAGGCTGTTTAGTCTTCCTGAGAAAGGGGCTGTTGTACCCTCCCCCACCGTTCCTAACCCCACGCTATGGAAACTGCCCACCTTCCCTTTTACTGCGCCCTGTCTGCTAGGACCTCACCTCTAGACACTGCTTGCAACCCTGGGCCCCAGCTTTCTGTTCCCATGGAAATCGCAGAGTGGGGGAAGTAGGAAGGTAGAAGGGTAATCACCTTGTTTCTTTTTCTCTCCCTATAACAAATATTACAGACAAGGTCATTATGAAGAAGAATATTTCATTGCTTATAATCAAGAGGCCAGGGTGCTCCGAAGTGCACGGCTCTCATCTGGCCAAGGCCTTCACACTGCACCTTCCTAAGCGGGAAGGTGAGGGCCAAGGAGTTTCCGGCCACAGCCTTACCTGCCGGCCGGCCGGCCTCTCTACCTCTCTTCTCCCTTGTTTTGAGGCAGGGCCTTGCTCTGCTCTCTAGTCCAGGTACTAGCAATCACTCCCTAATTGGCCTGGTACTTCCATGCTGGCCTTGAACTTGTGGCAGTTCCTGAGTGCTGGGAGTCTAGGCACAAATCAGCATGTTTGACCCACATCTCCTCATTCAATTCTCTCTGGAGCTTTGCCGGTTTCCTGCTAGGACCTGACCCATTGCCTTCCTGAGCCGTGTGTTCCTGGACACCGTTCACTTCTCTTTTCCAGCATCCACCTCCATGCAAATTAATCCCCCTCCCCTCCCGGACTCTGCTTTGCCCTATTCTCTGCCTGTCGTGCCCCGCACCCGGGCTGTTTTTGCCCCTCACGTTTTTAATCACGGAGCGTGTCTACAAACACGAGGTACCCATCTGGCTGTTGATTTGAAAAGAAAAGTGAACCTTTACTGACTGATTGCCTCCATGTGTGCGGACCCGTGTGAGACTTTCTCTATCCTGTATGGGAGATCATGAACCAGAGGCGCTAACTGCTCACAGCTGGGGATGACATCCACTCTCCTGCCTGAGTTCCTCCTTCTTCGGGCCCTGTCAGCGGAGCACCTCTTGCTTTGCTGAACTTGGCTTGAACTTAGCAGAAGGTCGGTGTGTTCTAAAAACAGCTAACATGACTTCAGGGGTTTGAACTGTAGTAGAGTGCTTATTGCTAACTCATTCATCAGAGACACTTGCCTGCCTCTGACTGAGCCGCTGTTATTCACTGCGACTCTAAGAATTACCCCTGGCTCCCTAAAGGGCTCAATTTTAGACTCACAGCGTCTTGACTATACAGGACTCATTTAAATCTGGAGCAGCAGGACTTTTTCCCGTTTTATATCAGAAATTGGAAGTAGGAAGTATTTTATTCCCTACAAAAAGAGGTAGATAAAGCTTTATCAAGCATAGGGCCAGATACAGCCAGAGTTGTGGCTGCTGTCCTGAAAACATTGCTATTCAATGGGCTCCTCAGAGAGCAAAGAGGATGGAGCCACACACAGTATGGGCATCCTACAGAGCCAGTTTCAAAGGCTAGCTGGGTGATCTTGGCACCTGCCTTACGTCCCCAGCCTCGGCTTCCTCAGCTGTGCCGTGGACATAAGAGATGAGCACACAAGGCGTGAGGTCTCAGCAACGCTCCTTCTGTGATTCAGCTGCTAAACCTAGCCTGACACTTTAGCAGAGACCACAATGTCACTTAGGAGAAAATCTGAATCACTGTCGGCGACCCGGTGGGAGCAGAGCGCTGGGTGAGGCAGAGATGCCCAGGGCTAGGTTAGCCTGGGACACTACTTGTCTGGAGATCCCCACAGCCCTTTCCTAACCTGGGACCCACACCCTCAAGAAGCTGCACACACAAAGAAAGCAAACAGGTCATTTTGACCCGGCTACTCTTAGTTAATTCTCTTTTTCTGTGAACAAACAGCTTCTCAATACTATCCAGGGACCAGTGGCTGTGTGCTGACCCAGCCTGGGCTGATTCGGTACACGGTACACTGGTAGGTCATACTATGTCCTCTAAGTGAACTTTTGGGGGAAAGCCCCTATTTAGCATCTTATGACTATGCATGAGTGGTATGCATATGATTAAAACCAGACTGGGGGGAAATGCACAGTGAACAAGAAGCCCGTCAGTTAAAACAAAAGACCACCTTATCTCACCCTGAGCAACGAGCCCCCAGTTCACAAAAAGAGGCCCAGGCTGTAACTAGGTGTTTTGGAATATTCTATCTCAGATAATCCTTACTGCACCACAAAATGTAGACTCTACTTACTACAGCTAACCTCGAATAAAATCACTCCATATCTGGGCGCATATCTTTGAATAAGATACCAACATCCTGGAAACACCACTCTGCAGACAGAGACCATCAGCAGCACACTAGCGTAGGAGGCAGGGGACCACAGGTAGTGGTGGAAGCCATCCTCAGCCTTGAGCAGAGAATGGGGCCAGGTGGTCCTTGGTTCTCAAAGGGCAGTGCTGCTTCTGTTTGTCACTATAGAACCTTCCTGAAGGCAGACGTGGACCTTAGAGGGAGCTGCTCAGACACATACACTGAAAGGCATCCTATGAAGTTTGGGGCACTGTCTCTGGCTGAGTTTCTCTATGAGTAGGCTTAAGCAAAAGTGACTGTTTGGGTATCCTCTCCCTGGTCAGTGACCCATAGATTCTGGATGGAGAGTCAGGAATGGGTGGCATTTTCCTAGCGGGGAGGGGAAAGGTTTTTGTTTTTTGCTGTTTAGAGTAGTTGGATGGACAGTGTTGTAACTGAGAAAATCTTATAAAATACCTTTGAGTTCATTTTGTTGGCTTTCTTGGCTATCTACTGCTGGGCCTGGGGCCTGCCCCTTAGGTGTGGTTTGTACACCCAGTGAGACTCTCTTGGAGAGACTAGTTTCTCCTTTTGAGTTGTTGTTAATTGGAGATTCCTTCTTGGTTGGGGATGGGAGCTTGTGTCTGCTTCTCTGTATCAACACTGGAACTCCGTCTGGTTTGGAGCTATGCAGGCCCTGTGTGTGCGGCCACAGTCTCTGTGGGTTCCTATGTGTCAGTCCTGCCGTGTCCAGAAGGCCTAGTTTCCTTGGCGTCCTCCATTCCTCCCTGTGGATCTTACAGTCTTTCCACCCCCTCTTCCACAGTGTTCCCCTGAGCTCTGAGGGAAGGGATTGGATGCAGACGTTCCATTGAGGGCTGTGTTCCAAGGTCTCTCACGTTGTCCAGGTGTGGGTCTCTGTATCAGTGCCCATCTAATACAGAGACCCTTCTCTGTCTCTGATGAAGGCTGGGCTCTATCTTACAGAGTGAGCCTTAAATCCAGTCAGACAGTTTGGTTACTCCCACGATGTTTATGCCACTCTAACACAATATTAAGTGTGTTCTATAAACTCACGCTTTTGTCACTGAGACCAGTAAAGGTTTCTCTTCCCCACCCCCCAAGCTCATAATTGCAACCATGGAAGCTGGTTTCAGTTTTTCTCTCAAATCAAACATCTACAAAATCCAAGCTGAAGTGCAAACGGAGCCCGAGAAACCCCTGCTCAGCTTACTTCATATTCCTTGTATTACTCATGGTCTCAGCAGGAAATGGTTTTCACTCTCTTCCAGGAAGATGAAAACTCGCTAAGCTATTTGCAAAATCATAGGCAAAGGAGGAAACGGGGACAGGGGTGGAATGCCCCGGGCTAGGAAGGTAGGGTTTGTTAACACCTTCAGGGCTGAGGGCGAGGTGAGGAAGCAGTCACCAGAAGCCAGAGGATGACTGCACACTTGCTGCCTGGAAGGAGCAGACACCACTTCCTGAAGAGGATTAAGAATGGGAGCACATCCTCCCTCAGCTCCTTCCCTCTATCCTGTTCTCAGGGTTTTGAAGGAAGGTCTCCTCTGGAAACCACAAGGCAAAGAGACCTTTGTCAATCTGTCAAATCAGCTCCCAGGGCAGAGAGTGGGTCAGAGGAGTAGAGACAGAAGCCGGAGGAACCAGCAGACACATCCCACAGCCTGCACCCCTGTTTTAAGAGCACAAGAAGAATGTCCCCCCAGCTTGGGTGACTCACGAGGGCCACAAGGTAAAGGGCAGTGCTCTCCCAGTTCCTCGTCTTTCCTGCTTTCCTCCTTTAGATGAGGAAGTGCACGCGTCATCTTGCTTTAGATCTGGAGGTGAGGGGTTAGGCTGAGCCTTGTCCAGGAATCTCTGGTGTCAGGGTCGGCTGTGGAGCCAGGATGAGTCTGCAGCAATAGAGGGAGTGCAGCTGTTGAGGAAACAGCAGAGCCAAGGGCACTTTGGCTTTGAGTCACACTCTCAGGTCAAATACTTTCTCAGCAAGGACAGAAAGCGACAGTGTCTGGGAGAACCTGGAGCAGAGGTGCAAACTCCAGTCCATGAATGTACAGGAGGATTCCTGCCTGGGAGAGTCACACAGCTGCCGAGAGCTGCCTGGGACCTCCGGTCACTGGCGCGCCGTATTCATCCTGCTTCCAAAACATGCTCCTTTCTCTAGTCTCTCCTAAGATCTCTCTCTCTCTCTCTCTCTCTCTCTCTCTCTCTCTCTCTCTTTCTCTCTCTCTCTCTCTCCAATAATTATTTTGCTTTATGTGTATGACTATTTTGTCTGTCTGTCTGTATATATGTGGTCATGTGTTTGTAGGACCCTCAGAGGTCAGAAGAGGGTACCAGATCCCCTAGCACAAGAGTTACAGATGGTTGTGAGCTGCCTTGTGGGTGCTGAGGAATAAATCCAGGTCTTCTGCAGGAGCAGCCAGTGCTCTTAACTGCTGAGCCATCTCTCAGGTCCCAAGAAGTTCTAAGAGAACACACCCATCAAGTGAAGTGTGGCTGGGGGTATTAGTGGCTAAGCCTGCAGCCTGGAGCCCAGAACCACCACGGCATGCCGCGAGTTACGGCATGCGGGTTACGGCATGCGGCCGTGGGTTACAAGAGATTTACTAGTCTCTGTTTCTATTGTTTAGCTAGAAATCACAGGCAAAGGAGCTTTGTTGGGAGGCAAAAGGTATTTGTTTAACCACAATTTGAGGACTAATAGTTTTCTCACAGACCACATGAACCAGAGTCTCTGAACCGCTAAGCACCTTGGGCAACCCTTCACCACAGACGATGGCTACCTGGCTGTGCTCAGCCAACTTTCCTGCGTTTGCCCGATCTGCTGCTCCTCGCGCCGCGGAGACAAAGCCAGACTTTCATGCCACCCTCCCTGCGGTGTCTGTTGCCTTAACAGAAGCTGTTTGCTCAGGGTGATGGTAGCCGGGGCTCTGTAGAGGTGAATGCCGCATTTCCCTTCATCAGAACACTCGGTATCCTTGGTATCCTAGGCAACCGGGGGCACCCTGACCTCCTCTTTGTCTCTGTCTGCTACAGCAGTAGCTCAGTTTCCTTCTTTGTAGTTTGTCAAGCTAAGCAGCAGCAGCATCCGTTTGCGCTGTGAGTGAGGTTGACTGACATTCGTCAGTGGGTTGTTGCTGGGTCCCTGCCAGCGGCCTACTGCTGATCTGGTAGAACTGGGTACCTTGTTCCAACCTGATTTCAACCCAAATTACCTGGATGAGAACAGCACTTCAGCAAACCGTTTCAATTTAAATGTAGTCTATGCTCTGTAGGGAGCAATGGGCACCCTGCACAAGGGCTCCCAGCTGCAATTCAGAGAACATAAAAAAACAAAAACAAAATCTGTCTGTTACCTGTGGACTATTCCATGGGATTAATTTCTAAGGACAGTGTCATTCCAGGGCTTCAGTCCCGTCATGAATTCACACAGTGAGCCAGGAGGAACATCAGTAGTAAAAGGGTTTGCTGCGCAGAAGTCACACAGCCTGAGTTCAAGCCCCAAACTGTGACAGGAGGAGAAAACTGAGCTGCAAAACTTGTCCTCTGACCTCCATATGCCTGGCACGGCAAATATGTGAGCTCTTTCTTTCAAAAATGAAACAAAAGAAAAAACAACCCACAGAAAGAAAAATCAGAAAGAGAAGGCAAAAGACCAGTAAGAAAAAAAAAAAAAAGCAAAACAAAGCAAAATAATAATTTAAAAAGTCCACGAGAATAGCATTTAGTTTATCTTGTGTTGGCCAACCACTTTACATTTTTAATGCTACCCAGCCACCTACTCGGCACCACCAGCCAGTCTTTCTTCTTTCCTAAAACCTCCTTGAGATTCTAGCTGGCCCTGTGTTCCCTCACACCCCCTGACAGTCATGACCTCGCCCTCTCCAGACAACACACACTGCTCAACTTCCCTAGCACACCTCTGGCAGCCTTCCCCTTTCCACTTTCAAGGCATTAGGGATGCTACAGAAACACTGAGGGCAGTTATGCTAAACGGGGCTTCCCTGGACCAACAGCGCCTGCAGCATCCGGGGACTTAGAAACAGACTTATCATCGGCTCCACAGCCACCAAATCTCGGGAGCGCGCCCGCACCCTCTGGGATTTCTAACAAGTTCTTTCTGTAATTCTGGTGCATGAAGAATTAGCCTTAGAATAAGATGCCTGTCTTGCTTCCTTCTTTAGCCTTCTGTCTTGCTGACACTGCCAACACATTTCGCTCTGCTCTGCTATCTCACCATGCGGAACCCAGGGTCGAATCTGGCCAAGTTTCCCGTGGCTCTGGAATCTGCAAGAGCCTAGAGGTCCACACTGCTGTTTACTGTCAAGATAAGCCCTCGTCTCCAGCACGGCAAACATCAGGAGCTTCCTGTATCCCATGGCTAAACCCCGGATGTAACGACAGACTGGGTGCACACACTCCAACATCACAGCACAGACGCTCTGTGCCAATGGGAGTCCAGTATCTATCCCGTCTTCCCTCTCTTGAGGGAAGGTCTGTAAGTCACAGCAAGCCATGTTTTCATCATTGATTTGTAATGAATGAAAGCTGGTTTAAATCCAAGGCGGTTTCTAAGGCCTTTCTTTCCAAACTCAGCTTTTTCTTTTTCTTCTTGGATTGGGTTATTAGCTTGAAGTTAGAGCTTTCTCGGGTTAGGGGAGGGCAAGGCGACATTTTTTGAGATGACCTCATTGTCCCCCTCCCACCCCAGTCCCAGCATGTCACCAAGGGCAATTCACACAGGTAGAGGGGTTTTGTAGGATATATGGTACCCTGGTGACATTCAGTGAAGCAGAACGCATCAGATGAGGGGAACGAGAATCAAATAATCCCACACTAGCTCTGAATAGGGTATATTAAGTTTTTTTTATTAAAAAGGAAAACTCATAGAACAGGAAGGGGGTCCGACATCCAGGTGTGGAGCACAGGAAGAGAGGGGCGAGTGGGCAGGACTGTGGCTTTTTGGTACCCTAAAGTCTCACCTCAACCTGGTCCTGCCTCTCAAAGGCCATTGGCTGACAGAGGTTCCCCATCACCTCTTTTTGTCTAAATAGAAGAGTTCCAAACCCAATACAAAACCGTATACAATAAGAACAGACAACCAGTGTAACCAGTGGGTAGGGTGCTTGTCACATGAGGCTGACAACCTGAGTTTGAACCCTAGAATCCACATAAAGGTTGACAGAAGTGACTCCAGAAAGCTGTCCTCTGATCTTTACTTGTATTCTGTGGGGTGCCTGCGCCCTATCCCACTCATTATATAAATATACTCAACATGGATAAATAAACATAAGTAGAAACTATAGGATTTTATCTTCCTAATACATGTGACTTTTTTCCATTAAAAAAGCTCCTTTTGTGTTAGGATATTCCATAGGTTATTTTGGTCACAATTTCATTGTTTTCTCTGTTAAGACTAAAGTTCAGGGGCTAGGGAGATGACTCAGAGGTTAAGAGCACTAGCTGCTCTTCCAGAGGACTTGAGTTCAACTCCCAGAAACCACATGTTGGTTCACAACCATCTGTAATGAGATCTTGTGCCCTCGTCTGGCAGGCAGAACACTGTATTCATAATTAATAAATCTTTTTTTTTTTTTTTTAAAAAAGACTAAAGTTCAGTAGGTTCTGTTTGAAATGGCATGCTTAAATTTCCTGTCTTCTTCTTCATAATAATAATAAATTATGCAATATATCATAATTAATATCACTTAATTACTATTACACATTTACATATTAGAGTAATACTCATCGGTAAAAAACAATGACATCTTGAATTTTGCATGCAAATGGATGGAACTAGAAAACACCATCCTGAGTGTGGAAACACAGACCCAAAAAGATGAATATGGCAATGTGCTCACTCATAAGTGAATACTAGCTATAAACAAATATAGGATATTGAGCCTATAGTTCATGATCCCAGAGAAGCTAAGTAATAATGTGAACCCTAAGAAAAACATTTATGAGTTCACCTGGAAAGCTGAAGTAGATTTAATTGCCTGGGTTGGGAGCATGGGGGTGGGGGGAGAGGGGAGGGTGGAAGGGGAGGGTGGAAGGGGAAGAGAAGGGGAGAAGGAAAGAGGCAAGGAGAGCTTAAGGGAGTGGGATGGTCGAGATGAAGGACAGAGATGAGAGCAGGGAAAGAGATATCTTGATTGAGGGAGATATTATGGGGTTGACAAGAAACCTGGCTCTAGAGAAAGTCCCAGGAATTTACAAGGATGACCCCAGCTAGGACCCTAAGCAATAGAGGAGAGGGGGCCCAAATTGGCCCTGCCTTGTAGTCAGACTGATGAATATCTTAAATATCACCATAGAAACGTCATCCAACAACCGATGGAAACAGAAGCAGAGACCCGCCTCAGAGCACTGGACTGAGCTCCCGAGGTTCAGTTGAAGAGTGGGAGGAGTGAGAATATGAGCAAAGAGGTCAAGACCATGATGGGGACACCCACTGAAACAGTCTACCTGAGCTAATGGGAGCTCACTAACACCAGCTGGACTGGGAAGGAACAAGCATGGGACCAAACTAGTCCCTCTGAATGTGGTTGACAGGTGTATGGTTGGGGCAGACTGAGGGGCCACTGGTAGTGGCAACAGGATTTGTCCCTACTGCATGTACTGGCTTTTTTGGAACCTGTCCTCTTTGGATGGATACCTTGCTCAGCCTGGATATAGTCAGGAGGGCCTTGGACCTTCCTCAAAGCAATGTGCCTTACTCTCTCTGAGGAGTGGATGGGGGTGGGGTTGGAGGGTATGTGGAGGGAATGGGGGGAGGGAGTGGGAACTTGGATTGGTATGTGTAATGAGATAGTTTGTTTTCTTTTTTATAACAAAAAATAAAAAATAAAATTAAAACAAAACTTGCTAGAAATCATAACATTTTGTGAGGTATGTCAGTTTAGGGTGATTTGATAGCTTTAAATGTATTACATAATGATCAATGTCTTAAAAATAATAGAAAACATAATGAAACAACAGTTACAAAGTAAAACTTTGTCACACCTTGTTCTTCTCTTCTGAAAAGTGACAATCTAAGGAAGTCTACGTAATCAACCTCAACCTCTTACTAGATTCAATCTATCACAACATGCATGGTACATCTGCACACACACAAAAATACTGTCTTCTTAACAATAATAAATTATGCAATATAATTATCATGATTATTATCACTCAATTACTATTAATTTGTAATTATTGTTGTAATTATCAATTATTAATTAAAATTAATAATAATTATTAGTATTGCTATTTTGCTTGTCAAAATATCCATTACTGAAAGGATTGTTAAAATATTCTACCATGTTAGCTGATTTTCCCTTTGAGCAGCAGTGTTACTTTTGTTTTATATGTATTTATGTATTTTTTTTTGTTTTTGTTTTCTAAGACTGGCTTATATAACCCAGGCTATCCTCAAACTCACTATGGTGACTGTGACTGACATTGAACTCCTAACTCTCCTCTCCCTGCCCGCCTAAGTCCTGGGATTACATGGGTGGGTCACTCTGCCAGGCTTGTTTTCTGTATGTTATTTACATGCATATGTGCACACATATGCATGGAGGTCAGAGGACAATCGGCAGGAGGACCTCCTACCACACGGATCCCGGGGACTAAATTCAGACCATCAAGCTTGACAGCAAGTGCCTCTACCCACTGCGTCATCTACTTCCCAGGCCCACGCTTTGAAAACTTTAATGAACGTTATTAAGGATGTGCAGTTTCAGGGTTGCTGACCATTACTAACCAGCTTAGCTTTAACAGTTCAGTTGATCAAACTTCATTTCATCTTACATTAATTTGATCATCATATGGTAAGAGTCTGACAACACTTAGTACAAGATACCAAAATCTGAATTATCTTCAGCCTTCATATAATGCCACAGGAAACCTTTTTTTATTTCACAAAATTACCATGACACCTTGATCTGCATGGGAAATTATTAAAAATGTCACACACATTTGTCTCCAGGCTATGAGTATGACTATGTATAAAAGGTAAATAAATTTGACTTGGCCCCACCTCTAAGCTGCTTCATTCCAAAACCCTTTCCTATGGCTAAAACTCCTGCTGGCATTTCAGATAAGGGATTACTAGCCTGTGTGTTAATATTAATATCCTTGTATTGGTTTTCTTATTATTAGTTCAACAAATTAACACCAATATAGTATCTCAGGACAGTTTAGGACAGGGCAAAACAGCACAAAGGGTCCTCCAACCTATATTCTAGCCAAGGTCATTTCAGGTTCAACTAGAATTTGATCTCCTTGATGGGGAAGTCCATGAAAAACTACCCAGTCTACTCAAGGAACCTGAGGTTGAAATACCCCAGCTAGCTTATCTCAACTTCTGTCAAACTGTATGTGCTAACTAAGCTCTCCTTCTAGTTAACTGTTGTGAAATAATCCTTTTGTATGCTGTAAAGATTTGTCACTTGGATTGGTTAAATAAAAGGTTGAATGGCCAATAGCTAGGCGGGATTTTTGGGGCAGAGAGGACACTGGGAAGCAGGGTGGAAAAGTGGGAGTCACCAGGCAGATGGAGAACAAGCACATGGACAGTATGTAGATGAGGTAAATGAGTCTCGGGGCAGCACATAGATGAAAAAGAATGGGTTAATTTAAGTTATAGAGCTAGTTAGAAACAAGCCTAAGCTACCAGCCCAAGCTTTCATAATTGTAAGAAGTCTCCATGTGATTGTTTGGGAGCTGGCAGGTGGGACAGAAAAACCTGCCTATAGTTTACTGCTTATCTTAGCTTCTGTTATACTGCTTGCTTGATCAAACCCCTTACCATAAACACTCTGGACTACACTTGGGTTCCAAATACCTGATTGTAGTCCCAGCCACCTGGAATAAAGACTTTCAATTAGCTATAAACTGTGTCTGAGTAGCCATTTCTGGTGGGCTCCCTATAATATTTTGAAGGCCCCGGCGACATTCCCCCAAGACTGGATCCCAATACTTGGGGCAAGTTTGGGGACCCACGCCCTTTTATCCTGGCCAGGTTATCCTGAGAAATGTAAAATCTCTGCCTGTTCTCTCAGCTCCATGACAAGGAGGAGGCAATAGTTCCCTGATCTGTGTTCTCTCTCCTTGCTTCCTCCCCTGTCTACTCTAAACAGCTGGTTGTGCCAGAGAAGGGAAGGGGGAAATAGTTCCCCAAATCATATGGGGTGGGGGAAGTGGAAGAGTTCACCCCCATCCCCATTCATGGTTTATGTCTTCTTTACCAGCAACTTGTATAATTGGAAGATACTCCTCCCCAATCCTCCATTTTTGGAGAAGCTGCAGGCCTTTATTAGCCTTTTGGGAATTGTGTTAGGGTAAGAGGGCATTGGATTTTTTTTTTTGCACACGTTATTGGGAGGATTAAGGGTGTCAGAAAACCTACCACCTTATCCATGGTAAGTCAGATCCCTCAGGGACTTTTGTAATAGGTGTGGCTGGGCTGCATCCCTGGCACCCTGCCGCCCGCATGGCTAGCTTATGCCCCAAAATAATTACACAGAAACTGTATTTATTTAAATACTGCTTGGTCCATTAGCTCTAGCCTCTTATTGGCTAGCTCTTACATCTAGATTAACCAATTTCTAATATTCTATGTAGCCCACGAGGTGGCTTACCAGAGAATATTTTAACCTGCATCTGCCTGGAGTGGGAGAATCATGGCAACTCACTGACGCAGCTTCTTTCTCCCAGAATCCTGTTCTGTTTACTCTGCCTACCTAATTTTCTGTCCTATGAGGGCCAAGGCAGTTTCTTTATTAGTTAACCAATGAAAGCAACAGATAAGATACAAGACCCACCTCCATCAGGGACTGACGAATCACCTGCTGGATTTCTGGAGAGGCTCCATGAGACATGCTGGCTATTTATTTTCATAGACCCAGATGCCCTCAAAACCCAGTGAGCCACTGATATTGCCTTTGTCCTGAGGCTGGCTCCAGGCATAAAGAGAAAACTCCGGAAGTTAGAGAGATTTGAAGTGGATAGGTCTCCACTGTTGGAGATTGCTCAGAAAGTTTACAGCAGCCAAGATTTAGCCAAAGACAGACTGGGATGGAATTTCCTGCTTGGTGATCACTGCCCTCAGGGAAGCAGACAAGAAAGAAAATGGGGGAAACAGACCAGGCAAAGAGGTCCAGGGGCTCTCCAGCGTTGTTTGATGGAACCCGGAGTGAAGCTTAGATAACAGTATCCACAAAGCACCCTGCACAGATGGTCTCCTTACAGCCCAGGCCACTAAGAGGAACGTTGACAGGAAAAACAGGTCTTTTAGAACCTATCCAATTCCCAGAGTAGAGTCTCAGTGAAGAAGGCTGGGCTGTGTATCTTTCCGGTCATATACCTAGGCTATAACCTAGGGAGGGACAGCACATACTTTCCCATGACCATAGTTTAGCTGTCCAATCCAGACTCCCACATCAACAAACAAGCAAGCAAACAAACAGCAAACCAAAAAAACAGGTTTGCGGATTTCTGGGAGTGGTTAGGTACTACTGACTATGGATGATAGGATTTGCTGAGACAGCTATGCCATTCTGCTAGCACCAGGGGACACTCCCTCATACCATTGAAAAAGACCCTGGTGTCTATCCTGGCTCTGGCCCTCCCAGACATTGCTAAGCCATCTGAATTGTACATGGATGAGACCTAGGCACTGCCTAGGGAGTACTCATGTACATACACCCTAGGACCCTGGATAAGATCAGTGACATATCAGTCCAAGAAACTTTACCCTGTCATAGCTGGGTGTCCAGTGTGTATAAGGGCCATAGCTGCCACTGCCTTGCTGGTAAAAGAAGCTGACAAATTAACTTCAGGGCATGAACTGTTCCTGACAGTTCCACATTCTGTGGAGGCCCTCTTGAGGGGAGCACCCAACAGATGGATGTCTAACACCTGGGTGACCTAATATCAAGCCCTATATCTAGATCGAGCCTGCATTTGGTTTTCACAAGACATCAACCTACAACCCTGCCAATCTCCTATTAGATGATGATCTTGCAGAACCTCTACATGACTGTCCTGAGGTGACTGTCCCGAGCCAGTGATCAGGCTCAATCTGATTGATGTTCATTAGTGATACTAAATGAGGTACGGTTCATAGATGGGATCACTATCGTCCCAAATGGAACCAGCATACAGGGACAGTGGTGTTGATCCAAGATAAGATTATCTGGTCTTAACCTATAAACAAGGGAACCTCAGCTCCATGAGCTGGACTTTTGGCATTGAATCAAGCAGTCTACTGTTGTTAAGACAGGACTATCACCATATACACTGATAGCTGATATGTTTTTATCACAGCCCATCTCTATGGGGCTCTACTACACACAGAGGCTTATTCTTAGTTATGAATGCCTGGCCTTAGCTTGGCTTGTTTCTTGCCAGTTTTTACTAACTTAAATTATCCTGTCTACCTTTTCCCTCTGGGCATTTATCTTTCTTACTTCTGTATATCTTACTTTTCTCTTGCTCTGTGGCTGGCTGGGTGACTGACCCCTAACATCCTCCTAGCCTTGTTCTCTCATTGCCTCCCAGAATCCTCCTTCTATTTATCCTCTCTGCCCATCAGCCCCATCTATCCCTGCTCCTGCCTCACTATTAGTCACCCATCTCTTTATTAGGACCATCAGGTGTTAAGACAGGCACAGTAACACAGCTTCACAGAGTTGAACAAATGCAGCGTAAACAAAAGTCACAAACCTGAAAATAATATTTCCCAGATAGATTTAGACTTAAGCAATTTGGAGAATTCTATTTCCAGACTAGAGAGCCACATGAACTCCCCCGCAGAAGTAGTCCTACAAAACTGAAGGAGGCCGGATCCTCTTTTTTTTTTTTAAGATTTTATTTTTTTATTATGTATACAGTGTTCTGCCTCCATGTATGCCTGCAGGCCAGAAGAGGGCACCAGATCTCATTACAGATGGCTGTGAGCCACCCTAAATGGTTTCTGGGAATTGAACTCAGGACCTCTAGAAAATCAGCCAGTGCTTTTAACCTCTGAGCCATCTCTCCAGCCACTGGATTCTCTTTTTTAATGAATCAGGGAGGACTTTGCACAACCTTTGGAGAAGCTAGCTGTTTCTGTGCCAACCAATCAGTGGTAATTAGTAAAAACCTTGTCATGTTCAGAAAAGACCTCAAAGGAAGGAAGTTTGAAAAGAGACATAGATCAGATCATTGGTATCAGTCTCTGTTTACCTTGTCCCCATGGCTGACTGCCTCACTGTCAGCATTAGCTGGATTGATTCTGAGTCTCATTAGGATAACGATGGGACCCTGCATCCTCAACTCCAAGGCCAACTACATCAAAAAGGGAACAAGCTCAGCTAAGCTGCTAGTCCCTAGGACCAACTGTGCCTCCCAGAACAGGACAAGTCAATGATTTGATGCCTGCCCTTAGAACAAGTGGGGAATGTAGTGGGATAAGACAGAGCAGAGGTTCCTCCATCTTATTTTCTAGTTGAGGCCATTTCATTTTAACTAGAATTTGATCTCCTTGATGGAGGAGAATTCCATGGAAAACTACCCAGCTCTACTCTAGGAACCTGAGGTCGAGATGCCCCAGCCAGCTTATATCAGCTTCTGTTAAACTGTGTGCTAAGCTCTCCCTATAGTTAACTGCGTATCTCAGCTTCTGTTAAACTGCCTGTTTGAGCAACCCCCTGCAGCAGCCACGTGAGACACCAAGATGTGGTTTTTGTCTTTAAAAAAACCTCTTACCCTAAACACTCTGGGCTACACTTGGATTCCAAATACCTGGGTGTAGCCCAAGTCCATTAGAATAGTCTTTCAGTTGGTTATACACGGTCTGAGTGGTATCTCTGGGGGCTTTCCCTAACAATGCTTTAAGTAGAGTTCTGCAGATGAGAAGCCTGATGTGGACTCCTAAGGGCTGTGTTTCTCTCTCCGGGCTTTGGGGAACATCTCATTCTTTACCTTCCCTGGCTTCTAAAGGCCACTTACACCTTGTGTCCCTTTTCCTCTGCCTTTAAGACCAGCAATGTCCAGCTGGGAATGGTAGTACATGCCTTTCATCCCAGCACTTGGGGAGACAGAGGCACTTGGATAAGTGTGAGTTCGAGGTCAGCCTGGTCTACAAAGCAAGTTCCAGGGCCGCCAGGGCTACACAGAGAAACCCCGTCTTGAAGAAACAAAACAACCCCCCCCCCCGCAAAGAAAACCAAACCAAACCAAACCAAACCAACCAACCAGACAGACAAACAAACAAACAAAAGGCCAGCAGTGTAGCCAGGTGGTGGTGGCTCACGTCTTGGGAGGCAGAGGCAGAGGGGTCTGAGTTCAAGGCCATCCTGGTCTATAGAGTGAGTTCCAGGACAACCAGGGCTGTATAGAGAAACCCTGTCTCAAAACCAAACCAAAACAAAACCCCAAACCAAAGCAACAACAGACCAGCAGACCCCTCCCTTTTTCCAGCCCCTGGCAATTGCTCTGGGCCTCCTGGATGGTCTGGGATAAGCGCCCTCTGTGCTGGTTAAGAGAATAGCAACCTTGATTCTAGGCAGTTTTGATACCCTGTGGTCACAAAATGTCTTCACAGGTCATGGAGATGAGGATGTGATACTCCTTAGGTAGGGTCATCTTGCCCACCACATCATAGAAGCCTTTCCTTTTTGTTAGTGGTTAAACAATAAGGTATTTAGTTTTAATCATCCCAAATCTCAGGTCTATTAAAACACATATACAGGGTTGAAAATTTGCATTTTAAAGAGAAAACATTACAAATTTTTGCAAGCCTTCAATTAAGAATGTCCTTTGCTAACCACAGACATAGTTGTGGTCCACATAAGGCTTCTAGATCAATAGCTTGCAATCTCCACTTTGAGTTAGCTTCTAGAACCACCCAGGTGCTTGCTTATATGCTCCTCATTCTGAGGCAGCTCCCATGCCCACGCTAGACCAGAGTTCTCAACCCTGGTGTGTTGTGTGTGTGTGTGTGGGTGGGTGTTAGATGACCCTTTCACAGATACTTACATTGCGATTCATAACAGTGGCAAAGTTACATTCATGAAGTAGCAATGAAAATAATTTTATGGTTGGGGGTCACCACCACATGAGGAACTGTATTAGAGGGTTGCAGCATTAGGAAGGGCTAGAACCACTGGTCTATACAAACTTATTAATAAAATGTCTCACTTTCCAAATCCTGTGTTTCCAGTTGTCTCCGAAATACCGAGTGACATACTCGCACACCTTCTCACTGATATATACACGAATAACAGGTAGCTCTTCCTGACTACAGTGGACCCTCGCAGTGCAAGCCCCTCGCAGCGGCACGCCCCCCGGGGACAACTGTGCACAAACCCGAGGCAGCAATGTGGCACCAGCTTGTGCCAGACGCAAACCCTACCGCTAAGCCACACCCCCAGCTCTGCGTACGTCTATTTTAAGTTTGTCATACACTCAATGCCGGCCAGATTATAGGAATTCTTCAGCTGCAAGAGCCCTTAGAAATTATACAAGCCAAGCCCTTCCCTGTGTAGGGTTTATAGACAGGAGCAAATTCTGGTTCAAAAGATTTGCTGAAGGTCTCAGCTAGCTGGGAACCAGCTTGCACGGTTTGTAATGATAAATTTGATGGCTGACTTGGCTAACCCTCTCCTAGCTCATCTTTGACAGTAAGAACAATTTTTTTCAAGACTTGAGTTTTCCAAAGATTCTCATTTATTTTAATTAATCCATGTACATGCACGTGTGTATGGGGCATGTGGTTTGTGGGCATGAATGCAGTGTTCACGGGTGCCAGAAGGCACTGGATGCCCTGGGCCGGGAGTTATAGGTGGTTGTCATCCATGTAGGATGGGTGCTGGACCTGAACTTGGGTTCTTTACAAGATCAGCATATGCTCTGCTGAGCTCCTTCCAGTTCCTTATGTTTACCCGTGTATATGTGTGAATGTCTGCATGAGTGTTTGCCGTGTGTGTGTGTGTGTGTGTGGAGTGTATGCTGTGTGAGTGAGCGTGTATGTATGCTGTGTGTGTGTGTG